>JAOPSE010000033.1:4328822-5528822 GCA_029449295.1 Zea luxurians
AGGGGAACAATTTTGCTATAGATATCAAGCCCTGGTGCTATGAAAAGTTTTGAGAAAATTGGACCCAAAATGGGCTATCATACTGCCTTATGTCTGAATTCAGACTGACAGTATGATTGGGCAATCTTTGTGCTTGGATTCGATCATGATCTAGTCATTATTTGGCTATGATTGTTATAACAAAATTATAGCAGGATCATCGGACAACAACTTTGCTACTGGCAGATCAACATGTTATTATGTAAAAACCTAAGATCTAAGCCCTGTAAAGTGATCTGTCAGGCGCTCGGTCAAATGCTTCCAATGGTACAGTAACAGACAGAATCCCAAGTTCAGCCCCCTCGCCGCCGATGAGCCACACGCGTATTCGTTCTATCGCCATCGTGGTTCACACTCAGATCAGTTGGATAGCGCTGGGGGTCATCAGTAAATATCACGCCGTGGGAGCACTCCAGCCATTATTTTACTCCGGCCAACGTACCCGACCTGACCACGGCTGATTCAGATGAGTTCATCGGAGACAGCCGCTTCACGGCCTTGCGCCATGTCTCCAGCTTTTAACCGTGCCGCCGTGACTCACGTTAGCCATCCGATCATCGCCGGTCAGTCTGCCACGGTATTCTCAATGAATCAACTGCGCCAGTGACCTCCTGTTTCTCCGACCGCCGCACGTCTTCGTACAAATCCCTGGCCACCGCTTGAGCCCGTTATAAATTGAGCGCACTGCGAGCTCCGTAGGGTAATTACCCATCCATAGCACCCATGCTTGTCTTCAATTGTCCAATAGAGACCGCGAATCGCTCATTTCCCCCAAATCACTCAAGAACACCGCTTGGTTTGACCTCGCCGTGGCCAGCACGTCTCATGTCCACTCATACCCTCTGCACTCCCGTTTTAGCGTTCTTATGTGCCCCTGATACTCCCCGACCAACTCGATTGAGCTAAGCTATCTTAGATCGCCGGGAACGCGGTTGACTGTTCGTCTTACCCGCTGTCACCGTGGACAGACCGTGTGAAAGCCCCATTGATGAAATTAGTTGTGGGGAAACACTCATTAAGGCTGGAATTAGGTTTAGACCGAAGAAGAGCACCGGTCATTGAGTAATTCGACTGGTATGCGCTCGACGGAGCTCAGCTCCCCGCTGTTCACCGTCGTGGACGGGGAATTGTGAAGAGAGGAAAGCGCAGGGGTGTTTTTGTAAGGTGTAAGTGAGACAGAGGAATAGCGTTGTTACCTTTTTCCTGTTATTCAAATCATCAGGGACTTATTCGCAAAGCCGACAGCGCGGGCGCACGCGGGCGCACTTCTACCTATTGTTGGGCCGACTTGGGCCAATTCCGGCCCAACACTGTAGAGTATTTTTCTTTTTCCTTTTCTACCAGAGCAAAAGAAATTCTAAAAAATTGTAGAAAAATGCTAAAAATACAAGACCAATTTTGCTAGGCTTCTAATTTCCTATGGTATTTAATAAAAATAATTTCATGATTTTTATTTCCAATAGGGATTTTTGGGGTATTTTAAACAGTTAAAATACATACTTCTGGAATTTAGAGTAATTTATAATCCCAAAATTCACCAAACCTTTAAGGTAAACTTTAAATATTATTTCGAAGCTTTGGGTAAATATTGGTATGTTTTGGACCATGTTTGATACTTACAACCCAAAACCCTAGCCCCCTGCCATATGAACTTCACTATAAACTCCGAAAACCCTAGTTTCTTAGAGATCTGTGAAGGAAAGTTGTATTCAAGACTTTAGATAATAAACTTTTATTATCTTTGTATTTCCATGATCATTCCATGAGCATTCATGATTATATATGGCTATATCTAGAAAACGAAGAGGAAATAGCAGTTGAAGAAGCGAGGACTTCACCACCACCACCTGAAGAACATCAGGCAGAAAACTATTTTTATTTTGATATCTGCAGAACTGAGCCTAATTCACCAGTAACACAAGGGAAGCCCCAGTGCATCTGCCTTC
Organism: Zea luxurians; assembly: GCA_029449295.1. Lineage (NCBI taxonomy): Eukaryota > Viridiplantae > Streptophyta > Magnoliopsida > Poales > Poaceae > Zea > Zea luxurians. Next base: position 4,330,808 of record JAOPSE010000033.1, read on the forward strand.
CTTGTTATTTTAAAATCTTTCTCACTTACTTGATGCATTAGGTGATAGGAGTTGTGTGCTAAACCCGTTGCTGCATTTCCTTCCGTGGATTTGATTACTTCTCCTGAATCCCTAATTTACAAAAAGGTTTTTCTTATGCTTAGCTTTGCTCTAGAAAAACAAAATGTTTTTGTTTCACAAAAGATGATGCTTCAAAGTGGGTGGGATGTTTTCAAAAATAAAACTTGATGGTGGATCCATTATGGCCATGATGGGTTCAACATCGGAAAAGATGTACCTCTGCCAGGTACCAAACTTTGGGTTGAAATGATAAATTTGAGACCGGGCGGGTGACTTTCACGAGAAGAGAGTCTCGGTGTAGTGTCCCTGTCTGAGTCGATTAAGGACCTTCTCGATGTAGGCTTGCTGATCGAGGACCCTTACTCTGTTCACATGCCTCGTCATGGGTAAGCTTTGCCCCGGGCAGACTAATACCAGAATAAGATAACACACAATGGGAGTGGAGAGATGGCGAGAGTAGTGTGTACCCTCCGTGGCAAGAGGCTATACGGTGGTGTATCTGTGCTCTCGGATGGCGTGAACCTGATCTGGTCTTAAGAACCCCGGTGGCGAGTTGACATATGCAAGGGTTAAGTGCTACATATGTCATGTGATTGGAGATCCTCAGCTGAGTATAATCGATTCAGATTGCCGTAACTTCGTGGATTTGAAGACTTGGTCACTGCCCTACACGTAGCAATCCAGTAAAGATGAATGGTTGTTAAGAAATTGGCTAGTATAGGTCAAGTGATTGAACTAGGGTAGAAAGAACTCTAACTTCAGGTATCCTCACTTAACCTGGCAAGTAAAATTTGATTTTTAAGGATCCACTGTTAGTAAGCATTTATGCAAACAGAGTCTTTGACTATTGATAAGCCATTCCTTGATCCCCAAAAGGCTAGCATATCCTTGAGAGTCTTTTACTTTGACGGGTAAGTCTTGCGAAAGTACACTTCGTACTCAGGGCTTTGTCCCATGTTGTTTTAGGTGAGGAAGAGGCAAACTTTTGCTGCTTCTGTTCAAAGGTGGTGCCCAAAGAAGAAAACCAGGAGTGAAACCTCGGGAAGAAGGGGTCCTCCGTTAAAACTTTTGTTGATGTTTATCGCGAAAGGTTTTTGCCTCCCCATAATGTAATAATAATATTTCAGCACTCTTATATTGTAGCCCTAGTCTGTAATAAATACTACTCTTTCTTACTATTCAATAAAGTAAATTGTTGTAACTGCTTCCGCATTTTCGTACCTCTGATGTATTGTAATGTCTGCGTGACAGGTAAAACGCTCTTGGGAAAGGTAAGAAATGCAGATACCGAACTTGTCAAGTGATTTAGGGGCACCTGTAGGGTTGTCTGAGGTCCATTGGACAAGGACAACTGTAGGTGGGCCTAATGACTTGGGAGGTTCCGTCACAGCTGGTATCGGAGCGAAGCTCATCTCTGCAATGTTATGAAGCATTTTCAAAAAGAATTTTCAAAGACTTATCTAGAAAATTTCTTTCTTTCTTATCTAACTACCTTCTCTACTTCAAGACCAGATAGTAGAGTGCAATGTATAGAAGGTTGTGAATCAACTAAGGTTGGTTCTATAATTACACATGCATCATGCTAAAAACAATATTAATAAGATTTTCCCCTTTAAAGAAATGCCGCCGTGCACAAGGAAACTGCGCGCAAGTCTACCGGACCAATTGGCGTACCTCGCCATCAACTAGCTCCAAGGCATGAGGACAGTAGTAGTGGTAGCAATGATCCTATCAGAGATCTGGAAGCTCAAGTAGAGCAACTTCGATCGGAGCTCCATCACAGGAACGAAGTAAGGGTTGAGGATGGTCAGTAAATAAACAAGTTAAGAACTGACATCCGACACTTGCGAGACCAACTTGCTGAACGAGATTTGGCGCTCGATTGGGCTGTTAACTCCCGTTCACTTGCTTGGGCCAAGGAAACCAAGGCTCGAGCCCGTGTGGAGGAGCTTAGCACAGCCGTGGACCACTTGCAAGTGTATTGTAATACACTACATGAGGAGGTACATGTGTTGTATTCACAACTGCACCCTAACGTACCTGTGGATCCTGTCGGAATGGGAGCCAGACCTTCTGGAGTAGCGGGAGAAGCACTTGTTTGTGAACTAGACCTTTTCAGGCCTCCTCCCTCTATGAAGCTGGTTGATGAATGGTCTCCTACGCCCGACAGTGAAGCTACCAAAAGTGATAAGAAGCTAGAATAATGTAGTATATAAAGAGTGGTAATGTGTAATAGGTAATATAATCTGGATATAAATTCGAGTCTGTATCATTACCCTTTTTAGTAATGTAAAATGGATGGTTTCTTTTGCATATTATATTTTTTTCCAAATGTTCTTTGCCTCAGATGTCGTCCAAGACTCGTGCACAGGATAGTGCGGGAACATCCCGTGGGAGGGAAACAACTCCTAATCTGCCCCCAGTACCTCCAACATTAGCTGAGGCCATGGCTGCCTTAGTTAATGCTACGGCCGACAACACCCGCTTTCTGCGGGAAATGGCGGGACAACAAATGCAACAGCAAGGCGGGCGAGCGTATCCACAAGGACCCCGTGAAACTTCCTATTTGGATTTCTCCGAGACACGTCCCCCGTTATTTGTTAAGGCTAAAGATCCTCTTAAAGCAGATGAGTGGATCCGGGTTATCGAACAAAAGTTCGGGCTTCTCCGATGCACGGAGATTCAAAATCCCTTATTTGCGGCACAGCAGTTGCGAGGCCCTGCCAGTACGTGGTGGGGAAATTATGTGGCTATCCAACCGGCTGGTCATCAAATTACCTGGGATGAATTCAAGCTGGCTTTCCAGGAGCACTATATTCCTGAAGGGGTGCTCCATATGAAACAGGAGGAGTTTATGAAGCTCAAATAAGGTGGGGATACTGTCACTTAGTATCTCAACAAATTCAACCACTTGTCCTAGTATGCCATCGATCAGGTCAATACTGACCTGAAGAAGAAAAATTGTTTTATGAGAGGTCTCAGTGACCGGTTGCAGCGGAAAATGGCCACTTGTGTAGATCTCATTTATAGCCAGGCTGTCAACACATCACTGTCAGTCGAAGCTAAATATGTAGGCCTAGGAAAATCAAAGGGCTATGGAGGCGACAAGCCCAATCAGGGGCCTGAGAAAAGACAAAGGTTGGTGATCCGACCTTTTAATCCAAATCGCTCTTCACCACGTCCACCCTCCTACCCTTTCAAGCAACCAGATTTTATCCATCCTGCCACTACCCCCACCTCAACAAGTCAGTCGAGTGCCCCTGGTACTCGTTTCCCTCCTCTCCCAAGCTCTTCAACAGGCTGCTTTAATTGTGGAAAGTCCAGACATTTTATCAAGGACTGTCCATACCTGAAGCAAAATAGATCAAATAATCAGCAGAGTTCCGGGAGTTCCGCTCAAGGCAAGGGAAATGCAGCGAACAGTATCGCAGGCAAAAATATGAAGAAAACTAGGTGGATTTATTATACGCAAGTGGCCAGGACACTGAAAGGAGAACCGGTCATGATGGGTACATTTCTCGTGGCCAATCACCCTGCAGTTATTCTTTTTGATTCTGACGCTTCACATACATTCATAAGCAAGAAATTTGTGAAGCAACATTGCATTCCATACCATGAATCAAGGGAAGGGTTTACTATTCATTCGCCAGGGGGACAAATATTCACTAAAGAAGTGGCTTTCCAAGTGCCCGTGACATTGGCTGAATGGGACTTTCCTACCAATATGATTGTTCTAAAAGGCCAAGATATAGATGTAATTCTGAGCATGAATTGGTTAGCCCAACATAAAGCTATCCTCAACACTAATTTGAGAACCATGAGGTTGAGTTATGGCCAAGAAGAGGTTCTCCTGTCCATCCTCGTAGCTATTCCAATTAATCCAATTGGCAGAGTATATGAAGCTATCATACTGGAGATCAAAGATATTCCGGTAGTATGCGAATTCCCAGATGTCTTTCCAGAAGGTTTGCCTGGATTGCCTCCAGAAAGAGATGTAGAATTTGTGATTTAGTTAAAACCCGGTACGTCTCCTATTTCTAGAAGGTCGTACCGAATGCCTCTGAATGAGATAGCAGAACTCAAGACCCAATTACAGGATCTACTAGAGAAAAGATTCATCTGGCCAAGCTCATCACCATGGGGTTGTCTAGCCATCTTTCTCAAGAAGAAGGACCAAACACTCCGGATGTGCGTGGATTATAAACCCCTTAATGAGGTTACCATCAAAAATAAGTACCCTCTTCCACGGATTGATATTCTATTTGATGAACTAACTGGAGCAAGGGTCTTCTCTAAGATTGACCTTAGATCGGGCTATCATCAGATCCATATTCGGCCCGAAGATATACCCAAGACCACATTCACTATGCGGTATGGATTATTTGAATATCTGGTTATGTCTTTCAGACTAACAAATGCTTCTGCCCACTTCACATATCTTATGAACTCGGTATTCATGCCCGAGCTGGATAAATTCGTAGTGGTATTCATTGATGATATCTTGATATATTCCAAAAATGAAGAGGAGCATGCTTGGCATTTACGGATCGTATTAACGCGCCTGAGGGAACATCAACTATATGCTAAGTTCAGTAAGTGCGTGTTCTGGCTGGAGGAGATCCAATTTGTGGGACATGTATTATCTGCTAAGGGGATTGCGTTGGATCCTACCAAAGTCAAGGATATTTTGGAGTGGAAACCACCAACAACAGTGCATCAAGTCCGAAGCTTCCTTGGACTGACTGGTTATTACCGTCAATTCATTCCAGATTTTTCTAAGCTTGTGAAACCAATCACAAGTTTATTGAAGAATGATATCAAATTTAATTGGTCTTCGAAATGTAATGAAGCCTTTGAGCAGCTGAAAGTATTATTGACCACTGCTCCGGTATTGGCTCAACCGGACATTAAAAACCCTTTTGATGTATATTGTGATGCATCAGGCAACAGTCTCGGCTGTGTTCTAATGCAAGAGGGCCGAGTGATAGCCTACGCTTCAAGGAAGTTGCACCGACATGAAGAACATTATCCAACTCATGACCTGGAGTTAGCTGTTGTGGTTCATGCCCTAAAAATATGGTGTCATTATCTGTTGGGGAATGTCTGTCATGTTTATACAGATCATAAAAGTTTGAAGTACATCTTTACCCAGTTAGAACTTAATATGAGACAAAGGAGATGGCTTGAGCTTATTAAGGATTATGAATTGGAGATTCACTATCACACAGGCAAGGCTAATGTAGTGGCAAATGCGTTAAGTCGCAAGGCTTCCTGCCATTGTCTGACGATGAAGACTTCTAACATTACGTTATGCCAAGAAATGGAGAAGTTGAACCTGGGAATGATTCAACATGAAACTTTGAATCACTTAAGGCTTAAGTCAGTCCTCCTACAGAGGATAATTGATGCACAAAGAAATGATGTGGGTATGAAGCATATTCATGAGAAAATGGAGGTCGGAAAAGCCAACTGCTTTAGAAAAGATGATCAAGGTGTTGTATGGTTTAACAATCGCATAGTTGTGCCTAAAAATGAAGAGATCCGCCAACCAATTCTAGATGAAGCACATCTTAGTCGCTATTATATTCATCCCGAAAGCACTAAGATGTATCATGATCTAAAACAACATTATTGGTGGACAAAGATGAAGATTGAAATCGCACGCTATGTGGCAAGATGTGACACTTGCAAACGTGTCATGGCTATACACTTGAAAGTTGTTGGCCCCCTATAATCTTTACCTATCCCTACATGAAAATGGGAGGATATAAGCATGGACTTTATTGTGGGATTGCCCCGGACATCAAAAGGGTATGATTCTATCTGGGTCATTGTTGATCGACTTACAAAGATCGCCCACTTCCTTCCAGTCAGGGTAAAGTATACAGTGGCCACATATGCAGAGTTATACATTGCCCGTATTCTCAGTTTGCATGGTGTTCCGAAGACCATAGTGTCGGATCGTGGACCACAATTCATGTCCAAATTTTGGGAAGAACTTCACAAGGCTTTGGATACTAAGTTGCTCCATAGTTTGGCCTATCATCCTCAAACCAGTGGGCAGACTGAGAGGGTGAATCAAATACTTGAGGACATGTTGCGAGCTTGTGCTCTAGAATTTCCATAGAAATGGGATGAATGCTTGCCATTGGCGGAGTTCTCGTACAATAATAGCTATCAAGAGAGCATTAAAATGGCACCCTTTGAAGCTTTGTATGGGCGACTGTGTCGTACTCCGCTAAACTGGTCTGAACTAGGTGAAAGAAGTTTCTTCAGGCCTGATATGGTAAAGGAGACCGAAGAGAAAGTTCAACGAATAGTCCATAATTTGAAAGAAGCTCAAGCTCGTCAGAAGAGTTATGCAGACAAGCGATGAAAACCCTTGTACTTTCTAGTTGGGATCATGTCTACCTCAAAGTCTCACCAATGAAGGGTATATCACGTTTTGGGGTAAAGGGGAAACTTGCACCTCGATACATTGGTCCTTTTCCTATCCTTGAAAGATATGGACCAGTGGCATACAGACTCTAGTTACCCGAAACATTGTCTGCTGTACATAATGTGTTCCACGTGTCTCAATTGAAGAAGTGTGTTTGGGTTCCCGATCGAACCATTAATGTAACAGATGTTTCCTTAGAACCAGACTTGACATATTCTGAACATCCTATTCAAATCTTAGATCAGAAGGACAGGTTTACCCGAAGGCCAAGTTTTACAAGATACAGTGGAACCAACATACAGAAGATGAAGCTACTTGGGAAACTCAAGACTTTATAGAAAAGAATTTCCCAGAATTTTTAGCTTCATGTAAATTGTGTAGTAGATACACTTGTTGTAATAAAGGAATGAGCCCCATACCACCCCTACTTTGTACCAAAAATAAGGAAATAAAAGTATGACGTGTTTCCTTTTCCATTACTTACCCTAGGACTTTTAATCTCGGGACGAGATTCTTTTATGGGGGGAAGGATGTAACACCCCTGGTGTTACTATCACTAAAACTTGAGCATAACATCATAAGCATTGGCATATCATGTGCTTGTCACACCTAGAATGCATTTACTAGGCAAAAAGTTCAACCAAGTTGTTTTGCTGTGATATGTTATAAGTGAAACCATAGGGTACAGTGCTTAACACTAAACTGGACTCAGAAGAGTAAACAAAGCTTAACTAAGAGAAAACTTCAAAACTTAGTTAAAATGATCATAAAATGTCACCATAGATGGACTTATGTAGCATCCAAAACCCGAAAAGTACCCAGGATCCTAATAGAACCTTGGAAACCCCTAGACTGAAACCCTAGGGGGTTATATGCAAAATGTGCACATTTTTGGACCTAAGTGCAAAAACCAAAGCAATAGGGTACCTTAAGTCCTATGGTTCACATATTTAAGGATTTCCAAGTCAAGATATGTGAATTGGACTTATTTGTAAAAAGCCCATTTGAACCCTATGGAGTTAAGTCTGATTTTTAGTACATTTGGCTCAACTTTGGGGCCCTATATCTTCCAAATTATGAAGATTTTGTCCTAGGTCACTGCATCAAGTTTGTAGAGCTATAATAGGGGAACAATTTTGCTATAGAGATCAAGCCCTGGTGCTATGAAAAGTTTTGAGAAAATTGGACCCAAAGATGGGCTGTCAGACTGCCTTATGTCTGAATTCAGACTAACAGTATGATTGAGCAGTCTTTGAGCTTGGATTCGATCATGATCTAATCTATATTTGGCTATGATTGTTATAACAAAATTATAGCAGGATCATCGGACAACAACTTTGCTACTGGCAGATCAACATGTTATTATCTAAAAACCTAAGATCTAAGCCCTGTAAAGTGGTCTGTCAAGCGCTCTGTCAGATGCTTCCCATGGTACAGTAACAGACAGAATCCCATGTTCAGCCCCCTTGCTGCCGACGAGCCGCACGTGGATTCGTGCTATCGCGGCCGTGATTCATGCTCAGATCAGTTGGATAGAGCCGGGGGTCAGTAAATATCACGTCGTGGGAGCACTCCGGCCATTATTTTACTCCGACCACCGTACCCGACCTGACCACGGCTGATTCAGATGAGTTCACCAGAGATAGCCGCTTCATGGCCTTACGCCACGTCTCCAGCTTTTAACCGCGCCGCCGTGACTCACGTTAGCCATTCGATCATCGCTGGTGAGTCCGCCACGGTATTCTCCACAAATCAACTGCGCCAGTGACCTCCTGTTTCTTCGACCGCCGCGTGTCTTCGTCCAAATCCTCGGCCACCGCTTAATCCCGTTATCAATTGAGCGCACTGCTAGCTCCGTAGGGTAATTACCCATCCATAGCACCCATGCTTGTCTTCAATTGTCCACCAGAGACCGCGAATCGCTCATTTCCCCCAAATCACTCAAGAACACCGCTCGGTTTGACCTCGCTGTGGCCACCGCGTCTCAGGTCCACTCATACCCTCTGCCCTCCCATTTTAGTGTTCTTATGTGCCCTTGATACTCCCCGACCAAATCGATTGAGCTAAGCTATCTTAGATCGTTGGGAACGCGGTTGACTGTCTGTATTACCCGCTGTCACCGTGGACAGACCGTGTGAAAGCCCCATTGATGAAATTAGTTGGGAGGAAACACTCATTAAGGCTGGAATTAGGTTTAGACCGAAGAAGATCACTGGTCATTGAGTAATTCGACCGGTATGCACTCGACGGAGCTTGGCTCCCCGCCGTTCACCATCGTGGACTGGGAATTGTGAAGAGTGGAAAGCGCAGGGGTGTTTTTGTAAGGTGTAAGTGAGAGAGAGGAATAGCACTGTGACCTTTTTCCTGTTATTCAAATCATCAGGGACTTATTCGCAAAGCCGATAGTGCAGGCGCACGCGGGCGCACTTCTGCCTATTGTTGGGCCGACTTGGGCCTATTCTGGCCCAACACTGTAGAGTATTTTTCTTTTTCCTTTTCTACTAGAGCTAAAGAAATTCTAGAAAATTGTAGAAAATGCTAAAAATACAAGACCAATTTTGCTAGGCTTATAATTTCCTATAGTATTTAATAAAAATAATTTCATGATTTTTAGTTTCAATAGGGAATTTGGGGTATTTTAAACAGTTAAAATACATACTTCTAGAATTTTATAGAGTAATTTATAATCCCAAAATTCACCAAACCTTTTAGGTAAACTTTAAATATTATTTAGAAGCTTTGGGTAAAATTTGGTATGTTTTGGACCATGTTTGATACTTAGAACCCAAAACCCCAGCCCCCTGCCCTATAAACTTCACTATAGACTCTGAAAACCCTAGTTTCTCAGAGATCCGTGAAGGAAAGTTGTATTCAAGACTTTAGATAATAAACTTTTATTATCTTTGCATTCCCATGAGCATTCCATGAGCATTCATGATTATATATGGCTATATCTAGAAAACGAAGAGGAAATAGCAGTTGAAGAAGCGAGGACTTCACCACCACCACCTGAAGAACATCAGGCAGAAAACTATTTTTATTTGGTATCTGCGGAATCGAGCCTTATTCACCAGTAACACAAGGCAAGCCCCGGTGCATCTGCCCCCTCCTTGTTATTTTAAAATCTTTCTCACTTACTTGATGCATTAGGTGATAGGAGTTGTATGCTAAACCCGTTGCTGCATTTCCTTCCTTGGATTTGATTAATTCTCCTGAATCCCTGATTTACAAAAAGGTTTTTCTTATGCTTAGCTTTGCTCTAGAAAACAAAATGTTTTTGTTTCACAAAAGATGATGCTTCAAAGTGGGTGGGATGTTTTCAAAAATAAAACTTGATGGTGGATCCATCATGGCCATGATGGGTTCAACATCGGAAAAGATGTACCTCTGCCAGGTACCAAACTTTGGGTTGAAATGATAAAGTTGAGACCGGGCGGGTGACTTGCACGAGAAGAGAGTCTCGGTGTAGTGTCCCCGTCTAAGTCGATTACGGACCTTCTCGATGTAAGCTTGCTGATCGATGACCCTTTAACTGGTCACATGCCTCGTCATGGGTAAGCTTTGCCTCAGGCAAACTAATACCAGAATAAGATAACACGCAATGGGAGTGGAGAGATGGCGAGAGTAGCGTGTACCTTCCGTGGCAAGAGGCAGGACGGTGGTGTATCTGTGCTCTCGGTTGGCGTGAACCTGATCTGGTCTTAAGAACCCCGGTGGCGAGTTGACATATGCAAGGGTTAAGTGCTACATATGTCATGTGATTGGAGATCCTCAGCTGAGTATAATCGATTCGGATCACCGTAACTTCGCGGATATGAAGACTTGGTCACTGCCCTACACGTAGCAATCCAGTAAAGATGAAGGGTTGTTAAGAAATTGGCTAGTATAGGTCAAGTGATTGAACTAGGGTAGAAAGAACTCTAACTTCAGGTATCCTCACTTAACCTGGCAAGTAAATTTTGATTTTTAAGGATCCACTGTTAGTAAGCATTTCTGCAAACCAAGTCTTTGACTATTGATAAGCCATTCCTTGATCCCCAAAAGGCTAGCATATCCTTGAGAGTCTTTTACTTTGACGGGTAAGTCTTGAGAAAGTACACTTCGTACTGAGGGCTTTGTCCCATGTTGTTTTAGGTGAGGAAGCGGCAAACTTTTGCTGCTTCTGTTCAAAGGTGGTGCCCAAAGAAGAAAACTAGGAGCGAAACCTCGAGAGGAAGGGGTCCTCCGTTAAAACTTTTGTTGATGTTTATTGGGAGAGGTTTTTGACTCCCCTTAATGTAATAATAATACTTCAGCACTCTTATATTGTAGCTCTGGTCTGTAATAAATACTACTCTTTCTTGCTTTTCAATAAAGTAAATTGTTGTAACTGCTTCCACATTTTCGTACCTCCGATGTATTGTATTGTCTGCGTGACGGGTAAAACGCTCTTGGGAAAGGTAAGGAATGCAGATACCGAATTTGTCAAGTGATTCAAGGGCACCTGCAGGGTTGTCTGAGGTCCGTTGGACAAGGACAACTGTAGGTGGGCCTAATGACAAGGGAGGTTCCGTCACACCTACGATGTCGATCGAAGCTAGTATAGGCCTAGTTAAAGAGCCAAAATTAGAAAAGGCAGTAGAACAATCAAAGGTGCTGAGCCCACTAGCTATAACAGGGCTGCCTAAGCCATCGAGCACTACAACAGCGACTCCAAGGAAAAGAAGAATGTCTAGCGTTTTAGATGTTGTATTGGAATCCGTGAAAGCACTAGTTTCTGCTTCTGCCGAAGCATCTGGTGAGAAATATGAAGATGCAAGAGAAAAGATTACTGCAAGTATGGCTACTACTCTTGGCGAAGCCGAACCTTTGAAAGATGTGCTAATAGGGCTGGTGGAAGAGAGTGTTCCTGAAAAATCTAAATCTCTTGCTCCCGAAGCACCTCCCCATGGTGACTTGGAATACATTGTTCGACACGCTTTGGAAAGCAGTTATCATTGGAACAAATTGCCGAAGTAGAACACTATGCCAAGGACTTAAAATACCCCCGAGGGTCCTTGGTTTACGGAGGGGATGATGAAGACGACTTCCTCTACTGTCTGCTCGACAGTAAGGAGGTTAATGTTTGCCGCAAGATGATGAGCAACATAGGATTTCTGAAGCTCAAGCTTGGTTTATCCGCCATGTCAAAGGACCAGCTTGCGGACAGCCATGCGTACAATAGTTTAAAGGTTTGCACATTTTAGCTTCGTATTTAGTACTTTTCAAGCTATTTTTGGTAATTCTTACTTTTATTGTTTGTTCGCTCTTTTGTTTTATAGGGTCTAATCCTCAGTAAAGCTCTGAAGGCTCAAAAGGATGTAGAAGACGAGAGTTGTCAGATAGCACTGGGAAACCTTCGATCGAAGGTTATAACCTTGAGAAATGAAGCTCTCCAAAAGACAAGATTTTTCTATCTTTGGTCGAGAGACTAAAATCCAGCGAAGCTAAGCTATCTACTCAAGCAGAAGCCCACAAAGCCAAAGTGCGAGAGCTAGAAAAGAAAGTTGTCGAAGCAAATGAATGTTTTAATGTGGAGCTGACGAATCATGAAATATGTGAAATCGACGATCAAGGGCACAGAGAAATGTTGATGAGCTTCGTGCAACTAAAGAAAAATGCTACGATATGGCTATGGAATGCGCTAAGAATCTGAAGAAGAACTTTTCAAAAGTTGGTGCATTTCTTCAAAGCAAAAATTCATCTGTGGTGACCCCGATGGAGTTATCCAATGGATTAATGGCGAGGCCGAAGCCTTTGAGGAGATTCTTAGTGACATAGGGGATTTTTGTGCTTTTTCCGGTGCCCGTGGGGCCGTGTCTATTTTAGAAAAGGTTGGTTGTGATCATGCCAAGGCTGTGGTTTAGCCAAATTTTGCCTTTTCAGCCAACGATGTTAGAAACTCTTTGGCCGAAGCTACTACACTAGGTGGGAAGTTTTATTCTGAAATATCGCTGAAGGGTGGCCGAGAAATAGCTGATGAAGCCATTAGAAAAAATGAGAAAGAGTCTCATGACGCCTTAGAAGAGGCTAAAAAAGTTGAAGAAGCTGCTGAGCGAGCCAGACTTATAGGTATATCCTTTGTATCTTAACTTCGTAAATTTTTGTAGCTTCGGCACTAACAGATATTTGTATTTTTATGCAGCTGAGCTTTCTCCACCTCCAAAGCCATACGAACCTAAAACTGATCCGTTTGTGAAGGGGGCGCTCGATATGGTGAGGATTGCTAACGAGGCCATTGATGAAGCTGTTGATAAGCCGCTGAACGAAGCTGCTGACAAAGTCCTAAAAGAAGACTGAAGTTGTGTATATTTTAGAGTTTAGTGTCCTTGTACGTATCTTTCGATTTTGTAATAAACAATTATCAACTATTTGCATGTATCTTAATGTAGTATATTTCTTTGTGATGCGTGAAACTTTCGTACATACCGTTTTTTGAGCCGCTGTGAAAGAACACCTTCCCTTCTTTTCATGCTTCACGAAGAAAGAAATTCCCCTTCTTTGCTGAGACAATACTGAATATCAAGTCCTGGCTGTTGTATAACAATACTGTTGACGAAGGTACCATCCCTGTTTAAAAATGTGTCTGCCGAAGACATATCTTGTGTTATTGGTACACTCTTTCATGAGTTGGCAGGTATATTTGAAGGAGTAATTTTCCTTCCTCTCCACTGCTTTTGTCGATGCAAAATGATGTATGATGCAATGCTATGCAATATGATATGAAGGTAGGATGCAAATGATGTTTATGCTTAAATCATCAAAGAAAAACCAAGACTCTACATTCCCTTAGGAACGACTTTGGAGTCTCTTCACCTTTTACTTAGGTGGCATTTCAGCTCTGCATTCCCTTAGGAACGACTTTGGAGCTACGCTCTGCATCCCCTTAGGAATGACTTTGGAGCTTCTACACCTTTTACTTAGGTGGTATTTTAGCTCTGCATCCCCTTAGAAATGACTTTGGAGCTTCTTCACCTTTCACTTATGTGGTATTTTAGCACTGCATCCCCTTAGGAACGACTTTGGAGCTTCTTCACCTTTCTTGTTACACTCAATGATGCAACCACAGGTTTATTACAATAGGCCGATGGTTAAACCTCCTTATATTGTCTTTTGGAAGAGAAATATATGTAACACCTCAGTTGTTACTTAGAGTTTTCCACTCAAGGCCACATAAGTAAACTTATCATCACAGGTGGTTTAGTTTGAGCAATGTACCCCAAACATAGAGCTCAAAATCCTAAGTGCACCCCATCTTAGAAGTCATACCTTGGTTTGTCATGCACATATTAGGGGGAGAATTGCCCAATCCCTAATTCAAACCCCTTTCGACAAGTGGAGCAATAGAGGTAAGTATGATAAAAAGGCTATGAAAACCCCATGATCATGTCTTGGGCCAATTATACTACACTTAATACCCTACAAATAATAGTAAGAAAGTGACCCCAAAAAGATTTTAGAAAAACCCCAAAAGGTTCACAAAAGGGTTGAGCACAAAAGAAAAATCAGAATTTTTCTAAGTCTAAAACCAACCCTTTTTCAAAGATCAAACATGTTCACCCTCATTCAAACTTCAAAACCATTTGACCCAATTGACAAAGTGGCGCCAAAATACCTCTAGAATACCCTCATTCAAACTTCAAAACCATTTGACCCAATTGGCACAAGTTTTGTCTCGGTTTGGACAGCTAGGACAGAGGCAACTTCCCACCCCTATCTCTCCCTACCCCGACCGTATCTTGGCTTGGGACACACATCAAAGAGGTAGGATATGGTGCAAGGAAGAGATCGTCCACAGTGGTTTTGCCAAGATCTTCATGCTAAGGTGCTCCAATTGGCTGTTGAACCATGGCAGAAGCAAACACACATGTGTTCGACGCGCTCTGAGCTCGCCAGGGCACGCCCGACGCGCGCCCCCACGTGCCCCGTGTAACGCCAAAGCTGAGCCGGCACTGTTGCCCACACCCGCGCCTATAAAACCCCCAGGGACTTCGACCGTACTCCTCCGCGCCCGCTTGACCTCACCGGAGCACCAGATCACCGGCATTGCCCCACGCACGGCGTGCCCGCGGCCACCCGATCCCCCGCCACAGCAGACCGGACAACAGAGCCTCTCCCAGCCGCGTCCGACCCTCAAAATAGACCGTGCATGCCTCGGTGAAGCTCCCCGAGCAAGGATTCAAACTTTGCCTCGCCGGAGAAGCCAGTCCACGGTCGCCGGACTTCACCCGACCGCCAGTGAACGTAAACCGAGCTCCACGGTGAGTTGTTCTTCAATTCCTTGCACGTGTCGACTCATCAACACCCCATGAAGCTTCCTGTGCCCTTGGATTGACCTATGTGGCCGTGGTTAGGCCGGAGCACTCGCCGCCGACGAGTTCACCCGCCTGCGCACGTGGACCGTTCGATTCCGGCCACCACCACCGTCGAGCCGTACCTCGCTGTGACCGCCAAAACCTCCCGAAGCCAACCCCACCCCTCGCCGGACCTCTCTCGCCGCCGATAAGCCGTGTCGTCCTTTTCCTTTCTGCGGTTACTGTTTACATAAGGGGAGGGACCGCGGGGAAGAAGAAGAAAAGGGCAGGGGGTTTTGTGCGCTGTCAGTGACTCAAGGAATAGTGGCGCAGGGGTATAACTGAAAGGATTAGTTTAGAAAGAACCTAGGGTCTTCGGTGCAAAGTGGTTTTCCAGGAAAACTTTTAATAATCTGATTTAAATCCAAATAGAACATGAAAAAATTCATAACTTCATTTTGGTTTACCCAAATCGAGTCAAACCAATTTTGCCATATCCTAAATAAGGTAAACTACTTAGGAAAAATATAAAACCACTAAGTGTTACAGAAATCTTTAAAGTTTTGAATTAAAGGATTAACTGGTCAAAAGCTAAAAGAAATAAGGAAAAATGGCTACACTATTAGACTGGGATTAAGAAAATTTAGAGAAGTACTTAATCACTTCCTAACCTGTTTAAAAATAATAAACCCCTCTGTACACCCCATTAAGGTAGAGTTTGCCATTTAAATCAGTTTTTTCTTAAAGTCAAAGAAAATATAAAAGGTAGTTTAAATAAAGAACCAGGGAGCACCCACATTTTTGTTAGCTCTCTTATTCAGTGTAGTTCAGTAGAAAAATTTATTATACCTTTGCCTAGTATAAAAATAAAGAGATACCTTTTGTTTTAGGAAAACAAGGAAAACTTAGAAAAACCCTAGAAAAATAATCCTGAAGAGAAAACATCCCAAACCTTGCGATAACTAATATTTTGTTATTATAAGCATAGAAAAATTATGAGTTCTGTTGTTTGATATTTTTCAAATAACAAGTTAGTTGTAAGTGTCTTTTTAGCATTAAAATTTAGAAAATCATAACTAAATAACCACTAAGTAGCCCTCTGTGATTTTTGGCACAGAAGCATGTTATTACCGATAGATACAAGTAAAAATGACTCTTAGTACAGAACCCACACCTAGTTAAGAGTTGTAGTATAAAGTGACCCTTTTTCCCCAGCCTTTGTTATTTTTGTCCAGGGCATATTCTAATTTTTCTAGACCTCAAACTCATAGGACAAACTACAGTGACCAATAGTAAACCACTATAAATTTTACAAAATTTTTGGGCAAAGTTAAAACACTGTTGTAGTTCAAACCCACAATAAATTCATAAGAGAAGAATGAAAAGAGGAATTAATAGTGGAGACTAATGTGACACTAACCAAACCAGCAAAACCCCTTGACTACCTACTAAAACATGTAAGGGGAATTCCAAGTCTT
This sequence comes from Zea luxurians, assembly GCA_029449295.1. Lineage (NCBI taxonomy): Eukaryota > Viridiplantae > Streptophyta > Magnoliopsida > Poales > Poaceae > Zea > Zea luxurians. The sequence goes on from JAOPSE010000033.1 coordinate 4,347,097, forward strand.
AATCCATTATGCTTAGGCAAGCACCTCAAACCTAAATTGATAAGCTTTAAACCCTAAGAGCCTCTTATAACCAGGAAACCCTAAGTTATCCATTAACTTAATTTTCTTCACTTATCATGATGATTTCTAAATTCTGCATGATCATAGCATACATGTTCTTACTCATTGCATTCGATAGATTGCAACCTAGCTGACGGAGAGTACATCCTCGTGCCAGAGCAAGGAGTTGCTCAGAAGGTAGCCCCGGATCCAGCACCAGAGCCTGCCCTAGAGGATCTGCCTACCCCAGCCTTGGAAGGCAAGCCCCGGTTTTATGCATAACCGTTTATATATGCTATTTTACTACACTTAATGGTTGTAGGCTTGTACTGTGCACTTAAGTGTAGGAGTTGTCTGAAACCCTAGATGCATTAACTCAGGATTCCCTTTTGAGATGGATACTAGTATGCTAGGTAGAGTAGCTGCTTTACTAATTAGGGATTTCGGTAGAAGTCGAGTGATTTTTCTTTCACTCGCGCGAGGTCAGGAAATTGGTTGTATCCACTTTCATATCATACTGATGTTGGTTTGTGGACACGGATCCATGGGAGATGCGTGGTCTACGAGATAAAATTGAATAAGGATTAACGTGTGGATACCTGTGTCAAGCGTTTGAACGTACTAAGCACATGCCGAGAAATATGGTAAATCGGTAAGCCTAGTACCTGAGTGAACCTGCCCGCAGATTGCCCTCCTCACGCGACCTGAGACGTGGTCTCCCATTCCGGTTATGGTGGGTACAAGTGCGGTCACTGCACGACGGCATTCGGGGTCAGTGAGGCATTGTATGCCAAGGCAGAGAGCCCCTTTCTGTTGCCAGGGAATCGATGGGGACGGTTGATGTGTGTGGGGACGGAGTGCCTTGCCACATCGTGTGTTTAGGTTTACCTTGCAAGGATAAAACTCCATTCGAGTCGTGTGCTTCTCGCAGCTAATGAGACTGCTTGATCCATTGTACTGCATTGAGTAAAAAGTGGAAATGTGATGAATTGGCAAAAGTTGTTGATTGCTAAATGTTTGATACCATGTATGATTAGATAGGTATACATTTAGTCTTAAGAGAGTCACACTAAAACTTGACAAAGCTAAAACTCGATTTATAGACTCAGCTAGTGCTTTTTGGCAACCAAACCCCTCAGCCAAACATCTGCATGTCTGGAGGTAGAGGAGTAGACTCCTCACACCGGGTAAGTCTAGCTGAGTATTAGTATACTCAGCCTTGCTTGTGGCAAAATTTTTACAGGTTCCCTGGAGGACATGGTTGCTGGAGTGACTTGGCCGTCCACCTTGCCACCGGGTTGGACAGTCGAGTGGGACCCTGCCTCGGCAGAGGAGCATGAGGAGTGATGGGACAGGCTTCCCCATCTCTCTATTTAGTTATCGCTAGTTTTATTCCGCTGCATTCCGAACAATGATGACTACTTTTGCTAAACTCCAATGATGATGTAATAAATTTAAAACTCCTCAATGTATGGTTTTATGCTTTATTGTATTTGCTCTGTGCCTCACCATCGAGTGATTACGTGGTACTTGATCCTGTTAGTGGCCTCGTCGGACTAGATCCGAGGGACTGACGTGTTATTCCTAATTAAGTGTGGTCTAGCCTCTAAGGCGGGACTTAGGCACTTAAGTTAGAATAATTCGGGCGGTTCTGCCACAGCTGGTATCGGAGCTCGTACCAACACAGAGGAATCAATAAACTATAAATACCATCCTTTTTCCGAAGTAAAACTTGGTAGAAACAACTGTTGGATAGATCGTAGGATGAACACGATAGACCTAGGACTTGAAGCCTTAGGATGATAGAGGGGTAGCTAGGTGGCTAATTGAGTAAGCCCTACAGGCTACCATATGGGATGGGAGTTCCTTCCTATTCCCTCTAAGTTGATGTGAGGTCGTTTAGGACGAGCTTGCATGCATCCTTAATTAAACTATTTAATAATTGTGTAAGAACTTTAATACATAATGATGACAAATTAAGTACCCCAGTACCATTGTCGTAGTTATAGAGAGGCTGAGTTGCGATCCCTTTTTATTTTATAATTCTTTTTTTTTACTTACGCTTAACCGTACACAGATGACTTCTCATGGATCCTCGGACGAAGGCAATGCACAGTCCCACACTGACGGGCTAGCACGAGAGGGCTTCCCCCGTATTTTATGGGAGGTACTTCAGGGAGCTAGTTACACAACACCTCCCTAGTACGCGGTGCGGCTGTTCGAGAAGCACCGAGTGTCCCGCTGTAGGGTGAGGATGACCCTGGAGCCTCATCCCCTGTAGCCAGGCTGGCGTTCACTGGACTCTGAGTCTTTTGGATATCGGGCTGAGGATACCATCGAGGCGATTGCTCTCCACGGGCTGACCACCTTTTGTGGATTCCACCCCGTGGAGCTGTCCACTCACCCCATTGGTTTGTTCCCTGTGGAAAAGGAGGATGACCCAATGTGGAAGGATCGAGTGGAGCATGCCAAGGATATTTGGGCTATCTACCCAGGCCATACTGCTCACTTGACGGTGCGGTGCATGAATGCCCTGTATCGTCTGCAAGTGATGCGAGGAGAGGACATGTCTCATCTGATGGCACTATTGGAGGCTACCAAGATCACTTTGGATAACAGAGAGGAACTTGTGGTTGACTTGTCCACTGAGATGGTGGAAAAAGATCTACAAGTGGAGCAGTTGTCAGATGAGATTCACGAGCTTGAGGAGCTAGTGGGAACCAGGGAGAACACCATCGAGGTTCTCGAGGATCAGCTTATCAATACTCAGCAGCAGCTTGCGGAGGCTAACCAGCATCTAGATATGCACCACCAGGAGATCCAGGACATGGATGCCAACGAGGACGTCAACATCGAGGGAGGAGAGGAGCCTGCCTCCAGCTTGGACACTGCTGGCTCAGGGAGACCACCTTCTCCCGAGTCGAGTGTTGCCTCGTTTGCTCAGTAGGTCGCAGAGATAGAGTTAGAAGTCTGTGATGGTAGAACTCCTCGAAACTAGCTTAGCTTTTGCACCCTTGGGGTACTAGGCTAGTTAGAGTTGAGTCTTTTGAGTTATTGATGTAATCATGGCAAACTCTTTTGGAAATCTGGGTGTTGAATGATGTCAGCTTTAATTTAAGAAGAAAAGTTTATGCCATGTGGAAATCTTTTATAATTATGCAGGAATATATTGGTTTTACCCTTTTGACTCTTTCACTACGATTGAACCTTGAACCTCGGGAATGTGATATTGAGAATGTACATGGTTTTTCATATGGCAGGAAGAGCGCATCATGGACAGAATGACCGCATTCCTCCCCCATCGCCACCACCTCCTACTCTGTAGGAGCTAATGGCTCAGCAGAACGAGATCTTGCGACAGCTAGCTCAGCGTCAGCCACCACCTCAGCACTATGGTGGTGATCATCAGCGTCACCCCGCGGTAGCCACTTATCAGGAGTTCCTCAGTACCCAGCCACCGTTGTTCACTAGGGAACAGGATCCCCTTGATGCTGATGTATGGCTGAGGGTAGTGGAATCCAAATTCCCGCTACTCCATGGAGTTTGTTCAGAGGTGACTAAGGTCAGGTTCGCCACCCATCAGCTTTGCGGACCCGCGTGGACATGGTGGGACCACTACCTTGCTATGCAACTAGTTGACCATGAAGTGGATTGGAGAGAGTTCAAGGCAGCTTTCAGGGGACACCATATTCCAGTAGGCATTATGGACCGCAAGCTCAATGAGTTCCTGACACTCACTCAGGGGAACCGGATAGTGCTATAGTATGCTCAGGCCTTCAATGACCTATGCCAGTATGCCGGATACCATGCAGACACTGACGAGAAGAAGAGGGACAGGTTCAGGAGGGGTTCAGCACTAAGCTCCGTGACCGTCTCAACACAGTCAGGGCCAACATCTATAATGAATTAGTCAACATGGCCATTTCGTAGGAGGACTGTATCACAGCTCGTTAGGCAGAGAAGAAGAGGAAGACCCATGTGGCAGGACCTTCAGCTCAGCCACAGCGCTTCAGGATCATGTCTGACACTCAGAACAGAGGACGTCAACAGCAGCAAGGGCATTGGGTGATCCGTCCACAGCAGCCGCAGCAGGCACCCAGCCGCACCTAGTTTCCAGTTTAGAGGAACAATCAGCCTCGGCAGCAGCAGTACCGTCATGCCAATGACAATAGGTGTTTCAGTTCTGGTAACACCGGACATTATGCTAAGAATTGCCCCAGAAACCAGCAGAGGCAAGGATAGAATGCCAACCATAATCAAGGCAAGAGGCAGAAGGTGCAAGTGAGGCAAGGCAGACTGAACTTCACCACCATGGCTGACATTCTAGAGGGAGCACCTGTCATGACTGGTATCTTTACAGTTTTGAATTATCCTGCAATTATTCTTTTTGATTCTAGTGCATCACACAGTTTTATCAGTGCCAAATTTAGTGCCAAGTGCCATTTACCTTTTCACCACACCAATGGGGGTATTACGATTTCAACACCAGGAGGCAGGGTTGCCACCTATCAAATCAACAAACAGGTGCCTGTAAAACTTGGTAGTCTTGTGATTAGGACCACCCTTCTCATCTTAGGTTTGGATAGTGTGGACATTATATTGGGAACTGATTGGCTATCCTGGCATCAGGTAGTACTTGACATTGCAGCAAGGGCCATTGAGATTCATTCCCCTACTTATGGCGAGACTAATTTATATTTGCCTGATTAGGGATGTACCTGTTCTTGTGCATTGACCATGATAGGGTCACCGGTTGAAAGAATCCCTGTGGTCTGTGACTACCCAGATGTCTTTCCTGACGAATTGCCAGGAATGCCACCTGACAGAGACATCGAGTTCACGATTGAATTGCAACCCGGAACTGCACCTATATCTAAGAGACCATATAGGATGCCTCCAGCAGAGTTAGCAGAGTTAAAAAAGCAGCTGCAGGATTTGTTAGACAAGGGATTTATTCGCCCAAGTACTTCACCCTGGGGATGTCCAGCCTTATTTGTGAAGAAGAAATACGAGAGTTTGATAATGTGTATCGATTACCGCCCTCTCAATGCGGTGACCATGAAGAACAAATACCCACTGCCCCGCATCGATGTTTTGTTTGATCAGTTGATAGGAGCCAAAGTGTTCTCCAAGATAGACCTTTGCTCGGGCTACCATCAAATCAAGATCCGTGCCAGCGACATTCCCAAGACAGCTTTCTCTACCAGATATGGGCTCTATGAATTTTTGGTGATGTCTTTTGGGCTGACCAATGCCCCCGCTTATTTCATGTACCTGATGAACTCAGTGTTCATGCCAGAGCTATACAAATTTGTGGTGGTTTTCAATGATGACATTCTGGTGTATTCCAAGAATGAAGCCGAGCACACTAAGCATTTGCATACCGTACTTCAGAGACTGCGAGACCATCAGTTGTATCCTAAATTGTCCTAGTGTGAATTTTGGCTGAAGGAAATAAAATTTTTGGGTCACACAATTTCTCAGAATGGGATATCAGTTGATCCTGAGAAGGTACAAGAGGTAATGAATTGGAAACCTCCTACTACCGTACGGCACATCCGTAGTTTTCTGGGTTTGCCAAGGTATTATCGATGATTTATTCCGAATTTCTCTAGGATTGCCAAGCCAATGACTGAATTGCTAAAGAAAGGAGTCAAGTATGAATGGAGCCAGAAATGTGAGGATGCTTTTCATACACTAAGGCAGCATTTGACAACAGCACCTGTGCTAGCTCAGCCTGACAACACCAAGCCCTTTGAGGTTTATTGTGATGCTTCCGGTACTGGATTGGGATGTGTCTTAATGCAAGACAACAGAGTCATTGCTTATGCCTCCCGAGCACTCAGACCCCATGAGCAGAACTACCCCACACATGATCTGGAGTTAGCAGCTGTGGTTCATGCTCTCAAGATTTGGAGACATTACTTGATGGGAGCTCACTGTAACATTTACACTGATCATAAGTCTCAAATATATCTTCACCCGGGCTGATCTTAATATGAGGCAGAGAGGATGGTTAGAGATAATCAAGGACTATGATTTGGAGGTGCATTACCATCCTGGCAAGGCCAATGTTGTGGTAGATGCCTTGAGCAGGAAAGCCCAGTGTAATTGTATGAGCATGGATGCAAGAATCACCACTCTATGTGATGAGTTGTGTAAGCTGAGCCTAAGTCGTTTCCTCCGGAGCTTTAAGTTATATTTTAGTGGAGCCCACTTTATAGGAACAAATAGTCATGGCACAGATTGGTGACAAGGGTGTTCGGGTTATCAAAGAAATGATCGAACAGAAAGGAGGAAAATACAAATGCTTCCGTCAGGACAACGAGGGAATTCTATGGTTTGGAGACCGACTGGTTGTCCCTAAGAACCCCGAGCTCAGAAAGAAGATATTGGATGAAGCTCACCTATCCAAATTTTCCATGCACCCCGGTAGTAACAAGATGTACCATATTCTTAGATCCTTATACTGGTGGACCAGAATGAAGAGGGAAATTGCGAAGTATATATCAGAATGTGACACCTGCCAGAGAATCAAGGCCAGTCATTTGAAGGTAGCAGGCCCATTGCAACCCCTCCCCACGCCATCTTGGAAATGGGAGGATATTTGCATGGATTTTATCGTGGGATTTCCCAGTACCTCCCGGCACCATGATTCCATCTGGGTCATTGTGGATAGGTTGACCAAGACAGCTCACTTCTTGCCAGTGCATACCACCCACAAGACAGAGAAATATGCAGAAATCTGTGTTGATCAAATAGTGCGTTTGCAAGGAATTCCGAAGACCATTGTGTCTGACAGGGGAGCAGTGTTTGTGGCACGCTTTGGGAGCAGCTCCAAAAATCACTTGGGACCCATGTAATAAGAAGTTTAGCATACCATCCTCAAAAAGATGGTCAGACAGAAAGGGTGAATCAGATTTTGGAAGACATGTTGAGGGCATGTGTGCTACACAATGGAAAGGATTGGGACAAGTGTCTTTCGTTGGCAGAGTTCTCTTATAATAATGGCTACCAGTCCATCTTGAAGATGGCTCCTTTTGAGGCCTTATATGGGAGAAGGTGTAGGACACCGCTAAATTGGTCACAAGCTGGAGAGAGAGAAATATTTGGACCAGACTTGGTACTCGAGGCAGAGGAAAAGGTCAGGGTTATTAAGAAAAACCTAGAAGCTGCTCAGGCCAGGCAAAGGAGTTATCATGACAAAAGGAGGAAGCCTCTATAGTTTGGAGTGGGAGACCATGTTTATCTTCAGGTGTCACCCACCAAAGGTGTTCAGAGGTTTGGAATCAAGGGCAAGTTAGCTCCTCGCTACATTGGACCTTATGAGATCAAGGAAACTTGTGGACCCGAAGCATATCAGTTGAAGTTGCCACCCTACCTGTCAGCAATTCATGATGTGTTCCATGTATCTCAGCTTCGAAAGTGTGTCCGCTTACCCACTGAAGTACTACCAGAACCATAAATTGAGATAGAACTAGACTTGTCTTATCAAGAGCACCCCGTCAAGGTATTAGATCAAAAGGAGAGATCAACGCGGGCAAAGTCGATCAGAATGTATAAGGTTCAGTGGAGTCACCACTCAGTGGAAGAGGCTACATGGGAGACTGAGGATTTTCTACGTTCTCGCTTCCCCGACTTTCTGCCCAAAGGAGTCGGTACGTAATCCAAAACCCCACCCCCACCTGCCCTTTGAATCTAAATATAAGAAAAACTAAGATGTTAAGGGTGTTGTAAGCTTTAGAAATGACTCAAAAAGGACTTCCTTCTGAAGTTGCAAAGAGGGTGACATTCGAAGAGCAGTTAACTAGAGAAACTTGGACAAAGGAAGAAGCAACACACCAGCACACCTTCATGGCACCCCTCCAAGGGACTCTACCTAAATCTCGGGACAAGATTCCTTTAAGGGGGGAGGGCTATAACACCCCAGGTGTTACTTAGAGTTTTCCACTCAAGGCCACACATGTAAACTTATCATCAGAGGTGGTTTAGTTTGAGCAAAGTACCCCAAACTTAGAGCTCAAAATCCTAAGTAAGTGCACCCCATCTTAGAAGTCATACCTTGGTTTGTCATGCACATATTAGGGGGAGAATTGCCCAAACCCTAATTCAAACCCCTTTGGACAAGTGGAGCACTAGAGGTAAGTATGATCGAAAGGCTATGAAATCCCCATGATCATGTCTTGGGATAATTATAAAAGTTGTAGTACACTTAATACCCTACAAATAATAGTAAGAAAGTGACCCCAAAAAGATTTCATAAAAACCCCAAAAGGTTCACAAAAGGGTTGAGCACAAAAGAAAAATCAGAATTTTTCTATGTCTAAAACCAACCCTTTTTCAAAGATCAAACATGTTCACCCTCATTCAAACTTCAAAACCATTTGACCCAGTTGACAAAGTGGCGCCAAAATACCTCTAGAATACCCTCATTCAAACTTCAAAACCATTTGACCCAATTGGCACAAGTTTTGTCTCGGTTTGGACAACTAGGACAGAGGCAACTTCCCACCCCTATCTCTCCCTACCCCGACCGTATCTTGGCTTGGGACACACATCAAAGAGGTAGGATATGGTGCAGGGAAGAGATCGTCCACAGTGGTTTTGCCAAGATCTTCACGCTAAGGTGCTCCAATCGGCCATTGAACCATGGCAGAAGCAAACACACACGTGTTCGACGCGCTCTAAGCTCACCAGGGCACGCCCGACGCGCGTCCTCGCGTGCCCCACATCGCGCCAAAGACGAGCCGGCGCCGCTGCCCGTGCCCGCGCCTATAAAACCCCCTGGGTCTTCGACCGTACTCCTCCGCGCCCGCTCGACCTCACCGGAGCACCAGATCACCGGCATTGCCCCGCGCACGGCGTGCCCGCGGCCACCCGATCCCCCGCCACCGCAGACCGGACAACAGAGCCTCTCCCAGCCGCGTTCAACCCTTGGAATAGACCGTGCATGCCTCGATGAAGCTCCCTGAGCAAGGATTCAAACTTTGCCTCGCCGGAGAAGCCAGTCCACGGCTCCGGACTTCACCCGACTGCCAGTGAACGTAAACCGAGCTCCACGGTGAGTTGTTCTTCAATTCCTTGCACGTGTCGACTCATCAACACCCCATGAAGCTTCTTGTGCCCTTGGATTGACCTATGTCGCCGTGGTTAGGCCGGAGCACTCGCCGCCGACGAGTTCACCCGCCTGCGCACGTGGATCAGTCGATTCCGTCCACCACCGCAGTCGAGCCGTACCTCGCTGTGACCGCCAGAACCTCCCGAAGCCAACCCCCCCCCCTCGCCGGACCTCTCTCGCCGCCGGTAAGCCGTGTCGTCCTTTTCCTTTCCGCGGTTACTGTTTACATAAGGGGAGGGACCGCGGGGAAGAAGAAGAAAAGGGCAGGGGGTTTTGTGCGCTGTCAGTGACTCAAAGGGATAGTGGCGCAGGGGTATAACTGAAAGGATTAGTTTAGAAAGAACCTAGGGTCTTCGGTGCAAAGTGGTTTTCCATGAAAACTTTTAATAATCTGATTTAAATCCAAATAGAACTTGAAAAAATTCATAACTTCATTTTGGTTTACCCAAATCGAGTCAAACCAATTTTGCCATATCCTAAATAAGGTAAACTACTTAGGAAAAATATAAAACCACTAAGTGTTACAGAAATCTTTAAAGTTTTGAATTAAAGGATTAACTGGTCAAAAGCTAAAAGAAATAAGGAAAAATGGCTACACTATTAGACTGGGATTAAGAAAATTTAGAGAAGTACTTAATCACTTCCTAACCTGTTTAAAAATAATAAACCCCTCTGTACACCCCATCAAGGTAGAGTTTGCCATTTAAATCAGTTTTTTCTTAAAGTCAAAGAAAATATAAAAGGTAGTTTAAATAAAGAACCAGGGAGCACCCACATTTTTGTTAGCTCTCTTATTTAGTGTAGTTCACTAGAAAAATTTATTATACCTTTGCCTAGTATAAAAATAAAGAGATACCTTTGGTTTTAGGAAAACAAGGAAAACTTAGAAAAACCCTAGAAAAATAATCCTGAGGAGAAAACACCCCAAACCTTGGGATAACTAATGTTTTGTTATTATAAGCATAGAAAAATTATGAGTTTTGTTGTTTGATATTTTTCAAATAACAAGTTAGTTGTAAGTGTCTTTTTAGCATTAAACTTTAGAAAATCATAACTAAATAACCACTAAGTAGCCCTCTGTGATTTTTGGCACAAAAGCATGTTATTACCTATAGATACCAGTAAAAATGACTCTTAGTACAGAACCCACCCCTAGATAAGAGTTGTAGTATAAAATGACCCTTTTTCCGCAGCCTTTGTTATCTTTGTCCAGGGCATATTCTAATTTTTCTGGACCTCAAACTCAAAGGACAAACTACAGTGACCAATAGTAAACCACTATAATTTTTACAAAATTTTTGGGCAAAGTTAAAACACTGTTGTAGTTCAAACCCACATTAAATTCATAAGAGAAGAATGAAAAGAGGAATTAATAGTGGAGACTAATGTGACACTAACCAAACCAGCAAAACCTCTTGACTACCTACTAAAACATGTAAGGGACATTCCAAGTCTTAATCCATTATGCTTAGGCAAGCACCTCAAACCTAAATTGATAAGCTTTAAACCCTAAGAGCCTCTTATAAGCAGGAAACCCTAAGTTATCCATTAACTTAATTTTCTTCACTTCTCATGATGATTTCTAAATTCTGCATGATCATGGCATACATGTTCTTACTCATTGCATTCGATAGATTGCAACCTAGCTGATGGAGAGTGCATCCTCGTGCCGGAGCAAGGAGTTGCTCAGGAGGTAGCCCCGGATCCAGCACCAGAGCCTGCCCCAGAGGATCTGCCTGCCCTAGCCTTGGAAGGCAAGCCCCGGTTTTATGCATAACCGTTTATATATGCTATTTTACTACACTTAATGGTTGTAGGCTTGTACTGTGCACTTAAGTGTAGGAGTTGTCTGAAACCCTAGACGCATTAACTCAGGATTCCCTTTTGAGATGGATACTAGTATGCTAGGTCGAGTAGCTGCTTTACTAATTAGGGATCTCGGTAGAAGTCGAGTGATTTTTCTAGCACTCGCGCGAGGTCAGGAAATTGGTTGTATCCACTTTCATATCATACTGATGTTGGTTTGTGGACACGGATCCATGGGGGATGCGTGGTCTACGAGATAAAGTTGAATAAGGATTTACGTGCGGATACCTGTGTCGAGCGTTTGAACGTACTAAGCACATGCCGAGAAATATGGTAAATCGGTAAGCCTAGTACCTGAGTGAACCTGCCCGCAGATTGCCCTCCTCACGCGACTTGAGACGTGGTCTCCCATTCTGGTTTTGGTGGGTACAAGTGCGGTCACTGCACGACGACAGTCGGGGTTAGTGAGGCATTGTACGCCAAGGCAGTGAGCCCCTTTCTGTTGCCAGGGAATCGATGGTGACGGTTGATGTGTGTGGGGACGGAGTGCCTCGCCATGTCGTGTGTTTAGGTTTACCTTGCAAGGATAAAAACTCGATTCGAATCGTCTCCTTGTCGCAACTAATGAGACTGCTTGATCCATTGTACTGGATTGAGTAAAAAGTGGAAATGTGATGAATTGGCAAAAGTTGTTGATTGCTAAATGTTTGATACCATGTATGATTAGATAGGTATACATTTAGTCTTAAGAGAGTCACACTAAAACTTGACAAAGCTAAAACTCGATTTATAGACTTAGCTAGTGCTTTTTGGCAACCAAACCCCTCAGCCAAACAGCTGCATGTCTAGAGGTAGAGGAGTAGACTCCTCACACCGGGTAAGTCTAGCTGAGTATTAGTATACTCAGCCTTGCTTGTGGCAAAATTTTTACAGGTTCCTTGGAGGACATGGTTGCTGGAGTGACTTGGCCGTCCACCTTACCACCGGGTTGGACAGTCGAGTGGGACCCTGCCTCAGTAGAGGAGGAGCATGAGGAGTGATGGGACAGGCTTCCCATCTCTCTGTTTAGTTATCGCTAGTTTTATTCTGCTGCATTCTGAACAATGATGACTACTTTTGCTAAACTCCGATGATGATGTAATAAATTTAATACTCCTTAATGTATGGTTTTATGCTTTATTGTATTTGCTCTGTGCCTCACCATCTAGTGAGTACATGGTACTTGATCCTGTTAGTGGCCTCGTCGGTCTAGATCCGAGGGACTGACGTGTTATTCCTAATTAAGTGTGGTCTAGCCTCTAAGGCGGGACTTAGGCACTTAAGTTGGAATAATTCGGGCGGTTCCGCAACAATATAAAGACAGAAAAGTAAAAATACATTGAAGTTGGGAACTCTCTGGTCGAGCCCCTGTGCCACTTTAGTAAATATGTCTTGATTCGGGCACAGTGCTGTTGGCTGTGTGAGCTTCACACTCCTCCCAAGTGTCGTGCTGTTGTTGCGCCTGACAATGCCCTTCTGGCTACTGATTATGAACCAAGGTAGGTGCCAGTGGTGTTGGTGGTGGTAACTGAGCCCAAGCAGCTTGAGAATGACTTGCCGAAGCAACTAATGTCGTGGGTTGCTAGTTGCCCACATACTTAGGGATATGTGGCAAATAGCATGAGGTAGTATGCAAGACCTGCTTCGGTTGATTCTACCGTGCTTCGGCTTCAGCTATCTCCTTCTGCTTTTGGATCGTGACTAGGCACATCCTTGTTGTGTGTCCCTTGTCCTCCCCATAGAATAAGTAGAACAATCTCCTAGGTTGAGTGCTGAACCTTCCTCCGAAGCTTCTTCCCCCTCTGCAAGAGGTTTGCTGCATTCTTGAATATTGTGAGCTTTGTTGGCTGCCTTAAGTGTGGCTTGCCCTGTCATCATTTGTGCTAGGATTGTGGATTGGTCTGACGTGCCTGGGGTGGAATCTTCCTCCGAAGCCCCTAGTCATCTTAGAATACCTGTAAGCCTCCTCCCTTCTCTGGCGAAAATCATTGTCAGCTTGGATATGTTCATCCATCTTCTGGAGAAGCTTTTCTAGAGTTTGCAGTGGCTTCCTAGCAAAATACCGCGCTGTTGGTCCTGACCAGAGCCCCTTGATCATGGCTTCGATGATAATCTCATTTGGCACCATTGGCGCCTGGGCTCAGAGTCGTAGGAATCTTTGGACATATGTCTGCAAGTACTCTTCATGGTCTTGCGTACACTAGAACAATGTTTGGGCAATTACTGGCTTCGTCTGGAAACCCTAGAAGCTAGTTACCAGCATGTCCTTCAACTTTTGCCACGACGTAATCGTTCCCAGGCGAAGGGAAGAGTACCACATCTGAGCTACACTCCTGACCGCCATGACGAAGGATTTCGCCATGGCAGCTGTGTTGCCCCCATATGAAGATATAGTTGCTTCGTAACTCATGAGAAACTGCTTCGGATCCGAGTGCCCATCGTACATGGGAAGCTGCGGTTGCTTGTAAGATGGTGGCCATGGGTTGCCCGCAACTCTGCTGCTAGAGTAGAAGCATCATCAAAGCGAAGTTACCATGATGAAAGTCATCATACCATTCATCATCATTGATTGGACTTTCTTGACGAAGCTCTCTGTGTTGAGACCTTCGTCCTTGGTCATCTTGGGTGATGTGACACATTTCTTCAGCAGCTTCATCGATCTTCCTCTGAAGGTTGGCTAGCCGAAGCATCTTTGTGGCGGAACTGCCCGAATTATTCCAACTTAAGTGCCTAAGCCCTGCCTTAGAGGCTAGACCACACTTAAATGGGAATAACCCGTCAATCCCTTGGATCTAGTCCGACACGGCCACTGACAGGATCAAGTACCACAATCTCACTCGATGGTGAGTCACAGAGCAAATACAATAAAGCATAAAACCATGCATGTAAGAGTATTAAATTATTACATCATCATCGGAGTTTTTGCAAAAGTAACCATCATTGTTCGAAGTGCAGCGGAATGAAACTAACGGTAAATAAACAGAGATGGGGAAGCCTGTCCCATCACTCCTCATGCTCCTCCTCAGCCGAGGCAGGATCCCACTCGACTGTCCAACCCGGTGGCAAGATGGACGGCGAAGTCACTCCAGCAACCATGTCCTCCATGGAACCTGTAAAAATTATGCCACAAGCAAGGCTGAGTATACTAATACTCAGCTAGACTTACCCGGTGTGAGGAGTCTACTCCTCTACCTCTAGACATGCAGCTGTTTAGCTGTGGGGTTTGGTTGCCAAAAGTACTAGTTGAGTTTCTAAGTCAAGTTTTAACTTTGTCAATTTAAGTGTGACTCTCTTAAGGCTAAACGTGTATATCTACCCATACATGGTAACAAACATTATTAGCAATCAACATCTTATATCAACTCATCATATCTCCACTTGTTACTCAATGTAGCAGCATGGATGAAGCAGTCTCATTAGCTGCGAAAAGCAGACAATTCGAATCGAGTTTTTATCCTTGCAAGGTAAACCTAAACACACGACATGCAGGGGCACTCCGTCCCCACACACATCAACCGTCCCCATCGATTCCCCGTCAGCAGATCAGTGCTCACTACCTTGGCGTACAATGCCTCACTGACCCCGACTGCCGTCGTGCAGTGACCGCACTTGTACCCACCATAACCGGAATGGGAGACCTCGTCTCAGGTCGCGTGAGGGGATATGTCCACTGCCAGGTTCACTCAGGTACTAGGCTTACCGATTTACCATATTTCTCGGCATGTGCTTAGTACATTAAAACGCTTGACACACGGTACCACACCTTAATCCTTATTCCAATTTTTATCCCCTAGACAACGCATCCCCATGGACCGTTGCCCACCGACCATCATCATTACGATATGAAAATGGATATAACCAATTCCTGACCTCGCGCGAGTGCTAGAAAAATCACTCGACTTCTACCGAGATCCCTAATTAGTAAAGCAGCTACTCGACCTAGCATACTAGTATCCATCTCAAAAGGATTCCTGAGATCATGCAACTAGGGTTTCAAACAACTCCTACACTTAAGTGCACAATCAATCATACAATCATTAAGTATAGTAAAATAGCATAAATAACAGGTTATGCATAAAACCGGGGCTTGCCTTCCAAAGCTATGGCAGGCAGGTCCTCTGGTGTAGGCTCTAGTACTGGATCTGGGACTACCTCCTGAGCAGCTCCTTGCTCCGGCACGAGGACGTACTCTCTGTCAGCGAGGTTGCAATCTATCGAATGTAATGAATATGTATGTCATGATTATACAGGATTTAACAACTTTATACTAAATGAAGGAAAACTAAGTTAGTTTGTAACTTAGGGTTTCTTGGTCATAAGTGGCTTTTATTAGTTTATGCTTATCATTCTAAGTTTAGGTTTTGTTAAGGAGAAGCATAGTGGATGTGTAGTTCCCTTATATTTTTTTCAGTGGACAATTTTGCAAAGGGTTCTAGGGTCACATAATTTTCATCATTCATTTCCCTTTCCTTACTCTCTATTTATGAATTCTAATGCATGTTTGAACTATAACAGTGAGTTAACTTCTTCCAAAAATTCTGTAAAAATTACAGTGGGTTGCCATGAGTCACTATAGCTTATTCTAGGAATCTAAGGTTCAAAATAAAAAGGCTATGCTTTAGAACTAATAACAAAAGGTGTGCAATTGGGTCACTTTGTACTACAACTCTCAACTAGGGGTGGGTTCTGTCTTAAAGGTTATTTTTGTTGGCATCTAATAATAATAAAAAGCTTCTGTGCCAAAAATCACGGAAAGTTAATTGGTGGTTATTTAGTTGTGATTTTCTAAAGTTTTATGCCAAAAAGGTGCTTATAACTAACTTGTCATTTGAAAAATATCAAACAACAGATTTCATATTTTTCCTATGTTGATAATAACAATTCATCAGTTATCCCAAGGTTTGAGGTGTTTTCTCTTTGCGGTTATTTTTCTAGGGTTTTTCTAAGTTTCCCTTGTTTTCTTAAAATAAAAGGTATCCTATTTATTTTATACTAAATCAGAGTATAACAAATTTTTCTACTGAACTACATTGAATAAGTAGACTAACAAAAATATGGGGACTCCTTGGTTCTTTATTTAAATCACCTTTCCTATTTTCTTTAACTTTAAGCATAATGTGAATTAAATGGCAAACTCTACCTTAATGGGGTGTACAGAGGAGTTTATCATTTTTAAATAGGTAAATAGGTGGTCATGCACTGCTCCAAATTTTCTTAACCTTAGTTAAATAGTGCAACTATTTTCCTCCTATTATTTAGCTTTTGGCTAAATCAGTATTTAAATCAGAACCCTAAAGTTTTCTGTAACAATAGGGGTTTTATATTTTTCTTAAGTAGTTTATATTATTTAAGATCTGACAAAATTGGTTTGACTCAATTTAGATGAATAAAACAAAAGATATGAATTATTCAAGTGCTGTTTCAATTTTAAATCAGATTTAATTAAAGGTTTCCTGGAAATCCACTTTGCACCGAAGTCCCTGGGGTATTTCTAAACTAACTCTCTCAGTTATACCCCCGCGCTACTATTCATTTGAGTCTCTGACATTTCACAAAACCCCCCAGACTTCTTTCCTTCTCCCCCGTGGTCCTTCCCTAGGTTTAAACAGTACCCGCAAGAAAGAAAAGGGTGGCGCGGCTTACCGGCGGCGAGAGAGGTCCGGCGAGGGGCGGGGTTGGCTCGGGGAGGCTCTGGCGGTCACAGCGATGTACGGCTCGACGGCGGGGATGGCCGGAATCGCTCGGTCCACGTGCGCAGGCGGGTGTCCTCGTCGGCGGCGGGTGTGCCGGCCAAATCACGGCGATCTGGTTCAATCCACTGGCACGGTGAGCTCCACGGGGTGACGTAGAGACCGTGTGCCCAAGGAATCGGAAAATGGTTCGGTGGATTACCCGGTCCACGCACTCCGGCGGGGTTGTGAACTCCGGCGACCGTGGACTGGCCTCTCCGGCGAAGCAGACTTCGGTTCCTCACTCGGGGAGCTTCACCGAGGTGTGCTCACTCGTCTCCGAGGGTTGGAGGGGTTGGGAAAGGCTGGGCTGGCCTGTCTATGGTGGCAGGGGCTCAGGTGGCCGCGGACACGCCGTGCACGGACAAACGACGGTGAGTTGAGCTCCGGTGAGGTTTGAGCGTGCGCGGAGAAGTGTGGTCGACGCCTGAGTGGGCTTTATAGGCGCGGGCGCAAGCCATGGCGTCGGCTGGCCTTTGGTGCGACGCGGGGTGCGCGCGGGCGTGCCCTGGCGTGCACAGAGCGCGTTGAACACGTGGAGCTTTTCTTCTGCCCGTGTTCCACAGCTCGCCCAAGTCGCAAACGTGCGAATCTTGGCAAAAATCCGGCGCGAGTCTTTTCCTGGCACCTAGGGCTGTCTCTCATCCGTGAGTTGCCATGGCAGATATGGCCTAGGTAGGGATATCTTCGGTCGCGAAATCAGGTATGTCACTCTACCCACCTCGCGACAAAAACCATGCCAAGGCATGTCAAACGTCAAGGTCTCTGGCTCAACTTTTTCCAGTGGGTGCCCTAGGTGGTATGCCACATTTTTGGTATATAACATAGGTGGTTTTGGTGCCATCTTCAAGGTGAACACAGTTGATCTTTAGTGTAGGTGTAGTTTTTGACTTAGAGAGAATTAGAGAGCTCTAGCTCTCTCTCCACTTAAGGAATGGATTTGGGGTTTCTCCAGGGGTCTTTTTGCAACATTTCCTTCCCACAATTGCTAGTTATAAAGTTACTTAAAGTTTGGTTAATGATTAACTCATGGTTTGCACATTTGCTTATTGTCCCCCCCCCTTTCAACCATGGCTTTGGGAGATAGGGTTCAAGAGAGGTCTAGGGTTTATGCCCAAGGTAGCAAGTGCACAAAAGCTTGAGTGATGCTCTTAGGTCATTAACAATCTTGATTAACATATGGTCTCCATGGTTCTTATGTTATCCTTGAATTTCTACCACATGTGATCACAGTCCTTAGTACCAAGGTGTGCTCTAGCTATGGTAACACCTGAGGTGTTACAACCTTCACTCTTTTCCTCTGATTTCCTGGTCCAACTCTTCTTCCTATGGTATTGAACTAGTAGCCTTTCTTTTCTAGCTTCGAGCTTCTCTCAGCGGGAGTGTCTCTTGGTTGGTGTCTAGTGGCTGTAGGGAAGCCCCTAGCATTGTTGCCTTCTTCGACGGTATGACGAAGGTGAATGCTTGCCGAAGGTCGTGGAAGTGAGTTCACCGGAGGTAGGTGCCAATTTTGGTCACTTGTTCTCAAATGTTGTGAATTAAGAACAAGGCAACATAATTGTTAAGTTTTAAGGACCATTGTCTTCCAAAGCATTACCTCTTCGTGGATATAATGATCATGAGACGAAGGTCTTGAAGGACATGCCTTCATCATATTATAGATAAATATGAATACATAAGGATAAATATAATGAATATAACTCATTGATTCATTCATATTTGCATTCCATAAAGTATGTATGAGTATTAACAGAATATGTATTACATTGATACCTTCGGCTTGCTCGAAGGTGCTGATGCGGGGGTCATTAAAATTCAGGGTGAATAGTACGGTGCTACTGTTGATCTATTTATAGGCATGGGACACAGCACGGGTAAAAGTACATTTGTATCCTTGATATTTACTTATGACCATAACATAAATCATTAAGGACTAGCTAGTCTTTTTCACTTCCGGTCAGCATCATGTTTGGCCTTCATCACCATTTTAAGCCGAAGCTATTATCCTTCGACTGTAGCTTTGGCGTTCATCCTTATCGTCTTCGAATTATATCTGCACTTCGTATGCTTTTGCCATGGGAGAAAACTTCCATCCTGAAGCCGAAGCTCCCTGTAATAATCCATATCATGCTGAAAGCATATGGTTAGTCATGTTTTTGAGGACCTTCGGAAGTGAGATCACCATCACTTCGTATTTCACAACTCACTACAACACGCTAACACAAAATCATCCAGCTAATCATAAACATAAGATAAAATATAGTATTTTCCTTTAGAGTCTTCTAATGTCATGAATATCTAATAATGTTCCTATTCTCTTTCAATAATATGAGACCAAGATAAGGTACCTTGCCTTTGTAACGAGACCTGATAAGTTTTTAGTACACTTATGGATATTCATTGGACCATTGAAAATATTATGTACAGTTTGTTTGTCTTCTTGTAGTACCTTTGTGCGATGCCTTTAACATCTTTATGTTGGATGTAGCAGTAGGAGAAGCCAAAATGAGTTCAGTTGGAGCAGATGGGACAAAGTCAGACACGGCATAATCAAACACATATAGCCATGTATTCACATCCTCCCTAAGTCATTCCTTACACGTAATTGTAAATGGTCCAAAGGAGAAAATAAGTTTGAGATTATAATATGGCTTCCACTATTAGCTTATGATCTCTAACCATCTTTTCCATTTCCTCAAACTGTCTCTTATTTGATCTATACTTAGTTTTTTTGCAAAGTCATGATATTATTACCATTTTAATACATTAATAGAAGTAGCTCTCCATGACTAGTCTGCTCTTGTAATTGTAGAGACAAATACAGATATTTCTCTAGAGTTCCACCATTTCACTATACATATGAAAAGAAACTTACATCATATAGGAGTTGCGAACACAAGGTTTATTTGTCCCTTGTGGTTCGGGTTGATGATGATTGGTTGTCAAACGGGTAGCGTCTCGGGTTGAGGCATGGATGCCACACCCGGTTTTAGAGGCAAAACCGAATGCATAGTATATGTGTGCCAGGATCCATTTTCCACGCATATGTTCATGTCACAAGTGTAATACATCAAAAGACTATGTAATAAAGGCGTAAAAGAGAGTATAGTAACTTTATTACATCATCTAGACTTAAGAGTATTAAAAAGTATAATCATCAAAGTATAGCAAAAATATCATGGGCAATCTCCCACAAGAAGACTGGAGTCGTCTGTCACCGACCGGTTTTGGAAGGCAAACCAAATATGAACCATGTACGTTCCAGGATCAGAAACTCACATACACAGCAATTACATAGTTGGACATCATCACACATTTCTCAAAATAAAAGCGGAAATAGTACTTTATTAAATCAAGATGTCCAAGACATCCACATGGTCATTAACTTAAGAAAGTCATTAACATAATCAAAGTGTGGATACGAAATGTAGAATGATAAGGACTTCACAGGCAGCATCCATGGCTGAATGGTTAAAGCGCCCAACTCATAATTGGTAAATTTGCGGATTCAATTCCTACTGGATGCACGCGAACGGGAACGGTCTATTGGAATTGGCTCTCTATCCATGGAATCTCATCCATCATCCATACATAACGAATTTGTATGGTATATTCATACAATAACATAAGAACAATAAGAACTCGAATTCTTATCGATACTGGAACTCAGAGCATAGGGGGGAAAGTCGCTTTATGGATGGAATCAAATACACAGTATTTACAAAAAAGAGTCTTCGTTTATTGGAAAAGAATCAATATACGGAATAGCTTCGGGTACACCTGTAACAATTTTGACTGCCCAATAACCAATTTGATCCCAAGGCAAAGAATAACCAGTTACACCAAATGATGCAGTCAATACAGCCAAAACCACGACTGTGACCCAAGTTAATTCACAGGGTTTTTTAAATCCACCTGTGAGATACACACGAAATACATGCAGGATCATCATTAGAACCATCATACTTGCTGACCATCGATGAACCGATCGGATTAACTAACCAAAGTTGGCCTCCGTCATTATATATTAAACAGAGGAAAAAGCCTCTGTAACGGTTGACTGGGGGTTTGCCACTAAATACAACTATAACTCATCGAAGTCCTGAAACTCCTAAAAGTCCTCCATGTTGTCTTCATCTTCTCCTGAGCATAGATTGCAATGGGGACCACCTGGGTTGGATGGTTTTTAAAGCAAGGGTGAGTAAACAACAACATGCTCAGCAAATGTCTAGTTTGGCTAAAGTAGACTAGCTGTATGTGGGGTTAAGCTTAAAGTAGTTGCTTTTAGTTGGTTAGGTATTTATTAATAGTTGAAAAGCCATGTTTTAGTAATAAACCCAAGTGGCACTCCCTCCAAGAGGAAATACCAAAATATCATAAAGATAGTCATCACCATATACCATCATCATAAAAGTATCCAAAGTTACTCTAATCAAAGAGGATCCTAGGGCTGCTCTTAACCGTGAGCATGGCTGATATACTAGTTTCTAACACTCTGTAGAGGTTGCACACTTTACCCAAGAGTCATGATCCCTTCCCAGCCTAGGTTGTACATACTAGATCTTCACTACCAATGTGAATGGGCCGGGATTCACTACGTAGCCTTTACAAAGATTCCCTAGAGGTCATAGCCGCCCGTTAGGTTTCTCCAGTTTGATAAACACAATACCTATCCCCATAGGAAGGGTGACTAACAAAAGCAACATGAAAGAACCTCTGCACCTAGCCTCGGTAGAGCAAGTACTGTGTCCGGACCCCATTGACGGCACGATGATGAAGCCGGCTGCACCTCAACTTCCTCAAATTATTCAGCTAAGAGCGTCCCATTCCACCCTCATGGTTGTACTGTTATCCCGGGTGGTCTCTCAACGAACAAGTCCTTACGGAGAGGTACTCAGGAAATAGCCCAAGCCCCCTAGAGTATCACAAGTTCATCATCAAAATCCCGATAACATCATCGTATCATAAATGTTCTCAACATGTTCATTGATTAAAGTAAAGCAATAGCATGAAGCTAACCGTAATAAGCCAAAAAGGTACTCAAGGACAAGGTAAATACAACACTAGTCAATCCTTAGGTTTCAATTATCTAATGCAGGTCAGTGAATTATAAAACAAATATGACATTATGGGTCAGAGGACACTTGCCTTCACCATGTTGCTGCTTAGGGAAGTCTCCGGCAACACACTCGGGAACCACAAACAGCTCGTTGTCTATGCAAAGCAATCATTCATTCAACACACTTGGGGAATAACAAAGAACATTACACCAAACATATGCAACAAATCAAACACAGGTTTAGTAGAAAAGTATAGATACACAAGTGAACTCTATGTTCTAGGGTAGATCACTATGTTTAAGGGTCTACTTTTCTCTAACTAAATCTATCTCAATAGATTACTTCCCTAACTAGGTCTATCTTAATAAATTACTTAATTAAAGTTATTTCAGGGATGGAATCATATATTACATGAGATTAATTTCACAAAGTTAACCACTTAACTATTCTTTAGTGTTTCCTTTTTATTTTCCTTTTAATAAATAATCCATCACTTTAAACGAACCTATTGCCTAGTAATAAAATTCAGACACGTAAACCGTGAAAGATTATAATTTAAACAGATACATAATAATATTATGAACATTTTGCAATTTGAACCACCCAATTTGGAGTTCATATGCAAAAGATATGAAATTCACAATTTTAGGAATTCAAACCCTAAATTTAAACCCATTTTTCTAATTAGAAACAACCTCGGGGTTCCTTCTGCAAGAAACCAGTGGCACGACTGCAAAAACCAGGGATGACGGTTCAAATACCAAAGAACCAGGGGTTCTCTTTACAAATCGGCAAACCAAACGGGTATCGCTTCTCCTCGACCATGGGATCTTGGATCGACTGCCTGGATTAGATGTAGCAAGGTGAGATCGCGGGCGCCAGCGCCTGACGCGCGGGGCCCACTGGCCAGCGACTCGGGTGGGCAGGGGGGGTGAGCGACGGGATACTAGGGCGCTAGCGCCTGATGGGAGGGACCACAGCAAGGTCGGGCCCGCTGGTCAGCGGCGCGGGGCAAACACAGGCACGGGCGTGGATGCGCACTGATGGGCGAGGCCTGCCAGGCGGCGACACAAAGTGAAGGGGGGAGGGGTTTCGGTGTTGCGTGCGGTACTAACATGCGGGGCCAGGGGGTCCACCGGTTAGCAACTGCGTGAGGGGAAAGAAGAGGGGGAGGCTAGTGAGGTTGATGGGCGGGCCTCCCTTGTCGGGGCTGTCGTCTTCTTCAGCCGCACGCTCGGCGCGAGCGCCATGGCTGGAACCGGTGAATCCACGCGGGCAAAGGAGGGCACAGGGCGGTTGCGGTTGGCCGGGGGTTCTCGCCACGACAGTGTAGTGCCGGTGCCAATGTTCATCGACGGCTAATGTAACACCACTGGTGTTACTGTCACTAAAACTTGAGCATAACATCATAAGCATTGGCATTTCATATGTTTGACACACCTAGAGTGCATTTCATATGTTTGACAATCCGGTGCAAAAATTTCAAACAAGTTGTATTGATATGACCTTTTGCAAATAAAACCCTGGAGTAGGGAACTGAACCCTAGATTGTGTATAATAGAACAAACAAGGCTTAAACAAGAGAAAACTCTAAAATTCAATTGAAAAGGTCATAAAGTGTCTCCATGGATAAACTCAAGTAGGATCCAAACCCTAAGAATGCAAGAAACCCTAATTGGAACTCTGGAAAGCCCTAAACCTAAACCCTAGGGGGCTAAGTGCAA
Source organism: Zea luxurians (assembly GCA_029449295.1). NCBI lineage: Eukaryota > Viridiplantae > Streptophyta > Magnoliopsida > Poales > Poaceae > Zea > Zea luxurians. Next base: position 4,370,612 of record JAOPSE010000033.1, read on the forward strand.
AATCAGTGCACTTTTGGACCAAGGTGTAAAAGCCATGATAATAAAGTGTCTTAAGTCATATGGTTCATAAATAAGTAGGTTTGCATGTTAAACCTGGAGTTTTGGACTAATTTGCAAAAGAGCCACACTTGAACCCTAATGGCTAAGTCTGAAATCAGTGTAATTAGCTCATCTTTGGAGCTCTATATCTGCCAAATTATAAGGTTTTTGCCCTAGGTCACACATCAAGTCTGTAGATCTATCAAAGGTGTACAACTTTATTTAAGGGGTTAAACATTGTTGTCATGAAGAATTTAGAGATAAATACACCCAAAGTTAGGCTTTCAGGCTGTTTGAAGTCTGAATTTGGACTGCCAGCGGGTTTGAGCAAACTTTGAGCTCGATTCTAAGCATGATCCAGTAAGAATTTGTTTTGGAATACTATTACAAAGATGAAGATGGTATGATGGGCTACAACTTTGCTGCAGAGCCTTGGGTAGGTTGCCAAGTGAAATTAGGAGAAAATTCAGCTTCAATTTGTTCTGTCAGGTTGCCTGAATGCAACACGCCATGATACAGTAACCTAAACGTGATCTCAAGTTCACCCCCCTCACCGCCGATGATTTCTACGTTGTGATTCTCGCCGTCGCCGCGATCCATGTTCGCTGGTAAGGGGATAACCATGATAAGGTAAAGATCTTGGCACTGGATTAACTCGGGCTCGAGCTTGGATGCGGTTCGCCGTACCCCCTTGCCTTGCGGCCAGCGCGGATAAGTTCACCGGCGATGGCTGCCTGCGGATCTTGCGCCAATTGCCCTGGTACCTCCATCGCATCATCGTGAACCGTTGTAACTCTCCGTTGATTGCCGGAGAGATTGCCACGGTAACCGGACACTAATCGCAAGCGCCAGTACCTCCTTGTTTCCCCGGCCGCCACACGTCGTCGCTCGAATTCTCGGCCACCTCTGTTGCCTATTATAAATTGAAGCCACCGTGAGCTCTGTAGGATCATTACGCACCCAGCCACCAAGTATTGCCCTCAATCGATCACCAGTGAGCTCCAATTTAGGATTCTCCCCAAAATGCTCAAGAACCCGCTCGGTTTAGCCTCACCACGGCCAGCATATTCCAGGTCAGTTCAAGCTTCTCCATCGTTTGTTCTAGCATCCTTAGGCTCTCCTCAAGCTCCTCGACCCCTTGGATTGAACTAGACCGCCATGGATCACCGGGAACACGCTATTCCATTGATTGTCTCCACTGTCACCGTGGCCAGAGCAAATTGGGTAGCCATTAGTGAAATTACTTGAGGGGAAACTCTGGTTATGGTCTGAATTAGGTTTAAACCAAAGCAGAACACCGGTCGTTGCCTGAGTCGCCCGGTACAAGCTCACCGGAGCTCTGCCCCAAGCGGTTCACCGTCGTGGATCGAGCTGTGTAAAGGAATAGAACGTGGGGGGGTTTCTTGTAAACTATCAGCGACTCGCGGAAACAGTGGAGGAACCCACTTCAAGTTATCTAGAACGCCAGGGGTCTGTTTGCAAAATCAACACGGGCGCGCGCGTGGGCGCGCTTCTGCTGGGAGTGGGCCGACTTGGACTCCTTTCAGCCCAATACTATTCACTATTTTTCTTTTTCTTTTTCTGCTAGAGCTAAAACAATTCTAGAAAATTGTAGAAAATGGTAAAAATGCAATACCAATTTTGCTAGATTCCTAATTTTCTATAGAATTTAATAAAAATAGTTTTAGGATTTTTAATCCAAACAAGAAATTATAGAGTATTTAAAACAGTCTAAAACCTTGTTTCTGGATTTTTAGAAAATCAATAATAATTCCAAAAATCCCCAAACTTTTTGGATGACCCATATATATTATTTAGAAGCTTTAGGTAGAGTTTGGTATGATTTGGACCTTGTTTGATACTTAGGACCTAAAACCCTACACCCTGCCCTCTGAACTTCACTGCTGACTTCGGAAACCCTAAGTTCTCGAAGGTCCGTGAAGGAAAATTGTATTCAAGACTTTAGATAAAAAACTGTTATTATCTTTGCACTCTCATGAGCATTACATGGGCATTCATTATTATGTATGGTCATATTTAGAAAACGAAGAAGAAGTAGAAGAAGTGAAGACTCCACCACCACCACCTGAGGAACATCAAGCAGGCAACTGCTTTTATATTGATATCTGCGGACCTGAGCCTGATTCACCAGTAAAACAAGGCAAGCCCCGGTGCATTCGCCATCTCCTTGATGTTTTAAAAATCTTTATCACCTTGTTTGATGCATTAGGTGATAGGAGTTGTGTGCTAAACCATTGATGCATTTCCTTCCTTGAAAAATTGATTACCCTTCCTTGATACCCTTTTTAAAAAGGATTTTCATGATGCTTATCCTTGCTTTAGCAAACAAAAATGTTTTGTTTTAAAACAACGGTGATGCTTCAGTGGGTGGGAATGTTTTCAAAAATAAAACTTGATGGTGAATCCATCATGGCCACGATGGGTTCAACATCGGAAAAGATGTACCTCTGCCATGTACCAAACTTTGGGTTGGAAATGATAAAGCTGAGACCGGGTGGTTGAATTGCATGAGAAATGAGTCTTGGTGTAGTGTCTCCGTCTAAGTCGATTAAGGACTGTCTCGATGTAGGCCTGTTGACCGAGGACCCTTTAACTGGTCACATGCCTCGTCATGGGTAAGCTTTGCCTTGGGCAGACTAATACCAGAATAAGATACCACACAATGGGAGTGGAGAGATGGCGAGAGTAGCGTGTACCCTCCTTGGCAAGATGCTGGACAGTGGTGTATCTGTGCTCTCGGTTGGCGTGAACCTGATCTGGTCTTAAGAACCCCGGTGGCGAGTTGACATATGCAAGGGTTAAGAGCTACATATGTCGTGTGATTGGAGATCTTCAGCTAAGTATAATCGATTCGGATCGCTGTAACTTCGAGGATATGAAGACTTAGTCACTGACTTACACGTAGAAGTCCAGTGAAAACGAAGGTTTGTTAAGAAATTGGCTAGTGCAGATCAAGTGATTGATCTAGGGTAGAATGAACTCTAGATACAGGTAATCTTACTTAACCTGACAAGTAAAATTGGATTTTTAAGGATCCACTTTTAGTAAGCATTTTTGCGAATAGAGCCTTTGATTATTGTTAAGCCTTAACACCCTTAAAGCTAGCATACCCTTGAGAGTCTTTTCTTTAGTCGGGTAAGACTTGCTGAGTAATTCCATACTCAGGGCTTCGTCCCATGTTGTTTTTAGGTGAGGAAGCAACCAACTTTTGTTGCTTCTATTCAAAGGTGGTACCAAAGGAAGAGCACCAGGAGTAAAGCTGCAGGAGGAGAGGACCCTCCTTAAAACTTGATACTTATCGGGAGGGGTTTTGCCTCCCTTGGTTTGTAATAATAATACTCTGCACTCATATATTTATGTTCTGGCCTTTAACTATATAACTCTGTCTTACTTTTTAATAAATGTAAGTTAATGTAACCACTTCCGTGTAACACCTCAGGTGTTACCAAGGCACTGGCTTCATACTTGCATTAAGGACTTGTTATCACATGTGCTTAAGTGGAGAGGGGAAACCCCAAGACCTTGGAGACCATGGATTAACCAAGGTATATTAGTGACCAAAGCTTTACCAAAACATTTTGAGCAATTGTCATTTTGGGCAAAGGAGGTTAAACCCTAGACCCCTAAAGGCACTAACCTTCCAAGCAAGGGATTGGTGAGCAAGTTAATCAAATGGCAAATCCTTGTTTCAAATCTTAACCAAAGTTTAAGTACACACTAAAGTTTATAAAATGCAGAGGAGAAACATTACAAAAAGGCCCCTCAAAGACCCCAAATCCACTCATTAAGTAGAAAGCACACTAGAGCTCTCTAATCTTCTCTAAATTAAATTTTAAGCCTAATCTAAAGATCAGACGTGTTCACTTAGTAAATGGCGCCAAAACTACTTGGACTGAATACCAAAACGGTGTCAAACTACCTAAGGAACCCACTGGAAAAATTTGAACCCGAGCCAAAACCAATTGACATGATTTGACACCACTTTTGTCTCGGGGTGGACAGTGAGACACACCAGATTTGGCGTCCGCAAATCTCCCTACCAAGGGCATAACTGCCATTGGAAATCACATACAAGAGACAGCCATAGGTGCGAGAAAGAGGTCTGCGCCGGATTTTTGCCAAGATTCGAACGTTTGCGATCTCAACAAGCTTTTGAACATGGGCAGAAGAACACCTCCACGTGTTTGACGCACCCTTAACGCGCCAGAGCACGCCCAGCGCCCGTGCCGGCGCACCCCGCGCTGCGCCAAGCCACGCCCGTGCCCACTGCCCGCGCTCGTGCCTATAAAGCCAATAGAGGCTTCGACCGTACTCTCCCGTGCGCTCTCGACCTCACCGGAGCACGAGATCGCCAGAGTTTGCCCTGCGCACAGTGTGCCAGCGGTCGCCCGAGCACCCACCACCGTAGACCGGCCAACCGAGACCTTCCCAGCCCCGTCCAACCCTCGAGAGAGACTCTGCGTGCCTCGGTGTAGCTCCCAGAGTAAGGAATCGGACTCTACCTCACCGGAGACGCTGGATCAAGGTCGCCAGACTTCACCCGAGCGTCGGCATACGTAGACCGAGCTCCACGGTGAGTTATTCTTCAATTCCTTGCATGGGTAGACTCATTAGCGCCCCATGAAACTCCCTATGCCCTTAGATTGACCTATGTCGCCGTGGATAGGCCGGAGCACCCGCCACCGGCGAGTTCACCCGCCTGCGCTCGTGGAGCGGCCGATTCCAGCCATCACCGACGGGAAGCCGCACCTTGTCGTGACCGCAAGAACTTCCCGGAGCCATCCCGCCCTTCGCCAGACCTCCCTCGCCGCCGGTTTGCTGCACCGTCCTATTTTCCTTCCGTGGGTACTTTTCAAAGGGGAGAGGGACCTCGGGAAAGAAGGAAAGAAAGTAAGCGGGGTTATGAAGTGTCAGCGACTCAAATGAATAGTTGCGCAGGGGTATAAGTTAGAGGATTGTTTTGAGAGAAACCCAGGGTCCTCGCTGTAAACTGGTTTTTCCAGAAAACCTTTAAACATTTCTCATTTAAATACAAACAAAGCTTGTAAAAATCATAACTTCAGTTTTATTCAACCAAATTTGGTCAAACCAATTTTGCTGGACTCTAAATAATGTGAACTACTTAGGAAAAATACAAAACCCCCTAAGTGTTGCAAAAGATTTCAAAGTTTTGATTTAAATAGTTATCTGGCCAAAAGCTAAATAAAATAGGGAAAAATAGTTACACTGTTAGACTAGGGTTAAGAAAAATCATAGAAGTACTTAACCACTCCCTAATTTGTTTAAAAATAGTACACCCCTCAGTACACCAAATTAAGGAAGGGTTTACTATTTAAACTCATTTTAGCCCAAAGTTAAAGGAAATAGAAATGGTGGTTTAAAATAAGGACCAAGGGGCAACCACATTTTTGCTAGCTCACTTACTTCACATAGTTCACTGGAAAATTTTGTCAGACTGTTGGTTAGTACGAAAGAAATGCACTGTCTTTTATTTTATGAAAACAAGGAAAACTTAGGAAAATCCTAGAAAAATAATCCTAAGGAGAAACCACCCCTAGCCTTGGGATAACTAATAGTTTGTTATTATGAATGTAGGAAAAATAGGAGTTCTGTTGTTTGATATTTTTCAAATAACAAGTTAGTTATAAGTACCTTTTTAGCATTTAACTTTAAAAAATCACAACTAATTATCTAGTAGGTCTTTTTCTATGATTTTTAACACAGAGGCCTGATATCACCTATGAATCTTAACAAAAATAAATATTAGTGCAGAAGCCTCACCTAAATCACAGCTATAGTGTAAAGTGCCCTTCTTACACTTGTTTTTGTTAATTTTACACAAGTAGTGTATCTGAATCAATTTCTACCATAAATTTTTAGGGTAACCCACAGAGGTAAATATCTACCCACTGTAATTTTTATAACATTTTTGGAAAATGTTAACCAACCCCAATAGTTCAAAAATGCTTAATAAGAAGCACAATAAAAAGAAAAAGGGAAACTTTGGGAGAAATAGATGAAAATACAAAACCCTTAAGTATATCTCATGGAAGCCTGGAGGACCACTAACCCTAATACTATGTTACTCACATAATCTTTACAAATTTTCATATCATTTTTATGCACATATCTTATTCATTGCATTCGATAGACTGTAATCTCGCTGACGGGGAATACATCCTCATTCCGGAGCAAGGAGTTGCTCAGGAGGTAGCCCAGGAGCCAGCACCAGAGTCTGCCATCGAGGATCTGCCTGCTCCAGCTTTGGAAGGCAAGCCCCGGTTTTATGCATAATCGTTTATATATGCTATTTTACTACACTTAATGTTTGTAGGCTTGTATTGTGCACTTAAGTGTAGGAGTTGACTGAAACCCTAGTTGGATGAAATCAGGATTCCTTGTTGAGATGGATACTAGTATGCTAGGTCGAGTAGCTGCTTTACTTAATAAGGAACTCGGTAGAAGTCGAGTGATTTTTCTAGCACTCGCGCGAGGTCAGGAATTGGTTGTATCCATTTTCATATCATAATGATGCTAGTCTATGGACACGGATCCATGGGGATGCGTTGTCTACGAGACGAAAATTGGAATAAGGATTAAGGTGTGGTACCGAGTGTCAAGCATTTAATGTACTAAAACCATACCGAGAAATATGGTAAATCGGTAAGCCTAGTACCTGAGTGAACCTACCTGCAGACTTTGCCCCTCACGTGACCTGAGACGTGGTCTCCCATTCCGGTTATGGTGGGTACAAGTGCGGTCACTTCACGACGGCAGTCGGGGTTAGTGAGGCATTGTACGCCAAGGCGATGAGCCCTGATCTGTTGCCAGGGAATCGATGGGGACGGTTGATGTGTGTGGGGACGGAGTGCCTCACCACGTCGTGTGTTTAGGTTTACGTTGCAAGGTTTAAAAACTCGATTCGAATCGGCTGATTCTCGCAGCTAATGAGACTGCTTGATCCATGCTGCTACATTGAGTAACAAGTGGAAATGTGTTGATTTGGCAAAAGATGTTGATTGCTAAAAATGATTGCTACCATGTATGATTAGATAGGGATACATCTAGTCTTAAGAGAGTCACACTAAAACTTGAAAAACAAAAACATGAATTTAGACTCAGCTAGCGCTTTTGGCAAACCAAACCCCTCAGCCAGAAAGCTGCATGTCTAGAGGTAGAGGAGTAGACCCCTCACACCGGGTAAGTCTAGTTGAGTATTAGTATACTCATCCTTGCTTGTGGCATAATTTTTACAGGTTCTCTGGAGGACATGGTTGCTGGAGTGACTTGGCCGTCCACCTTGCCACTAGGTTGGACAGTCGAGTGGGACCCTACCTCGGCAGAGGACGAGCATGAGGAGTGATGGGACAGGCTTCCCCATTCCTCCGTTTATTTACCGTTAGTTTTATTCTGCTGCATTCCGAACAATGATCACTGTTTTTGTTAAAACTCCGATGATGTTGTAATAAATTAATACTCCTTAATGTATGGTTTTATGTTTTATTGTATTTGCTCTGTGCCTCACCATCGAGTGAGTACGTGGTACTTGATCGTGTTAGTGGCCTCGTCGGACTACATCCGAGGGACTGACGTTTTATTCCGATTTAAGTGTGGTCTAGCCTTTAAGGTGGGACTTAGGCACTTAAGTTGGAATAATTCGGTCGGTTCTGCCACAGCTGGTATCAGAGCTTGTACCACCACAGAGGAATCAATAAACCGTAATTACCATCCTTTTTGAAAAGTAAAACATGTTAGAAACCCCTGTTCGATAGAGCGGTAAGGCGATAAGGATGAACATAGAGCATGAAGCCTTAGGATCATAGAAGGTTAGCTAGGTGGCTAATTGAGTGAGCCCTACAGGCTCCTATAAGGAATGGAAATTTTTCCCTATTACATATAAGTTGATGTGAGGTCGTTTAGGACGAGCATGCATGCATCATGAAATCAAACTACTTGGTAATTAGTTAAGAGCTTTAAAATGCTATGAGACATGACAACAAAAGATTAAGTACACACCATGATCTCAACATAACCTTAGAAAAGCCAGACACTGATTCCCTTTTATTTTTATAATTCTTTTTCTTTGCCGCTTACGCTTACCAGTGCACAGATGACTTCTCACGGTTCCTCGGAAGGAGGAAATGCACATTCCCAAACGGACGGACTGGCACGAGAGGGCTCACGGTTCCTTGTTGAGATGGACCGCAAGCTTAATGAGTTTCTGGCACTTACTCAGGGGAATCGTACTGTATTGCAGTACGCTTAGGCTTTCAATGACCTATGTCAGTATGCGGGGTATCATGCAGACACCGATGAGAAGAAGAGGGATTGGTTCAGGAGGGGGCTCAGTACTAAGCTCCACGACCGTCTCAACACAGTTAGGGCCAACAACTACAATGAGTTAGTCAACATGGCCATTTCCCAGGAAGACTGCATCACAGCTCGTCAGGCAGAAAAGAAGAGGAAGACCCCTGTAGCAGGACCTTCAGCTCAGCCTCCGCGCTTTTGGATTGTATCTGACACCCAGAGGAGGGGGCCACAGTAGCAGCAAGGACGTTGGGTAATCCCACCACAGCAGCAGCCGCAGCAGGCACCCAACCGTTCTCAGCCCCCAGTTTAGAGGAACAACAATCAGCCACAGCAGCAGTACCGTTAGGCCAATGACAACAGGTGTTTCACTTGTGGTAGCACTGGGCATTATGCCAAGAATTGTCCCAAGACCCAGCAGAGGCAGGGGCAGAATTCCAATTAGAACCAAGGCAAGAGACAGAAGGTGCAAGTGAGACAAGGCAGGCTAAACTTCACCACCATGGCTGATATTCTAGAAGGAGCACCCGTCTTGACTGGAATCTTTTCCGTTTTGAATTATCCTGCAGTCATTCTTTTTGATTCTGGTGCGTCACACAGTTTTATTAGTGCAAAATTTAGTGCCAAATGCCAGTTACCTTTCCATCACACAAATGGGAGTATTACAATTTCTACACCAGGAGGCAAAGTTGCCACCTATCAGATCAACAAACACGTACCAATAAGGTTGGGTAGTTTCCTATTTAAGACCACTCTCCTGATCATGAGATTGGATAGTGTGGATATCATCTTGGGGACTGATTGGTTATCGCGACACCATGCGGTAATTGATGTCGCAGCCAGGGCCATAGAAATTCACTCCCCACTAGATGGAGAAATCACCTTGTACCTACCCAACCAGGGTTGTACCCGTTCCAGTGCCTTCGCTATGATGGAATCACCTGTCGAAAGGATTCCAGTGGTCTGTGAATACCTAGATGTTTTTCCAAATGAATTGCCAGGGATGCCACCCGATAGAGACATAGAGTTTACAATTGAGTTGCAATCCGGAACTGCACCTATATCCAAGAGACCCTATAGGATGCCTCTAGCAGATTTGGCGGAATTGAAGAAGCAACTACAAGAATTGTTGGACAAGGGATTCATTCGCCCCTGTACTTCTCCATGGGGATGTCCAGCCTTGTTCGTGAAGAAGAAGGATGAGAGTCTGAGATTGTGTGTCGATTACCGCCCTCTCAATGCAGTGACAATCAAAAATAAATATCCATTGCCCTGCATTGACGTATTGTTTGATCAGTTGGTGGGAGCCAGGGTATTTTCCAAGATAGACCTTCGCTCTGGCTATCATCAGATTAAAATCAGGGCCAGCGACATTCCAAATATAGCTTTTTCTACCAGATATGGGCTTTATGAGTAATTGGTGATGTCGTTCGGGCTGACCAATGCCCCGGCATATTTCATGTATTTAATGAATTCAGTTTTCATGCCAGAGCTGGACAAGTTTGTGGTGGTCTTCATCGATGATATATTGGTCTATTCAAAGAACGAAGCCGAGCATACTAAGCATTTGCATACAGTACTACAGAGGCTGCGCGATCATCGCTTATATGCTAAGTTATCCAAGTTTGATTTCTGGCTGAAGGAAATTAATTTTTTGGGTCACACCATTTCTCAGGATGTGATATCGGTTGATCCGGAGAAGGTGCAAGAAGTGATGAATTGGAAGCCTCCTACCACTGTTCGGCAAATTCGTTGTTTTCTTGGATTGGTAGGGTATTATCAGCGATTTATTCCGGATTTCTCCAGAATTGCCAAGCCAATGACTAAGTTGTTAAAGAAAGGAGTAAAGTATAATTGGAGTCAGAAATGTGAGGATGCCTTTCATGCATTAAGGCAACATCTTACAATAGCACCCGTGCTAGCTCAGCCTGACAACACCAAACCCTTTGAGGTTTATTGCGATGCTTCAAGCACTGGATTAGGATGTGTCTTTATGCAAGACAACAGAGTTATTGCCTATGCATCAAGGGCACTCAGGCCTCATGAGCAGAACTACCCCACACATGATTTGGAATTGGCTGTCGTAGTTCATGCTCTTAAGATTTGGAGACATTACTTGATGGGAGCTCATTGTAATATCTATACTGATCACAAGAGTCTCAAATATATCTTCATCTAGGCTGATCTTAATATGAGGTAGAGAAGATGTTTGGAATTAATCAAGGACTATGATATGGAAGTACATTACCATCCTGGCAAGGCCAATGTTGTGGCAGATGCCTTAAGCTGGAAGGCCCAGTGCAACTGCGTGTGTATGGATGCTAAAATCACCACCCTGTGTGATGAGTTGTGCAAGCTGAGCATAGAAGTTGTTTCCTCAGGGACTCTGAAGTATATCTCAGTGGAGCCCACCTTGTAGGAGCAGATAGTCATGGCTCAAATTGGCGACAAGGGTATTCAAATCATCAAGGAAATGCTCGAGCAAAAGGTGGACAAATACAAATGCTTCCGTCAGGACAGTAAGGGAATTCTATGGTTTGGAGAACGATTGGTTGTTCCTAAAAATCCCGAGCTCAGAAAGAAAATATTGGATGAAGCTCATCTTTCCAAATTCTCCATGCACCCCGGCAGTAACAAGATGTATCATGATCTCAGATCTTTGTACTGGTGGACCAAAATGAAGAGAGGAATTGCTAAGTATGTATCTGAATGGGACACTTGCCAAAGAGTTAAGGCCAGACACTTGAAGGAAGCAGGCAACATACAGCCCTTTCCCATACCATCTTGGTAATGGGAGAATATTTGCATGGATTTCATTGTGGGATTGCCCAATACCTCCTGGCACCACGATTCTATTTGGGTCATTGTGGATAGATTGACTAAGACCGCTCATTTGTTGCCAGTGGTGCTTGGCCCTCGCATGGAGAAGGCTCACGGCTCTCTACGGAGTTACTTGACCGTGGTGCCTGGCCCTCGCGAGGGCTTCCCTTTGCGTAGGGGCACCAACGAGGATTAGTCGGGACCTTGCGCGGTTCCGGATACCTCGGTAAAAATACCGGCGTCATCCACGAGAGTTTGCTTCTCTACTTTGCTCTTTAAGTTTCCGCATTTATATTAAGCACTTAAGTCTCAATCTTGTATTCATACTTATTTAGTGTAGATTGAAACTTAGCCTTTGCGGTAGAGATAGAAACACTTAGATAAAACCTAGTTTGCACATTCTAGTTTGATTACTTGCATAGGTTTTGCTCTAGGGATTTAATTGTGGCCTAGTTTAGTAAAAGTTTTAGAAGTCCTAATTCACCCCCCCCCCCTCTTAGGCATCACCCGTTTCCTACATTCACCCAGACAGAACTTAATATGAGACAAAGGCGGTGGCTCGAGCTTATTAAGGATTATGAACTGGAGATTCATTATCACCCAGGCAAAGCTAATGTAGTGGCAGATGCCTTGAGTCGTAAGACTTTTTGTCATTGTCTTACAATGGAGACTTCTAACATTACATTATGCTAAGAAATGGAGAATTTGGACATGGGAATAATCCAACATGGAACCTTAAATCAACTAAAGCTGGAGTTAGTCCTTTTACAAAGGATAATGGATGCTCAAAAGGATAATGAGGGCATGAAGCACATTCATGAGAAGATAGAGGACGGAAAAGCCAAGTGCTTTAGGAAAGACGATCAAGGCATTGTATAGTTCAACAACCGCATAGTTGTGCCAAAGAATGAAGAAATCTGCCAACAAATATTAGATGAAGCACATCTTAGTCGCTATTCTATTCATCCCGGAAGCACTAAGATGTATCATGATCTAAAACAACATTATTGGTGGACAAAGATGAAGATTGAAATCGCACGCTATGTGGCAAGATGTGACACTTGCAGACGTGTCAAAGCCATACATATGAAGACTGCCGACCCACTACAATCTCTACCAATACCAACATGGAAATGGGAAGATATTAGTATGGACTTTATTACGGGATTGCCCTGAACAACAAAAGGGTATGACTCTATTTGGGTTATAATTGATCGGCTGACGAAAATTGCGCATTTTCTACCAGTCAAGGCAGATCACCCAGTTGCTGTTTATGCCCAATTGTTTATTGCTCGCATTCTTAGTTTGCACGGTATTCCGAAGACCATAGTGTCGGATCGTGGACCTCAATTTGTATCCAAATTCTAGGAAGAACTTCACAAGGCTTTGGGTACTAAATTGCTCCATAGTTCGGCATATCATCCTCAAACCAGTGGTCAAACTGAGAGGGTAAACCAAATACTCGAAGACATGTTGCAGGCATGTGTTCTGGAATTTCCACAGAAATGGGATGATTGTCTACCATTAGCGGAGTTCTCATATAATAATAGCTATCAAGAAAGCATTAAGATGGCACCCTTTGAAGCTTTATATCGCCGACGATGTCGCACTCCGCTGCACTGGTCTGAACCTGGTGAAAGGAGTTTCTTTAGGCCAGATATGGTAAAAGAAAACGAAGAGAAAGTTCAACGAATAATTCATAATTTAAAGAAAGCTCAAGCTCGACAGAAGAATTACGCAGACAAACGATGGATGCCCTTGTATTTCCTAGAGGGAGACTATGTCTATTTGAAGGTTTCACCAATGAAGGGTATATCACGTTTCGGGGTTAAAGGGAAACTTGCACCTCGATACATTGGTCCTTTTCTTATCCTTGAAAGGTATGGACCAGTGGCATACCGACTTCAGCTACCCAAAACCTTGTCTGTAGTACATAATGTGTTCCACGTGTCTCAATTAAAGAAGTGTCTTCGGGTGCCCAATCGAACCATTGAAGTCACGGATGTTGCCCTAGAACCAGACATGACCTATTCGGAGCACCCTATTCGAGTCTTGGATCAAAAGGATAGAATTACCCGAAGAAAAACTTACAAATTTTACAAGATACAGTGGAACCAACATTCAGAAGATGAGGCTACATGGGAAACTCAAGACTTTTTAGAAAAGAATTTCCCAGGCTTTTTGGCCTCATGTAATTTGTAAAGTGTATACAATTGTTGTAATAAAGGAGTGAGCCCCAAACCACCCCTGCCTTGCACCAAAAATAAGGAAATAAAAGAGTGAAGCATTTCCTTTTAAATTACTTACCCTAGGACCTTTTAATCTCGGGATGAGATTCTTTTATGGGGGAAGGATGTAACACCCCTGGTGTTACTGTCACTAAAACATGACCATAACATCATAAGCATTGGCATTTCATATGTTTGACACACCTAGAGTGCATTCACTAGGCAAAAATTTCAAACAAGTTGTATTGATATGACCTTTTGCAAATAAAACCCTAGAGTAGGGAATTGAACCCTAGATTGGGTATAATAGAACAAATAAGGCTTAAACAAGAGAAAACTCTAAAATTCAATTGAAAAGGTCATAAAGTGTCTCCATGGATAAACTCAAGTAGCATCCAAACCCTAAGAATGAAAGAAACCCTAATTGGAACTCTAGAAAGCCCTAAACCTAAACCTTAGGGGGCTAAGTGCAAAATCAGTGCACTTTTGGACTAAGGTGTAAAAGCCATGATAATAAAGTGTCTTAAGTCATATGGTTCACAAATAAGCAGGTTTGCAAGTTAAACCTTGAGTTTTGGACTAATTTGCAAAAGAGCCACACTTGAACCCTAATGGCTAAGTCTGAAATCATTGTAATTAGCTCAACTTTGGAGCTCTATATCTGCCAAATTATAAGGTTTTTGCCCTAGGTCACCACATCAAGTCTGTAGATCTATCAAAGTTGTACATCCTTGTTTAAGTGGTTAAACATTGTTGTTATGAAGAATTTAGAGATAAATACACCCAAAGTGAGGCTTTCAGGCTGTTTGAAGTCTGAATTTGGACTGCCAGTGGGTTTGAGCAAACTTTGAGCTCGATTCTAAGCATGATCCAGTAAGAATTTGTTTTGGAATACTATAACAAAGATGAAGATGGTATGATGGGCTACAACTTTGCTGCAGAGCCTTGGGTAGGTTGCCAAGTGAAATTAGGAGAAAATTCTGCTTCAATTTGTTCTATCAGGTCGCCTAAATGCAACACGCCATGATACAGTAACCTAAACGTGATCTCAGGTTCACCCCCTAGCCGCCGACGATCTCTACGTTGTGATTCCTGCCGTCGCCGCGATCCGTGTTCGCTGGTAAGGGGATAACGATGATAAGGTAAAGATCTTAGCACTGGATTAACTCGGGCTCGAGCGCGGATGAGGTTTGCCATACCCCCTTGCCTTGCACCCGACGCGGATAAGTTCATCGGCGATGGCCGCCTGCGGATCTTGCGCCACGTGCCCTGGTACCTCCACTACATCACCGTGAACCGTTGTAACTCTCCGTTGATCACCGGAGAGATCGCCACGGTAACCGGACACTAATCGCAAGCGCTAGTACCTCCTTGTTTCTCCGGCCGCCGCGCGTCGGCGCTCGAATTCCCAGCCACCGCACTTGCCTATTATAAATTGAAGCCACCGTGAGCTTCGTAGGATCATTACGCACCCAGCCACCAAGTATTGCCCTCAATCGATCACCAGTGAGCTCCAATTTTGGATTCTCCCCAAAACGCTCAAGAACCCGCTCGGTTTAGCCTCGCCGCGGCCAGCTTATTCCAGGTCAGTTCAAGCTTCTCCGTCATTTTTTCTAGCATCCTTAGGCTCTCCTCAAGCTCCTCGACCCCTCGGATTGAACTAGACCGCCATGGATCGTCAGTAACACGCTATTCCATTGATTGTCTCCACTATCACTGTGGCCAGAGCAAATTGGGTAGCCATTAGTGAAATTACTTGAGGGGAAACTCTGGTTATGGTCTGAATTAGGTTTAAACCAAAGTAGAACACCAGTCGTTGCCTGAATCGCCTGGTACAAGCTCACCGGAGCTCTGCCCCACGCGGTTCACCGTCCTGGATTGAGCTATGTAAAGGAATAGAACGTGGGGGGGGGTTCTTGTAAACTATCATCGACTCGCGAAAACAGTGGAGGAACCCACTTCAAGTTATCCAGAACGCCAGGGGTCTGTTTGCAAAATCAACACGGGCACGCGTGCGCGGTTGCGCTTCTGCTGGGAGTGGGCCGACTTGGACTGCTTTCAGCCCAGTACTATTCACTATTTTTCTTTTTCTTTTTCTGCTAGAGCTAAAACAATTCTAGAAAACTGTAGAAAAATGGTAAAAATGCCAAACCAATTTTGCTAGATTCCTAATTTTCTATAGAATTTAATAAAAATAGTTTTAGGATTTTTAATCCAAACAAGAAATTATAGAGTATTTAAAAATGTCTAAAATCTTGTTTCTGGATTTTTAGAAAATCAATAATAATTCCAAAAATCCCCAAACTTTTTGGATGACCCATATATATTATTTAGAAGCTTTAGGTAGAGTTTGGTATGATTTGGACCTTGTTTGATACTTAGGACCTAAAACCCTACCCCCGTGCCCTATGAACTTCACTGCTGACTCCGGAAACCCTAAGTTCTTGGAGGTCCGTGAAGGAAAATTGTATTCAAGACTTTAGATAATAAACTGTTATTATCTTTGCACTCTCATGAGCATTACATGGGCAATCATTATTATGTATGGTCATATTTAGAAAACGAAGAAGAAGTAGAAGAAGAGAAGACTCCACCACCACCACCTAAGGAACATCAGGCAGGCAACTACTTTTATTTTGATATCTACGGATCTTAGCCATATTCACCAGTAAAACAAGGCAAGCCCTGGTGCATTCACCACCTCCTTGATGTTTTAAAAATCTTTATCACCTTGTTTGATGCATTAGGTGATAGGAGTTGTGTGCTAAACCGTTGATTCATTTCCTTCCTTGAAAAATTGATTACCCTTCCTTGATACCCTTTTTAAAAATGATTTTTATGATGCTAGGCCTTGCTTTAGCAAACAAAAATGTTTTGTTTTAAAACAAAGGTGATGCTTCATTAGGTGGGAATGTTTTTAAAAATAAAACTTGATGGTGAATCCATCATGGCCGTGATGGGTTCAACATCGGAAAAGATGTACCTCTGCCAGGTACCAAACTTTGGGTTGGAAATGATAAAGCTGAGACCGAGCGGTTGATTTGAACGAGAAAGGAGTCTCGGTGTAGTGTCTCCGTCTGAGTCGATTAAGGACCGTCTCGATGTAGGCCTGCTGACCGAGGACCCTTTAACTGGTCACATGCCTCGTCATGTGTAGGCTTTCCCTCGGGCAGACTAATACCAGAATAAGATACCATACAATGGAAGTGGAGAGATGGCGAGAGTAGCGTGTACCCTCCGTGGCAAGAGGCTGGACGGTGGTGTATCTGTGCTCTCGGTTGGCGTGAACCTGATCTGGTCTTAAGAACCCCAGTGGCGAGTTGACATATGCAAAGGTTAAGTGCTACATATGTCGTGTGATTGGAGATCCTCAGCTGAGTATAATGGATTCGGATCACCGTAACTTCGCGGATATGAAGACTTGGTCACTGACTTACATGTAGAAATCTAGTGAAGACAAAGGTTTGTTAAGAAATTGGCTAGTGCAGGTCAAGTGATTGAACTAGGGTAGAATGAACTCTAGATACGGGTAATCTTACTTAACCTGACAAGTAAAATTGGATTTTTAAGGATCCACTTTTAGTAAGCATTTCTGCAAACAGAGTCTTTGATTATTGTTAAGCCTTAACTCCCTTAAAGCGAGCATACCCTTGAGAGTCTTTTCATTAGTCGGGTAAGACTTGCTGAGTAATTCCATACTCAGGGCTTCGTCCCATGTTGTTTTTAGGTGAGGAAGCAACCAACTTTTGTTGCTTCTGTTCAAAGGTGGTACCAAAGGAAGAGCACCAGGAGTAAAGCTGCGGGAGGAGAGGACCCTCCTTAAAACTTGATACTTATCGGGAGGGGTTTTGCCTCCCATGGTTTGTAATAATAATACTCTGCACTCGTATATTTATGTTCTGGCCTGTAACTATATAACTCTGCCTTACTTTTTAATAAATGTAAGTTAATGTAACCACTTCCGCATTTTCGTATCTTCGATGCTTGTAATGTCTGCGTGACGGGTGAAACGCACTTGGGAAAGGTAAGAAAAGCGGATACCGAACTTGTCAAGTGATTCAGGGGCACCTACAGGGTTGTCTGAGGTCCGTTGGACAAGGTCAACTGTAGGTGGACCTAATGGATTGGGAGGTTCAGTCACAGCTAATCGTCGGAATAGAGAAAACGGGGGAGAGAGACCGAGAGTCCAACGGGAAAATTCACCTCAGGTGAGGCATAATCAGCGGTGGAACCTTGTTTGGCGGCGGCGGACCATGGTTAGGAATGGCGGGCGGGCCTTGCTAGGGCGGAATCAGGCATGGGAGGCCTAGCGATGGGGGAGCTCCGGCGAGCTTGAAGAACGGCTACGCGCAACTCAGGTGAGTGCGTAGAGGCGAAATGAGTGAGGCAGGGGAGGAGTTGGTTCATGCAGGGATTTGAAGGGGGGTCGAGATGGCGGTTTCGTGTTGGGAGGCGACATGGGCGTGGCGGTCTCGGCGTGCGTGCGCGCAGACCGCACGGGCGGGCAGACATGTGAAGGAGGGGGAGGGACTGGCAAGCGGGGCCCACGGGACGGTGACACAGGAGCGCGAGCGTGCAGCAGGCCAAGGCACTGACAAGGCGGCCCCATTGGGTAGAGAGGGAGAGAGCGAGCGGGCGAGGCGCGACACCGACTGGTGGGACCCACTTGTCCGGGCGCGCGGGCGGCTAGCTGGGCCGAAAGGATGGGAAGGGGAGGGTTCCGAGCTTCTTTACCTTTTCCTTTTATTCTAAATTTCTTAATTTCTTTTCCTTTTGTTTTCTCTTTTGGATTCAAATTCAAACATGCTCCAAATTCAAATTCAAATAATTCAAACGTGTGCATCAAGCAAAAGAATAATCTAGGCTCAGCATGATGCAACATTTTATGACTCCCACATGTTTGATATAGTAAAGAAATAATTAATCTCCCACATAATAGACATGACTGTAATAAAAAGAAGAGAGAAGAAATCTAGAGAGAGAAACAAGAGGTAACACCTGAATTTGGTACGCATTAGAGAAGAAATTTTATACCTCCAAATTCAGGGTGTTACAGTGTCGCTAAACTCAATACTCATCATCACCAACGTCAAAGTCTTTCTCATCAACTTCTGATAAAAAATTTAGCAAGGGGTGAGCTCACTTACAGTGGGGGCTCAGCAAATGGGAGGAGTTATGCAAGGTTAACAAGGTAGGATATGGTCAAGAGGTATGTATTTTAGTTGGTCAATATTTTATTAACAACACCTAACTTATTAATTGTAAGTGTTTACCAAAATCCCAATTAATTCATGAGCATATCAGTATATCTCAAAAGCACTTAGGTGAAACCACTTAAAAACCATTGGATCACAATTTATTCTCTATCTTTAAGTTCACTTATCATGTGAGGGTCCATGTTGCTCTTAACTATGAGCATGACTGACATATCAGTTTTACACTCTGCAGAGTTGGTACAACTTTACCCACAAGCCGTGTATCCCCTCTAGCCTGGGTTGTACGGACCCTTAAACACTGCTGAGGTGAATTGCTAGGGATACACTATGAGGCTTTCACAAAATACAATTAATACAAAACAACCTGCTAAGGTTTCCAGGTTAGCGTGGAGGCTCTCCGGGCGAGGCAGCTGAGCCAAGACTAATTGATGATAAAGTTGAGCATTAGCTTAATTACTAAGCATAATGTTAAACCCATGTTAATCAAGGAATAATGTTTGTATCTCTAGGTAATCCTATTTAGGCAAAACCCATCAAATTTATGCATATATCCAAAAGTAAATATTATTGTGTGAATTATTTGGGTACAATAAGAAATGCAGACGGATAATCCACTTGACATGATCAAAAATGTTTGTGGGTCTTACTCAAACGAATTCGGGTCCTCTACCACAAAATCAGCTTCTAATACATTCGCACATCGTACATACAAAAAGAAAATATACACAAATAAATAATCATACATCATTACATAAATTAACATATATGGCATTTGCTATGACATAAAATACTAATTTTGTTTCGAGAATTCACTAGTGAAAACTATATAGCAAATAGAATATAAAAGTGTATTATACAAATTCATATAAAACAACTTAGATGTAGCGATTTGTAACATCTCGTCCAATCCCTGGACCGGTGGTACTTACTCCTGGCAGCTCGCTAGGATCATTTATTGTCCCCACTGACCAACATGAGTCTTTTGTGAGTACTTTGTCCTCACTCATGCGCACCCGAGAAAGCTTCACTGTCGGTCACCCATCCCAAATTGCTCCAAGCCAAGCGCGCCTAACTTGGAGGTTCTTTTGAGATAGGCTTCCGAAAAAGAAGATGCACCTTGTTGATATGGATACTCTATTAATTCTTTTAAGCCTTGGGCCAGAAAATCACCATCCTAAGGGCCAGGATATCACAATCCACCCCCTTTAGAAGACCGATGTCCTTGTCGATCAACCCCAATCCAGGAACCTCCCCTCTTAGCCATGTCTGTGTGTCTAGTGTCGTCATATGCCATGCCATGTGACCACTCCGGGCCCGCATGCGCCATGCGCCATATAACCGAACCCCCTAGCCCACACAGGCCCGTGAAACCTCGAGGATCGGCTCTGATACCACTTGTAACACCCCATCCAATCTTTGGACTGACGGTACTTACTCTTGGCAGCTCTTTAGGATCATATATCGTCCCCACAGACCAACACGAGACTTTTGTGCGCACTTTGTCCTCACTCATGCGCACCCGAGAAAACTTCCCGGTCGGTCACCCATCCCAAATTGCTCCAAGGCAAGCACGCTTAACTTGGAGGTTCTTTCGAGATAGGCTTCCGAAAAGAAGATGCACCTTGTTGGGATAGATACTCTATTAATTCTATTATGCATTAGTCCTGGAAATCACCATCCCAGGGGCCAGGATATCACACGATTAAATATGGAATTGGATTAATTATTAATTAATTATTTCTACCATAAAACATGTGTCACATTTTAGTTTTATTCTTTCTTTCTTAAAGGAAATGATACTGGCCGTGACAATGTTAATTAGAGGCCAAATAACTTTTATATTAAGAAAACTAAATTAAACTACTAATTTAACTATACTATTTAGATTATGGTGGACATAGGTACTACCTATATTATTTCAATGTTAATAGAAACTCTGTTATTTGTTAGTAAATAAGAATTGTGCAAATTAACATATGACCACATACAACTCGGCTAAAAATATAAAGTTCATCATAAGCAAGATAATCGTGAAACTACTCATCTAGTGTTTTTGTTACAAATATGTGGTCTACCCAATCCCTTAATCCTTCACTCCAAGTAAACTATATTTAAATTCAACGGATGTAACCAAGTTAAGATACACAAATAATAAAGATAGCAGAGACACTAATTAAAATAAATTATCACATACACATGAAGTCAAAAAATTCAATTTGCACATGAGACATTACATATATCAAAATATTGTGGTAGGGACTATATACCAGATTATCTGTAGATTCTAGGGGGTAGCAAGTAAAAATCCAGGACCTAGTTTATACGTTTTTGTACTATAGAAATCTTTGAGCACAATCTACACAAAATCCTGGGATCAAAATTAAAAATTGTCATCATCAACCCTGCCTTCTCTATTTGTTGTGCGTAGGGGAGTCTGGAGCTTCGGTTGACGGATGCAATGACGTCGAGGTGAGTAGGGAGGGTGGCTCCACGACGGTGGCCAGTGCTCCGGAGCAGTGGACCGGGGGTGGGGTCGACGGGGTCCTTGGGGAGCCACTCGCCAGCGTCCGGGCGACTCTAGGGGTGGCAGATGGCGAGCAGGAGCGTCGGCGGTGGGTGGCATGAGCAGAGAGAGAGAGAGAGTAGAGTGCATGGTGAGATTGGAGTGATGGGGAACAGACCAAGGGCGGTCAGCGTTGGGTTTTATAGAGGGAGGAAGATAGAGTGCCCTGGGAGAGGGAGAGGTTGGTGGGCGCCATTAATGGCACCGTTCGTTTCCTCCTTCAATGGAGAGAGGAGAGAGGGAGGGGAGATGAGAGGGCGCTAGTTTGGGGTTAGGGAGCCGAGTGGTCGGATGAGGAGGTGAGGCAGGAGAGGAAGGGGCGCAAGCAGGTGAGCTGACATGGCTGGGGTGGCAGCACGGCTGAGCCTGGCGTGGGACATGCACGCGTCCGCGTGTGGCATGGAAGGGGAAGGGGCCGGGTGGGCCTCGCCTGTAAGAGAGAGGAAGGGGGAGAGAAATGTGGGGGCGCATATGGGCCCTGGTTGGCAAAATCCGGCCGATGCGGCTAGGGTTCCAAAATCTCTATTTTTTTCTTTTTTAATAGGTTATCTATTAAAAATAAATATATTTTTAAATATTTCCAAAAATCAAAATAAATATTCCAATATTGTTAATAATTAAATATTTTATTTTTAGACCAAAGCCCGAAATATTAATAATTGGGTTCCGCATAAAATGGGTTCTACAAATAAAGTCATCATTCAATTATTGACAAACAAAAATCATTCTTCAAAAGTAAATGAAATCAAACACTTGATTCAAAATTTTAATTACTCTACTAAG
Source organism: Zea luxurians (assembly GCA_029449295.1). NCBI lineage: Eukaryota > Viridiplantae > Streptophyta > Magnoliopsida > Poales > Poaceae > Zea > Zea luxurians. The sequence continues at coordinate 4,392,589 of JAOPSE010000033.1, forward strand.
TTTAGTGACTAGTAATGTATTATTTTAATTGATAGATTTGAGGTGTTACAAAAACTACCCCCCCCCCACAAAAAAAGATTCTAATCCTCGAGATTAGAGAACTTCTGAAAATAGTTGGGGAAATTATGCTCTGAGTTCAGCCTCTCTGTCCCAAGTTGCCTCATCTTCTGAATGATGACTCCACTAAACTTTGCACATATTGATAACCTTACTCGGAGTAATTCTACGTGATATTTCCAAAATTCTAATCGAATACTTAGAATATGTTAAATCTTCATTAACATTCAGTTCTTCCATGGGTAACTGTTCCTTTGGTACCCTTAAACACTTCTTGAGTTGAGACACGTGGAATACGTTATGCACGTTAGATAAACGATCAGGTAGTTCTAACTAATATGCTACTTCTCATTTCCTTTCCAAGGTCTTGAATGGACTCATATAACGAGGAGACAATTTTCCTTTAACTTTAAATCTTCTCATTCCTCTCATTGGTGAAACTTTAAGGTATACATAATCTCCAACTTCAAAGATTAATTTTCTTCTTCTATTGTTAGCATAGCTTTTCTGCCTTGATTTGTTTGTTTTCATATTCTCTCTAACAATCTGCACTTGCTTTTCTGCTTCTTGAAAAAAATTCTAGACCAAACACTTGAGTTTCTCTAGTCTGGTTGCAATATAGAGGAGTTTTACATCTCCTTCCATAGAGTGCTTCAAATGGTGCCATCTTTAAAGTCGCTTGGTAGCCATTGTTATAGGAAAACTCTACATAGGGCAAACTCTTATCCCAACTTTTACCATTTTTTAAAGCACAAGCCCTTAACATATCCTCTAATACCAGATTTGTTCTTTCAGTCTGGCCATCTGTTTGTGGATGATAGGCTAAGATGAAATTTAGCTTAGTATCCATAGATTCATGCAATCTTTTCCAAAAGCGTGAGGTGAATTGGGTTCCTCTATCTGATACAGTTTTCTTTGGTACTCTATGTAGACAAACAATCCTTGACATATATAGTTTTGCTAATTGAGCTCCTAAATATGTGGTCTTCACCAGTATGAAATGTGCAACCTTTGTTAACCTATCTATAATAATCCATATGGAATCATATCCATCACGTGTACTATGTAGCCCGACTCTAAAAGCCATGCCAATTTCTTCCCATTTCCATTCAGGCACTTTACGTGGTTGTAGCAAACCTGCTGGACATTGATCTGCCTTAACTCGCTGACATACGTCACATAGTGCAACATGAGTAGCAACATCTCTTTTCAACCCATACCACCAATATTTTTCTTTCAGATCCTGGTACATCTTAGTACTTCCAAAGTGAATAGAATACACTAAATCATGAGCTTCTCTCAAAATAAGCTGGCGAAGGTGTTCAATTTCTGGTACACAGATCCTCTTTTTAAACCAAATTGTGCCTTGTTCATCTTCCGTGAAATCTGGGCTTTTACCCAAAACAATTTGCATTTTTAATTTCCTTAATCTTCTAATCTGAATCCTGTCCTTTATGAATTTCTTTCTCCAATGTAGATTCTACTTCCATAACTGTTGCTTCTGTATTATTAACCATTCCAAGAATAAGTTGTTCCATTTACTCGCATAATTCTTGCGATATGAGATATGCAGTAACATTGTTTTCTTGACCTTTATGGCTCAAAGCATCTGCCATGACATTTGCTTTTCCCGGATGATACTGAATATCCAATTCATAATCTTTTTATAATCAAGCCATCTTTGTTTCTTTAGATTGAAATCCTTTTAGGCGAATATGTATTTAAAACTTTTGTGATCCGTGAAGATTTTGCACTTATTTCCAAACATGTGGTGCCTCCAAATCTTCAAAGCATGCACTACACCATCTAACTCCAAATCATGCATTGGGTATTTTTTCATGCTTTCACAACTGCCTTGAGGCATAAGCTATTACTTTTCCTTCTTGCATTAACACACACCTAAGATCTAGATGTGAGGCATCACAATAAACACCAAATCCTTTATGAATATCTTGCATTACCAAAACTGGTGCAGTGGTTAGCTTTTCCTTTGGTTCTTCAAAACATTTCTGGCAAGCTTCATCCCGTTTAAACTCTTTTCCTTTCTCTAGTAGTGAAGTAAGATGTTTCACTAACTTAGAGGATCCTTCAATAAATTTTCTATAATATCCTGCTAATCTAAAAAACTCCTGATCTTTGAGACATCCTTCGGTTGCTTCCAATTTAGTATTTCACTGATCTTGCCTAGATCTACTTAATTCCACCATCAGTAATAATAAACCCTAAGAAACCAACTTCTTTCAGCCAAAAATCACACTTCGAGAACTTTGCATATAATTGGTTGTCATGAAGCTTCTGCAGAACTTGTCTTAGATGATCTTCATGTGTTTCATCGTTCTAGGAGTAAACCAGTATGTCATCAATGAATACGACCACAAACTGGTCAAGCTACTCCTTGGGAAGGCCAATGTGGTAGCAGAGGCCCTAAGTTGGAAGTCACAATGCAATTGTATGGTGATGGATTCCCGCATCAAAACCCTATGTGATGAGTTGAGTAAGATGAGGATTGAACTAATTCCTTCTGGTACCTTGACTTGCATCTCCGTCGAACCAACCTTATTAGACCAGATTATTATGGCCCAACTAGCTGACAAGGGAGTACAAATCATCAAAGAGAACCTTAAGCAGAAAGTGGAGAAGTATAAGTGCTTTCACCAAGACATCAAGGGGACACTATGGTTCGAAGACCGACTGGTGGTTCCTAAAAGTAGGGACCTCAAAAAGAAAATTTTGGATGAGGCTCACCTCTCCAAATTCTCCATGCACCCAGAAAGCACCAAGATGTACCATGATCTAAAACCTCTGTATTGGTGGACTGGGATGAAAAGAGAAATATCCAAGTATGTGTCGAAATGTGACACATGTCAGAGGATAAAGGCAAGAGACTTAAACTCAGCTGGTGCCTTGCAACCCCTATCAATACCTTCATGGAAATGGGATGACATTAGCATGGATTTCATTGTGGGTCTGCCCAACACTTCCCAACATCATGATTCAATCTGGGTCATTGTGGACCGATTAACAAAAGTGGCTCATTTTCTTCCCATGCACACCACTGATAAGGCATAAAAATATGTAGAATTGTATATTGACCGAATTGTGTGTTTGCATGGATTACCCCGGACAATTGTCTCCGACCGAGGAGCCCAATTCATAGCCAGATTTTGGGAGCAATTGCAAGCGTCCTTGGGAACCAAGCTAATAAGAAGTTTGGATTACCACCCTCAAACTGATGGTCAGGCAAAAAGGGTAAATCAGATTCTTGAAGATATGCTAAGGGCTTGTGCAATCGATTGTGCCAAGAACTAGGATAAGTGCCTCTCTGGCAGAGCTTGCTTATAACAATAGTTATCAATCCAGTCTGAAGATGTCACCATTTGAGGCCCTGTATGGGAGGAGGTGTCGAACACCCCTAAACCGGTCACAACCCAGGGAGAGAGAAATTTTTGGACCCAACCTGGTGTCAGAAGCCAAAATAAAGGTTAAAGTTATCAAGAAGAACCTAGAAGCTGCTCAGGCCACGCAAAAGAGTTACCACGACAAGAGGAGGAAACCCCTATAGTTTGAAGCTGGAGATTACGTATATCTGAAAGTATCACCCACAAAATGAGTGCAAAGATTTGTGATCAAAGGCAAGCAAGCCCCTCGCTACATTGGACCCTATGAGATCAAAGAAGCATGTGGACCCATGGCATACAAGTTGAAGTTACCTCCAAAGATGTCTGCCATCCATGATGTGTTCCATGTATCCCAATTGAAGAAATGTGTTCGGTTACCAACAGAGGTCATAACCGAGATAGTGTAGAGATAGAGCCAGATCTATCCTACCAAGAACACCCCTCCAAGATTCTAGATTGCAAGGAAAGATCAACTCGTGCAAGGACGATCAAGATGTATAAGATCCAATGGAGCAACCATTCGGAAGAAGAGGCTACATGGGAGACTGAGGACTTTCTGCGTGCAAACTACCCCGATTGTCTACCTAAGGAAGTCGGTACGTAATCATACCCCAGCCCCCCTGCCCTCTGATTCCAAATATAAGAAATATGATGACATTCGAAGAGCAGAATTCCTAGTGAACCTTATAAAGCTAACCAATACCATGAAGGCAAGCTGTAACCATTTCCTCACCCCTGGAGGACCCCGACCTGAATCTCGGGGCGAGATTCTTTTAATGGGGGAGGGCTGTAACACCCAGGTCTTAATCAAGTTTTTTCCCTCAGTACCCACATTCTAACCATTATCACATGTGGATTAAATTGAGCAAAAGACATCAAACTTGGGGAGCTAAAACTAAATCAAGTCCTTCTCATCTCAAGAATCACACCCTAATCACATCATGAACCTCAAAGTGACAAAATACTCAAACCCTAGAACTACCCTATTTAAGCCATTTGAGTACTAAAGGGAAATCTAGTAAAAAGGCTATGTGAAATACAAAATCATGATTTGGAACAATTAACAAAGTGGTAGAACACTATATAACCTACAACATATAGTAAGAAGGTTTAACCAAAAGAATTTTGCAAAATCCAAAAACTAGCCACTCAAGTGGGTACTTCAAATAAAAATCAGGATTTGAAATTTCTGAAATCCAACCTTCTCACAATGATCGGTCACATTCACCCTATTCCAAACCTCAAAACCAAAGGGCCCAAATAACAAAATGGCGCAAGAATACCCTAGGCACACTCTGGCAAAATTTGAAATCAAACCAAAATCGTTTGACATGATTTGGCTTGACTTTGGTCTCGTGTTCCAGCCAGGCGACAAACCCAACTTCGCCTCCTCGTATCTTGCAATCCCGAGATCTAATCCATTCAAGTGCGGTAAGAGAAACAAAGAGTAAACGACAAAGAAGAAATTGTGTGTAGGGATTTGGGAGAGCTATGAGAGGATCGTGAGCCAATTAGCATTTGAAAGTGACCAGACCGAGCATTGCCACACGCTCGATGGCTTTCCTAACCGGCTAAGCGCGGACTGGCCACGGCATCGCACGCCCCGCGCGTGGTCGACCCACCCCCATGCCCATGCCTGTGTCGTGCTCGTGAATGACTATAAAGCCTACCCTCCTGCTCGGCTGACCTCATTGTCACTCCCTCTGCACCGCGTGTACCTTTCCTAAGCCAGCCTGCAGCTCTGGCGACATCCAGGCTGCCCACCTCCTCGCTCGAGCACGGCCACCGCGTTCAAGCCATCCCCATCCACCTCCACTCGATCCAGTGCCTCGACTAGCTTCCTAGAGCCCAATAGAGCTCCCCGAAGTGAGAAACCGAACACTACCTCACCGAAGACGCCGATCCACCATCGCTGGAGTTGTTTTCCCCGCCGGCGCGCGTGGCCAAGGCTAACCGGTAAGACATTGTTCAATTACTCGTGCACACACCTTCCCCGACACCCAGTGAAGTTCACTACACGGTTTGATTGAACCCTACCGCCGTGATTAGACCGAAACCCTCGCCGCTGACGAGCTTGCCCCCTGCGCACGAGGACCGACCTGCTTCGACCACCACAAGCGACGAGCCAACCATCGATGTGACCGCCGTGACCTCCCCGATGTCATCAACCACCCCACAAGAGCCCTATCGCCGCCGGTAAGCCTCACCGACGTATTCTTTGCCCCGATTACTGTTCTGGTGAACGAAGGATCGCGGGTTAGATATAGGTTAAGTCCAAGGGCTTATGTGTAATGTCAGCAACTCACATGAATAGTATACCAAGAGTTGATTTGTGAGAGAAAAGGGAAAATAAACCCGAGGGCTTCAGCACAAATCTGTTGTCACACCCGGTTCTAAGGACCAAACCGAATGCATTGCATATGTGTGCCAGGATCTATTTCCACACATATGTTGATTTCACAAGTGTAATTTATCAAATGAACAATGCATAAAAGCGTAAAGAAAGATTATAATAACATATTACACTTCGAACAGACATAATGTCTTAACCTTTATTCATCAAAGTACAGCGAAATATGGACATCCTTCCACAGGAAGATGACCAGGGGTATCACTAGACTAGCATCCATGGAGTTCAACATAATAATCTTCATCTGCAAACTTCTGATCAAAATTAAGCAAGGGTGAGCTCACTTATGGTTGGGGCTCAGCATGTGGGGTAAAAATGCAAGGTAACTAGGTAAGGCTAAAGTTTTAATGCGATTAGCATTTTAGTTGGTCAACTTTTATTATCAACACCTGATTACTAAGTAAAAGTATATACTAAACCCATTTAAGCATAAGCAATAATCTTCAGCATATATATCATCAACAAATATATATCACCAACGTAAGCTTAGAACCACTTGAACCAAAAAAGGACCACGATTTATTTTTATCTTCAAGTTCAATTACCATGTGAGGGTCGAGGTTGCTCGTAACCGTGAGCACGACCGATATATCAGTTTTACACTTTGCAGAGGTGGCACATATTTACCAATGAGTCGTGATTCCCTTCTAGCCCGGGTTTGTAAGTCCCATATTCACTTTCGAGGTGACTGGCTAGGGTCTCACTACGAGGCTTTTCCCTAGACTCCTCATTATGCAGATGTTGGAAATGGTCAAACTTCAAAGAGCACATCTGATGTAACCCAACTTATAGTCCAGTCTGCAGGGTAAAGCTTGGGAACTATGCCCATATCCAATCTGCCTGAGCCAAAAATATAAGCGCTTGGCATATGCCCCCGTTTCGGTCGACCAAGAGCAGCACCAACAAAAGACTTCCATAGTTATTTAGCCAAGGGCGTCCCATACTACCCTCATGGTAGCACTGTTTTCCTAGGTGGTCACTCCATGTTCCAATTAAATCATATGATCTTGTTTAATCATCGGATCAACCACAATAAAGTAAACTTATGAGTTGGAACATTAATATCATAAACAAGAGTGACTGCATAAAGTTAATGTTGTAGCAATAGCATAGCTAATAAAGTAAAGTACAGTACCCAAGTTTGATCAAGGAATAAGGTTGGAAAGGTTAGGTGTATTTGAATAGGTAACCCATCAAATTATGCATATCATGAATGTAAACTTAGTTCTCATGTGTTGATTAGGTTCAAACAGAATATGCAGGGGGAGAAGACCACTTGCCTTGCCTATAAAAAAACTTGAGGTTCTTCTGCAAAATTGAATCTTGATTCTCAACTACTAGATCAATCTCTAAATATCACACAAACAAACAGAAACAAACAAACATCACTCAATAACATACAACATTAATCATAGACCAAGCTAAAAGAGAGTATAACGAAAAGAGCATTTGCTTTTCAAAAGCAACACAAGCAAAGGGTATAACAAAAAGGCGTTCTTTTGTAAAACGTTTGAGTCATAGTTTATAAAACATGTCCTAAGCTTGAAAATATCTTAATTATAAATATACAAATATTAGGTTTACAATTTAATCTTTAATAAAAGACATGCGTGTTATGTCTAAGATTAAGGGTTCATAAGACGATAAAACACATTATAACATTAATTGATGTTATGAAACACATTATTTGTTCATTAATCTTTTAGAAAAGATATATGTCATATATCTAAGGTTAATGTGTTATGAAACACATTATTAAACATTAATTGATGAGAGGCTAACATTACTAAACATGTTTTATATGGAAAGATAATGAACAAATAATTATCTTTATTTTTATTGAGAAAACACATAGCCTATATTACTAGTTATGAACAAATTGTATATAGGTTAATTAAAAAGATTATTAATCTATTATTTATCTTTAGTATTAAATTAATTTAAGAACTAACAATCTAATTTTTAATAAGGAAATTGAAATTGTATTCGACATTATATAAACTATCATTTTAGTTTACAAAATCAAGAACACTAATTAATCCCTTTTAACACTTATTTTAGGAAAAACTCTTTATTAAACATTGTGAGAAGTAATATACTATCATTTATAAAAACTCGAATATAAGGCTAAATATAATTAGACAAATATTTATCTTTTATTTTTATTAAGAAATATATGGTCTACACATTCTTTTAAATTTCTATTAAGACGGCTATATTTAAACATCTATAATGAACATTGTTAAATTATAAAAACATGATATTCATTGAAAAGGCCATTTTATACTTCTTGTGTAACACCGGTAATTTAAATTGAACTATAAAAATACGTGAATTGATGGAAACACTAATTAAAATGCTTATCACCTAATTAATAAAACTAACAAAACCATTTCTAGTTTGGTTTACAAATGTAAATTTTATATTAAATAGTAACATGCATCTACACATAAATAAAGGTAGACTAGGAAGGTGTAGCCGTTAGATTTACATTTGTGTGCATAGATAACACTATAAATAACAATGTCTTATTTTTTTGTTAGAAGAAACATAAAGACATAATTCTATTTAATTTCTTATTTAGAAAACTGTATACAAAGTAATTATAATAACCATAATTTAAATTAAATTACGAAAATATCTAAATTGTTGTTGACACTAATATTTTGTATGAAGTTATGTTGCAAATAACACAAGAATTCATTTATTTGTATCTAAACAACATAAAAGGCTACATCGTAGAAAGGTCATATCTTCTACATTTGATAGGTGACAAGCTGAGCTGGGAGCAGCACCAGCAAGGAAATGATGCGTCTGGCGGCAGGGTGGCGACGCACAACGCTAGCACAAGGAAGTCGACGATGCGATCGTCATCAGCACAACCAGCAGCTCGACTGCAGGTCACTGGCCAGACACTGCAGACTTCGGGACAGACATCAAGGCGGGGCTCGTCGATGCAGTGTGTAGGCGAGGCAGCGACAGTCGAGAGCAGCAGTGTAAAAACGACCATAGGCGAGTTGAGCTGGGCTTCGACGAGCAAAGCGCGGGGTTATCTGCATAGATGAAGACACGACGCAATGAGCAGCAAGCAACAAGAAGCGAGCAACGAACTGGAAGTAGTTAGTAGGAAGTTGCGCGGCGAGCAGGGCTCCGATGACATGGTTAGCAGCATCGAGGCGCGGGCATGTAGGGAAAGTGTGAGCGTGCTACACGGGAAAGTGGAGAGTGTCTGAGAGAGCAGGCGAGGGAGGACGGGAGCGTGCTGCAACGCCATTTATATAGTTGAGCAGGGGAAGCCAAGGCGTTATCGGCCAAACAAACAAAGTATTTGGCATCGATCATTAATGGTTGTGGAGAGAGAAGGAGACGGATCGATGACTAATAGGGGAGGAATAGGAGAAGTCGTGCCATTAGTGGAGCAGAATGGGAGAAGTGGTGGGATGGAATTGGAAGCCATTAACGGAGATCGGCAACAGACATCATGAATACGGGAAGGAAATACCGCTAGAAACAGCCCAATGCGGCTCCAAGGGATGTAGAAGGGCACGTCGGCGATATTGCTCCACTGGGGTAGACGAGGCGTCGTGGGAAGAGAAGCAAACGCGTCTAACGTCCAAACTGTGCAGGCGAGCGAAGAGATGGTGGCGGCTCCGTTCCGTGCAAGCATCCGTAAGAGAATGGGGAAGGAGTTGAGTTGGTGGGACCCACTTGCCATTGGCACAAAAAGAGAAAGAATGGAGAGGGCTGGGCGTCTGATGCTTCCCTGCTTGGATCTGGGTTGCTTGCAAGCCGAGCGTGAGTGTAGGTTTTTTCTTTTCTTCATTTAGATTTAGATGCATGCGTGTGTTATGTGTGTTTTTTTATTTTTTTAATAGATTAGATATATATAAATATATAACATATATTTCAAAAGATATAATAAATTCAGAGATAATATTTTATAAATAAAAATATCCAATTTGAAATAATAAATTATTTTAGACCAAAAAACTATTATTTAAATAGAATGGGCTCAAAAAAGAGGAAATGGATTTTTTTCACAAATACCTACAACGAAAACTATTAACCTATCAAAAATCAAATTCCAAAAACACTTATTTTAAATGTTCATTCTTGTTTTATAAAATGAGATCTTAAATCTAAAAATTGGACACAACAAACAAAATTTATGCTTCGGCATGAATCCATCAAACACTCCATAAATTTTATTACTCAAAAATTACTTATCTTTGTTTATATCACCATTTTTATTACCTGAACATAAGTATTTTCCTATCTTTTGGAAATTAGTAAATTAAACTGGGTTACTTTTAATTGATGAAATTTAGGGTGTTACAAAATCCACCCCCTAAAAAGAATCTCGTCCTCGAGATTAGGGAAGGCTAGCAAGAAAACAATTGTGATACATGGTTAGTCATAGGTTCTTGGTTTACAACGGACTCTTCCAAACTTAAGGAACTTATTATTTTGCGACCTTCTTCTTAAGTCGGTCTAGACGCTTCTTTGGGCATCGACGAATTATATGTCTTTCATCATTGTAGTAATAGCATTATAGTAATAGCAAGCACCTCTTGCTTTGATATCTTTGCGAGTCAACTTCGTCTGACTATCTACAAATGATGGCTGATTGGGTCATATATCTTAAATAGCTGAGCTTAATTTGATTCTCCTATTTGGGTGTGGGAAGGAGAGGAGGGATGAGAGAATGGGGAAGGACTTGAGTTGCTGTCTGGTGGGACCCACTTGCCATTGGCACAAAAAGAGAAAGAATGGAGAGGGCTGAGCGTCTGATGCTTCCCTACGTGGATCTGGGTGGCTTGCAAGCCGAGTGTGAGAGTGTAGGTTTTTTTTTCTTTTCTTCATTTAGGTTTAGATGCATGCGTGTGTTGCATCTTGCATCTTGTCATCCGGCTCTTGTATTTGCCTGAAAGCCTTCGCGAAAATGATGTCCACTGCATTGCCTGTGTCCACCAGGATATTGTGCACCAGAAATCTCTTGATGACACAAGATATGTCCATTACATCATTGTGGGGATAATCCTTGAGCTGAAGATCCTCCTGGGAGAAGGTCATTAGTATGTGAGACCATTTGGACTTGATGAAGGGTCCTTGCACCCCAACATGTTGTACTCTTCTCTGTGCTTCTTTCTTCTGCCTCTTATTGGCTGGTTCAGAACTTGAGCCGCCTGTGATCGGGAACACCAGCTTCGTAGCCGAAGGTGCCACAGCTTGGTTGTTTTGTGAAGCCATCGTCGCAGTTGTGGAAGTGAGTTCACCGGAGGTGGGCGCCAATGTTGGTCACTTGTTCTCAAATGCTATAAATCAAGAACAAGGCAAGACAATTGTTAATGGTTAAAGACCTTCATCCTCTGAAGCATTATTTCCTCTCGGATATAATGATCTTTAGACGAAGGTCATGGAGGACATACCTTCATCATTTTAGCATATAAAATGTGAATGTTAATAAGAAAGTAAAGGAACACAAAGGAATAAGGGTAATATTAATTATGTATTAATGATCTATTTATTTTTGTATTCTGTAAATATGAATAAATATCAAGAATATTCATATTACATTGGTACCTTTGGCTTGCGAGAAGGTGAGGGTGCGAGAATGACACGAGAATGATTACAATCCAGCATGAATCGTACAGGGATACTGTTCATCTATTTATAGGAATGGGACATAGCCTGAGTAAAATTACATCCATGCCCTCAAACACTTGTTTACATGTAACTAAATTCAATAAGGCCTATCTAGTCCTTTTTCCTTTTTTGCTTGGTCTGGGCTGAAGCCATTGAACTTCGGCATCTTGCAATGTCGTCTCTACACAGAGTCTTCGTCTTGAGGAGCTAAACCAAGGCTGAAGGAGGCTTCGGCGACACCTTCCTTGAGGCACATTGATCAGAGTTGTTTGGTTTGCAGGTGATGATAAGGATAATGCTGGTTTTGATTATGATTATGGTAATGGTTTCGGGTATTCTTTCCATTTGGAAATGGTACTTTTGGGTTAACAACTTGGGTTAATGCTAAAACCTGGCTCTCTACTAGTAATAATAACCTGACCAACTAAAGGCCACTGTTTGACCTTAACCCCACATAAAGCTAGTTCACTATAGCCAAACAGGACAACTGTTGAGTATGTTGATGTGTACTAACCCTTGCTTTACACACCAAACCATCCCAGGTTGTCCATGTTGCAACCACTGCTCAGGAGAAGATGAAGCCGTGGAGGAGGACTTCCAGGTGTTCTAAGAGTATGGTGAGTTCTAGGCGTGGGTTTAGCGGCAAACCCCCAGTCGGCTGCCTGTGAAGGTCGTGTGTATCTACGTTTCGTTTTTGCTCTTTGATAATTGTTATTGACCATGTGGATGTCTCGGACATCATGATGTAATAAACTATTACCCTCTTTTATGTTATTATTCGAGCACTGTGTGATTATGTTCAATTATGTAACTGTTGTATACGTGAATTGCTGATCCTGGAACGTACATGGTTCGCATTCGGTTTGCCTTCTGAAACCAGGTGTGACACTATCCCATCTCAATTTGAGAATGCTGTCTTACTTAACTCACCCTTGGTTGTATCCTCTTACTTTGCCATGTGCAAGCCTTATCTTAACTCCTTTCTTCGTTGTACTCATGCCCTTGGTTCTTATGCACCTTCATCTCTTCCCTAACTCCATTGTCTACTATTACCATTAACCCTTGTAGTATTTATATCCTGACCTTAATGCACCTTTACCTCTTCTATTACACACTTATCTGTTGTCACCTTTAATGCTTGTAAATCTAAATCTTTACCTTGATGTTTACATTGAACCTAACCTTTAAGGCCTCCTCTGTTCCATCCTAATTCGAGGATGGTGTTTCACCTATTTCACCCTTGATTGTTTTCCTTTCTTGGTCACCTTGCAAGTTTTGTCTTAACTTCATCCTTTGTTGTGTGAATACGAGGTCTTGCCTCAATATCGTGCGATACTCAATGAAGCTCCTGCATGATACCAAGACATACTGGAACAAACCCAAGATGCACCGGAACAGGCTGCGACAACCATCGAGACGTCAAGGAAAAGGAAGCAGAGCGATCTGAAAAGATGTGATAGAGGACTAAACAAGTTCCTGACAACACCTATAAAATCTCAGATGTGAACCCGAAAGGTTAGCCCCTGGCTCTAGAAGAGGCACTACCTAAGTTTTGGAATGCGCTTAGGTTCTTAGTTAGAGATAATCTTGACATCACAATCTAACAGTGGAGAGATGTGTCAGATGATGTCAAGAATCAAATGTGGAAGAAGCTATTAAGAAGGTTCGTTCTTCCTCGAGGTTCAGAAGAACTCGTGAAGGAATACACGATGAAGCAATTTGCAATCAATTTCCAATACTGGAGGTCTGAGATGAATACAAAGTTTGGAAAGAAAGGCCTGGACGTGACAAAAAATATAAAATCTTAGCAGGTCAGTGGGTAGTATTTCTAGAGAAGAGGAGTAGCCCAATATCTCTAAGCGAGGCAAATTCGAAACTATCTGAGAAGAACAAGTACCACCACCACCTAGGCGCATGTGGTAACAAGCATCAGGTTCCTAAATGGAGACAAGAAGACGCAGAGAAGAAGGCCGCAGGTTTGCCAACACTGTCCGAGCAACTTGGTGAAGGGACGACTAGTTGGATTCATGCTAGGAAACCAAGGGAAACCGAGGTTGTTGTATCTTTTGCTGATCCCACTATTGAAGAAGCAGCAAAAAACATATATGCAATGGTAGCTAAGTAGAGCCAATGAACATTTAAGCCAAAAGGGAGAGAGACATCCTAACGGCTAGTCTCGCTAACCCTGAGTATCCTAGTTATGTATGAGGAATCTTGTCTATGGAGGAATGGAAGGAAGGATTCAGTCCACAGTGTGACGATCTATACAAGAAACGTGATCGATACAAGGAAGAGATGGCAAAATTTTAAAGGAGGAGCTAAGAAAGAGTTCAAAGACCAGATGTCTCAATTGTATCGAATCCTCCTCTAGAGTTGATGCAACAATTGGTGAGTACGATGTCTGTTCAACAGATGACCACTCCACAAATGCAACTAATTCTAGCACCACAACAGTTGGCTTCCACTAATTGTACGACCATCCCAAGCTATGTCGCAGTTGTAAGACCCAAAATTAGTAGAAAAAAATAATAATATAATTATAAAAAAAATAAACAAATATAGTATTATAATGCTTTGGCGAATTAGGGAATGAGAAAAAAATGTGAAAGGAATTTTTTTAGGAAACCATTTATTCCTCCAAAAAAATAAATAAATAACAAGGAAAAGAATGAATAAAGAATTAATATTCACATTGGTATTAACTATGATACTTTGGAAATTTGATAATTCAAGATAGGAGTTTGAATTTTACTTGGATATCTGAAATAGAAATAGAAATGATAAAACGAAAAGATAGAAGCCTGCCAGGGCCTACTACCTAGCGATCGGCCCATTTGCAATGTACCCCGGACGGCCCACTCAACTCCCTTTCTTTTTTTTCTATATTTCCTAGGTCGCTTGCGTGTGGGGCCCACTGGTCGGGCTCACACCAAGCACGTCGGGGTTGGCCTCTGTGTCACCACCATGTGGGGCCTGCATGGCAGGTCCTTCCTCTAGCTCAGATTTCTTTTCCCCCCAATCCTAAGCGCTGGGATCCCTCCACACCAGGACGACCTGTGATCTCGCTCGTGCACGCACGTCCATTATGGTCTACAGGTGGGACCCATTCGATTCAGAATCTGCAGCAACAGGAGGGCCGAGATCTCCTCTGGACGGAAGTTGTAGCTTCAACTGTGCGGCTGAAAGACTCCATTGACACCCGAGATCTCGGCCAACAAACTCCACAACAAACTTCGCAATGGACTCCGATTTCCTCGGCCGTCGGGGGGGTCCTCTCGGAGTATATAAACTGTCGCGCCCCTACCACCGAATCTTCCTAGCCTACTAACGGAATCGAGCTCAACGTAGGGAGATAAACTAGGATGATTTCTGCCGCTACGGCTATATCGCGTTGCCATCGCGACGGGTTCCTCGGACCGAGCCTGAGGGCTTCACTGCGTCTTCCGGGGACTGCCGGTGACCTTCACAGCAGGGGGGGGACCCCCTCGATTGCCGGTGATTTCTCACCGGAATCTGTACCACCGTCGGGCCGCGCTGCGCGTGGCCAGGTGCTCCCCACTGCTGCTACAACTAGTGAGACTTCCTTCATTATGCTCGCAAACATCAAAGCTTTGTGTACCGCCGTTTGATTTGGAGTTTGGGGCTCTAGAACGCTATAGCAGGGTGATCCGATCGGACTCGCCACCGATGGCGCGGGCGGCGTCGCCTCGAGGAGTCTGGAGGTTGGAGAGATGTCCCTGGTCGTTCATTCACAGTTGAACGGCGGAGATTGATAGCAGTGTTGCCGGGTTGATCATGACCGTTGGATCATGATCTGGTGGCTCAGGTTGGGTTAAACTTCATTAAAATCTGGAGCATTCAGGGGAGATCCTGCGGTGCGCGCTGGATGCGGGTTTCCTTGGGCTAGGAGCTAATCGTGGCCCTCGGTGTTGGATCGGACGGCCAGATTTCGATGATACCCCTTCGATCCTGTCACTTTTGCTAAAGTGACCCTGCCCTTTTCTCGAATAAACCCGCAAGTCCATACTGGGGGAATCCTGAGTCTTGGGGAGATTTGCGAGATAGCCCCTGCAGTTTCTGATAATAGTGCGCCTAGTCCTAGTGAGCAGTATAATTAGATAATAAATTTTGGAAATGATTTCTAATACAAAAAATACTAGAAACTTGTATAATTCATAGAAAATTCATATTATGTCCTAATTAGTCCATTCCAGTTCCTATAATTTTGTAATATTATTGTTTATCATTTGGTGTCACTATTTTTACATGAAAGCTACATTAAAATTTATATCCTAATTAATCTTGTACAAAACACATGGAATCTTTGGAAATCCATAACTTAAAGTCTATAACTCCAAAATTAATGGTTCCTGTTCCTAGAATCTTATTTTAATATGTAGATTATTAATATGTATTTTGTTCTTATGTTTGGTGTGATGTTAATTTTGCCTATACCATATTGTTTTGTATTAATACGACTAGCGCAAGGTCACGAATCATCTGAAAAGCAAGTTGGTACATAGAATCTCAAGCCCCAGGCAAGTTGTGCCCTTGATCACTTCTTTTACCCACTCATGTTCTAATTAATCATAATGATCTGCATAGGTTAATTTTTATGGGACCTAATAGGTTCCCCTAGTTTGTCTATCTTTATGCCTTGTTAACCACTAAACTTCTGGGTAGTACTTGCTAGTGCTTTATGTGGATTTGGGTATGGAGATACACATTATTCATACTTTTGTTATTAGTTTGTTAATTACTGTTCATGATAAGATCATTATGTTAATTGGAACATGGAGAACCACCCGGGAAAACAGTGCTACCACAAGGGTGGAATGGGACGCCCTTGGTTGACTAATTAGGAAAGCTAGAAGAGGATTACCTTACCCGAAAAGGGGCAAGGGCAGTAGGGGAGTGGTTAGTGTAGGGAGGTCCTCTGATACACCCAGCCCAGGTGGGGTTGGTCGAGGCCCAACAAATTAGGGTTGCCCGGAGCCCAACAGTTCATTAAGCACACCCAACTCAGGGAAAGGCCCAATCGCCCCAAAAGACTAGTCCAATTGGGGAAGGGTGGCTCTCCCTTTTTAAAGTGGCTTCCTCCTCCCATGTTAAGCGAGGTGGGATAATTCTGAGGGTCACACGGTCGCCGTCCGACTACAATTGGGCCAACTGGGCCAATTGCGTCTTTGCCAACGGGTAATAGTGGAGGATGTCCTCATCATCCTCGGGTTGATTTTGCTGCTATGGCGGTCAGGCGAGGGATTCCTGCATTGGAGCTTCCTATAAACTTTAGCGGGTTTTCTGAAGCTTGTGGAACTTTGTAAAGGCCTCGTAGTGTTACCCTGCCTCGCTTCCTTGGTAGAGGTGTATGGGGCCCGTACAACCCCGTGGCAGATGGGTAACATGACTTGTGGGTAAAGATGTGCAACCTCTGTAGAGTGTAAAACTGGTATACTAGTTGTGCTCATGGTCATGAGCAGCTCGGACACTCACATGATTAAATTATGGAACTAAATTCAATTTGTCATATGCATTGCATCGCAGGTGATGTTGTTACTTTTGTTCTACTATTTAATTGGGTTGGTATTTACTTATACTTAGTAATTGCTAATAAAATTTTGACCAACTTTAAAAGCAATGCTCAGCTCTAACCATCCTTTTTGGTAAGCCTTACACTTCACGTGAGCTCCCACCTTTGGCGACTTCATGCACATTATTCCCCACGACTTGTTGAGCTATGAACGTATGTGAGCTCACTCTTGCTGTCTCACCCCCCACGGGTCAAGAATAGGTACCACAGGATGAGGTGCATGGAGGATGCTACTGACAAGTTCGTGAGAGGTCTAGGTCGTCGTCTCCTAGTCAACTTTGGGTTGCTGGACCGTTGTCTCCTTATAATGTTATTATTTATTTATTTTGTACAAAACTCATGTTATGTAGTAAAGATGTGACATTCGATCTTGTGCCATGAATCATCATATGTGTGAGACTTGGTCCTAGCACACCTGGTGATTATGTTCGTGCCCGGGTCATTGGTGCCCCGAAACCCGGGTGTGACACGCGCCAATGGGAAATATGGTCTGCTATGCAGTTGATGACATCATAAGGCCTGTGGCGTGCACACTAGTTATAAGATATAGTATTAACAACCATTGCATGAAGAAAGTAGGCACATGCCTTATGATCATAGGATGCAAGTTCTATGGAAGCGACATTCTAGAAGACTATTGTAGGCTACAAGTGACAACGTTCAGTTGAAGGATCCGAGGACAACATGCTAGACATCTCTCGGCCTAAAGGTATTGAGACATTTGGACAAGCCATCAAGAATTTCCTCCTTTGGCCTTGAAGGGATGTCAAATTGGTTGATCCACCACCAGCCGTCGTCGTAGCATCCCCAACCCCCTTCGCCTCCTCAAACTGCAGTTCCTATTGTACACCCATCATCACCTCTTTCTAACCCATCGTCTCTGTCACAAGCATCGCCATTCACGGCTCCACCATCTTCTCCTCCCCATCCTCTTGGTGACCCACTATCTACACCACCAACAAGAAATCCACCTTCTCCATAGCCATCAATGGATCCATGACCACCAAAGAAATTTAAATTATCTATACCAAAATTGGTGTCAACGTTCGAGAAAAAGAAGAGTAAAGCTACTACTACTGACACTAGCTTGATTTTTGAAAGGGATTGGACGGAGCCTCACGTCATAAACTGTTGATTTGGCCGAGCCCGAGGAGTCTACAAAAAAGGCTGAGGCAATGGCCGCAAAGATAAATGTAAGCCCTAATATGGGACCCTCAATACTTGAGTCACTCAAGAAATTATACTAGGGTTATTTTGAGTATGAGTTTTAATTGAGCATATTTCATTAAACTCTAAATAAACATAGGAATTTATGCATCATGTTGGAGTTTATTTGTGTGTGTGCACCTACTTGGGAGATGTAATTTTGAAGTGGAACAATACATGGATTTAAATTGGGAAATCCAAATCTAGAAAGAAAGTTTTAACTAAGTAAAGTATCCCTTCCATAAGTAAACAATAGGAAGTAAAATAAATAATATTAATGCAAGCTGTGGCAGATCCTCCCAAGTTATCGGGCCCACATGCACCTGTCCTTGTCTCAAAGACCTCATACGACTATGCATGTACACCAGGTAACTTAAAACGATCCTGTCCGAGTGTCCTAAGGACCCCGGATAGACCACCTACAACCAAGATCGCGAGATTAAGTAAACACAAATCACACACCAACATTTTGAAGTGGAATTTCTTTATTACAAAAAAGTATACAAGTTACAAAATTGGAGTAGTTACAAAAGAATTTCACTTTGAAATATTGCAAAACTTTTTGAAAGTTTGAAGTATATGCTAGCTTAAGTGACCATCCTCAATAAGAAGTATAGAAGAGTTACTTAGACTTATAAGAAGGCCGAGCCCACCGCCACTTAACACCATCAACAGCAGCACAAAGTTCTAACCTGAAAAACAACAGGGAATAAAACCCTGAGTAAGCAATTAATCAGCAAGACTTACCCGACTAAAGAATAGACTCTCAAAGATATGCTGGCTCGTTGGGAATCAAGGTATGGCTTATCAAGAATCAAAGACTCTGTTTGCGGAAAAGCTTACTATGAGTGGATCCTTAAAAATCCATTTTTACTTGTCAGGTTAAGTAAAGTTACCTGTGTCTAGAGTTCTTTCTATTCTAGTTCAAGCACTTGGCCTATACTAGCCGTCTTTTATCATCCCATCAGTTCACTGGGTTGCTACGTGTAAGTCAGTGACCAACTCTTCATATCTGAGAAGTAGCGACGATCTGAATCGATTAATACGTAGCTGAGGATCTCCAATCACATGACATATGTAGCACTTAACCCTTGCATATGTCAACTTGCCATCGGGTTTCTTAAGACCTAGACCGGGTTCATGCCAACCGAGAGCACATATACACCACCGTCCAGCCTCTTGCCACTGGAGGGTACAAGCTACTCTCGCCATCTCTCCACTCCCATTGTATATTGGCCTTTCTGGTATTAGTCTGCCCGAGGCAAAGCTTACCCATGACGAGGCATGTGACCAGTTAAAGGATCCTCGGTCAGCAGGCCCACATCGACACGGTCCTTAAGCGACTCAAACGGAGACACTACATCGAGACTCTCTACTCGTGCAAGTCACCCACCTGGTCTCAGCTATATTATTTCAAACCCAAAGTTTGGTGTGACGAAACCTTCCAAGTCATTAGGCCCACCTACAGTTGTCCTTGTCCAACAGACCTCAGACAACCCTGCAGGTGCCCATGAATCACTTGACAAGTTCTATATCTACTTTCGTTTCCTTTCCCAAGAGCGTTTCACCCATCACGCAGACATCACAAAGCATCAGAGGTACAAAAATGCGGAAGCAATTACAATAACTTACCTTATATTAAAAGTAAGAAAGAGTTATAATATTACAGACCTAGAAACAAATATAGGAGTGTTGAGTATTATTATTATTACAAAACCAGGGAGGCAAAAACTCCTCTCGAATAAGCAGTAAAAAGTTTTTAACGGAGGATCCTTTCCTCCCGAAGCTTTACTCCTGGTTTTCCTCCTTGGGCACCACCTTTGAACAAAAGCAGCAAAAGTTTGCCGCTTCTTCACCTAAAACCACATGGGACAAAGCCCTGAGTATGAAGTGTACATTCGCAAGACTTACCCGACAAAGTAAAAGACTCTCAAGAATATGCTGGCCCTTTGGGGATCAAGGAATGGCTTATCAATAGTCAAAGACTCTGTTTGCAGAAATGCTTACTAATAGTGGATCATTAAAAATCAAATTTTACTTGTCAGGTTAAGTGAGTTTACCTAAAGATGGAGTTCTTTCTACCCTAGTTCAATCACTTGACTTATACTAGCCAATTTCTTAACAACCCTTCCTCTTTACTGGATTGCTACATGTAGGGCAGTAACCAAGTCTTCATATGTGAGAAGTTACGGTGATCTGAATCGATTATACTCAGCTGAGGATCTCCGATCACACGACACATGTAGCACTTAACCCTTGCATATGTCAACTCACCACCGGGGTTCTTAAGACCAGATCAGATTCACGCCAACCGAGAGCACAGATACACCACCGTCCAGCCTCTTGCCACGGAGGGTACACGCTACTCTCGCCATCTCTCCACTCCCATTGCGTGTTATCTTATTCTGGTATTAGTCTGCCTAAGGCAAAGCTTACCCATGACGAGGCATGTGACCAGTTAAAGGGTCCTCGATCATCAAGCCTACATCGAGACAGTCCTTAATTGACTCAGACGGAGACACTACATTGAGACTCTCTTCTTGTGCAAGTCACCCGTCTGGTCTCAGCTTTATCATTTCAAACCCAAAGTTTGCTACCTGGTAGAGATACATCTTTTTTGATGTTGAACCCATCATGGCCATGATGGATCCACCATCAAGTTTTATTTTTGAAAACATCCCACCCACTTTGCAACATCATCTTTTGAGAAAACAAAACATTTTGTTTTTCTAAAGCAAAGCTAAGCATAAGAAAAACCTTTTGTAAAACTAGGGATTTAAGGAGAAGTAATCAATCCAAGGAAGGAAATGCATGAATTGGTTTAGCACACAACTCCTATCACCTAGTGCATCCAGCAAGTGAGAAAGATTTTAAAAAGAACAAGGAGGTGGCAAATGCACCGGGGCTTGCCTTGTGTTACTGGTGAATCAGGCTCTGTTCCGCAGATATCAAAATAGAAATAGTTGCCTGCCTGATGTTCCTCAGGTGGTGGTGGTGAAGTCCTTGTCTCTTCGACTTCTACTTCCTCCTCGTTTTCTAAATATAGTCAAGTATAATAATGAATGCTCATGTAGTGCTCATGAAGATGCAAAGATAATAAAAGTTTGTTATCTAAGGTTTTGAATACAACTTTCCTTCACTGGATCTCCGAGAACTTAGGGTTTCCGGAGTCAATAGTGAAGTTCAAAGGGCAAGGGCTAGTGTTTTGGGTTCTAAGTATCAAACATGGTCCAAAACATACCAAACTTTACCCAAGGCTTCTAAATATTATTTAGAGTTTATCCTAAAAATTTAGTGATTTTTGGATTTATTATTTATTCCCTAAAAATCTAGAAGCATGGTTTTTGGCTATTTTAAATGCTCTATAATTTTCTATTTGGACTAAAAATCATGAAACTATTTTTAGTAAATACTATAGGAAATTAGAAACCTAACAAAATTGGTCTGGTATTTTTAGAATTTTTCTACAATTTTCTAGAATTTCTTTAGCTCTGGCAGAAAAAGAAAAAGAAAAGGTATGAACAGTATTGGACCGAAAGCGGTCCAAGTCAGCCCAACACAGGCAGAAGTGCGCCCCCTCGCGCGCCCGCGTGGCAGGTTTTGCAGAAAGGCCCTAGCCCATTTGAATAATCTGAAGCGGGGTCACAACACTATTCCTTGAGTCGCTGACAGTTTACGGTTAGACCCCTGAACTTCTAATTCTTTACAGCGCCAAGTCCACGACATCGCGCGGCGGAGATCCAAGCACTGACGAGTCTAGACTGGCCGGATCACGCAAAGACCGACGCTCTCCGTCGACTCGGCACCAAATTCAAGCCTTAACCGAAGTTTCCCATAAACTAATTTCACTAATGGCACACTAAAACGTCGTGACCATGGTGATCGTATGGACAACGGCCAATAGAACGTGACTAACTGCGACTTGGTAAGATGCCTAGGCACGTGGCGCAAGACCGCTGTGGTGGCAATCTCCGGCAAACTCATCCGAAGCAACCGTGGCTAGCTCGGGTACGGTGGTCGGAGTAGATTAGTGGCCGGAGCATATCCATGGAGTGATATTTACTGACCCCGGCGCTATCCAACCGATCCGAGCGCTGAATCACAGCGGTGAGCATGAATCCGAGCGCACAGCTCGTCGGCGGTGATGTGATCTGAACATGATCCTACCCGGTTCACTATACCTTCGGAATCCTATTCAGTCAGCCTGACAAGTCGATGTTTAGGGCAGGTTTTCTCCAAATTTGCCATGGCAACATAACCAATACTCTGCAGCAAAGTTGTAGCCCTACAAACCATCTTCACCTTTGCTATAGCATCCCTAGCCAAATTCCCACTGGATCATCATTGAATTCGAGCCCTAAGTTCATGCAGTTCCAATGTCAGTCTGAAGTTCAGACTCCAAACAAGCATGACAGCCCAACTTCAGACTCATTTATCTTCAGTTTTCATTCAGCACCAGTGGTTAGTTACTTAGGCAAACTTGTTCTCCTATGATAGCTCTACAAACTTGATGTGGTGACCTAGGACAAAATCCTTATGGTTTGGAAGTTACAAAGCCCCAAAGTTGAACCAATTACACTGAAATTCAGACTTAGTAAATAAGACTTTTTGCAAATAAGTCCAAATCTCAGGGTTTAACTTGCAAATCCACATACTTGTGAACCATATGACTTAAGGTGCCTTACTTTCCTAGTTTTAGCACTTTAGTCCAAAAGTGCACTAATTTTGCACTTAGCCCCGTAGGGTTTAAGTCTATGGCTTTCCAGGGTTCTTTTTAGAGTTTTGGGGTTTCTAGGGTTTAAATACCATGTATGTCTATTCATGGTGACATTATATGGTTATTTCAATTGAGTTTTGAAGTTTTCTCCTATTTAAGCCTTGTTTGCTCTATTAAGCCCAATCTAGGGTTGGGTACCCTACTCTAGGGTTTTATCCACAAAATGTCATAATACAACTTGTTTGAAATTTTTGCCTAGTGAATGCATTCTAGGTGTGACAAACACATGATATGTCAATGCTTATGATGTTATGCTCAAGTTTTAGTGGCAGTAACACCAGGAGTGTTACATCCTTCCACCCATAAAAGAATCTCGTCCCGAGATTAAAAGTCCTAGGGCAAGTAATGGAAAAGGAAACACGTCATAATTTTATTTCCTTATTTCTGGTACAAGACAGGGGTGGTGTGGGACTCATTCCTTTATTACAACTAGATGTATGCACTTTATAAATTACATGAGGCTAAAAAGCCTGAGAAATTCTTTTTTAAAAAGTCTTGAGTTTCCCATGTAGCCTCATCTTCTGAATGTTGGTTCCACTGTATCTTGTAAAACTTAAGAGTTTTCCTTCGGGTAATCCTGTCCTTTTGATCCAAGACTCGAATAGGGTGCTCTGAATATGTCAAGTCTGGTTCTAAGGTAACATCTGTTACTTCAACAGTTCGATCTGGAACCCAAAGGCACTTCTTCAATTGGGACACGTGGAACACATTATGTACGGACAGACAATGTTTCGGGTAACTAGAGTTGGTACACCACTGGTCCATATCTTTCAAGGATAGGAAAAGGACCAATGTATCGAGGTGCAAACTTCCCCTTTACCCTGAAACGTGATACACCCTTCATTGGTGAAACTTTCAAATAGACATAATCTCCAACAAAAAAATACTGGAGTTGTTGTCGTTTGTGTGCATAACTCTTCTGACGAGCTTGAGCTTTCTTCAAATTATGAATTATTCGCTGAACTTTTTCTTCGGTCTCCTTTACCATATCTGGCCTGAAGAAACTTCTTTCACCTGGTACAGACCAGTTTAACGGAGTACGACACCGTCGTCCGTATAAAGCTTCAAAGGGTGCCATTTTGATACTTTCTTGATAGCTATTATTGTACGAGAACTCCGCTAATGGTAAACAATCATCCCATTTTTGTGGGAATTCCAGAACACATGCTCGCAACATGTCTTCAAGTATCTGATTTACCCTCTCAGTTTGCCCACTGGTTTGAGGATGATAGGCCGAACTATGGAGCAATTTAGTACCCAAGGA
This sequence comes from Zea luxurians, assembly GCA_029449295.1. Classification (NCBI taxonomy): domain Eukaryota; kingdom Viridiplantae; phylum Streptophyta; class Magnoliopsida; order Poales; family Poaceae; genus Zea; species Zea luxurians. The sequence goes on from JAOPSE010000033.1 coordinate 4,416,937, forward strand.
TTTATGAAGTTCCTTCCTAGAATTTGGATATGAATTGAGGTCGACGAACTGAACACTATTGTCTTTGGAATACCGTGCAAACTGATGATGCAAGCAATGTACAGTTCCGCATATGCGATTACTGGATATTTTACTTTGACTGGAAGGAAGTGGGCGATCTTTGTAAATCGGTCTATGATAACCCAAATAGAGTCAAAGCCTTTTGCTGTTCTGGGCAATCCCACAATAAAGTCCATGCTAATATCTTCCCATTTCCATGTTGGTATAGGTAGAGATTGTAATGGACTAGCAGTCTTCATATGTATGGCTTTGACACATCTACAAGTGTCACATCTTGCCACATAGCATGCGATTTCAATCTTCATCTTTGTCCACCAATAATATTGTTTTAGATCATGATACATCTTAGTTGTTACGGGATGAATAGAATAGCGACTAAGATGTGCTTCACCTAGAATTTGCTGGCGGATCTCATCATTTTTAGGCACAACTATGTGGTTGTTAAACCATACAACACCTTGATCGTCTTTTCTGAAACATTTGGCTCTTGCGGCCTTTATCTTCTCACAGATGTATTTCATACCCTCATCATTCTTTTGAGCATCAATTATCCTTTGTAGAAGGACTGACTCAAGCTTTAGTTGATTTAAGGCTCCATGTTGGATTGTTCCCAGGTTCAACTTCTCCATTTCTTGGCATAAGGTAATGTCAGAAGTCTTCATTGTCAAACAATGGTAGGAAGTCTTGCGACTGAGTGCATCTGCCACTACATTGGCCTTGCCTGGGTGATAATGAATTTCCAATTCATAGTCCTTAATAAGCTCAAGCCATCGCCTCTGTCTCATACTAAGTTCTGACTGGGTAAAGATGTACTTAAGCTCTTATGATCTGTATAAATGTGACAGACATTCCCCAGCAGATAATGATGCCATATTTTTAGGGCATGAACCTCCACAGCTAACTCCAGGTCATGAGTTGGATAATGTTCCTCATGCCGGCGCAACATGCCTTGAAGCATAAGCTATTACTAGGCCCTCTTGCATTAGAACACAACGGAGACCACTGCCTGATGCGTCACAATACACATCAAAGGGCTTTTCAATATCCGGTTAAGCCAATACCGGAGCAGTGGTTAATAATATTTTCAGCTGCTCAAAGGCTTCATTACATTTTGAAGACCAATTAAATTTGGTATCATTCTTCAATAAACTTGTGATTGGTTTCACAAGCTTGGAAAAATCTAGAATGAATTGGCGGTAATAACTAGCCAGTCCAAGGAAACTTCGGACTTGATGTACATTGGTTGGGGGCTTCCACTCCAAAATATCCTTGACTTTGCTGGGATCCACCGCAATCCCCTTGGCAGATAATACATGTCCCAGAAATTCGTTTTCCTCCAGCCAGAAAGCGCACTTACTGAACTTAGCATATAATTGATGTTCTCTCAGGCGCGTTAACACGATCCGTAAATGCCGAGCATGCTCCTCTTCATTCTTAGAATATATCAAGGTATCATCAATGAATACAACCACAAATTTATCTAGCTCGGGCATGAATACCGAGTTCATAAGATATGTGAATTGGGCAGGAGCATTTGTTAATCCGAAGGACATAACCAAGTATTCATATAATCCATACCGCGTAGTGAATGCGGTCTTTGGTATATCTTCGAGTCGAATACGGATCTGATGATAGCCCGATCTGACGTCAATCTTAGATAAGACCCTTGCTCCAGTTAGTTGATCAAATAGAATGTCAATCCATAGAAGAGGGTACTTATTTTTGATGGTAACCTCATTGAGGGGTCTATAATCCACGCACATCCGAAGTGTTTGATCCTTCTTCTTGACAAAGATGGCTTGACTGTCCCCATGGTGATGAGCTTGGTCGGATGAATCCTTTCTCTAGTAGACCTTGTAATTGGGTCTTGAGTTCTGCCAATTCATTCGGAGGCATTCGGTACGACATTCTAGAAATAGGAGCCGTACCGGGCTTCAACTCAATCACAAATTCTACATCTCTTTCTGGAGGCAATCCAGGCAAATCTTCTGGAAAGACGTCTGGAAACTCACATACTACCAGAATATCTTGGATCTCTGGTATGATAGCTTCATATACTCTGCCAAATGGTTTAGCTGGAATAGCTACGAGGATGGACAGAAGAATCTCTTCTTAGCCATAACTCAACCTGATGGTTCTCAGATCAGTGTTGAGGATAGCTTTATGTTGGACTAACCAATTCATGCCCAGAATTACATCTATATCTTGGCCTTTGAGAACAATCATATTAGTAGGAAAGTCCCGTTCAGCCAATGTTACGGGCACTTGGAAAGCCACTTCTTTAGTAAATATTTGTCCCCCTAGGCGAATGAAATTTTAAACCCTTCCCTTGATTCATGGTATGGAATGCAATGTTGCTCCACAAACTTCTTGCTTATGAATGTATGTGAAGCACCAGAATCAAAAAGAATAATTGCGGGGTGATTGGCCACGAGAAACGTAGCCATCATAACCTGGTTCGCCTTCTGGTGTTGTGGCCACTTGAGTATAATAAATCCACCCTGTTTTCCTCATATTTTTGCCTGTGGTATTGTTTGCCGCATTTCCCTTGACTTGAGCGGAATTCCCAGAACTCTGTTGATTACTTGATCGATTCTGCTTCGGGTATGGACAGTCCTTGATAAAATGTCCGGACTTTCCACAATTAAAGCAGCCTAGTTGAAGAGCTTGGGAGAGCGGGGAAACGAGTGCTAAGGGCACCCGGCTGATTTGTAGCGGTGGGGGCAGCAGTAGGACGGATAAAAACTGGTTGTTTGAAAGGGTAGGTGGGTGAGCACGACGAAGAACGATTCTGATTAAAAGGTTGGATTACCAACCTTTGTCTTTTCTCAGGCCCATGATTATTGGGCATGTTGCCTCCATAACCCTTGGATTTTCTGAAGCCTGCATATTTAGCCCCAACTGCCAGCTCCGTGCTAACAGCCCTTCCGTAAGAAAGATCAATGCAGGTGGCCATCTTTCATTGCATTCGATAATTAAGGCCTCTCATGAAGCAACTTCTCTTCTTTAAATCCGTGTTGACTTGATTGATAGCATATTGGGACAAGTGGTTGAATTTATTGAGATACTGAGTGACAGTATCCCCGCCTTGTTTGAGCTACATAAACTCTTCCTGGTTCATATGGAGCACCCCTTCAGGTATATAGTGCTCCCGGAAAGCCAATTTGAACTCATCCCATGTAATTTGATGACCGGCCGACTGAATGGCAACATAATTTCCCCACCATGTGCTAGCAGGGCCTCGCAACTATTGTGCTGCAAACAAGGGCTTTTGAGTCTCCATGCACCGAAGAAGCCCGAACTTCTGTTCGATACGCGGATCCACTCATCCGCTTCTAGAGGATCTTCCGCCTTGACAAACAATGGGGGACGTGTCTCTAAGAAATCCAGATATGATGTTTTGCGGGGTCCTTGCTGATACGCTCGCCCGCCTTGCTGCTGCATTTGTTGTCCCGCCATCTCCCGCAGAAAGCGGGTGTTGTCAGCCGTAGCATTAACTAAGGTAGCAATAGCCTCAGCTAATGTTGGAGGTACTGGGGGTGGATTCGAGGTTGCTTCCCTCCCACGGGAGGTTCCTGCCCCATCCTGTGCGTGAGTCTTGGATGGCATTTGAGGCAAAGAACATTTGTAAAAATATAATATGCCAAAGCAAACCATCCATTTTACATTACTTAAAAGGGTAATGTTACAGACTCAAATTTACAACAGGATTACATTACCTATTACACATTATTACTACTTCTATACTACTCTACTCTAGCTTCCTGTCACTTTGGTAGCTTCACTGTCGGGCGTAGGAGACCATTCATCAACCAACTTCATAGAGGGAGGGGGCCTGAAAAGGTCCAGTTCACCACCAAGTGCTTCTCCCGCTACTCTAGAAGGTCCGTCTTCCATCCCGACAGGATCCGCAGGTACGTTAGGGTGCAGTTGTGAATACAATACATGAACCTCCTCATGTAATGTATTACAATAAACCTGCAAGTAGTAAGCTCTAATTCTTACTATACTTTTCTTGATTCTATCTCACCTTTTGGTTGTTCTAATCTGACTACTCTTACCTTGTCTACTCTAGAAAGACCGAAAGGATTTCACACCATGGAATTCTATATCTACAACTCCCTTAAAAGATAGGAGACCTAAGACAAAAATAATAATACTATTTTTATCGATATTTAAGTGTTTGAATGTTTGTACTGATGATAATTGCTTGATTTGCTTCTTTGATTGAGTGAAATAGTATACATCCTAGCATGTAGCACCATAGGTGTAATGTATAAGTATTAGGTAGGTGACACTCTAATGTACTTAGCTATTGTGACCCAAAAGATCATGACCCAAAAGTAGGGTGTTTCATAATTATTTATCTTATCTACAAATCTATCTTACCTTATGTTTCTAACCCAGATGGTCAATACCAGGAAGGGTGGCGGTGTCGATCTACCTGCTCAGTATTCGTTGAAGGATGGCGGTACCTAATCCAAAACCGAGATGAATCTTCCTCCAAATCCTCCGTATGATGGGGCTGATGTTGTGGTTGCCGCTCAAATGCAGCTATTGCAACATATGGCTAGTATTATGGCAGAGATGCAAGCTTAGCTCCGCCAATACCGACAGCAGCCACCACCTACATCACCACCAGCACCCCCAAGGATAAGCATCGCGAGTTCATGAGCTATAAGCCACCCACCTTCTACAGCTCCCTAGATCCACTGCCAGTTGATGATTGGCTGAAGACAGTAGAGAAGATGAACAACATTGCTCAGTGCAGTGACCGGGAGAAGGTCCAATATACATCGCGTAGCCTTACTGGCCCCGCTGCTGACTGGTGGGACTCATAGTGTGTTGCTCATGCCGCTGCTGACACCATAACCTAGGCAGAATTCATAGCTAATTTCAAAAATTATCATATTCCTATTGGGTTGATGAATATCAAGAAGGAGGAGTTCATGTCCCTCAAACAGGGAAATATGACAGTGAGTGAATACAGAGATAAATTCATTCAGCTATCCAAATATGCTCCCGAGGAGGTTGCTAAGGATGAGAGGAGCAGGAACAGTTCTTGGAGGGACTGATTGAGCCACTCTAGTACCAGCTGTGGTCTCATAACTTTCCATCTTTCCAGAAGCTTCTAGACAAAGCCATAGCTCTTGAATACAAGCGTGTTCAGCTTGGCGAGATGAAGAGGAAGGCCATAACCTAGGGCCATGGGAGGTTGTGGATCAAATCGTTTTGTGGAGGAGACAACATTCACGGCCCGACTACAGCCTTCCAAGAGACGCTGCACCTTAGCAACCGATACACCACCTCTTATGGCTGTCACGATCTTGTGGAGCATGACACCCCTGACCACTAGGGCACTCGTCCTACAAGCAATCGAAGAAATAGCAAGAACAAGTAGAACAAGTACTGAATTACTAGATGTAAATGTATGTCTCGTACTCAAACTCCAATATGGTGGGGTTTCAAAGACAAGAAGATAGGCGGTTGAACCAGCACACGTGCTTACATGCAAGTAGCGAGAGCTAAACTTGATCTAAACAAACCCACTGTTCTTGGTGGTGGCTAGGGAGTATATAAACATGGGAGGACGACCGCAAGGGTGTTGGGGTCGTGCTGCAGCCCTAGGATGCATCTCTAACAGACCCAACTCGATACACGATCCATTGGGCCAAAAGAGGGTGACACAGCACCATGGGCAGAAAAGGCAGGAAATGTCTCGGTAAGGAAACAATTATTGCGGCAGCCTAAGAACAGATATGACTATAATTCCGGATCCATATGAAAGTAGACTCTATAAGCTTTCCATTTAGTGCTTGAACATTCCAATCTGAGCCCGCATGTGACCGTGGTGACCGTCACAAGTTGGTGTTCTTCCACTGTCCGAATCCAGCATGTTCAAATCCTTTTCCCTTTCGGTCTTCTCCCTGGTTCCTAAGCAAAACAAGAGTGCACGGGTCTCCATGGTCTAAATATGATGGACATGTACTGAAGAGTGTAATCACCTGATGGTTGAGTTCACGGGCACGAGCGCGAGTAATGGGACTAGAAATTGGTACTTTTATTGGCATAGATGTATCAATAGTGTGGATGTCCTCTTCATTATCCCCTTCTTGCATTTGAGTCATCCTCGACTCAAGCTCAACTTCCTCTCCCAAGTAGGGCTTTAAATCTGCAATGTTAAATGTGGGGCTAACCCCAAAGTCTGTAGGTAGATCTAGACTATATGCATTGTCGTTAATTTTCTCTAGCACTTTAAATGGTCCATCGACTCGAGGCAACAATTTAGATTTTCGCAATTTAGGAAATCTTTCCTTTCTCAAATACAACCAAACTAAATCTCTAGGTTCAAACTTTAATTCCTTTGTACCTTTATCACTAGAAAACTTATATCTAGCATTCATATACTCTATGTTTTCTTTAGTAGTTTAATGCAGTTTTAACATCAATTCAGCACGCTTAGTGTTGGTCGCTTGTTCTCAAATACTACAAATCAAGAACAAGGCAACACAATTGTTAAAGATTAAGGACCTATGTCCCCCAAAGCATTATCTCCTTTGGGATATAACGATCTTCAGACAAAGGTCAGAAGGTCACACCTTCATCACTTATGGGAATATGAGTCCATGAAGATGTTATCCATTTATTTATCCCTTCATATATTTATTTCATAATGTTTATATACATGAACATTAACATAATCTATATTACATTGATACCTTCGGCTTGATTGAAGGTGATGACGTGAGAGCAATTACAATCCAGTGTGAACAGTATGAGGGTACTGTTCACCTATTTATAGGCACGGGACGTAGCCCGAGTAAAAATACATTTATAACCTTAACATATAGCCACAATCGTGACCTAAAAGATCATGGATTAGCTAGTCTTTTCCTCTTTAGCTCGGCATCATGTTTGACCTTCGTTGTCGCCTTAAGCTGAAGCCATCGCCCTTCGGCTTCAACTTCGACATTCATCATTATTGGTCATAGACAAATACCTTTGTCTCAAGGACCTTTGGCAGGGAAGAAGATCCTCATCGCAACAAAGCTTTTGTTATGACGACGCTCCTATAATATTCAACAGTACGCTAGAAACAAATGGTTAGTCATGTTATTGAGGAACTACGAAAGAGTAAGGCCCCCAACAGTAGCGCCTCATAGTATTACTTTGTTTCTTTGCAAAAAATTCGTAATGTGAAATGAATGAAGGCCTTTAGCCGAAGGTCCGAAAAACACCTTCACCTTCCCTTCTCTAGAATAGCGAAACATTCTGTATTGTGGGCCCCACCTATAACACCCTAAATTTGGGGGTATAAAATTTCTTTTCTAATATCCACCAAATTCAGGTGTTACCCTCCCCTTTTCTTGCTTTTCTTCTCTTTTTCCTAAATAATGAAGAGTTATTTCATATTATATATAAGTGTTGAGCGTTAGCGAGATAACCCCCCCCCCCACACACAGAAGTTTTGAAAAGTTGCATCACATGCTGGGGCATTATTTTTGTTTATTGTTGAATTGAAAGAGTTTTTACTATTTAATTTAGTCTCTTTTTGCGATGCCCAATTTAATTAATGATAGAAATATACCAAAAAATTATTTATTGAATATTTTATTTGGAAATATTATTGTTTTTAAATTATTATAATTTGGAATGATTAAAAAAATAAACATATATTTATTCATATATTTCGAATAACTTACGTGAAGGAAAAAAAAGAGGAAAGGAAAAGGAATTTCGAAATAAATAAATAAATAAAGGAAATCCCAAAACAAACCACACGCTCGGCCATGAGTGGCCCAGTGCCCCAGTGACGGCTCGCTAGCCGACCTGCCCGCCTGGCCTATCGCGCCCCCTTCGTCTCGTGGCCCATTCTTGCTTCCCCAGCCGGCCGCGCTCCTGGGCCGCTGCAGCGCGCCCACGGCCCATGAACCTCCTCCCTCCCATGGCCTGCCCCACGCCAGCCCAGGCTGAGGCCCAAGGAGCTAGCCCACGCGCGCAGGGGCGTTTCCCCCACATAACAGCACGCATGCAGCCCCTGTTTGTATTCTCCAAGCTGCCAGGTCTGAGTCGCACGTGCCGACGATGAAGAAACTGCCCCCATCGCCTCTTCCATCGTGAAAATCTCATCAACCGCTCCCCCCCACGCCGCCCATATTCATGCCCTAGCCCTGCTCGACCTCTCCCTCTTCCCCATGCCCGCACCTCTCGTCAGTTCTTGCCCAAATCCGTCGCTCTCGTCTCTCTCGCCCAAAGTCCGCCGTCATCGTCTGTCGAGCCCACGCCAATGTCGTCATCCGCCCATGGTGAGCCCCTCCCCTCCCCTCCACTCTCCATCCCCCACCTCTCCCCTGGTCGCACACGCCAGGGCAGTCGCTCGCCATGGCCATGTCTTAGTCGAGTCGGCCCAGCCTCTCTCTCCATTTAACCCCGCGTGCCCCGGCTCGCTTGGCGCTTGTGGCCGAGCCGCCCCCTGCGCTCTCGTGCCGAGCCGCCTGTGGTGCCCGGCAGCTAGGCCACCTCTCTCCTGTGTCCAGCCCGGCCACCAGCGAGAGCCCCTGTGGCAGCATGCGCGCCCAATTTCCCCCACGCTCAGCCATTCCCCCTGTGCAGTTCCAGCTGCTCCCCATCTCCATTTCCTTGCGTGAGAAAAATGGGAACTTCTCTATGTATGGTTGACAACAGGAAGAAGACGCACACCGCACTACATCCCATCCTTTCGATTTTCAGGGACTGCAATTCCGTGGCCTTTCGTACAGCGTGGCTCGGTTAATTGCATTGCGCCACGTTGTGACAATCCACACTATATCAATTATTTCATGTATTTTGCATCGAAAATCCATTTCGATCTATTCACATCGCGCTAAGTCGTCGACTTAGCGATAATGTTGCTTTCGAGTTAGTAGCATTATTTTTGTCATAAGCATGTTTTAATTAATTATCTAATTATTTGTTAGTCTGATGGTTATTAAAATGGTATGTTAATTAAAAACTAATCCATAGCTTTAATTTATACTTTTATAAATAAATATTAGCGTGATTAATATCAGCTCAAATATCTCTGAACTCATACTTGTTTAGTATAAACACGATGTCTGTTAGTGACCCTCGTGAGTCTTGCGCGACATCGTGCTGTTCAGCGCGCGTAGTCGCGTGGACTCGTGCGTGTCACGCGCGGTCGTATGTGTTGTTCCGCGTGGCCATGAGCGTGCTGTTTTTCACAGTGTCGCGTGTTGTCACGCGTCACTGCTTAAATGTAGCAAGTCCTATGCAATGTTTGTAAATATAATTTGATTACTTTTAAAGTTGTAATTAGCATTTAACATGGCTAATATTAGTTTAGCTACTTTTATTTGTTCAGTATAAACGCATCCCCTATTTAGTTTTTCTCGCCTGTCACACATTCTGTTCCGCAGCGGTAGCGTGCTGCTTTGCGTGTCGTTCCCGTGCTGTCGCACGTGCTATCTCGCACGCGTCGGCACACGTTGTGTGCGCGTGCTGCGTGTGCGGATCATGCATATCGCCGCACAGTCGTCCACGCGCTAAGTCACGTGTGGCTGTGCATTGTTCACGCATTATTTTTGCACGTCGCGCATCTTGTCGAGTGTTGTTAATTTCGCCTCGCTTAGAATCCCTCACTTTAATTAAATAGTAGTTATAATTTATTTATATTTGATAACACTGAATTAAATGTTATAGTTAATATTTATTTAACGTAAGCGCGATAACTTCTCGACCGTAACCCCGTCTGTCATGTTTCCTTTTTCCTCGCGTGACCGTAGTAATGCGCTCTATTTTGTTTTGCATACTTTATTATGTTCTCCTTGGCATGGTGTAATGTTCTTATATGCATATATATGTTTGTTTGCTTGTGCCTTTTGTCTTCGCTTTGCGTCGCGAATAGATTGCAATCTGTTTCCGAGCTTCAAGGGATCAACGGTCAAGCGTTGGCGACCGAGTGACTGATTCTTCGAGTTCTGCAAAGTTGAAGACTCTGAGCATCTGTTTGGTGAAGGCAAGTGTCCTCTAACTTATTATGTCTTATCTACTTTATAATTCACTGCCCCACATACCATGATCAACCTAAGGATTGATTAGCTTTCTATTTACCCTGTCCTTGATTACCTTTTGGGTTATTATGGTTAGCTTCATGCTATTGCTTTACTTTAATCAATGAACATGATGTGAATATTTATGATACGTTGATGTTATCCCGATGATGATATTTTGATATTGTAGGGGACTTAGGCCATTTTCATGAGTACCTCTAAGTAAGAACCTATTCGTGGAGTGACCACTCGGGATAACAGTGCAACCATGAGGGTGGAATGGGATGCCCTTAGCTGATTAATTATATAAACCTGGGGGTGTAGTTGGCTTTGCCTAAGGGCCGTCAATGGGGGCTGGGGCGTGGTGCTCGCTCTGCCAAGGGGGGTGCAGCGGTTCATTCGATTTGGTATTATTAGTCACCCACCTTGGGAAGGTGTACTACGTTTGTACAACTGGCGAAACCTAACGAGCAGCTATGCACCAGGGGAATCTTTGTAAAGGCTACAGTAGTGATACCTTGCTAGGCCACCTAGGTAGTGGTCAATGGAGAATAGCTCTCTCCGGGCAGAAAGGGAATCACGACTCATGGGTAAAGTGTGCGACCTCTGCAGAGGAATTATACTGATATATCAGCCGTGCTCATGGTTATGAGCGGCCTTGGGATCCTCGTTGATTAGAGATACAGATGGTTCAAGATACAATGGTTTTATTTATGGTTTTGGCTCGATGATGATAATGATGTTCCTCGATGAGGAAAGGTTTCACGGGTTGGTTATATTATAAAACTTGGTTTCCACTAATAATAAATACCTGACTAACTAAAAGCAACTGCTTTGAGCTTAACCCCACATAAAGCTAGTCCACCTCAGCCAAACAGGACATTTGCTGAGTATGTTGATGTGTACTCACCCTTGCTTTCACAAAAAACCAGGTTGCCTTCGGTGCAATCTATGCTCAGGTAAAGAAGAAAGCGTCGAGGCAGATCTCCAGGAGTTCCAGGACTTCGACGAGTTCGAGGATTAGGCTAGCGACCTCCCCCAATCAGCTGCCTGTGGTGGGTTTATTTACGTTGGCTACGTTTTGATTCTGTGTACTTTGATTCGTATTATGTAAATGACTCTAGTCTTTAATATTATTACTTATTCTTTATTGTTATCCGAAGCATTATGCTATGATGAGTCATTTATGTAATTGCTTGTGTACATGAATTTCTGATCCTGGCAATGTACATGGTTCGCATTCGGTTTGCCATCCAAAATCGGGTGTGACACCACCGCTCAGTAGTGCTTTCTGTATAAATACAAGGGCTTATGCTGGGAATATTTTTCGCGCTATCTAGCTTTTGTGTTGTGATTGATGTTTTAGCTTTTTTATTCTACTGAGCATGATTGTTTGTTGAGCTTTGGCTTTCTATTGTGATCATCACCAAAATGGTCGATAAGAAAAGCGTAGACTCCGCGCTCGCTGGTGTCTACGAAGACATGGACAGAACCAACATTGAGAAGATCATAGATGAAATGTTAGCTAGACTATCTAGGGATTCAAAGGATAGCGAGAGCTTTGATGTTGAAAGTGAGAACGAAGATGTCGAAGATCGGCCGTGGAGGCTAAGCCATGTTGTTTTCGGGAAATCAACTGTTAAGTAAGGGCAAATTGAAACGATGAAGGACAGATATTTCCATGATATATCCATAGTGAGGGCTTGAGGAGAAACCACTATTCCTCTTCCTGAAGCAGATGAAGTGGTAGTATTTAAAAGTTTTATGAAGGCTGGACTTTGTTTTCCCTTGCATAAGATGTTGGTCGAAGTGCTAAAGACATTTGAGATATACCTTCATCAGCTTACTCCCGAAGCTTTAATTAAAGTTGGAGTTTTTATTTGGGCTATGAGAAGCCAAGGGCTGGAGCCAGATGCCAACTTTTTTATTTGGGCTATGTTAGCATAATCTTTATATGCAAGGATTGTCCTGAATTTTGCTATTTAATCCCACCCAAAAATCTAGCGATATCAGATTCCTCACCCTCCTCTATATTACAACGCAACATACCCATTTGTAATTTCTGATAATATTCTTCTACACTTTTAGTACCTTGTCTCAATTGTTGCAACTTGTTTAACATATCACGTGCATAATAAGAAGGAAGAAATCTAGCCTGCTTGACCCACTTCAACGCATCCCAAGTTTGTGGCAAGTTATTAAGATTCTTCTTACCGTGTTCTATCCACCAAACAGAAGCAAATTCTGTAAACTCACTAGTAGCAACTTTAACCCACGCATTCTGAGGAAATTCATGACATGCAAACTTTTGATCAACCGCAATCTCCCAACTAATGTAAGCATCAGGGTTATATTTACCATCAAAAGGAGGATATCTTAAATTTAACCTTACTAAAAGCATCATCATTACCATGTACCTCACGTCGGCGAAACCAACCATACCTCTACGGTTAATACGTAGTCATCAGCAATTAGGTCCTTCTTGGTCTTCTTGTTCAGTATGAGCAACATAGGGCCTGTTTAGTTCAGCTTTTTTCTGACCAGCTTTTCCGAGAATCTAGCTATGGGGAGAATCTGGCTGTGTAGAGAATCTGAGTATCATTAGGATTATGTGCGGAGGAAGATAAAGTTGTCTACAGGGGCTCAGGATCTATAAAGTGACTGGATTACTACTGTTGCGACCACTCAACCGATTATATGTTTATGTTGATTTTGAATGGTTTTTACCGAAATGAATTTTATAGAAGCTGGCTGAAAAGCTGAGTGTTTGGCAGTCCGCAGCATGCTTTTGGTGGCCAGAAGCTGCGAAAAGCCGAAACAAACAGGGGCATAGTCGTCCAAGTTACCTTCGGCGCCCTCATCATGCCCACCATTGGTATTAGCATGTATCTCATCAAATCACCTCAAGAGTGCGATAAGGCTTTTGTCAATATGAGTAACTGTCACTTCCAAATTTGCATGTTTGGTGTTTGTGTCGATATGTGTGGCCTCCAATTGCCCCATATCTTCATTCATCACCTACAAGTCATTATCAAGACCTTTCGTGTGCGTCTTCACCTAGTCTTACAAAGTGTTGTATGATGCCCTTGGTACGAGGAGAGTGTGGCATATTACGTGAAGCATCATCATCCTCCAATCCTGCCATGGTTAGACGAACAGAGGCAACAAGATAAAAAAGAAGTGAAGGAATAAAAACTCTACAACTATTAGGATGTAACTACTGCAAGGCGCTCAATCTCAACCTGCCACACAAGCTCTTACCAATTCTTACCTTGCTCAACAGGAGGGGTCAGCAACCAACAAGTCTGCAACCGTGGAATAAGTGTATCGGTGCCGCAGCAACATGACCTGTCAAGCTATAGTCAAAATATGTGGAGTTGTAGGTGGCCATGAAGCAAGGAATACACTAGCACCACGTTAGTTACAAAAGCAAGTTGAAGATTCGTTCAATGGTGGTACTGTGTTGGTCCTAGGCTAAACCATGCTAGAGACATGAGCCTAGGCACAAAGGTAGTCAGCAGAAAAAGAATAACTATCACAACACAAAAAGAAACAATAGATTCAGAGATTCAGCCCCCTTCTTTCTTCTTCTTTTCCCTTTTTCCTTTTTTTCTTTTTTTCTTCTTTTTTGTTGCAGGGGCCTAAACCCTTTTTTTACTATGACAACCCAAACAATAAAGCTATTGCTAACAGCCGCTTTGAAATCAGATTTAACAAATATGGCTAGGTTTGCTTAGACTTTAAATACCATCATCTTCTTCGTCATCATTGTGAGTTCAGCTTCGGCAACAACAACATTTTCTGGTGGAACTGACTCTTTTCCTTCTTGTACAACTAGCCCAGAACGTTGCATCATTTCTGAGATAGGGGTCGTCTCAATAGCTCCAGCTTCTTCCCCTTTGTGCGCTACTCTTGCAGTAGACCTCACTCTAGCCATTTCAGTTTTTATGAGACGAAGCTACACTCAACTAATTGAACATTTGTCCGAAGCTTATACAACAAGTGCACGAAAAGCAGGAAGCTTTGGCTTTAGTAAAATTTTCAGCAGCACAACGGCGTAGTAGCAATGAATGATGTGGTAACTTCTCACTAGCTCCTCTGTTTATATAGCCTTCAGTAGGTGAAGAAGGAGAATCGCCGAGACGAGCGTACTGGCTGATCGGTGGACCAGTAAGCGCCAGTATATTTTATATTTGTTTTTTAATAACAAGCTCAGGGAAGGTGTTTTCGGACCTTCGGCATCCTAGAACCCTTCGTGTTTTTCGCAGATCAAGCTCGTTATGAAAAAACGACCTAGCACCACGAAGGGGCTACTTTTGGGGGTCTTCTTCTCCACCGAAGGTCCTCAAGACAAAGATATTATTTGTAAGCGATGTTCTTCTTCACCGAAGATCTTCAAGACAAAGACATTGTCTGTAAGCGACAACATCGAATGCCGAAGCTAAAGCCAAAGGACGACAGCTTCGGCTCAAGGTGGTGACGAAGGTCAGACATGATGGCGAGTCGAAGAGGAAAAGACTAGATAATCCCTAATGATTTATGTTACGATTATGTGTACATGTTAGGGTCATGAATATATTTTTACTCAAGCTGCGTCCCGTGCCTATAAATAGGTGAACAGTACCCCTGTACTGTTCGCGCTGGATTGTAATTGCTTTCGTGTCCACACCTTCAGACAAGTCGAAGATACCAATGTAATATGAATTCTATTAATGTTCATATGTTTATCATGAAATAAATATATGAATGAATAACATATATTGTATCTATGAAATATTATCTTCATAAATGATGAAGGTATGTCCTTCATGACCTTCATCCGAAAATCGTTATGTCCGAAAGGAGATAATCCTTCGAAGGACAAAGGTCCCTAATCTTTAACAACTGTGTTGCCTTGTTCTTGATTCACAAGCATTTGAGAACAAGTGATCAACAACAAAGAATTAAAAGGAAAGACAGACGAATCAAGAAACTAAAGAAAGATTTTGAAGCAAAATATGCCACCTACATAGGACAGGCAATGGTTTAATTTCAAGACAAGGAATCCATAGTGGCCTCGTACAACTTTAAGTAAGTGCGATTTTACATAAGTAAAATTAATGATTTCAATACACAAGCATCACAAATTTGATTCATATAGGGACCACTATATATGCTTCATCATGTATCCTAAGATTGGAAAGGTGTTGGTGCTTGACTCCTTGAACTACAACCCTTCGCCCTATGCAAAATTCCTCAGCATCTTAGAGATGTAAGCCTTTTCTATGCATGCATACTTATATCATTGAGAATTTTAGAATAACATGGTGATTCTATTTTTGATCACAAGGCATATAGGTTCTATAAGCTGCAAGGTGGAAAGTACAATACGACGTAAAAATCGTGCCACTAGACATCCATTATGACTAGCCGGTAAGTATATGAATTTATGAATACATATCATACACAATGTTGCAACTAAGTAACCAATCTCCCGTTATGTAGTGCCACAAGCAACCACAAGGATTGGTCATGTTGTTCACTTGTTCTCAAATGTTGTGAATCAAGAACAAGGCAACACAATTGTTAATTATTAGGGACCTTCGTCTTCTGAAGCATTATCTCCCCATGGATATAATGACCATCAGACGAATGTCATGAAGGACATACCTTCATCATTTAATATGTGAACAAGAATGCAAAAGGGGCGAAGACAATAACTGTATCTCGTCAATTCATTCATATTTGCATTCTATAAAACATGTATAAATATCAACAAAATTCATATTACATTGGTACCTTCGGCTTGCTCGAAGGTGAAGACGCGAGAGTTGATACAATTCAGCGTGAACAGTTACTGTTTCATCTATTTATAGGCATGGGACGTAGCCCGAGTAAAAGTACATTTATGCCCTCGACATTCATCTACAAACATAATACAAATCATTAATGATTGGATAGTCTTTGTCCCTTTTCGGTCTTCATCATACTTGGTCTTCGTCATCACGTCAAGCCGAAGCTCTTCGGCTATAGCTCCATCGTCCATTCTAGTCACCTTTGGGTTATATTTTCACCCTGTCACAAGAGAAAACCTTCATCCCAAAGCCGAAGCCCCCTGTAATAATCCATGTCATACTAGAAACATATGGTTAGTCATGTTTTTGAGGACCTTCGGAAGAGGAAGGCCCCCAACAGTAGCCCCTCGCAGTGTTGATTTGTTTCTTTGTAACAAATTGAAACTACGATAAGAACGAATGCCTTTTGCCAAAGGTCCAAAAAACACCTTCCCTTCGCTAGAATAGCGAATCATTCTGACTCGTGGGACGCACCATGCTACGGGGTTCTGAGTGTATATATAGAGACCTATGTTGTGAGTATATTTCGTGCAATTTTAGCTACTTGCATTGTGTTTGCCATTTTAACCTTCCTTTCTTCATAGAGTTTAATTGAATTATGAGCTTCAGCATTTTAGCAACCATTGTCTAAATGGCTGAGGAGAAGAAGATCAATGACCCCACGCTGGCCGGATTTTATGAAGCTATGGAAAAAACCTAACATGGAGAAAATCACCAATGAGATGCTGGTTGGATTATCTGAAAACTCTAGCAGATAGTGAGAGTTTCAACATAGAAAGTGGAAATGAAGATGCCAAAGACCAGCCATGGAGGCCTGAGCCATGTTGTTTTCAGGAAAGTCGACTATTAAACAAGGGCAGATCGAAGCAATGAGAGGCAGATACTTTCGTGACATTTCTATCGTGAGGGCTGGAGGGGATAATACTGTTCCTCTTCCCGAAGCTGACGAAGTGGTGATCTTCAGAAGATTCATGAAAGCTGGGCTTCGTTTCCCCCTGGAGAAGATGTTGGTTGAAGTCTTAAAAACTTTTGAAATCTATCTTCAACAACTTACCCCCGAAGCTTTTATCAAAGTAGGGGTTTTTATGTGGGCCATGAGGAGCCAAGGATTAGAGCCAGATGTCAGGTGCTTCTGTAATATTCATGAATTATCTTATCAAACGAAGGCGACTGGGAATGAACAGTATCATAATAACATTGGCTACTACAACATCGTGGCTCGCTCTGATGCCAGTTATCCTATGCCGACGTTTCGGAAAAAGTGGCCAGGCTCTTGGATGCAGGAATGGTTTTATGTGAAAGTTGACCTCATTCAGAGGGAGGATATAAAAGGGATTATTCAGTGCCCTATATGGTCTCGCTTTGGCATTAGGAGTTCATTCATTGCACTTGGAAATGATATGCAAGCATGCCAAGTAGCTTTTAATATAGTGTGCACTTATATCGGGACAAGAGACTTGGTCCAAGAGCATATTGCTTAAAGAGTGTGGCCACTTGCAAATGGATGGGAAATGTCGAAGGAGGCTGTTGCTAGCTCCAGTCAAAATGGTTTGGTCTATCTGAAGTATATCTTTCGATACAGAAGCCAGTTTGATGAACTGAATGATGACTGGCTAGATGCTATAGAGGCTACTAGCGATGAGCTACTTAGAGCATACATGAAGGCTGAAGACGAAGCTATGACAACTGCCTTCGGTGCTCGGGGCAAGACGAGATTAAATAGAGTATTTGATGTTATTGGGTTTGTATACCCAGACTACTGCTATCCTACATGGAAGCAAGGGAAAAAAGAAAGCTGCTACCTTGGCATCTTCTAGTGTGTCGAGGTCGAAGAAGCTTAAAGGTTTGACGCGTCGACCTAGGTGCAATGAGACTGGCCATTGTGCCGAAGCTAAGTGAAGTGGTGGAAGTAACCCTCCCGACTATTCCTGCTATGCCTACTGGAGCTACTGCAAACCTAGGCTAGAGAGCTAGAGCAAGTAAAGGAAAAAATAATGGAGTAACCGAAGATGAAATCAGCAATATTGCCAAAGGTGCCAAGTGCCACAGGCACTCCGAAGAAAAGGAGGACTGGTGAGCGTTTTGGAAGCTGTTCTAGAATCTATGAAAATGCCACCTTCTTCTTTTGCCAAGGCTTCTGGGAGCAAAATTGAAGAAGCTCCAAAGATAATTACTGCCAGTGCCTCTACCCACGCCGAAGCTGGTTCTTCAGAAATTGTACTAGAAAAACCCACGAGAGAGAGCCTTCCCGAGGAACCTTCAGCGCCTACTCCCAAAGCACCTTCCCAAGGTGACTTGGACTATATTATTTGACATGCTTTGGGAAAGCAACTAACAGAAGAGCAGATTGCTGAAGTACAACACTATGGCAAGGATCTAAAGTACCCCCGAGGGTCCTTGGTATATGGCGGCAGTGACGAAGATGGCTGCGTTTACTGTCTGCCAAATAGCAAAGAGATACATGTCTGCCAAGAAATGATAAACAATATGGGATATCCAAAGCATGAACTTGGCCTGTCTGCTATGTTGAAAGATCAACTTGCAGATAGTCTTGCTTACAATAGCCTGAAGGTGTGTATATTTTGATTTGTCATTCTTCAATGAACTATTTCTATGGTTTTTCTTACCTTCATTATATGCTCATTCTTCGTTTTTCAGGGCTTGATTCTAAGCAAGGATTTAAAGGACCAAAAAGATGCAGTACGATGAGAGCTGTCAAATAGCTCTTGAGAACCTTCGTTCAGAAGTTATAACATTGACAAACGAAGCTCTTGAAAAGGATAAGATATTACTTTCCTTAATGGATAAGCTAAAATCTAGCGAGGCTAATCTTGCTGCACATGCCGAAGCTCATAAAGCCGAAGTGGAAAAACAAAAAATTAAGTTTGCTTAAGCAAACCGAAAGATTTGAAGTTGGCATAGTGAAGCATGAGATTTGCGAGATCAAAAGGTCAAGAGCACAAAAGAACGCTGATGAGCTTCACTGCTTCCAAAGAAAGGTGTTATGAAATATCCTTGGAATGCGCCAGGAAATTAAAGGACGGCTTTGCTAGGGTTGGGGCATATTCTTCTGAATAGAGATTCATCTGCGGCAACCCTGATGGAATTGTTCATTGGATCAAGGGGGAAGCTGAAGCTTTTGATGAAATTCTGAGTGACCAAGGAGATTTCTGTGCCTTCGCTATCACGCGGAGGGGCCACGTCCATCTTGGAGAGGGTTGGCTGCGAACATGCTAAGGCTGTAATTCAGCCAAAATTTGCTTTCTCATTCGATGACATTAAAGATCCTTCAGCCGAAGCTTCTACATTAGGTAGGAAATTTTATTCTGAGGTATGGATGAAGGGCGGCCGTGAGATAGCTGATGAAGCTATTAGAAAGAATGAAAAAGAATCTGAGGACTGCTCAAGAAGAAGCCAAACGAGCTGAAGAAGCTGCTGAACATGAGAGGCTTCTAGGAATCTTTACATGAGGATTAGCTTCGTAATTCGTTTTTAGCTTACAGAATTAACAAATATATTTTATGATGTAGCTGAACTTTCACCCCCACCTGAGTCATAGAACCTAAAAGTCGATCCAGTCGTGAAGGAAGCGCTAGATATGATTAAAATTGGTATTGAAGCTGTTGACAAAGCTGTCAACAGACTGCTAAACGAAGCTGCCGAGAAGATGTTGAAAGAAGATTAAAATTTTGTATATTTGAGAGTTTAGTTTTTGTACATAGTTTCCGCCTTTGTAAAAACCTGAGTATCAACTATTTGCATGTGTATTAATATTATATATTTCTTTGTGATGCATGAAACCTTCGTACATACCGTTTTTGAGCCGCTGGCGTAAAAACACCTTCCCTTCTTTTCATGCGTCGCAAAGAAAAAGATTCCCCTTCTGTTGTTCCAATACTGGGTATTATTCCACAGTTGTTGTGTACTAATACTGCTGATGAAGATCCCTTTCCTGTGTGTCGCACCCGGATTTAAGAAACAAATTCGGGTGCATCTCATATGTGCGCCAAGGAAGAACAACACACATAATAACAGAGTGCATAGAGATAAATGTCATAAATATCATAAATGTACTTATTACATAGCGGAAGTCTTATAAAAATAAATGATAAAATAAACCGAACTAAATATTATTTCCTTGGCGCCACTGAAGCTGACTAGGAGACGCCACCTAGATCAAGTCGAAAGCCTTAGTGTTAGGCGGCTCCTCTTCGACAACATGTTCTTCTCCTGTGGGGGATGTGAGACAGCAAGAGTGAGCTCACATACGTTCATAGCTCAACAAGTCGTGGGGAATAATGTGCATGAACTCACCAAAGGTGGGAGTTCATGTCGCGTGAGGGGTAAAGTCTGCTGCCAGGTTCACTCAGGATACTAGGCTTACCGATTTACCATATTTCTCTGCATGTGCTTAGTACGTTCAAACGCTTGACACACGGTACCACACCTTAATCCTTATTCTAATTTCTGTCTCGTAGACAACCAATCCCTATGGATTGTTGTCCACAGACCATCATCATTACGTTATAAAAATGGATACAAATTATTCCTGACCTTGCGTGAGTGCTAGAAAATCACTCGACTTCTACCGAGGTCCCTAATTAGTAAAGCAGCTACTCGACCTAGTATACTTGTATCCATCTCAAAAGGGAATCCTGAGTCATGCAACTAAAGTTCCAAACAACTCCTACACTTAAGTGCACATTTCAAACCTACAAACAATAAGTGTAGTAAAATAGCATAATAAGTAGGTTATGCATAAAACCGGGGCTTGCCTTCCAAAGCCTGGGGCAGGCAGATCCTTGATGGTAGGCTCTGGTGCTGGATCCAGGGCTACCTCCTGAGCAACTCCTTGCTCCGGCACGAGGATGTACTCCTCGTCAGCGAGATTACAGTCTATCGAATGCCATGAATAAGATATATGCTTTATTAATGACATGATAAATTGTAAAGGTTATGCATGGTAAAATAGTACTATGTTGAGTGATACTCTAGGGTTGCTTTTGGGTAGTTAAGGGTTTTAGATTTTCATCTTTGAGATTTTGAAGGAAAAATTGCACTCTTTAATTATATTTTTATGTTCTATGAGTTCCTTGGAAGGTTTTGGTTGTACATTATCTATTTCTCCCAAATTTCCCTTTTCCTTGCTATTGTGCTTCTCATTAAGCATTTTTGAACTACCTTGGTTAGTTAACATTTTCCAAAAATGTTATACAAATTACAGGGAGTAAACATTGACATTTTTGGGTTCTCCTAAAAATTTTAGGTGGAAATTAATTCATATGCTCCTTGTGCAAAATTAACAAAAGTAAGGGTAAAAGGGCACTTTACACTATAGCTCTAATTTGGGTGAAGTTTCTGGTTCAACCTTTATTTTTACCAAGATTCTTAGGGAATAATAGGTCTTTGTTTTAAGAATCACAGAAAAAGGCCTACTGAATATTTAGTTGTGATTTTCTAAAGTTTAATGCCAAAAAGGTACTTATAACTAACTTATTTTTTGAAAAATATCAAAAAACAGAACTCATATTTTTTCTATATTTATAATAACAAAATATTAGTTATCCCAAGGCTGGGGGTGGTTTCTCATTAGGATTATTTTTCTAGGATTTCTCTAAGTTCTCCTTGTTTCCATGAAATAAAAGGTATCTCATTCAGTTTTGCACTAACCAAGGGTCTAACAAAATTTTCCAGTGAACTATGTGAAATAAGTGAGCTAGCAAAAATGTGGTCGCCCCCTAGTTCTTATTTTAATCTACCTTTTCTATTTTCTTTAACTTTGGTCCAAAATGAGTTTAAATGGTAAACCCTTCTTTAATTTGGTGTACTGAGGGGTGTACTATTTTTAAACAAATTAGGGAGTGGTTAAGTACTTCTCTGATTTTTCTTAACCTCAGTCAACAGTGTAGCTATTTTTCCCTATTTTATTTAGCTTTTGGCCAGATGACTATTTAAATCAAAACTTTGAAATCTTCTGCAATAATTGGGGTGTTTTGCATTTTTCCTAAGTAGATTACATTATTCAGAACATAGCAAAATTGGTTTGACTCAATTTGGCTGAATAAAACCAAAGTTATGAATTTTACAAGCTCTGCTTGTATTTAAATGAGAAATGTTTAAAAGGTTTTCTAGGAAAACCAGTTTACATCGAGGACCCGGAGCTTTTCCAAAAACAATCCTTTAACTTATACCCCTGCGCAACTATTCACCTGAGTCTCTGACTATTCAAAAACCCCCTGTCTTTCTTTCCTTCTTCCCCGAGGTCCCTCCCCCTTTTGAACAGTACCCGTGGAAGGAAATAGGGCGGCGTGGCTTATCGGCGGCGAGGGAGGTCCGGCGAAGGGTGGGGTTAGCTTCGGGAGGTCCTTGCGGTCACGACGAAGGTACGGCTTGACGACGGTGATGGCCAGAATCGGCCGGTCCACGTGCACAGGCGGGCGAGCTCGTCGGCGGCGGGTGCTCCAGGCCTATCGACGGCGATATAGTTCAATCCAAGGGCAGGGAAAGCCTCACGGGGTGCTGAGGAGTCTACCCGTGCAAGGAATTCAACAAAAACTCACCGTGGAGCTCAGGTCTACGTTCGCCGGCTGTCGGGTGAAGTCCGGTGACCTTGATCTGGTGTCTCCGGCGAGGCAGAGCTCGATTCCTCACTCTAGGAGCTTCACCGAGGCACGCAGAGTCTCTCCCGAGGGTCGAACGGGGCTGGGAATGGTTCAGGCTGGCCAGTTTACGGTGGTGGGTGCTCGGGCGGCCAGCTGGCACGCCGTGCACGGGGCTAACGCCGGTGATCTTGCGCTCCGGTGAGGTCGAGAGTGAGCGGGGGAGTACGGTCGAAGCCTTGGCTGGCTTTATAAGCGGGCGCGAGCAGTGGCACGGGCTCGGCTTGGCGCGACGCGGGGCGCGCGGGGTCGGGCGTCGGGCGTGCTCTAGCGAGTTCAAGGCGCGTCGAACACGTAGAGGTGTGTTTCTGCCCTTGTTCAAAAGCTTGCTGAGATCAGCAAACGTGCGAATCTTGGCAAAAATCCAGCGCAGACCTCCTCTTGGTACCTATGGCTATCTCTTGTATGTGAGTTCCGATGGAGGATATGCCCTAGGTCAGAAGATATGCGGACGCCAAATCAGGTATGTCTCACTGTCCACCCCGAGATAAAAGTGATGTCAAATCATGTCAAATGGTTTTGGCTCGGGTTCAAATTTCTCCAGTGTGTTCCTTAGGTAGTTTGGCTCCTTTTTGGTATTCAGACCAAGTGGTTTTGATGCCATTTACTAAGTGAACACGTCTGCCCTTTAAACTAGGGTTTATTTTGGACTTAGAGAAGATTAGAGAGCTCTAGTGTGCTTGCTACTTAAGGAATGAATTTGGGGTCTTTAAGGGGCCTTTTTGTAATGTTTCCCCTCTGGATTTTATAGATTTTATTGTGTACTTAAATTTTGGTTACGGATTTGTAACACCCGGCTTTAAGGAACAAAGCCAGGTGCATCTCATACATGCGCCAAGAAGACAACACATATAATAACAGAGTGTATAGAGATAAATAGTCATTAAACATCGGAGTATTTATTACAAAGTAGGAAGACTTATTACAAAATAAAAGAATGAATATAAAACGAACTAAGGATCGTTGGCGCCAATGTCAACTGAGAAACGCCACCTAGATCAGATCGAATGCCTCAGTGTTAGGCGGCTCCTCTTCGACCACCTGTTCTTCTCCTGTGGGGGGTGTGAGACAGCAAGGGTGAGCTCACATACGTTCATAGCTCAACAAGTCATGGGGAATAATGTGGCATGAACTCACCAAAGGTGGGAGTTCATGAAGTGTAAGGCTAATCAATGAAGTAAAGGCTGAGGCTGAGCATTGCTTTTATAAGTTGGTCAAACTTTTATTAGCAATTACTAGGTGTAAGTAAATACCAAACCTTAATAATAATAAAGAAAAGTAATAATAAAATAATCCCAAATGCAATGAGATGACAAATTAAGTTTAAGTTCCATAATTAATCATGTGAGGGTCCGAGTCGCTCATGACCGTGAGCACGACTAGTATACTAGTTTTACACTCTACAGAGGTTGCGCATCTTTACCCACAAGTCATGTTACCCATATGCCAAGAGACGGCCAATCCCTATACACCTCTACCGGAGGAGGCGAGGCAGGGTAACACTACGAGGCCTTTACAAAGTTCCACTAGCTTGAGAAATCCCGCTACAGTTTATAGGAAGCTCCAGTGCAGGGTTCTTGCCTGACCGCCATCGCAGCAAAATCATGCAAGGACCTCCCTACACTGACCACTCCCCTACTGCCCTTGCCCCTTTCGGGTAAGGAAGACCTCCACTAGCTTTCCTAGTTATTCAGCTAAGGGCGTCCCACTAAACCCTTGTGGTAGCACTGTTTTCCCTGGGTGGTCGCTCCATGTTCCCATTAATTTAATGATCTTAACATGAACAGTAATAATAACAAGATAATAATAGAATAATCATGAATGGTGTATCTTCATACCCAAATCCACATAAAGCAATAGCAGGTACTACCCTAAAAATATCTCAGGGGTGAACAAGGTATAAAGATAACCAAAATTGGGGTAACCCTAAAGGATCCCATCAAAATTAACCTATGCAGATCATTATAATTAATAAGAACATGGCTAGGAAAAGTAAGTGATCAAGGGCAAAACTTGCCTTCAATGAGCTCCTGCTCAGCTACTTCTACTTGTTGAACCTCAGTTTCCACAGTGGCTTGCTCGTCTACTCGCATCAACACAATACATACATAGTATAGCATAGATTAACATCACATCAAACATGCAAATAAAATATACAGTAATAAACTAGACATTAAAATAGAATCACAGGAACTGGAATCATTAGATTTGGAGTTATAGAATTCAAGTTATGAATTTCCTAAGGTTTAATGTGATTAAAATAGGATTAGATGATAAATTAATTTTCTAACTGAGTTCATGTCAAAACAGTGATACTAAATGGTAGAGAATATTATCACAAAATTTTAGAAATTGGAATGGTTCAATTTGGACCATAAATGGAATTTCTATGAATTTTACAAGTTTCTAGATTTGTTTTTGTATTAAAAATGAATTTCTAATATTATTTCTCTGTTTTTAATCTCCTCTAGACTGGGCCTCGAATTCTAGAAAATACAGGGTTCTCGGTGCAAGATTTCTAAGACACAGAGAATAGCGTTCTCTGGATGGCGGGTTGATTTGTGATTCCTTCGGGGTCTCTTTAGAAAAATTGACCCGCGAAGGGGTATCGTTAGATATGGGCCGTTGGATTAGGTCCGAACGGCACCGATGAACCTATCATCATACCGAACCCGCCCGCTACGCTAAGCCGTTGGATCCAGGACCGATGGTTCGGATTTAAATATCCCGAGATCACGCCCCAACTGCACGATGCGAGATCAACGACTCAGGTTGACCCAAGGTGAAACGCTAGCACCGATCTAATCAGAGCCGCACACATTGAATCGGACGGCGCGCCGCGATTACTCCCTGCCATGACCCGGCGTCGGCGACGGTCGCGTCCGCACGGCGGCGCCTTCGTCGGAGTGCACCGAGATCCCATCCCCGATTCTCCAAAATTCAATTAACACCCCACTACGTGATGACAGGTGAAAAGCTAAGCAAGGGAAGGGAGTAGTACCGGCAGGCATGGCGTGAAGCTCCCTGCCCACGGCAGAGGGTGTTCCACAGCGGGGATGGAGTCTCCGGTGAGCAATTAATCCCTCCCCGGAGCTCACAACAAGTCAGTAGTGGCGGTCACCGGTTCAGAAGGAGATTGCGGGCGATTTCTACTCGAATTCCGTGTTCGTGTAGCAGTCCGCGGCATCGGTCGACGTTGAGCGCATTAATGGTGGCGGACTCTCGCGACCGTGACACTGGTGGTGGCACTCGATTCGGGGGTGGATAGGGTGGAAAACGGTGACGGGTCCCGACGGCGCGATACTTATAGTCGGGTGGTGGGGTGCTTGCCCGGTCGATGGGCCGCAACGGGAGGCGCGAGACGCGGCAGGACGTTGAGCTCGCGGGGAAGATCCACAGGAGACCCGCGATTCGGTTGGGGAGAACCTGACAGAACGGGCCCGCGCAGCAGTGGAGAGCTACGGATGGGTGATTCATGACCCCGGGACCACGCGTCAGCGACGACTTCACAAGCACGAGAGACCGACAGCCGGGCCCAGGGTGTCGGCGCCTGATCTCCTGGGGTTTGGGCGGCGCAGGAGAGAGGTGAGGTTTTGGTAGATGGGCCGAAATGGTGCAGCCCTGCCTAGGTAAGCTTTTTATTCTTTTTCTTTTTATTTTTCTGTTTTCTTTCTTCTTCTCTTCTAGGTTTAAATCTAAATTTGAATTTAGTTTCAAACCTTGTGCAAATTTGTTATCAAATCATATTATGGAATGTAAAATACAAATTTAGGAATATATTTATGTTATTTATATTTTCATATCATTTCTCTTCTTACTTTCAAAAAACCCTAAATTTTAATTTAGGGATTCAATTCATCCTTTAGAATTATTATTTATTATTATTATTATCAACATTATCATTTTATTAAATGCACAAACGATAAAACTCCAACATGATGCATTTTATTTTGTTTTGGTATCATTGGTTTTGATTAATCCCTATTAATTACATGTATGCTCTTTTCATGATGCAAATAAGGCACATAAACTAAGGAGATCTCTCTATTATTCTTTGTATACAACTTCGAGTATTACAAATCCTACCCCCCTTAAAAATAATCTCGTCCTCGAGATTTAGGAAGATCTAGGGAAAAGGTGAGGAAAATTTGTACGAAGCTCTTCTTCTCTTTCCCAAGTTGCTTCATCTTCACCGTGGTGACTCCATTGAACTTTGCACATCTTTATAACCTTATTCCTCGTAACTCGAGTCAAAGTATCCAAAATCTTGATGGGGTACTCAGCATACGTCAGGTCATCTTTAACACTAAGGTCTTCCATTGGTAATTGTTCCTCAGGTACCCTGAGACATTTCTTCAGCTGAGATACATGGAATACATCATGAACATCCGCGAGATGATCCGGTAACTCCAATTGGTATGCTACTTCTCCCACTCGCTTTAAGATTAAGAAGGGTCCAATAAAGCGAGGGGACAACTTTCCTTTGACTTTAAATCTTCTCATACCCCGGAGTGGTGACACCTTCAAATAGACATAATCTCCCTCTTTAAACTCAAGCAGTCTTCTCCGGGTGTCAGCATAACTTTTCTGCCTGGATTGTGCAGTTCTCAAATTCTCCCTGATCTGTTGGACTTGTTCCTCTGCTGCTTGTATAATCTCAGGTCCAAACAACTGCCTTTCACCAGTTTGATCCCAATATAGTGGAGTCCTGCACTTTCTGCCATATAGAGCCTCAAACGGTGACATCTTCAAACTGGCTTGATAGCTATTATTGTAAGAGAACTCTGCATACGACAAACTTTTATCCCAACTTCCACCATGTTTAAGAGCACAAGCTCTTAACATATCCTCTAGCACTTGGTTGGTCCTCTCAGTCTACCCATCAGTCTGGGGATGGTAAGCCGAACTAAAATTCAATTTTGTATCCAAGGACTCGTGCAACTTCTTCCAATATCGAGAGGTAAACTGTGATCCCCGGTCTGACACAATCTTCTTTGGCACACCATGTAGGCAAACAATCCGTGCCATGTACAACTCTGCCAACTTGGCTCCTGAATACGTGGTCTTCACTGGAATAAAGTGGGCTACTTTAGTTAGCCTGTCCACAATCACCCATATAGAATCATATCCAGCAGACGTGCGAGGTAATCCAACAATGAAGTCCATGCCAATCTCTTCCCATTTCCACTCGGGTATCTTCAGTGGATGTAGTAGTCCGGCTGGCCTCTAGTGTTCAGCTTTAACTCTTTGGCACACATCGCACATAGCCACATGTGCAGCCACATCTCTCTATAGTCCATACCACCAATACTTTTGCTTCAAATCCTGATACATCTTAGTGCTCCCAGGGTGGATAGAATAAATTGAATCATGTGCCTCCTTCAATATAGTTTCCCGAAGACTATCAATATCGGGAACACAGATTCGATTCTTGAACCATATCGTGCCTTGCTCATCTTCTATGAACTCTGGGCCTCTACCCTCTGTTATCAGATCTTGGATCTCCTGGATTTTAGCATCACCGACCTGACCTTTATGAATTTCTTTCTCCAAGATAGGTTCCAATTCAATAGTAACTCCTTCCGTATGTGTAACAATTCCCAGGTTGAGCCTCTCAAAGTCTTTGGCTAATTCATCAGGTAGCTGGACAACGAAAGCGGAGTGAACATGCTCCTTCCGACTCAAGGCATCTGCAACCAAATTCGCCTTGCCTGGGTGATAGTGAATCTCCAAATCATAATCCTTAATGAGCTCCAACCATCGGCGTTGCCTAAGATTGAGGTCCTTCTGAGTGAATATGTACTTCAAACTCTTATGATCCGTGTATACTTGGCACTTAGTCCCCATAACGTAGTGTCTCCAAATCTTAAGTGCATGCACAACGGCAGCCAGTTCCAAGTCATGAGTGGGGTAGTTCAGTTCATGATTCCGCAACTGACGAGATGCATAGGCAATCACATGTCCTTCTTGCATGAGCACACATCCAAGTCCTTGGCCACATGCATCACAATAAATGTCAAATCCCTTCTGTAGATCTGGCATAACCAATACTAGGGGGTGACATCAATCTCTCCTTCAGTTGATCAAAGCTCTCTTGGCATTTCTCATCCCACTTGAATTCTCTTCCTTTCTCCAGAAGCGATGTCATAGGTTTGGCAATCTTAGAGAACCCTTCAATGAATCTCCGATAATATCCTGCGAGTCCCAAGAAGCTCCGAATCTCAGTAACTGTAGTGGGCACTCTCCACTCCATTATCTCCTTCACTTTAGCAGGATCCACTGCTATTCCTCCATTAGAAATAATATGACCAAGGAATGGCACCTTGTCAATCCAAAACTCGCACTTGCTGAACTTAGCGTAGAGTTGATTATCTCGCAGCTTTTGTTGCACCAACCTTAGATGTTGTTCATGATCACTTTCATTCCTAGAGTAGATCAGAATATCGTCGATAAACACCACGACGAATCTGTCCAAATACTCCATAAACACTTTGTTCATCAAATTCATGAAATAAGCCGGTGCATTGGTTAATCCAAATGACATAACAGTAAACTCATATAATCCATATCGGGTTGAGAATGCTGTCTTAGGAATATCCGATGGTCTAATCCTCATCTGATGGTAACCGGATCGGAGATCAATCTTCGAGAATACTCTAGCACCTCTCATCTGATCAAATAAATCCTCAATACGGGGCAACGGATACTTGTTCTTCACCGTAACATCATTAAGAGATCTATAATCCACGCACATTCGTTGCGATCCATCCTTCTTCTGTACGAATAACACCGGTGCTCCCCAAGGTGAGGAACTCGGACGAATATACCCAGCCTCTTGTAACTCAGTTAACTGCTTCTTAAGTTCCTTCAACTCCTCTACGGACATCCTATATGGCCATTTAGAAATAGGGGCGGTTCCAGGTAAGAGATCAATAAAAACTCAACTTCTCTATCAGGTGGCATCCCTGGTAACTCCTCTGGAAAGACATCCGGAAAATCTCTAACCACCCGGATGTTGTCACCAACAAACTCCTCAGGCATAAAGAACATTGCACGCATGGATGAGGAGGTTACTGCAATATTAACTTGAAATCTCTCTCCTTTAGTGGTAGTGAGTTCTACGGTACCTCTACCACATGCTATAACGGCCTTTGCCTTTCTTAGCCATGACATACCAAGGATCAGATCTATACTGCTTGACTCTAATATTATAGCAGTAGCTCCAAATTCTCTACCCATAATGGTCAATGTCAATCTACGTGTCATTTGATTCGCCTCAACAGGCCCTTTAGGTGTAATTACTATCATGGGTTTTCTCGTATTTAGCAGTGGTATTTCATTTGTGTTGGCATATCTAGCAGACATGAATGAATGTGTAGCACCAGAATCAAATAATATGGTTGCAGGAATTGCATTAACATAAAACATACCAAGTACGATGTCCCCACCATCCGGAGTAGCATCAACGCTGACTTGATTAACCTTGGCAATAGAATATCCCTTGCTAGATCCTGGAGTTTGCTGCCTGTTCTGAACGGGAGTAGCAGCAATCCTCTGTGGGCAGACATTTGCATAATGACCAGTCTTCCCACACTTGAAACAAGTAGTGCCTGAACTCTGTCCTGAAAACTTCGTCGGGGTGCCAGTGGGGGTAGCCTGTCGAGTAGGTGTCCGTGGAGATCCCTGTGGAGCATACTGAGCTGTACGTGGCCCTCCTGGTCGAGTCGGTGTATCCTGTGGTGAAACGTAGCGGGGACGAACACTGCTGCTACCCTGTCCTTGTGAGATAGCCTTCCTCTTCAAATCACCTAGTTAAACACGCTTGTGTTCAATAGCAAGGGCCTTATCCAGTAGCCTCTGAAAGGATGGAAAGGTGTGTGAAACCAGTGCATACTGCAAGGGTCCATTAAGTCCTTCAATGAAGTGCTCCTGCTTCCTCTCATCCTCAGCAACTTCCTCCGGAGCATATCACGATAGCTGAATAAATTTGTCTCTGTACTCGCTGACTGACATGTTGCCTTGCTTCAATGACAGAAACTCCTTCTTCTTGATCTTTATCATACCAGCTGGAACATGGTAGTTCCTGAATTGTGTACTGAACTCTACCCAAGTAATAGTATCCGCAGCATCATGGGCAGCAGTATATGAATCCCACCAGTCAGCAGTAGGACCTGTCAGACGACCTGAGGCATAAAGAACTTTCTCCCGGTCTGAGCATTGGGCAATGTTGAGCATCTTCTCACTTGCTTTCAACCAATCATCTGCATCAAGTGGATCTGGCGAGCTGGCGAAGGTAGGTGGCTTATGACTCATAAATTCCTGGTGCTTATCACGAGGGGGAACTGGTGGTGGTGGTGGTGGTACTTGTTGCTATTGCTGCTGTTGTTGAAGTTGTTGTTGCAGCTGCTATTGTTGCGCCCTTCTCTCCTGGCGTATCTCCACTCTCTCCTGGCGCAACTCCTGGCGTATATCTTCTCTTTCCTGACGCATTTCCTGGCGTTCTTGTTGCATATGTGCACGCATATCAGCCACAGTGTCCGCCATTTGCTGCATCACCGCCATCTGTGCTGCAATCAGTGGATCAACTCCGCCTGGTGGAGGATTAGGAGGATTCATCCCTACTGGCTGTGGCCGAGGTTGTCTGTATATCCTTCGAGTGTGTCGATTAGGAGGCAAATCAATTTCACCACCCCTCCTGGTATTGACCATCTGAGTTAGATACATATGGTAAGAGAGAGTAGTAGACAAGGCAGTAATTACAAATCATGTTACTTTGGGGGATTTATTAGCTAAGAAGTTTAATGTTTTACCTACCATAGCTAATTTATTACCTTATGCTGGCACATGCTAAGATTTCCATATATAATACTTCAATCAATCAAAGAAGTAAATCAGACATTTATCATCAGAACAATCAAACAACATTTTTAAATATAGAAAATAGTTTTGATTTTGTCTTAGGTCTCCTATCTCAGAAAGAGTTCATAATTGTAGGATTCCAAGGTGTGAAATCCATCTTGTCTTAGAATAGAGAAGGTAAGAATGATCAGAGTAGAACAGTAGAAGGTGAGACAGGATCAAGACAAGATGAGTATCGGAAGAATCAGAGTAAGGTAAGTATAGAATGAATCAGAATGAGATAAGTAGGTAAGGGTTGTCCATTTCTATCTATGTTTCGTCCTACAGTCAACATTTCCTCTGATACCACTTCTGTAACACCCGGCTTTAAGGAACAAAGCCAGGTGCATCTCATACATGCGCCAAGAAGACAACACATATAATAACAGAGTGTATAGAGATAAATGTCATTAAACATCAGAGTATTTATTACAAAGCGGAAGACTTATTACAAAATAAAAGAATGAATATAAAACGAACTAAGGATCGTTGGCGCCAATGTCAACTGAGAAACGCCACCTAGATTAGATCGAATGCCTCAGTGTTAGGCGGCTCCTCTTCGACCACCTGTTCTTCTCCTGTGGGGGGGTGTGAGACAGCAAGGGTGAGCTCACATACGTTCATAGCTCAACAAGTCATGGGGAATAATGTGGCATGAACTCACCAAAGGTGGGAGTTCATGAAGTGTAATGCTAATCAATGAAGTAAAGGCTGAGGCTGAGCATTGCTTTTATAAGTTGGTCAAACTTTTATTAGCAATTACTAGGTGTAAGTAAATACCAAACCTTAATAATAATAAAGAAAAGTAATAATAAAATAATCCCAAATGCAATGAGATGACAAATTAAGTTTAAGTTCCATAATTAATCATGTGAGGGTCCGAGCCGCTCATGACCGTGAGCACGGCTAGTATACTAGTTTTACACTCTGCAGAGGTTGCACATCTTTACCCACAAGTCATGTTACCCATCTGCCAAGAGACGGCCAATCCCATACACCTCTACCGAGGAGGCGAGGCAGGGTAACACTACGAGGCCTTTACAAAGTTCCACTAGCTTCAGAAATCCCGCTACAGTTTATAGGAAGCTCCAGTACAGGGTTCTTGCCTGACCGCCATCGCAGCAAAATCAAGCAAGGACCTCCCTACACTGACCACTCCCCTACTTCCCTTGCCCCTTTCGGGTAAGGAAGACCTCCACTAGCTTTCCTAGTTAATCAGCCAAGGGCGTCCCACTAAACCCTTGTGGTAGCACTGTTTTCCCGGGTGGTCGCTCCATGTTCCCATTAATTTAATGATCTTAACATGAACAGTAATAATAACAAGATAATAACATAATAATAATAAATGGTGTATCTTCATACCCAAATCCACATAAAGCAATAGCAGGTACTACCCAAAAATATCTCAGGGGTGAACAAGGTATAAAGATAACCAAAACTGGGGTAACCTAAAGGATCCCATCAAAATTAACCTATGCAGATCATTATAACTAATAAGAACATGGCTGGGAAAAGTAGGTGATCAAGGGCAAAACTTGCCTTCAATGAGCTCCTGCTCAGCTACTTCTACTTGTTGAACCTCAGTTTCCACAGTGGCTTGCTCGTCTACTCGCATCAGCACAATACATACATAGTATAGCATAAATTGACATCACATCAAACATGCAAATAAAATGTACAGTAATAAACTAGACATTAAAATAGAATCACAGGAACTGGTATCATTAGATTTGGAGTTATAGAATTCAAGTTATGAATTTCCTAAGGTTTAATGTGATTAAAATAGGATTAGATGATAAATTAATTTTCTAACTGAGTTCATGTCAAAACAGTGATACTAAATGGTAGAGAATATTATCACAAAATTTTAGAAATTGGAATGGTTCAGTTTGGACCAAAAATGGAATTTCTATGAATTTTACAAGTTTCTAGATTTGTTTTTGTATTAAAAATGAATTTCTAATATTATTTCTCTGTTTTTAATCTCCTCTGGACTGGGCCTCGAATTCTAGAAAATATAGGGTTCTCGGTGCAAGATTTCTAAGAAACAGAGAATAGCGTTCTCTGGATGGCGGGTTGATTTGTGATTTCTTCGGGGTCTCTTTAGGAAAATTGACCCGCGAAGGGGTATCGTTAGATATGGGCCGTTGGATTAGGTCCGAACGGCACCGATGAACCTATCATCATACCGAACCCGCCCGCTACGCTAGCCGTTGGATTCAGGACCGATGGTTCGGATTTAAATATCCCGAGATCACGCCCCAACTGCACTATGCGAGATCAACGACTCAGGTTGACCCGAGGTGAAACGCTAGCACCGATCTAATCAGAGCCGCACACATTGAATCGGGCGGCGCTCCGCGATTACTCCCTGCCATGACCCGGCGTCGGCGACGGTCGCGTCCGCACGGCGGCGCCTTCGCCAGAGTGCACCGAGATCCCATCCCCGATTCTCCAAAATTCAATTAACACCCCACTACGTGATGACAGGTGAAAAGCTAAGCAAGGGAAGGGAGTAGTACCAGCAGGCACGGCATGAAGCTCCCTGCCCACGGCAGAGGGTGTTCCACGGCGGGGATGGAGTCTCATGTGAGCAATTAATCCCTCCCCGGAGCTCCCAACAAGTCAGTAGTGGCGGTCACCGGTTCAGAAGGAGATTGCGGGCGATTTCGACTCGAATTCCGTGTTCGTGTAGCAGTCCACGGCATCGGTCGACGTTGAGCGCATCAATGGCGGCGGACTCTCGCGACCGTGACACTGGTGGCGGCGCTCGATTCGGGGGTGGATAGGGTGGAAAACGGTGACGGGTCCCGACGGCGCGATACTTATAGTCGGGTGGTGGGGTGCTTGCCCGGTCGATGGGCCGCAACGGGAGGCGTGAGACGCGGCAGGACGTTCAGCTCGCGGGGAAGATCCACAGGAGACATGCGATTCGGTTGGGGAGAACCTGACAGAACGGGCCCGCGCAGCAGTGGAGAGCTACGGATGGGTGATTCGTGACCCCGGGACCACGCGTCAGCGACGACTTCACAAGCACGAAAGACCGACAGCCGGGCCCAGGGTGTCGGCGCCGATCTCCTGGGGTTTGGGCGGCGCGGAGAGAGGTGAGGTTTTGGTAGATGGGCCGAAATGGTGCAGTCCGGCCCAGGTAAGCTTTTTATTCTTTTTCTTTTTCTTTTTCTGTTTTCTTTCTTCTTCTCTTCTAGGTTTAAATATGAATTTGAATTTAGTTTCAAACCTTGTGCAAATTTGTTATCAAATCATATTATGGAATGTAAAATACAAATTTTAGGAATATATTTATATTATTTATATTTTCATATCATTTCTCTTCTTACTTTCAAAAAACCCTAAATTTTAATTTCGGGATTCAATTCAACCTTTAGAATTATTATTTTATTATTATTATCAACATTATCATTTTATTAAATGCACAAACGATAAAACTCCAACATGATGCATTTTATTTTATTTTGGTATCATTGGTTTTGATTAATCCCTATTAATTACATGTATGCTCTTTTCATGATGCAAATAAGGCACATAAACTGAGGAGATCTCTCTATTATTCTCTGTATACAACTTTGAGTATTACAAATCCTACCCCCCTTAAAAATAATCTCGTCCTCGAGATTTAGGAAGATCTAGGGAAAAGGTGAGGAAAATCTATACGAAGCTCTTCTTCTCTTTCCCAAGTTGCTTCATCTTCACTGTGGTGACTCCATTGAACTTTGCACATCTTTATAACCTTATTCCTCGTAACTCGAGTCAAAGTATCCAAAATCTTGACGGGGTACTCAGCATACGTCAGGTCATCTTGAACACTAAGGTCTTCCATTGGTAATTGTTCCTCAGGTACCCTGAGACATTTCTTCAGCTGAGATACATGGAATACATCATGAACATCCGCGAGATGATCCGGTAACTCCAATTGGTATGCTACTTCTCCCACTCGCTTTAAGATTAAGAAGGGTCCAATAAAGCGAGGGGACAACTTTCCTTTGACTTTAAATCTTCTCATACCCTGGAGTGGTGACACCTTCAAATAGACATAATCTCCCTCTTTAAACTCAAGCAGTCTTCTCCGGGTGTCAGCATAACTTTTCTGCCTGGATTGTGCAGTTCTCAAATTCTCCCTGATCTGTTGGACTTGTTCCTCTGCTGCTTGTATAATCTCAGGTCCAAACAACTGCCTTTCACCAGTTTGATCCCAATATAGTGGAGTCCTGCACTTTCTGCCATATAAAGCCTCAAACGGTGACATCTTCAAACTGGCCTGATAGCTATTATTGTAAGAGAACTCTGCATACGGCAAACTTTTATCCCAACTTCCACCATGTTTAAGAGCACAAGCTCTTAACAAATCCTCTAGCACTTGGTTGGTCCTCTCAGTCTGCCCATCAGTCTGGGGATGGTAAGCCGAACTAAAATTCAATTTTGTATCCAAGGACTCATGCAACTTCTTCCAATATCGAGAGGTAAACTGTGATCCCCGGTCTGACACAATCTTCTTTGGCACACCATGTAGGCAAACAATCCGTGCCATGTACAACTCTGCCAACTTGGCTCCTGAATACGTGGTCTTCACTGGAATAAAGTGGGCTACTTTAGTTAGCCTGTCCACAATCACCCATATAGAATCATATCCAGCAGACGTGCGAGGTAATCCAACAATGAAGTCCATGCCAATCTCTTCCCATTTCCACTCGGGTATCTTCAGTGGATGTAGTAGTCCGGCTGGCCTCTGGTGTTCAGCTTTAACTCTTTGGCACACATCGCACATAGCCACATGTGCAGCCACATCTCTCTTTAGTCCATACCACCAATACTTTTGCTTCAAATCCTGATACATCTTAGTGCTCCCAGGGTGGATAGAATAAATTGAATCATGTGCCTCCTTCAATATAGTTTCCCGAAGACTATCAATATCGGGAACACATGAGATAACTGGTCATGGGTGCTAGTAGGGAGTCAGGGCCTTAGGTAACACCAGGGGTGTTACAGCCCTCCCCCCTTAAAGGAATCTCGTCCTCAGATTTGGGTAGGGATCCTTTAGAGGGGTACCAAGAAGGTGGGTTTGTGTGTTGTAGATTTCTTTAAGCCAAGTTTCTCTAATTATCTGCTCTTCGAATGTCATCCTCTTTGCAACTTCAGAAGGAAGTCCTTTTAAAATTATGGTCAAAGCTTACTTTACTCTTAACAACTAGGTTTTTCTTATTTTTTGATTCAAAGGGCAGGTGGGGGTGGGGTTTTGGGTTACGTACCGACTCTTTTTGGGTAGAAAGTCGGGGAAGCGAGAACATAGAAAATCCTCAGTCTCCCAAGTAGCCTCTTCCACTAAATGGTGGCTCCACTGAACCTTATACATCTTGATCGACCTTGCCCGAGTTGATCTCTCCTTTTGGTCCAATACCTTGACGGGGTGCTCTAGATAAGACAAGTCTGGTTCTATCTCCAATTCTGGTTCTGGTAGCACTTCCGTGGGTAAACAGACACACTTTCGCAGCTTAGATACATGGAACACATCATGAACTGCTGACATATGAGGTGGCAACTTCAATTGATACGCTACACGTCCACAAGTCTCGTTGATCTCATAGGGCCCAATGTAGCGAGGAGCTAACTTGCCCTTGATTCCAAATCTCTGAACACCTTTGGTGGGTGATACTTAAGATAAACATGATCTCCCACTTCAAACTGTAGAGGCTTCCTCCTTTTGTCATGACAGCTCTTTTGCCTGGCCTGAGCAGCTTCTAGGTTCTTCTTAATGACTCTGACTTTCTCCTCGGCTTCAAGTACCAGGTCAGGTCCAAATATTTCCCTCTCTCTAGCTTGTGACCAATTTAGCGGTGTCCTACACCTTCTCCCATATAAGGCCTCAAAAGGTGGCATCTTTAGGCTGGACTGGTAGCTATTATTGTAAGAGAACTCTGCCAATGAAAGACACTTGTCCCAATCCTTACCATAGTGTAGCACACATGCCCTCAACATGTCTTCCAAAATCTGATTCACCCTTTCTGTTTGACCATCTGTTTGAGGATGGTATGCTGAGCTTCTTATTACCTGGGTCCTAAGTGATTCTTGCAATTGCTCCCAGAAACGTGCTACGAACGGTGCTCCTCTGTCAGATACAATAGTCCTTGGTATTCAATGTAAACGAACTATCTAGTCAATATAGATCTCGGCATACTTCTCTGCTCTGTGGGTGGTATGCACTGGCAAGAAATGAGCTGTCTTGGTCAACCTATCCACAATGACCCAAATAGAATCGTGGTGCTAGGAGGTATTGGGCAAACCCACGATGAAATCCATGCAAATATCATCCCATTCCAAGATGGTATGGGAAGGGGCTGTAAATTGCCTGCTGCCTTCAAGTGGCTGGCCTTAACTCTTTGGCAAGTGTCGCATTCAGATATATACTTAGCAATTTCTCTCTTCATTCTGGTCCACCAGTACAAGGATCTGAGATCATGATACATCTTGTTACTGCCGGGGTGCATGGAGAATTTGGAAAGATGAGCTTCATCCAATATTTTCTTTCTGAGCTCGGGATTTTTAGGAACAACCAATCGGTCTCCAAACCATAGAATTCCCTTGTTGTCCTGACGGAAGCATTTGTACTTGTCCACCTTCTGTTCGATCATTTCCTTAATGACTTGGACACCCATGTCACCAATCTGTGCCATGACTATTTGCTCATGTAACATGGGCTCTACTGAGATGTACTTCAAAGTCCCCGAGGAAACAACTTCTATGCTCAACTTGCACAACTCATCACACAGGGTGGCAATCTTGGAGTCCATTGTTACACAGTTGCACTAGGCCTTTCGGCTTAAGGCATCTGCCACAACATTAGCCTTGCCCGGATGGTAATGTACTTCCAGATCATAGTCCTTGATTAATTCCAACCATCTTCTCTGCCTCATATTAAGATCTGGTTGAGTAAAAATATACTTGAGATTCTTGTGATTAGTATAGATATTACAATGAGCTCCCATCAAGTAATGTCTCCATATCTTCAGAGCATGAACTACGGCTGCTAACTCCAGATCATGAGTGGGGTAGTTCTGCTCATGGGGCCTAAGTGCCCTGGATGCATAGGCAATAACTCTGTTGTCTTGGATCAAGACACATCCTAATCCAGTGCCTGAAGCATCGCAATAAACCTCAAAGGGCTTGGTGTTGTCGAGCTGTGCTAGCACGGGTGCTGTTGTCAGATGCTGCCTTAATGCATCAAAGGCATCCTCACATTTCTGACTCCAATCATACTTTACTCCTTTCTTCAACAACTCAGTCATTGGCTTGGGGATCCTAGAGAAATACGGAATGAATCGCAGATAATACCCTGTCAATCCCAGAAAACTCCGAATTTGTCGTACAGTGGTAGGGGGCTTCCAATTCA
The DNA here is from genome assembly GCA_029449295.1 of Zea luxurians. Classification (NCBI taxonomy): domain Eukaryota; kingdom Viridiplantae; phylum Streptophyta; class Magnoliopsida; order Poales; family Poaceae; genus Zea; species Zea luxurians. The sequence goes on from JAOPSE010000033.1 coordinate 4,455,839, forward strand.
TCACTTCTTGTACTTTCTTAGGATCAACTGATACCCCATCCTGAGAAATGGTGTGGCCCAAAAATTTTATCTCCCTCAGCCAGAAATCACATTTGGACAGCTTAGCATATAGACGATGATCGCGCAGTCGCTGAAGTATGATGTGTAGATGCTCAGTATGCTCAGCTTCATTTTGGAATAAACCAGAATTTCATCAATGAAGACCACCACAAACTTGTCCAGCTCTGGCATGAACATTGAGTTCATCAAATACATGAAATATGCCGGGGCATTGGTCAGTCCGAACAACATCACCAAGTATTCATAAAGCCCATATCTGGTAGAGAAGGTCGTCTTCAGAATATCGCTGGCCCTAATTTTGATCTAATGATAGCCAGAGCAAAGGTCTATCTTGGAAAACACCTTGGCTCCCACCAACTGATCAAACAATACATCAATGCGGGGCAACGGATACTTATTCTTGATGGTCACCGCATTGAGAGGGCGGTAATCGACACACAATCTCAGACTCTCATCCTTCTTTACGAACAAGGCTGGACATCCCCATGGTGAAGTACTTGGGCGAATGAATCTTCTGTCTAACAACTCTTGTAACTGCTTTTTCATTTCTGCCAACTCTGCTGGAGGCATCCTATAAGGTCTCTTGGATGTAGGTGTAGTTCCTGGTTGCAACTCAATTGCAAACTCTATGTCTCTGTCGGGTGGCATCCCTGGCAATTCATCTGGAAAAACATCGGGGTATTCACAGACCACCGGAATTTTCTCTACAGGTGACTCTATCATGGTACAGGCACAAGAACGGGTACAACCCTGGTTAGGCAAATACAATATAGTCTCACCACAAGTAGGGGAGTGGATCTCAATGGCCCTTACTGCGATGTCAGTTCCTAAAATGATGTCCACACTATCCAATCCCAAGATGAGGAGGGTGGTTTTAATTATAAGACTACCAAACTTTATGGGCACATGCTTGTTGATTTGATAGGTGGCAACCCTGCCTCCTGGTGTTGAAATTGTAATACCCCCATTGGTGTGATGGAAAGGTAACTGGCATTTGGCACTAAATTTTGCACTGATAAAACGGTGATGCACCAGAATCAAAAAGAATGATTGCAGGATAATTCAAAATGGAAAAGATACCAGTCATGACGGGTGCTCCCTCTGGAATGTCAGCCATGGTGGTGAAGTTCATTCTGCCTTGTCTCACTTGCACCTTCTGCCTCTTGCCTTGGTTCTGATAGGAACTCTGCCCCTGCCTCTGCTGGTTCCTAGGGCAATTTTTGGCATAGTGTCCAGTGCTGCCACAAGTGAAGCATCTATTGTCATTGGCCTGATGGTACTGCTGCTGTGGCTGATTGTTGTTCCTCTGAACTGGGTGTTGAGAGCGGCTAGGTGCATGCTGCTACTGCTATGGTCAGATCACCCAACGTCCTTGCTACTGCTAGGGTCCCCTGTTCTGAGTGTCAGATACAATCCTGAAGCGCTGAGGCTGAGCTGATGGTCCTGTCGTAGGGGTCTTCCTTTTCTTTTCTGCCTGGCGGGCTATGATGCAGTCTTCCTAGGAAATGGCCATGTTGACTAACTCATTGTAATTGTTGGCCCTGACTGTATTAAGACGGTCGTGGAGCTTAGTACTAAGGCCCCTTCTGAACCTGTCCCTCTTCTTCTCATCAGTGTCTGCATGATAGCCTGCATACTGACACAGGTCATTGAAGGCCTGAGCGTACTGCAACACAGTACGATTCCCCTGAGCGAGTGCCAGAAACTCATTAAGCTTGCGGTCCATAATGCCCGGTATATGATGCCCTCTAAAGGCTGCCTTGAACTCTCTCCATTCCACCACGTGGTTAACTGGCTGCATAGCGAGGAAGTGGTCCCACCATGTCCGCGCGGGTCTGTGAAGCTGCTGGGTGGCGAACCTGACCTTAGCCGTATCTGAACAAACTCCATTTAGTCGTGGGAATTTGGATTCCACTATCCTGAGCCATACATCAGCACCAAGCGGATCCTCTGCCCGAGTGAACAATGGAGGCTGAGTGCTGAGGAACTCCTGATAAGTGGCTGCTGCTGGGGGACGCTGATGGTGATCACCACCACCATAGTGCTAAGGTGGCGGCTGACGCTGAGCCAACTGTCGCTGAATCTCATTCTGCTGAGCCATCAGTTCCTGCATGGTAGGAGGCGGTGGTGGGGGTGGAGGAATGCGCTCATTCTGTCCACAGCGCGCTCTTCCTGCCATCTGAAAATTTAGGATGCTCTTAATATCATACGTTTGATGTCAGGGTTCATACGTAGTGAATGGTTTTAAAGGACAAGGTCAACATTTTCTAGCACAATTCATAAAAGATACCACATGGCATAAAACTTTCTTCATAACTAAGGGTTAACACATCCACCATCCATAATTCCAAAAGAGTTTGTTACGATTACATCAGTGACCCAAAAGACTCAACTTTGTCTAGCCTAGTACCCCAAGGGTGCAAAAGCTAAGCTAGCTTAGAGGAGTTCTACCGCCACACACTTCTAACCCTATTCCTGTTACTTAATGGACAAACGAGGCAACGCTTGACTCGGGGGAAGGTGGTCTCCCTGAGCCAGTAGTGTCTAGACTGGATGCAGGCTCCGTCTCCTCTCCTCCCTCAATGTCAACATCCTCATTGGCCTCCATGTCCTGAATCTCCTGATGGTGCATATCCAAGTGTTAGTTAGCATCCTCAAGTTGCTGCTGAGTGTTCATATCCTCGAGAACCTCGATGGTGTTCTCCCTGGCTCCTACTAGCTCTTCAAGCTCTTGAATCTAGGTGGCCATCTGTTCCACCTTGAGGTCTTTCTCCACCAGCTCAGTGGACAGGTCTACCACAAGGTCCTCCCTATTATCCAGGGTGATCTTGGTAGACTCCACCAAGGCCATCAGTTGGGACATTGCTTTAGCTCGCACTGCTTGCAGACGATACAGGGCATTCATGCATCGCACCGTCAGGTGAGCAGTCTGTCCTAGGTAAAGAGCCCATATATCCTTGGCATGCTCCACTCGATCCTTCCACATTGGGTCGTCCTCCTTTTTAGCGGGGAACAAGCCAATGGGATGAGAAGACAGCTCCAAGGGGTGAAAGCCACAGAAGGTCATCAGCCCGTGGAAAGCAATGGCCTCGATAGTGTCTTTAGCCCGATATCTGAAAGACTCGGAGTCCAGTGAACGCCAGCCTGGTTGTAAGGGATGAGGCTCCAAGGTCATCCTCACCCAACAGCTGGGTACCTGGTGCTTCTTGAACAGCTGCACCGCGTACTGGGGAGGTGTCGTGTAACCGGCTCCCTAAAGTACCTCCCACAAGATGCAGGGAAAGCCCTCTCATGCAAGTCCATCCGTGTGGGAATGTGCGTTCCCTCCTTCCGAGGATTCATGAGAAGTCATCTGTGCACGGGTAAGCGTAAGCGGAAAAGAAAAAGAATTATAAAATAAAAGGGAATCAAAGCTTGGCCTATTGGAGGTTACGATAAGGTCACTGAGTGTACTTAATCTTTCATTATCTTGTATTTAAGTTCTTACCCAATTACCAAATGGTTTAATTAAAGGATGCATGCATGCTCGTCCTACACGACCTCACATCAACCTGTAGGGAATAGGGAAAACCCGTCCCTTATAGTAGCCTGTAGGGTTCACTCAATTAGCCACCTAGCTACCCTTCTATGATCCTAAGGCTTCACGTCCTAGGTCTATCCTTATCGTCCTGACGATCTATCCAACATTTGTTTCTAACCAGTTTTACATTTGAAAAGGATGGTATTTACAGTTTATTGATTCCTCTGTGGTGGTACAAGCTCCGATACCAGCTGTGGCGGAACCACCCGAATTATTCCAACTTAAGTGCCTAAGTGCCACCTTAAAGGCTAGACCACACTTAAATAGGAGTAAAACGTCAATCCCTCGGATCTAGTCCGACGAGGCCACTAACAGGATCAAGTACCATGTACTCACTCGAAGGTGAGGCACATAGCAAATACAATAAAGCATAAAACCAAGTAATAAGGAGTAATTAATTTATTACAACATCATCGGAGTTTTAACAAAAACAGTGATCATTGTTCGGAATGCAACAGAATAAAACTAACGATAAATAAATGGAGGGATGGGGAAGCCTGTCCCATCACTCCTCATGCACCCCCTCTACCGAAGTAGGGTCCCACTCGACTGTCCAACCTGGTGGCAAAGTGGACGACCAAGTCACTACAGCAACCATGTCCTCCAGAGAACATGTAAAAATTGTGCCACAAGCAGGCTGAGTATACTAATACTCAGCTAGACTTACCCGGTGTGAGGAGTCTACTCCTCTACCTCTAGACATGCAGCTGTTTGGCTGAGGGGTTAGGTTTGCCAAAAGCACTAGCTGAGTCTAAAATCAAGTTTTAGCTTTTTCAAATTTTAGTGTGACTCTCTTAATACTAAATGTGTACCTATCTAATCATACATGGTAGCAAACATTTATCAATCAACAACTTTTGCCAAGTCATCACATTTCCACTTGTTACTCAATGTAGCAGCATGGTTCAAGCAGTCTCATTAGCTGCAAGAAGCAGATGATTTGAATCGAGTTTTTATCCTTGCAAGGTAAACCTAAACACACGACGTGGTGAGGCACTCCATCCTCACACACATCAATAGTCCCCATCGATTCCCCGCCAGCAGATCAGAGCTCACCGCCTTGGCGTATAATGCCTCACTGACCCCGACTGCCGTCGTGCAGTGACCGCACTTGTACCCACCATAACCGGAATGGGAGACCACGTCTCAGGTCGCGTGAGGGGTAAAGTCTGCTGCCAGGTTCACTTAGGTACTAGGCTTATCGATTTACCATATTTCTCGGCATGTGCTTAGTACGTTCAAACGCTTGACACACGGTACCACACCTTAATCCTTATTCCAATTTCTGTCTCGTAGACAACCAATCCCCATGGATTGTTGTCCACAGACCGTCATCATTACGACATAAAATGGATACAACCAATTCCTGACCTCGCGCGAGTGCTAGAAAAATCCTTCGACTTCTACCGAGATCCCTAATTAGTAAAGCAGCTACTCGACCTAGTATACTAGTATCCATCTCAAAAGCGAATCCTGAGACATGCAACTAAAGTTCCAAACAACTCCTACACTTAAGTGCACATTTCAAACCTACAAACAATAAGTGTAGTAAGATAGCATAATAAGTAGGTTATGCATAAAACCCGGGCTTGCCTTCCAAAGCTGGGGCAGGCAGATCCTCGATGGTAGGCTCTAGTACTGGATCCTGGGCTACCTCCTAAGCAACTCCTTGCTCCAGCACGAGGATGTACTCCCCGTCAGCGAGATCACAGTCTATCGAATGCAATGAATAAGATATATGCTTATTAATGACATGATAAATTGTAAAGGTTACGCATGGTAAAATAGTACTAAGTTGAGTGATACTCTAGGGTTGCTTTTGGGTATACTTAAGGGTTTTAGATTTTCATCTTTGAGATTTTGAAGGAAAAAATACACTCTTTAATTATATTTTTATGTTCTATGAGTTCCTTGGAAGGTTTTGGTTGTACATTATCTATTTCTCCCAAATTTCCCTTTTCCTTGCTATTGTGCTTCTCATTAAGCATTTTTGAACTACCTTGGTTAGTTAACATTTTCCAAAAATGTTATAAAAATTATAGGGAGTAAACATTGACATTTGTGGGTTCTCCTAAAAATTTTAGGTGGAAATTAATTCAGATGCTCCTTATGCAAAATTAACATAAGTAAGGGTAAAAGGGCACTTTACACTATAGCTCTAATTTGGGTGAGATTTCTCGTTCAACCTTTATTTTTACCAAGATTCTTAGGGAATAATAGGTCTTTGTTTTAAAAATCACAGAAAAAGGCCGACTGAATATTTAGTTGTGATTTTCTAAAGTTTAATGCCAAAAAGGTACTTATAACTAACTTGTTATTTGAAAAATGTCAAACAACAGAACTCATATTTTTCCTATATTCATAATAACAAAATATTAGTTATCCCAAGGTTGGGGGTGGTTTATCCTCAGGATTATTTTTCTAGGATTTCTCTAAGTTTTCCTTGTTTCCATGAAATAAAAGGTATCTCATTCCTTTTGCACTAACCAAGGGTCTAACAAAATTTTCCAGTGAACTATGTGAAATAAGTGAGCTAGAAAAAATGTGGTTGCCCCCTGGTTCTTATTTTAAACTACCTTTTCTATTTTCTTTAACTTTGGGCCAAATGAGTTTAAATGGTAAACCCTTCTTTAATTTGGTGTACTGAGGGGTGTACTATTTTTAAACAGATTAGGGAGTGGTTAAGTACTTTATGATTTTTCTTAACCATAGCTATTTTTCCCTATTTTATTTAGCTTTTGGTCAGATGACTATTTAAATCAAAACTTTGAAATCTTCTGCAATAATTGGGGTGTTTTGCATTTTTCCTAAGTAGTTTACATTATTCAGAACATAGCAAAATTGGTTTGACTCAATTTGGCTAAATAAAACTAAAGTTATGAATTTAACAAGCTCTGTTTGTATTTAAATGAGAAATGTTTAAAAGGTTTTCTGGAAAACCAGTTTACACCGAGGACCCTGGGCTTTTCCAAAAACAATCCTTTAACTTATACCCCTGCGCAACTATTCATCTGAGTCTCTGACTATTCAAAAACCCCCTGACTTTCTTTCCTGCTTTCCCGAGGTCCCTCCCCCCTTTTGAACAGTACCCGCGGAAGGAAATAGGGCGGCGCGGCTTACCGGCAGCGAGGGAGGTCCGGCGAATGGCGGGGTTGGCTTCGGGAGGTCCTTGCGGTCACGACGAGGTACGGCTCGATGACGGTGATGGCCGGAATCGGTCGGTCCACGTGCGCAGGCGGGCGAGCTCGTCGGCAGCGGGTGCTCCGACCTATCCACGGCGATATAGTTCAATCCAAGGGCAGGGAAAGCCTCATGGGGTGCTGAGGAGTCTACCCGTGCAAGAAATTGAATAAAAACTCACCGTGGAGCTCGGTCTACGTTCGCCGGCGGTCGGGTGAAGTCCGGTGACCTTGATCTGGTGTCTCCGGTGAGGCAGAGCTTGATTTCTCGCTCTAGGAGCTTCACCGAGGCACGCAGAGTCTATCTCGAGGGTCAAACGGGGCTGATAATGGCTCGGTTGGCCGGTCTACGGTGGTGGGTGCTCGAGCGACCGTTGGCACGCTGTGCACGGAGCAAACGCCGGTGATCTTGTGCTCCGGTGAGGTCTAGAGCGAGCGGGGAGTACGGTCGAAGCCTTGGCTGGCTTTATAGGCGCGGGCGTGGGTAGTGGCATGAGCTCGGCTTGGCGCGACATGGGGCGCGCGGGGTCGGGCGTCGGGCGTGCTCTGGCGAGCTCAGGGCGCGTCGAACACGTGGAGGTGTGTTTCTGCCCTTGTTCAAAAGCTTGCTGAGATCACAAACTTGAGAATCTTGGCAAAAATCCGGCGCAGACCTCCTCTTGGCACCTATAGCTATCTCTTGTATGTGAGTTCCGATGGAGGATACGCCCTAGGTCAGAAGATATGCGGACGCCAAATCAGGTATGTCTCACTATCCACCCTGAGACAAAAGTGATGTCAAATCATGTAAAATTGTTTTGGCTTGGGTTCAAATTTTTCCAGTGGGTTCCTTAGGTAGTTTGGCTCCTTTTTGGTATTCAGACCAAGTGGTTTTGGTGCCATTTACTAAGTGAACACGTCTGCCCTTTAAACTAGGGTTTATTTTGGACTTAGAGAAGATTAGAGAGCTCTAGTGTGCTTGCTACTTAAGGAATGGATTTGGAGTCTTTAAGGGGCCTTTTTGTAATGTTTCCCCTCTGCATTTTATAGATTTTATTGTGTACTTAAATTTTGGTTAAGGATTAGAAACAAGAATCGGCCATTTGATTAACTTGCTAACTAATCCCTTGATTGAAAGTCTAGTGCTTTAAGGGGTCTAGGGTTTAACGTCTTTTGCCCAAGGTGCCAATTGCTCAAAATGTTTGGGTAAAGCATTTGGTCATTAACATTTCTTAGTCAATCCATGGTTTCCAAGGTTTTGGTGCTCCCTCTCCTCCACTTAACCACAAGAGATAATAGGTCATGGGAGCCAGTAGGGAGTCAGGGCCTTGGGTAACACCTGGGGTGTTACAAGTAATAATAAACAGATAATAAAGATGTAATCATGAATAGTGTATCTCCATACCCAAATCCACAATAAGCAATAGCAAGTACTACCCAAAAATATTCAGTGGCAACAAGGTATAAAGATAGCAAAAACTGGGGCAACCTAGAGGATCCCATCAAAATTAACCTATGCAGATCATTATAATTAATAAGAACATGGCTGGGAAAAAGTAAGTGATCAAGGGCACAACTTGCCTTCAATGAGCTCCTGATCAGCTACTTCTATCTGTTGAACCTCAGGATCCAAACTAGCTTGCTCGTCAACTCGCATCAACACGATACATACATAGTATAGCAAAAAATAACATCACACTAAACATGTAAATAAAATACACAATAAAAATCTACATAGTAAAATAAGAACCTAGGAACAGAAATCATTAATTTTGAAGTTATGGGTTTTAAGTTATGAATTTCCAAAGGTTTAATGTGCTTGAAATGGGATTAAATGAGAAATAATTTTTCTTACTATTTTCGTGCCAATGCAGAGATTCTAGGTGATAAACATTAATATTAAAAAATTTTAGAAATTGAAATGGGTCAGTTTGGACTAAAAATGAATTTTCTATGCATTTTACAAGTTTCTAGATTTGTTAAAACTAATTTCTATAATTATTTCTCTATTTTTAGTCCTCTCTGGACTGGGCTTCGAATCCCAGAAAAGTCAGGGGCCTTGGTGCTAAAAATACTAAGACACAGGGCACAGGGGTATGCACCGCGGGTTGATACCTAACTTCTGCGGGGTCTCTTATGCAAAACGCTATCGCGAAGGGGTACCGCGAGATTCTGGCCACCCGATCCGAGATGGACGGACTAGATTAGATCTGGGCCAGCTAATAACCCGCACCCATTCTGTTCGCCAGATTCAAGATCTACGGCTCACGGTACACGATCCCATCACACTTTCTTGGCCGCACGATCATTGATCCACAGTTCAAATAAGAACCCCAAACCAGTATTCTATGTTCAGCTCCAAGGCAATGGTTTGAGATCGGACGGTGCCTGATCGATGGCCCGCCTAACTCTCTCTCTCATTTCCTCACAGCAAACGCCAGCGTCCAGAGCTCCTTCCCATGGCACGCCATGGTCGGCGCTCAACAGATAAGCAATTCCCCAGCCCAATATTTAAAATAAAAGCTGCTATAGAAAGCGAACGCAAAAATGGAATGATGGGGACGACACTTACCAACAATTGCGTGGTTCAGAGCTGAGACCATGGGGAGAGGCTGACCGCGGTGGCTCCTGCGCTCCGGCGAGCAATTCCTCGAGCATAGGTGGGCAATCTTGCATGGCAAGGGCACAGACACCTTTCTCCGAACTTGTAGAAGACGTTGGTGCTATACCGAAAGCCTGGGCGTCGGCGACTCCAAAGTTCTCTTGCGGCGGTGGAATTCTTCTGCCAAGGCGGCTCTCGGTGAAGGATTTGGGGACGGTGCGGGCGAGTATAGGTGCGAGGGGGTCACGGAGGTCGGATGAAGACGAGGGAGAGACGAACCTAGGGATCAGGGCTCCCTAAATGGGCACGACGTGGCCGGCGCCCCAACGGACTCGCGTGAGAGTTGAGCATGCCACCATGCCCGAAGATTCTATTGGGGCGGAGCTGACATGGGGGTCCAGCTGTAATTGAGACAGGGGCATGTGACGGAAGGATGGGCACACAGAGTATGACGGCCAGGTCCCACGGCACAACGCCTACTTGGTCACGATGTGGGCGCGGAGGAAGCGGCTGGCCAGTGGGCCCCGTTTAGCCGTGACACATTGTGGACACGAGTAGCAGCCGCGGTGCGGGCCCCGCGAGACAGTCAGCCCACCTTGCGCGCGGTGAACTCACGGTTGGGCTGCGCGGTGTGGAAAAGAACCGTGGGCCAGAAAGGAGGTAGTCGGCCCATGCAAGGTTTTGTCCTTTTCTTTTTATTTTTCCTTTTTCTTTTCTCCCTTTCCAATTCAAATTTAATTCCTAGTTTAAATTTAAACTTGTGGCCAATTTATCTCCAGATGATATTGCACCATAAATAGTACTACTTTGGATATATATTTATATATTATTTATATTTTTATATCGCTTCTCTTTTTCTTATTTTCAAACCCTAATTTGCAATTTATGGTTTAATCCAATTTCTAGTCATTTTATATTATTATTGTCCTTATTATTTTTATTTAATGCACAAACATATAAACTCCCAACATGATGCATATTCTTTTATTTTGGTATCATTTGTTTTAATTAATCACTATTAACATATATGTATGCTCTTTTTATGATGCAAATATGGCACATAAAATAAGGAGACCTCTATATATTCCTTTTATACAATTTTGAGTATTACATGTCCTACTCCCCTTACAAAGAATCTCGTCCTCGAGATTCAGGAAGATCAAGGGAAAAGATGGGGAAAATCTATGCAAAGCTCTTCTTCTCTCTCCCAAGTAGCTTCATCTTCTCCATGGTGACTCCATTGCACTTTGCACATCTTTATCACCTTATTTCTCGTGACACAAGTCAGTGTATCAAGAATCTTGATAGGGTACTCAGCATAAGTCAGGTCATCTTGAACACTAAGGCCTTCCATTGGTAGCTGCTCTTCAGGTACCGTAAGACATTTCTTCAGCTGAGATACATGAAAGACATCATGAACATCCGCAACATGATCCGATAACTCCAATTGATATGCCACCTCTCCCACTCTCTTAAGGATTAGGAAGGGTCCAATGAAGCGAGGGGACAACATTCCTTTGACTTTAAATCTCCGCATACCCCGGAGTGGTGACACCTTCAAATAGACATGATCACCCTCCTTAAACTCTAGCAGTCTTCTTCGGGTATCAGCATAGCTCTTCTGCCTTGACTGTGTAGTTCTCAAATTCTCCCTTATTTGGTGGACTTGTTCTTCAGCCTCTTGTATAATCTCAGGCCCAAACAACTACCTTTCACTTGTTTGATCCCAATACAGTGGAGTCCTGCACTTTCTGCCATACAAAGCCTCAAATGGTGACATCTTCAAACTGCCTTGGTAGCTATTATTGTAAGAGAACTCCGCATAGGGTAAACTCTTATCCCAACTACCACCATGCTTAAGAGCACATGCTCTTAACATATCTTCTAGCACCTGGTTGGTCCTCTCAGTCTGCCCATCAGTCTGTGGATGGTTTGGAAAATGTGGACATTATTCTGGGAGCTAATTGGATGACCCTGCACCAAGTTGTGCTTGATGTAGCCAGCCGTATCGTGGAAATCAATTCTCCGTTCTGTGGGAACTTCACCTTGATTCTGCCCAGTCAGGGTTCTACTCAGTCATGTGCTTTCTCTATGATGGAGTTACCTCCGAAGAAGATCCCAGTGGTCTGTGAGTATGCAGATGTCTTTCCTGATGAATTGCCAGGAATGCCACCTGACTGGGATATTGAATTTGCCATCGAGTTGCAACGGGGAACGGCACCAATTTCCAAGAGGCCTTACCGAATGCCACCCGCTGAGTTGGCAGAATTGAAGAAGCAATTGCAGGAGTTGCTAGATAAGGGATTTATTCGCCCAAGTACTTCACCTTGGGGATGTCCAGCACTGTTTGTGAAGAAGAAGGATGAAAGCTTGAGGCTGTGTATAGATTACCGCCCTCTTAATGCGGTAACTATCAAGAACAAGTATCCTTTGCCTCGTATTGATGTTCTTTTTGACTAGTTGGTCGGGGCTAAGGTGTTTTCCAACATAGACCTTCGCTTCGGCTACCATCAGATCAAGATACGAGCAAGCGATATTCCGAAGACGGCATTCTCAACCAGATATGGGCTATATGAATTCTTGGTGATGTCTTTCGGGCTGACTAATGCACCAGCATATTTCATGTATCTGATGAATTCTATTTTCATGCCTGAATTGGACAAATTCATAGTGGTGTTCATCGATGATATCCTGGTGTACTCTAAGAACGAAGAAGAACATGTCGGGCATTTGCATGTAGTGCTTCAACGTCTGCGAGAGCACCACCATTATGCCAAGTTGTCAAAGTGTGATTTTTGGCTAAAGGAAATCAAATTCTTGGGTCACACTATCTCTTAGGCAGGAATAGCTGTTGATCCTGATAAGGTGCAAGAGGTGATGAACTGGAAGCCACCAACGACTGTCCGTCAGATTCGGAGTTTTCTGGGATTAGCTGGTTATTACCAAAGATTTATTCCGGATTTCTCTCGAATTGCGAAGCCTATAACTGAGCTGCTGAAGAAAGAAGCCAAGTTTGTTTGGAGCCAGAAGTGCGAAGATGCCTTCCATGCATTAAGGACGCATCTGACCACAGCACCAGTGTTAGCGCAACCGACAACAGCAAGCCTTTTGATGTGTATTGTGATGCCTCTGGCACTGGACTAGGTTGTGTCTTAATGCAAGACAACCGAGTCATTGCTTACGCCTCAAGAGCACTCAGGCCTCATGAGCAAAATTATCCCACTCATGACCTCGAGTTGGCAGCAGTGGTTCATGCACTAAAAATGTGGAGGCGCTATTTAATGGGAACCCACTACAACATCTTCACTGATCATAAGAGCCTTAAGTACATCTTTACTCAGGCTGATCTCAACATGAGGCAGAGAAGATGGCTAGAGCTGATCAAGGATTATGACCAAGAGGTACATTATCACCTAGGGAAAGCCAATGTGGTAGCAGATGCCTTGAGTCGTAAGTTGCAATGCAATTGTATTCTGATGGATTCTCGCATCAACACCTTGTGTGATGAGTTGAGCAAGATGCAAATTGAAGTGATTCCTTCTGGTGCTTTGTCTCACATTTCTGTTGAGCCAGCCTTGCAAGACAAGATCATCATGGCCCAGCTCAGTGACAAGGGAGTGCAGATTATCAAGGAGAATCTCCATCGGAAGGTTGAGAAGTATAAATGTTTCCGCCAAGATGAAAAGGGTGTATTATGGTTCAAAAGCAGATTGGTGATTCCTAAAAACAAGGACCTCAAGAAGAAAATCTTGGACGAGGCTCATCTCTCCAAATTCTCTATGCATCCGGGAAGCACCAAAATGTACCATGATCTAAAGCCTTTGTATTGGTGGACCAGAATGAAGAGGGAGATAGCCCAGTATGTATCGGAATGTGACACCTGTCAGAGGATAAAGGCAAGCCACTTGAAATCAGCTGGAGCTTTGCAACCCCTATCTATACCATCGTGGAAATGGGATGACATCAGCATGGATTTCATCGTGGGTCTGCCCAACACCTCTCGTCATCATGATTTGATTTGGGTTATTGTGGACCGACTGACGAAAGTGGCGCATTTTCTCCCTGTGCACACCAATGATAAGGCTCAAAAGTATGCAGAGTTGTACATTGATCGGATCGTGTGTTTGCATGGATTACCTCGGACCATTGTTTCTGACCGAGGAGCCCAATATTGTTGCCAGATTTTGGGAACAACTGCAGGAGTCTTTGGGAACCAAGCTAATCAGAAGTTCAGCTTACCACCCACAGACTGATGGTCAGACTAAAAGGGTAAACAAAATTCTGGAGGATACGCTGACAGCTTGTGCAATCGATTGTGGCAAGAACTGGGATAAGCACCTCTCCTTGGCAGAGTTTGCTTATAAAAACAGTTATCAATCCAGCCTAAAGATGGCACCCTTCGAAGCTCTTTATGGAAGAAGGTGTAGGACACCACTCAATTGGTCTCAGCCTGGAGAAAGAGAAGTTTTCGGACCTGACTTAGTGACTGAAGCCGAAAGGAAGGTCAAACTAATCAGGAAAAATCTAGAAGCTGCTCAGGCCAGGCAGAAGAGTTATCATGATAAAAGAAGGAAACCTCTCTAGTTCAAGGTGGGAGATTTCGTGTACCTCAAGGTATCACCCACCAAGGGAGTGCAGAGATTTGGAATCAAAGGCAAGCTAGCCCCTCGTTACGTTGGACCTTATGAGATCATATAAACCTATGGACCCGTGGCATATAAACTGAAGTTACCTTCAAAAATGTCTGCCATTCACAGTGTGTTCCATGTATCTCAGTTGAAGAAGTGTGTTCGATTGCCGACCGAGATCATAGCAGAGCCAGAATTGGAGATAGAGCCAGATCTATCATACCAAGAGTATCCTTCCAAGATTCTAGATTGCAAAGAAAGATCAACTCGGGCTAATGCGATCAAAATGTACAAGGTCCAATGGAGTAATCACTCAGAGGAAGAGGCTACTTGGGAGACTGAGGAATTCTTGCGATCCAACTTCCCCAATTGCCTACCTAAGGAAATTGGTACGTAATCACACCCAACCCCTCCTCCTGCCCTTCAAATCTAAAATTCAGAAATATGATCTTAAATCAGAATGAAGTAATCATGAAACAAGATTTAAAAAGGACTTCCTTCTGAAGTTGCAAAGAGAATGACATTCGAAGAGCAAATTGCCCTAATAATAAGAGCACCCACTTCCTATAAGTCTCAACCTTCGCTTCACCCCGAGAGGACTCTGACCCGAATCTCGGGACGAGACTCCTTTAAGGGTGGAAGGCTGTGACACCCCAGTGTCACCTAGGGTTTCTCTCAAGTGCTAACCCAAGAACCATCATTTATGTGAACCAAATTGAGCATGAGCATCAAATTGACTTAAGAATAAAGGATCCACTAAGCTTATACTTAAAAGTATCATGTTCAAAACAAATGGGTTTTCAAAAGGGCAAAATGTTGCAACCCCAATAAAAACCCTAGTTGAGCCCTATAAACAAAATTCAAGAGAAGGGGGAAAAGGGTATGAAAAATATAGAATCATGGCTTGGGCCAATTATAAACATTAAAGTATACTAAATAAGCAACAACAAAGATTATGGAAGCTTGGCCAAAACAATTTAAATAAAACTCTAAACAAGCTTCTCAAGTGGGATTTCATTAGGGAATTCTGAAATTCAGAATTCTGAATTCCAGACCTTGAGCCAAAGATCAAGAGTGTTCACCTTGATCCCTAACTCAAATCCTAATGGCCCCATTGACAAAAACATGCATAACTAACCTCTCTGTCTTGTGCCAGAAGATGGCATCGGGACGCGTGCCTTGGACATGTCAAACCAGAGATGTTCCCCCTGTGTGCGGCTGTGAGACAAACCAGATTTCTCCCCTCTCTATCTCTTAATCCAGTCAGCCAAACCTGCTAGCCTCCACACACAAACGACAAAGGAACCTGAGAGGAAGAGATCTCTCAATGGGATCATGGCCATAAACTCAAAGATTTGGGGCCAATCCGCGCTTGAACTCGACCTCTCTTTGCGCTGCCTCGTGCTCGACACTGTGCCAGACGCCAGAGCGCACACTGGCGTTTGCCGCGCACGCCCCGAACGCTTGTCAGAGCCCCTCCCTTGGCCATGCTCGCCCGTGCCTATAAAGCCTCCTCGGGCGCGCCTCACTTCACCCCGTGCTCACCATCGCCGGCCAGACGCCCCTCCTTAGCTCCGGCGAGCTCCTTTCCGCCCGCCATTGCCGCCAAAGCCTCGGCCAGCATGGCCAGCCCACTCCAGTCACCCCCAAGTCGAGCTAGCACTTCGGTTAGCTTCCCCATTGGCCCATGAAGCTTTCCAAGTTCTCGGACCCGGTAGAACTTCACCGGAAGCCCGATATCACCCTCGCCGGGCTTCGGTCGCCCGCCCCTGCTCGTGGACCGAGCTCTCCGGTAAGCCATTGTAAAATTCCTTGCAACCATGTCTTCCCTAGCACCTAGTGAAGCTCTCTGACCCGTTCAATCGGTCAATTGTGCCCTAGATAGGACGGACTCCTCGCCGCCGACGAGCTCCCCCGCCTGTGCACGCGGACCGACCGACTCCGACCATCCCCGACGGCGACCCGCACATCGTTGTGACCCTCAGGACCTCCCCTACACCCTCGACCACCTCACCGGAGCAGTCTCGCCGCCGGTAAGGCCCTCCGCCCTTTCTTCCACCACTGGTACTGTTTAAATTGGGGGAAGGACCTCGGGTTAGGATTAGAAGAATCCAGGGGGTTTTCTGAGATGTCAGTGACTCAATTGAATAGTAGCGCAGGGACTAGTCTGTAAGGAAACTTAAAACACCCGCTAGGGACCCCGTTGCAAAGTAGTTTTCCCTTTAATCATTTCTGTTTAATCTTTTTAATAAACAGAGAACTTAGGAACTTCATAACATAAGAAATACTTAACCAAAAATTGTCAAACCAATTTTGCTGGATTCTAAATATTATGGACTATCAATTAAAAATACTGAACCCTATGCTTTCTATTCTAATTTTTAGAGTTTAAAATTAAATACAGAAACTAACAAAACATTATTTAATTAAAGAAAATTAGTTATGCTTCTGTGCTGAACCTAAGAAAATTTGTAGGTGTTCAAACCCCATTTAAACACTGTTTAAAAATAGTGAGAACCCCAGTATTGAAAATTTTAGTGGAGATATCTATTAAAAGCCATTTTTGCCTAAACCTTAGGAAAATCAGGAAGGCCTTAGAAATTAATGACCAGTGGATGAAATTATTTTTCCTAGTTTTCTTAAGTAACAAAGAACCTAGGAAAAATAAAGTAAGAAACCTCTAGTCTAGATCAGATTCAAAGTGAAATGTTTTATTTAGCATTATTCCAACTAGAAATCAATTATTAGAATTATAAAACCAGACCCAAAATTGATAATAAAAATCCAGTGGACTTGTAACCACCAAAACCCCACTGCAAAAATAATGAACACCCAAGCCCATCATTTTAAGTAAGGTAAATAAAAATAATATGATAATGAGTCATATTCCAAATAAATAATGAGTAACCCAAAATAATGCAATAATGGGCAAATAAAATTTTGCTAGATCAACAATGAGATAGGCCACCAGAGAAAAATGCAAACCCATTGAAAAGATGCAAAATGATACCTATTGCTAGTATTTAATAAAAAAGGGCCATTTAATTCAATTAATGCATATCACCCCTTCTCTTAAGCAAAAATATGCCAAACTTCAGAATGATTGCTCTTGCGCAAAGAAGAAGCTAGGAAAAATCAGAAATCTATTGTTTGATATTTTTCAAATATAGTGGTAGTAGAAAGCACCCCTTTGGCCAGAAAATTTAGAAAATCCTAGTAAAATAACTGATAAGTATTAATGGCTAGAAATTTGTACCAAGTCATGTTATAGCATCTCAATGCCAGCAAAAATAAGTCCTAGAGAATTACCTACTATTGAACGATAGTTGTAGTTCAAATCACCCCTTCTGCCTTAAAATTTGGCAATTTTGTCCAGAGAAAACTATTCACTTCTAGAACCTTAAATTTTGAGACGGAGAATCATACACCAGTAATAAGCCACTGTAATTTTTACAGAATTTTTGGAAATTTATTAAGGTGACTTGTAGTTCAAACCCACCCTAAAACCGTAAAGAAGATCAAGGGAAAAAGAGGAAAGATAAACCTCACTCCAATAAGTCCAACTTGAATTCTTGGCAATTCTCACTAAAGACCTTAAAAAGAATTCAGTGGAACCCCAAAAATAAACCTACCACTTAACATAGCTAAGTTGATCCAAATTACCAAGTATACCACCAAAAATCTCGTATAAGCAAGATTTAGCTCTATCTAACTCAAGTAGATCATACACCATCAAAAGTTTAAATTACTAAAGCACATATCATATCATGCATATATCTTACGCATTGCATTCATTAGATTGTGATCTCGCCGACGTTGAGTACGTGCTCATCCCCGAGCAAGGAACTGTCCAAGAGGAGTACCAGGAGCAAGCTCCCGAGGCTGCTATCGAGGATCTCCCGTAGCCCCAGCTATTGTAGGCAAGCCCTGGTTTATATGCATAACCGTATTATTATATGCTACTTTACTACACTTAATGCTTGTAGGATTGTAATGTGCACTTAAGTGTAGGAGTTGCTTGAAACCTCTAGTTGCATGAACTTAGGATTCCTTTTTGAGATGAATACTAGTATGCTAGGTCGAGTAGCTGCTTTGCTAATCAGAATCTTGGTAGAAGTCGAGTGATTTTTCAAGCACTCGTGCAAGGTCAGGAATTGATTGTATTCATCTTGATAACATGATATATGTTAGTCTATGGACTTGGATCCAGGGAGGATGCCTTGACCATGAGACAGGAAAAAGGAATTAAGGATTAATGTGTGGATACCTAAATTAGTCAAGCTTTTGAACGTACGAAGCACATGTCGAGAAATATGGTAACCGGTAAACCTAGTACCTGAGTGAAGCCGGGCACGGACTTTATCCCTCACGCGACCTGAGACTGGGTCTCCCATGCTAGCTATGGTGGGTGTAAGTGCGGTCACTGCACGGCGGCAGCCGAGGTCAGTGGAGCATTGTATGCTAAGGCGGTGAGGCTTGGACGCGAATGGGGAATCGATGGGGACGGTTGACATGTGTGGGGACGGAGTGCCCTGACATGTCGTGTGTTTAGGTTTACCTTGCAAGGATAAAACTCGATTCGTATCGTCTGGTTCTCGCCGCTAATGAGACTGCTTGACCCCTTGTACTACATCGAGTAAGAAGTGAAATGAGGTTACATGGGACAATTTGTTGATTGAACTAAATGCTTGTTACCATGTATGCTTAGAAGGAGCAAACGTAGCTAAAATAATAATACTAGAATTTGAAAAGCTAAGAATTGATTTTAGAAATAGCTAGTGCTCTTGGCAAACCAAACCCCTCAGCCGAACAGCTGCATAGTCTAGAGGTAGAGGAGTAGATTCCTCACATTGGGTAAGTCTAGCTGAGTATTAGTATACTCAGCCTTGCTTGTGGCATAATTTTTGCAGGTACGATTCAGGATATGGTTGATGGTGTGACTTGGCCTACCACCCTACCACCGGGTTAGACGGTCGAGTGGGATGTTGCTCCGGCAGGAGAGGAGCATGAGGAGTAGTGGGCTAGGCCTTGCCCAATTCCTCGATACCGACGACATCGATTATCCGCTACATTTTATTTCGCGAACTCTTATTTGCTACTCGAAAAACTCCTATCTATGTAATAATTCAGTACTTAATTTGAGGTTTCCTATTTTATTGTATTTCTTCTGTGACTCACCTTCGAGTGAGATTGTGGAATTTGATCCTAGTTAAGTGGCTCTATCAGACTAGATCTAAGGGACTGACGGGTTATTCCGATTTATGTGTGTTGCTGCCCCTGGGGCGTGACTTAGGCACTTAAGCTGGAATAATTCGGGTGGTTCCGCCACATACACACTCTAATTTTTAGGATTGAATATGAACTAAGGTAGATGTATTTATATTTACTTAATAAAATAAATAAAAGGAGAACCCTAGAGATTTAAACATGTTTAATCTTATGAGACTAATAATGTATATTACATAAAATCATCTCTGGTCTAAACTTAGGTCACAATAAAACAATTTGAACCATGTTTATGTACTTGTAAGTAACACTAAGAGAAATAATAATTTATTTCCAAATGATGTTAATTTATGTTATAGTTCATGTTATACTTTGAATTCATTATCCCTTATGTAGTAATGTCTCTTTTTAAGATGTGTTCCAATTTTGGTATATGTTTGGGGTGATGTTCATTTGTACTTTCCAAATGTATTGAATGCATGCTCGCTTTATTTAGACAATGAGTAGTCCGAGGTTCCTGAGTGTGTTGTTGGAGACCTCCCTGAGCAGCAACCTGGTGAAGGCAAGTGTCCTCTGGCCTATTATGTCCTACATACTTTATGATTCACTGTCCCTCATTACTTTATGAAACCTAAGGATTGACTAGTCTGTATTCATTTATCCTGGTTTACCTTTTCGGGTTATCATGGTTAACATTTTGCTATTGCCTTAACTTAAATCAATGAACATGATGTGAATATCTATGATACGATACTGTTATCCTGATTATGTGAATGATCTTGTGATACCTTAGAGGACTCAGGCCTTTTTCCTGAGTACCTCTCCGTAAGGACCTATTCGTGGAGTGACCACCCAGGATAACAGTACAACCATGAGGGTGGAATGGGACGCCTTTAGCTGATTAATTAGATGAACCTGGGGGTGTAGTTGGCTTTGCTGGAGGGCCGTCAATGGGGGCCGGGGCGTAGTGCTCGCTCTGCCAAGGTTGGGGTGCAGAGGTTCTTTCGATTTGGTTTTGTTAGTCACCCACCTTTGGGACGTGTACTGCGTTTGTACGATTGGCGAAACCTAACAAGCAGCTATGCACCAGGGGAATCTTTGCAAAGGCTACGTAGTGTATCCCTAGCCATTCACCTTGGTAGTGAAGATCGGGTTTGTACAACCCAGGTTGGAAAGGGATCACGACTTGTGAGTAAAGTGTACAACATCTGCAGAGTGTTAAAACTGGTATATCAGTCGAGCTAACGGTTAAGAGTAGCCTTGGGATCCTCTTTGATTAGAAGAACTATGGATACTTTTATGGTGATGATTAACAATGCTGCTATAAAATCTGATCTTGGGTATTTCCTCGTTTGAGGAAGTACTCTTGTGTAATAACTGGGTTTATTACTAAAAGTTGGCTCTACTAATAATAATAAATACTTGACTAACTTAAAAGCAACTGCTTGACCTCAACCCCATATACAGCTAGTCCACTTTAGCCAAACGGGACATTTGCTGAGTACATTGATGTGTACTCACCCTTGCTTTACAAACCACCCCACCCCAGGTTGTCCCCACTATACTCAGTACTCAGGAGGTGATGTTGGCAACATGGAAGATTTCGAGGAGTTTTAGGACTACGACGAGTTCTAGTTCTTTCTTAGTGGCAAACCCCTAGTAAGCTGCCTATGTAGGCTTAGCATCTACGTTTCGTAATTCCGCACTTTGATATTTATGTTGAACAATGATTATGTATTAGACTCTGTGGATGTCTTGGACATCTTGATGTAATAAATTACCTTTCCACTATTATTTCGAGCATCGTGTGATGATGTCCAATTATGTAATCGCTGTGTATGTGAGTTTCTGATCCTGGCACGTACATGGTTCGCATTCGGTTTACCTTCTCAAACCAAGTGTGACATAAACTCCCAACATGATGCATATTCTTTTATTTTGGTATCATTTGTTTTAATTAATCCCTATTAATATATATGTATGCTCTTTTTATGATGAAAATATGGCACACAAACTAAGGAGACCTCTATATATTCCTTTTATACAATTTTGAGTATTACACTGTGTAAAAAAATATATCTGTCGAAGGCATATCTTGTGGTACAACACATTCTTTCATGATCCGATATGTATTTTTGAAGGAGCAATTTTCCTTCTTCTCTAGGGTTTCTTGTTGATGCAAAAATGATGTATGATGGGATGCTGTGCGATATGATGATATGATGGGAAATGATGTTTATGCCGAAGATAAAAACCCACACGAATACACACCCAGACTCTGCATCCCCTTAGGAACGACTTTGGAGTCTCTTCACCTTTTACTTAGGTGGTATTTCAGCTCTGCATTCCCTTAGGAACGACTTTGGAGCTAAGCTCTGCATCCCCTTAGGAACGACTTTGGAGCTTCTTCACCTTTTACTTAGGTGGAATTTAAGCTCTGCATCCTCTTAGGAACGACTTTGGAGTTTCTTCACCTTTTATATAGGTGGCATTTTAGCTCTGCATTCCCTTAGGAATGACTTTGGAGCTTCACCACCCTTCTTGTTACACTCGATGGTGCAACCACAGATTTTTTTACTATAGAACAAAGGTTAAACTTTCTTATATTGTCTTCGAAGTGGAGTAATCGTAAGGATAGAAATGTAACAAGTACATTAAGTACAAAAAATTTTTGTTTATAGTGCCCCTGTGTGACTTCAATAAATGTGCCTCGACTTAGGCATAGTGCTATTGACTGTGCAAGCTTCGGATTCTTCACGCGCGTCTTGTTGTTGCTGTGTTTGGCGGTGCCCTTCTGGCTTCTGATTGTGGTTCAAGGTTGGTGCCATAGGTGGTGGTGGTGGTAGCAAGGTCCATGCAGCTTGAGAGTGGCTTGTCGAAGCAACTGATGCTGTGGGCTGTTGGTTGCCCACATACTCAGGAATGTATGGGGAATAGCACGAAGCGGTATGCTGGACCTGCTTCGGCTGATTCTGCCTAGCTTCGGCTTCAGATATCTCCTTCTGCTTCTGGATCATGACCTGGTACGTCCTTGTGGTGTGTCCCTTGTCTTCACCACAGAATAGGCAGAGCAACTTCCTGGGCTGATTACCATACCTTCCTCCGAAGTTTCTCCCTCCTCTGCCTCTTGGGCTTGTGGCCTCTAGGAAGTTTGTTGCATTCCCGAAGACTGTAAGCTATGCTGGCTACTCTGAGTATGATTGGCCCTATCATCATTTGTGTTGGGATTGTGGATTGTTCTGACACGCCTAGGATGGAGTCTTCTCCGAAGCCCCTAATCATCTCAGAATATATGTACGCTTCTTCCCTTCTTTGGTGGAAATCGTTGTCAGCTTGGATGCATTCATCCATTTTTTAGAGGAGCTTCTCCAAGGTTTGTGGTGGCTTCCTTGCAAAATATTGCGCTGCAGGTCCTGGTCGAAGCCCCTTGATCATGGCCTCGATGACAATCTCATTGGGCACTGTAGGCGCCTGAGCTCTCAGTCGCAAGAACCTTCGGACGTACGCCTGTATGTACTCCTCATGGTCCTCCATGCACTGGAACAGGGCTTGGGCAGTGACAGGCTTCGTCTGGAAGCCATGGAAGCTGGTGACTAGCATATCCTTTAGCTTCTGCCATGACATAATTGTCCCCGGCCGAAGAGAAGAATACCATGTTTGAGCCACACTTCGGACTACCATGACAAAGGACTTTGCCATGACAGCAGTATTGCCCACATATGAGGATATGGTAGCCTCGTAGCTCATTAGGAACTGCTTTGGATCTGAGTGCCCATCATACATGGTGAGCTGCGGTGGCTTATAAGATGGTGGCCACGGGGTTGCCTGCAACTCTGCTGCCAAAGGAGAAGCATCATTGAAAGCAAAGTTACCATTGTGAAAATCATCGTACCATTCATCATCATTGATTGGGCTTTCTTAACAAAGCTCCCTATGTTTGGGCCTTCGATCTTGGTCATCCTGAGTGAGGTGACGCATTTCTTCGGCGGCTTCGTCGATCTTCTTCTAAAGGTCGGCTAGCTGAAGCATCTTTTCTTTGTTCCTTTGTACGTGCTGATGAATAGCCTCTAAGTCTCTGATCTTCTTTTTTGGCTCCTAGCTAATCGCAGAGAGAGTATCTCCTGGTTTGTGTCCAGTGGCTGCAATGCAGCCCCTGGCATTGTTGTCCTCTTCGGCGGCATGAAGGTGAATGCTTGTCGAAGGTGGTCGTTTGAGTTCACCGGAGGTGGGCACCAATGTTGTTCACTTGTTCTCAAATGCTGTGAATCAAGAATAAGGCAACACAATTATTAATTATTAGGGACCTTCGTCTTCCGAAGCATTATCTTTCCATGGATATAATGAACATTAGACTATGGTCATGAAGGACATACCTTCATCATTTAATATGTGAACAAGAACACAAAAGGTGCGAAGACAATAACTGTATCTCGTCAATTCATTCATATTTGCATTCTATAAAACATGTATAAATATCAACAGAATTCATATTACATTGTTACCTTCGGCTTGCTCGAAGATGAAGAAGCGAGAGTTGATACAATTCAGCGTGAACAATTACTGTTCATCTATTTATAGGCACGGGACACAGCTCAAGTAAAAGTACATTTATGCCCTCGACATTCATCTACAAACATAATACAAATTGTTAAGGATTGGATAGTCTTTGTCCCTTTTCGGTCTTCATCATACTTGGTCTTCGTCATCACGTCAAGCCGAAGCTCTTCGACTATAGCTCCGTCGTCCATTCTAATCAACTTCAGGTTATATTTTCACCCTGTCACAAGAGAAAACCTTCATCCCAAAGCCGAAGCCCCTTGTAATAATCCATGTCATACTGGAAACATATGGTTAGTCACATTTTTTAGGACTTTCGGAAGAGGAAGGCCCCAACAGCTCCTATGTGGGTTCTATTTGCAAGTTCGTGAGAGTCAACGGACGATATATCATGAACCTTGGCCAGGTATTTAGAATAGTCATGTATGCATTTATGTCATTAAAGATGCAAATGAGTTATCGAGTGTAAATAGGTAATGTTTATAAACTTTATATAAATTTCAACAAGGAAAGCCAGAGCACTTGACCAAAGTTGCATTGTATGGCATAGTTGAGGATCTATGCACATTTATATTGAAATAGATCATTCCCTTTAATGGGAAATATCAGTATCCTGTCAGTATATTATCTATGCCAGTTTAGTATACTCACAGAAATTAGTAGACTATCTCTTAACCGAGATAGTTATTTGAGCTTAGGTGAAAACTATGATATATAGAATGTGTGATGGATGTAATCACAAGACTTTGATGTATATAAATGTATGATAGAATTTAATTCCATGTTGCTTTCAATATGAATATATATATAGGGCGAGGCTATTGGGAGCCCTAGGCTTCCATAGCATATAGGAAGCCCCAACTAGCCATGCATCACCGCAGCCTGGCCGCATGCCAACCTCCCGCATGCGTCCATTCCTCTGCATGCAGTTTGTTTTCATTTTTATGCGCGAGAAATTAGAAACTGTATCCGTTAACTACTGCATCCATGGAAACAAAAAAACTAGTTTGAATGCTTTATTCCTTCCATAAATATAGGATCTCTATAACAGCTATGCAGCTAGACTCGTTAGAAATATTTTATGAAATATACTTCTATTAACTATGCTACACAGTGTAGGTATGTAATACTCAAAATTGTATAAAAGGATTATATGGTGATATCCTCAATTTTATGTGTCTCATTTGCATCATAAAAAGAGCATACTCAAAATTTAGGGATTAGTCAAAACAAATGATTCTAAAATAAAATAAAGTGCATCTTGTTGGAGTTTTATATGTTTGTGCATTAAATAAAAATAAGAATAATAATAATAATAAGATAATGATTCTAAGGTTGGATTAAACCCTAGATTGAAAATTGGGATTTGAAAAAAATAAAATAAGACAAATGATATAAAATATAAGATTAGTACTTTAAGGTCACACTATAATTTGAGAATGAAATTTTCACAATGTTTAAAGTTAAATTCGAATTCAAATTGATCTTGAAAATAGATAAAAGAAAATGGAGGTAAAAAGAAAAAGAAAAGCAAATCTAACCTAGTTGGGCCGCCCACCTCATTTCGGCCCAATGCCTCCTCACCGCTACACAGCCCACTCGGAGGATGGCGCCGACACGCGGGCCCCTCCCTTCAGCCGCGCTTGTGCCTCCGCGTGCATCGATCTCAGGTGACTGACAAGTGGGGCCCATCGGTCAGCTCCGCGCGCGCGTGCCTGCTTTTTCTCACCTCACTGATCCGCGGGACCATCTCGTCAGCCGTCGCGTGTCCTTCTCTGGTGCTCTCACCGCGGATTCCGCCGCACGCTAACAGCTCTCCGCGGCGTCGCCGGCAGAATCGGCGGCCGTTGCGCGCGACCACTGACCACTTCGCGTAGACCATATCCTCCCCATGTGGATAAAGGAACTCGTGGCCGCTTTCTTTCCCTCGACGTCAACCGAGTAGCTCCAGAAAAGAAGCCGCCGCGCCACCCATGTTGCCGCCACTACGGATATCCGTGTCCACCCAAAATTAGCGACCCGAAAGTAGTCGTGAAGCTTTAGCAGGAACCCTAGGATCTAGCCCTGGCCGCCTGGACCGGGAAGGAGCTCCCTGTCGCCGTGAATTGGTCGCCGGAATCCCTCCACCGCCGCGGATCGCTTCTTGCCGCGGTCAGACCTCCACGCAGCATCGCAGCCGGTGAGTCCGTGCCTCGCATGTTCGCCTTCATCTCCGCTTTGCGCATGTGCCTTCGGATTAGAGTTTGGGGCTGGGAATCGCGCCCGGGAGACTCGCCGGTGATGGCACCGCCTTGAGGGTGCGGCCGCCGTCATCGCCAGCGGCGTCTCGGGCTGGGTCGTTGTGCGCCGTTGGATCGGGCGCTTGCGGCCAGGATTACATCGGGAGCGTATCGCTTCGGGTGGTCAGCGCGCGCCGTCCGATTGGGATCGGACGCGTAGAATCTAATTAGGGCATTTTAAATCGTGGGCCATAGATCACCGATCCAACGGCCACGGCAGCGTACCGGTTCACTTAAAATCCCGATCTAATCTCGGCCGCTCAGATCAGATCTAGCGGCCGAGATCTAACCGTACCCTTTCGCGCTGGCAATCTTTGTAAAGAGACCCCCTGTTTTCGCAGAATAAACCCGCAGTCCAGTGGAACTGTTCTCTGTGTCTTAGGTAATTTGCGCAGAGACCCTTGCCTTCTCTGAAAATTGAGGCCCAGTCCAGAGGATTAGAAAATCAGAGAAATTAATTTAGAAATAGATTTTTACTATTAAATTAATTGCAGAAATTTGTTTAATTCATAGAAAATGCATATGAGCTCCAAATTACTCCATTCCAGTTCCTAAAATTTTGTAATATTATTGTCTATCACTTAGAGTCTCTGTTTTGGCATAAAAACAGTAAGAACATTAATTTAACATTTAATCCTATTTTAATCACATTAAACCTTAGGAAATTCATAACTTGAATTCTATAACTCCAAATTTAGTGATTCCAGTTCCTATGATTTCATTTTAATGTGTACATTTTTACTGTATATTTTATTTACATGTTTGGTGTGATGTTGATTTATGCTATACTGTGTATGTATTGTGTTGATGCGAGTAGACGAGCAAACCACTGTGGAAACTTAGGTTCAGCAAGTAGAAGTAGCTGAGCAGGAGCTCACTGAAGGCAAGTTGTGCCCTTGATCAATTACTTTTCTCGGCCATGTTCTTATTAATTTTAATGATCTAAATAGGTTAATTTTGATGGGATCCTTTAGGTTACCCAAGTTTTGGTTATCGTTATACCTTGTTCACCCCTAAAATATTTTTGGGTAGTACCTGCTATTGCTTTATGTGGATTTGGGTATGGAGA
The DNA here is from genome assembly GCA_029449295.1 of Zea luxurians. NCBI lineage: Eukaryota > Viridiplantae > Streptophyta > Magnoliopsida > Poales > Poaceae > Zea > Zea luxurians. The sequence goes on from JAOPSE010000033.1 coordinate 4,482,998, forward strand.
TACGCTATTCATAATTATTCTATTATTATCTTGTTATTATTATGTGTCATGTTAAGATCATTAAATTAATGGGAACATGGAGCGACCACCGGGGAAAACAGTGCTACCACAAGGGTTTAGTGGGACGCCCTTGGCTGATTAACTAGGAAAGCTAGTGGAGGTCTTCCTTACCCGAAAGGGGCAAGGGCAGTAGGGGAGTGGTCAGTGTAGGGAGGTCCTTGGTTGATTTTGCTACGATGGCGGTCAGGCAAGAACCCTGCATTGGAGCTTCCTATAAACTGTAGCGGGATTTCTGAAGCTAGTGGAACTTTGTAAAGGCCTCGTAGTGTTACCCTGCCTTGCCTCCTCGGTAGAGGTGTATGGGATTGGCCGTCTCTTGGAAGATGGGTAACATGACTTGTGGGTAAAGATGCGCAACCTCTGCAGAGTGTAAAACTAGTATACTAGCCGTGCTCACGGTCATGAGCGGCTCGGACCCTCACATGATTAATTATGGAACTTAAATTTAATTTGACATTTGCATCGCATTTGGGATTATTTTACTATTACTATTCTTTATTATTATTAAGGTTTGGTATTTACTTACACTTAGTAATTGCTAATAAAATTTTGACCAACTTATAAAAGCAATGCTCAGCCTCAGCCTTTATTCCATTGATCAGCCTTACACTACATGAACTCCCACCTTTGGTGAGTTCATGCCACATTATTCCCCACGATTGTTGAGCTATGAACGTATGTGAGCTCACTCTTGCTGTCTCACACCCCCCCACAGGAGAAGAACAGGTGGTCGAAGAGGAGCCGTCTAACACCGAGGCCTTCGACTTAATCTAGGTGGCGTTTCTCAGTTGACATTGGCGCCGACGATCCTTAGTTCGTTTTATATCTATTCTTTTACTTTGTAATAAGTCTTCCGCTATGTAATAAATACTCTGATGTTATTGACATTTATCTCTATACACTCTGTTATTATATGTGTTGTCTTCTTGGCGCATGTATGAGATGCACCCGGCTTTGTTCCTTTAAAACCGGGTGTTACAGAAGTGGTATCGGAGCAAATGTTGACTGTAGGACGAAACCTAGATAGAAATGGACGAAACCCTTACCTACTTACCTTATTTTGATTCATTCTCCACTTACCTTACTCTGATTCTTTCTACACTTATCTTGATCCTGTCTCACCTTCTACTGTTCTACTCTGATCATTCTTACCTTTTCTACTCTGAGACAAGATGGATTTCACACTTTGGAATCCCTACCCCTATGACATTTTTAAGAGATAGGGAGCCTAAGACAAAATTAAAATTATTTTCTCTATCAAAAATATTGTTTGATTGTTCTGATGATCAATGCCTGATTTGCTTCTTTGATTGATTGAGATATTATATATGGACATCTTAGCATGTGCCAGCATAAGGTAATAAATTAGCTATGGTAGGTAAAACATTAAACTGCTTAGCTAATAAATCCCCCAAAGTAACAAGATTCGTAATTACTGCCTTGGCTGCTACTCTCTCTTACCATATGTATCTAACTCAGATGGTCAATACCTGGAGGGGTGGTGGAATTGATTTGCCTCCTAATCGACACACTCGAAGGATATATAGACAACCTCAGCCACAGCCAGCAGGGATGAATCCTCCTAATCCTCCACTAGGCGGAGTTGATCCACTGATGGCAGCTCAGATGGCGGTGATGCAGCAAATGGCGGACACTATGGCTGATATGCGTGCCCAGATTCAGCAAGAACGCCAGGAGATGCGTCAGGAAAGAGAAGATATATGACAGGAGTTGCGCCAAGAGCGAGAGGAAATACGCCAGGAGAGAAGAGCGCAAAAACAGCAGCTGCAACAACAACATCAACAACAGCAGCAACAGCAACAAGTGCCACTGCCTCCTCCACCACCACCAGTTCCACCCCGAGACAAGCATAGAGAGTTCAAGAGTCATAAGCCACATACATTCGCTAGCTCGCCAGATCCACTTGATGCAGATGATTGGCTAAAAGCAATTGAGAAGAAGCTCAACATCGTCCAATGCTCAGATCGGGAGAAAGTTCTTTATGCCTCAGGTCGTCTGACAGGTCCTGCTGCTGACTGGTGGGATTCTTATACTGCTGCCCATGACGCTGCTGATACTATTACCTGGGCAGAGTTCAGTACACAATTCAGGAACTACCACATTCCAGCCGGTATGATAAAGATCAAGAAGAAGGAGTTTCTGTCATTGAAGCAAGGCAACATGTCAGTCAGCGAGTACAGAGACAAATTTATTCAGCTGTCGAGATATGCTCCGGAGGAAGTCGCTGAGGATGAGAGGAAGCAGGAGCACTTCATTGAAGGACTTAATGGACCCTTACAGTATGCACTGGTTGCACACACCTTTCCATCGTTTCAGAGGCTACTGGATAAGGCTCTTGCTATTGAACACAAGCGTGTTCAACTAGGTAATTTGAAGAGGAAGGCTATCTCACAAGGACAGGGTAGCAGCAGTGTTCGTCCTCGCTACAGTTCACCACAGGGTACACCAACTCGACCGGGAGGACCACACCCAGTTCAGCAATCACCACTGAGGACTCCACCTCCTCGACAAGCTACCCCCACTGGCACCCCGACGAAGTTTTCAGGACAGAGTTCCGGCACTACTTGTTTCAAGTGTGGGAAGACTGGTCATTATGCAAATGTCTGCCCACAGAGGATTGCTACTACTCCAGTTCAGAACAAGCAACAGACCCCTAGCAAGGGATATTCTATAGCCAGGGTGAATCAAGTCAGCGTTGATGATACTCCTGATAGTGGTGACCTCGTACTTGGTATGTTTTATGTTAATGCAATTCCTGCAACAATATTATTTGATTCTGGTGCTACACATTCATTCATGTCTGCTAGATATGCCAACACAAATGAAATACCACTGCTAAATATGAGAAAACCCATGATAGTAATTACACCTAAAGGGCCTGTTGAGGCAAATCAAATGACACGTAGATTGACATTAACCATTATGGGTAGAGAATTTGGAGCCACTGCTATAATATTAGAGTCAAGCAGTATATATCTGATCCTTGGTATGTCATGGCTAAGAAAGGCAAAGGCCGTTATAGCATGTGGTAGAGGTACCGTAGAACTCACTACTACTAAAGGAGAAAGATTTCAAGTTAATATTGCAGTAACCTCCTCATCCATGCGTGCAATGTTCTTTATGCCTGAGGAGTTTGTTGGTGACAACATCTGGGTGGTTAGAGATTTTCCGGATGTCTTTCCAGAGGAGTTACCAGGGATGCCACCTGATAGAGAAGTTGAGTTTGTTATTGATCTCTTACCTGGAACCGCTCCTATTTCTAAACGGCCATATAGGATGTCCGTAGAGGAGTTGAAGGAACTTGAGAAGCAGTTGACGGAGTTACAAGAGGCTGGTTACATTCGTCCGAGTTCCTCACCTTGGGGAGCACCGGTGTTATTCGTACAGAAGAAGGATGGATCGCAGCGGATGTGTGTGGATTATAGATCTCTTAATGATGTTACGGTGAAGAACAAGTATCCGTTGCCCCGTATTGAGGATTTTTTTGATCAGATGCGAGGAGCCAGGGTATTCTCGAAGATTGATCTCCGATCGGGATACCATCAGATGAAGATTAGACCCTCGGATATTCCTAAGATGGCTTTCTCAACCCGATATGGATTATATGAGTTTACTGTTATGTCATTTGGATTAACCAATGGACCAGCTTATTTCATGAATTTGATGAACAAAGTGTTTATGGAGTATTTGGACAGATTCGTCGTGGTGTTTATCGATGATATTCTGATCTATTCTAGGAATGAAAGTGATCATGAACAACATCTAAGGTTGGTGCTACAAAATGTAACGCCCTGAATTTGGGGGTAGAATTTTTTTCTTCTTTTCTCTCACCAAATTCAGGCGTTACTCTTTTCTTTTCTCGTTCTCTCGCTAGACCTTGATCTTTTCCAAAGTTAGCGGGATTTGGTTTGGAATTCCCGTGTAAAGAAAAACCCTAAATTGCTTTATGTTGTTTGATGCACCATGCCGAACTATGCATCCTTTGATTGCTTGAAAGTGCAAATGCATTCATCTAGGAAGATCGGATTTCGAAAATGAGAGAAACCTTTTCTTTCTTTTTCTTTTTCTTTCTCTCTCTCCTCCCTTTTCTCTCTCCCGCGCCGTGGGCTGCCCCTGGCCGGCCCAGCCGCCCCCAGCCAGCCCAGCCGCCCCCGCGCGCCCCCCTCTTGGGCCTAGCCGGCCCAACCGCCCCCCCCCCCCCACTCCCTTCCCCTTATCCCTCTCCCTCTCCCTCCCTTTCTCTCATTCTCTCCCACCCTAGCCGCCGCCGCCCCTAGCCCTAGCTCGGCCGCCCCTGCCGCCGGCCCAACCGTCGCCGCCGTCGCTCGACCGTCCCCGTCCCCGGTGAGGCTCTCCCCTCCCCTCCCCCTCCCTCTCCCCTCTCCCCTCCTCTCCCCCCTCCCCGGCCCAGCCGCTCCTGCCGGTTCGGCCGCCGCCGCTCGGCCGCCTGCGCGCCCAGCTCGGCCGCCCTGGCCGGCCCAGCCGCCCCAGCCCAGCTCGGCCGCCCTTGGCCGGCTCGGCCGCCCTTGGCCGGCTCGGCCGCCGCCGCCCCGCGCCCGCGCCCCGCCGGTTCGGCCGCCCCCGTGGCCGCCCAACTCGGCCGCCACCCTGCGCGCCCCGCCAGTCCAGCCGCCCAGCTCGGCTGCCCCCTGGCCGGTTCGGCCGCCCCCTGCGCGCCCAGCTCGGCCGCCCCGCGCCCGCGCCCTGCCCAGCTGCCCCTGCCCCAGGCCGGTTCAACCGCCCCCTGGCCGGTTCAACCGCCCTCCCCCCCCTTTTTTTTACTTTTTTTATTTTATTTATTTTATTTTACTTTATGTTATCATTGTTATTTAGGCAGGCTAATCATTGTTCATGTTATTGAAATAGGAAACTTAGTTTAGAATTTCGTTACGTTAGTCAATTCATGTAATCAATTGTTTATCTCGTTCAATGTTGATCAACTAAAAATGACTAGGTTTCCATTAGTGCATATAACTAAATTCTTTTGTTAGAACCAATTGTAACTAATCATTAGTGCATAAGCTTTAACCCCCCCTGCGAGACCTTTTCCCGTTTCTTTCTAACCATAACAAATGCGATATCGAATGTCATACTTGATGCATATTTACTTTATTTGTTCCCTTGTATGATGTACTGTTTGTTTCCCAATTTGAATGGATGAATGTATGTATGCTTGCAATCGCATAGAGAACGATCCGGTCGAAGAGCCCGAGGAATTCGCAGGAGAAGCCCCTGAGCAGCAGTCGGTTGGTGGAGGCAAGTGTCCTTTGACCTATTGTTGTCCTATTCATTCTTTAATTCACCTCCCGCATTACACATTTATACCTAAGGATTGACTAGCTTTTGTAGTCCATGTCCTTGTTTACCTATTTGGGTCGGATTATTACTGCTTAGTCTGATGCTATTGCTCAACTCTAATCAATGAACATGATGTGATTATCTATGATACGCTGTTTTCCCTTCTTATTTATGATCATATTTGTGACCTTCAAGGGGACTCGAGCGGTTTGTCGAGTGCCTCTCCGTAAGGACCTGTTCAATGGATGACCGCCCGGGAAAACAGTGCAACCATGAGGGTGGAATGGGACGCCCTTAGCTGAATAATTGGAGGAACCGGGGTGTAGATCGCTTAGCCGTCGTGCCGTCAATGGGGCTCGGTGTATGCGGCTCGCTCTGCCAAGGTTGATTTGTCCCTTGGGGAGGAGTGCGGTACATTTAGGAAACCTAACGGGTGGCTACAGCCCCAGGGAATCTTTGTAAAGGCTTCGTAGTGAATCCCTGGCCATTCACCTCGGGAGTGAATAAGGGTCTTGCAAGCCCGGGCTAGAGAGGGAATCACGGCTTATGGGTAAAGTGCACAACCTCTGCAGAGTGTTATGAAACTGATATATCAGCCGTGCTCGCAGTTATGAGCGGCCAAGGGAGCTCCAGAGATTAGTGATACTTGATCAAAGATACTTTGGTACAGGTGGCAATGAGATTGATGGTTCTGATTATGATTATGGTAATGGTAAGTGGTATTCTTTCCGTTTGGAAAGGATACATTGGGCTAATAACTTGGGTTAATGTTAAAACCTGGCTCTCTACTAGTAAGTAATAACCTGACAAACTAAAAGCAACTACTTGACTTATCCCCACATAAAGCTAGTCCGCTACAGCCAAACAGGATGATTGCTGAGTATGTTGATGTGTACTCACCCTTGCTCTACACACCAAACCCCCCCCCCCCCAGGTTGTCAGCATTGCAACCACTGCTCAGGAGAAGATGAAGCTGTGGAAGGAGACTTCCAGGAGTTCCAGGACTACGACGAGTTCTAGGTGTGGGTTAGCGGCAACCCCCAGTCAGCTGCCTGTGAAGGCCGTGTTATCTACGTTTCTTTTCCGCACTTTGATTTATTGTAAGGACTATATGGACGTCTCAGACGTATGATGTAATCGACTATTATTTCCCCTTTTAATACTATTTGAGCACTGTGTGATGATGTCCATGTTATGTAACTGCTGTGTACGTGAATAACTGATCCTGGCACGTACATGGTTCGCATTCGGTTTGCCTTCTAAAAACCGGGTGTGACATAAGTGGTATCAAAGCCGTGCTGACTGTAGGACCGCTAACCTAGAGTAGAATGGTTGTTCTAAGGATTATAGACCTCTGTCACTGCCTTGACTTTGATATCCCTTCAAAAGTTGGTCATACCGACCAAACCTATGTTCTACTATATATTATACCTTGCTGAAAATTATGTTTTATTCCGATCCCTCATTTATTTATGATTCATTACTTGCTGGTCATATTAATTCTGTTCTCACCCTTTTGCTTGCGATGTCTTTTGTAGATGGCTCGACTTAGACACACTGCACGAAAGTCCGTCATCCCCTTCTTACCCTCCCGCCTTGCTGAGCGTCCGCTTCGCCGTCCCGTGGTCGGACAGTCCAGCCACTTGGAGAGACTGCACCACCGCCTGCATGAGGAGCAGGAACGTCGACGACAGGAGCAGCAGGGCTCTTCCTTCTCGCTCCAGCAGGAGATAGAGTCTGTGAGGAGCTGCTCCCCTGTGCTTCCCCTGGAGGCGCCCCCTGCACCACCACTGGGCGCCCCAGCTTCTGGAGTAGCTGCTGGAGGAGACCCAGACGACGGAGATGGCGACGACAGCCCGAGCCACGACACTGACTTCCCTGCTGACCATGAGCCGGAAGGATGGGTTGCTCGACCTATCACTCGCGACGCTGCTCGCGGGTGTCACTTCCACGACGCGCTCGACACCCTGCTACGTCAGGCACTTGACCGTCGTACTTGGTCCATCGAGTATCGCTGTGTGGTCTACCAGCATAGTCGCGGGGTCTACCCGGACCGCTGGGAGGCGACCTGTTTGGTGCGCCGTCCGGAGAACAGTCTCCAGGGCGCGGAGGCTTGCTCAGAGCACTATTCTATCTCTGAGCGGGACTCAGCTGAGGCAGCCATGCAGGATGCTGCACGGCGTGCGCTTTCGCACTACTGCTCGGTTCTCGGTGGGGTAGCTGACGGTCTCGACCTGAAGTATTACCCCCGCCGTCCATCTGGCAGCACAGGAGGCGTGATTGTTTCACCTGCTGGTGAGGACAATCCTAGGTTGAGCAGCACAGTCAACCTAGCCGCCGTGCTAAACACGGAGCTGGACCATGCATTAGACGAGCTGAGTAGGGCTCGTGCTGAGATCGCCCTGCTGCGGGCTGAGCGCGCGGAACGTCGTCACTTGGATGATGGTTCCCCCGCTCCCGTTGGGACTCAGCACCCGTACCGCTCACCTTGGCGTGGACGCCAGTCTTATGGCAATCCCGACTGCAAGACCAAGATAAATCTAGAACCATAGCTCGTTAGAGTTGGATCTTGTAATTAATACGAAATATACATACATAGAAGCTTCAGTCTTAGCGTTAGTCCCGCTTTCAGTTAGTCTTAGTTAGACAGGGTAGTTTGCTATATCCTGTCCATTAATGTTTGTCATGATGAACTATGTTTGGTTTGGATCTTTGTAATGATTGTCACCAGAGTGTGGGTATCCCCTGCATTTTGGCTTACCTATTATGTTAATGGAGTTAGTTATATAGTTGGGAAACCCTTTATTCTACTTTCCTCTTTATCTGAGAAGCTGTGTGGTCTGTGCTGGAGATCAGTGAAGATGCTCATCTGTTCAGTGCTGTTGGAGAATTCTATACTCTTTTCTTATGCTGCAAGATTTGCCAGATCAGTTCTGATGCGTGGTTGCGTTCTGCAGATGTCAGAGAATAGGCGCAGAGGAGGAAGGCGTGCTCAGCAGGAGCGAGCCGCTCCGCAGGATGAGGTGCCTCGGCAGCAGCACCTGCCGCCCCCGCCCCCGATGTCGATCGAGCAGATGTTTCTGATGCAGACTCAGGCAGTTCAAGCCATCGGTCAGACTTTAGCCGCCATTCAGCAGCAGCAGCAGCAGCAACAGCAGCAAGCACCACCCCAGCCTCAGATGCCTCAGATGCCCAGAGACAAGCGTGCTGAATTCATGAGAGGTCATCCCCCAACATTCGCTCACTCTTCTGACCCCATGGATGCTGAAGATTGGCTGCGCACTATGGAGCGGGAGTTGCATACCGCTCAGTGTGATGACAGGGAGAAAGTCTTGTATGGTCCCCGTCTGTTGAGAGGAGCAGCCCAATCATGGTGGGAGTCTTACCTCGCCACCCATGCCAACCCCGATGCCATCACCTGGGAAGAGTTTAGAGGTAGCTTTCATCAGTACCATGTGCCTGCAGGTCTGATGACAGTGAAGAAGGAGGAGTTCCTGGCCCTTAAGCAAGGGTCATTATCTGTCAGTGAGTATCGAGAAAGGTTTCTGCAGTTGTCTCGCTACGCTCCTAAAGATGTCAACACCGACGCCAAGCGACAATACCGTTTCTTGAGAGGCTTGGTTGACCCTCTGCAGTACCAACTGATGAATCATACCTTCCCGACATTCCAGCACTTGATTGACAGAGCAATCATGACAGAAAGGAAGCGTAAGGAGATGGAGGATCGTAAGCGCAAGATTAGTGGACCCCAGCCTGGAAGCAGCAGCCGCCCTCGTTTTTCAGGCAATCAACCTCAGCAGTTCAGGCAGAACCAGCGTCCACCTCAGCAGCATCAGCAGCGTCAGCAGTATCAGCAGTTCCAAAGGCAGTATCCTCAGCATCAGTACCAGAATCGTCAGAGCAATCAGTCAGGAGGAGGTCAGTTTCAGAGGCAGAATCAGCAGGCACCTCGTCTTCCTGCCCCCGCAACTCAGCAGAGCAGTCAGGCAGCACCAGCTCAGGTTGGAAACGGAGCATGTTTCCACTGTGGAGAGCAAGGCCATTGGGTGATGCAATGTCCGAAGAAGGCAGCCCAGCAGCAGTCAGGCCCCAATGCCCCAGCAAAGCAGAATGTGTCTCAGCCTGGAGCAGGCAACCGCTCTCAGCCGCGTTACAATCATTGGAGACTGAACCACTTGGAGGCTGAAGCAGTTCAGGAGACTCCCGGCATGATAGTAGGTATGTTCCCAGTCGACTCCCATATTGCAGAAGTGTTATTTGATACTGGAGCAACGCATTCTTTCATTACTGCATCATGGGTAGAAGCACATAATCTTCCAATTACTACCATGTCAACCCCCATTCAAATTGACTCAGCTGGTGGTAGAATTCGAGCTGATAGCATATGTTTGAATGTAAGTGTGGAAATAAGGGGGATAGCGTTTCCCGCTAACCTTATAGTAATGGGTACTCAGGGAATAGATGTCATCCTAGGGATGAATTGGCTAGATAAGTATCAGGCAGTTATCAGTTGTGATAAAAGGACAATCAAGTTGGTGTCCCCACTAGGAGAGGAAGTGGTGACCGAGTTAGTCCCGCCTGAGCCGAAGAGAGGAAGTTGTTATCAGATGGCTGTCGATAGCAGTGAAGCAGACCCAATTGAGAGTATCAAGGTGGTGTCCGAGTTCCCAGATGTGTTTCCAAAGGATTTACCGGGTATGCCACCAGAGCGGAAAGTTGAGTTTGCCATAGAGCTTCTTCCTGGAACCGCCCCTATCTTTAAGAGAGCTTACAGAATATCCGGACCAGAGTTGGTTGAGCTTAAGAAGCAGATTGATGAGCTGTCAGAGAAAGGTTACATCCGGCCAAGCACCTCGCCTTGGGCCGCTCCTGTCTTGTTCGTGGAAAAGAAAGATGGCACCAAGAGGATGTGTATCGATTATCGAGCTTTGAATGAAGTCACGATCAAGAATAAGTACCCTTTGCCCAGAATAGAAGATCTGTTCGACCAGTTGAGAGGAGCCAGTGTGTTCTCCAAGATAGATCTGAGGTCAGGTTATCATCAGCTCAGGATCCGACCTTCGGACATTCCGAAGATGGCATTCATTACCAAGTATGGTTTGTATGAGTTCACAGTGATGTCTTTTGGTTTGACCAATGCACCAGCCTTCTTTATGAATCTGATGAACAGTGTATTCATGGATTATCTCGATAAGTTTGTGGTGGTATTCATTGATGACATTCTGGTTTATTCTCAAAGCGAAGAAGAACATGCAGATCATTTGGGGATGGTATTGCAGAGATTGCGAGAGCACCAGTTGTATGCAAAGTTGAGCAAGTGTGAGTTCTGGATCAGTGAAGTCCTGTTCTTGGGTCACATAATCAACAAGGAAGGATTGGCTGTGGATCCGAAGAAAGTGGCAGACATTCTGAACTGGAAAGCGCCAACGGATGCTCGAGGAATCAAGAGCTTCATTGGAATGGCCGGATATTATCGGCGATTCATTGAAGGGTTTTCGAAGATTGCGAAACCAATGACAGCGTTGCTAGGCAACAAGGTTGAGTTCAAGTGGACCCAGAAATGCCAAGAGGCCTTCGAAGCGCTGAAAGAGAAGTTGACAACAGCGCCTGTCTTAGTCTTGCCTGATGTGCACAAGCCCTTCTCTGTGTATTGTGATGCTTGTTACACAGGTTTGGGATGCGTATTGATGCAAGAGGGAAGAGTTGTGGCTTACTCGTCCCGACAGCTGAAGGTTCATGAGAAGAACTACCCAATCCATGATCTAGAGTTGGCAGCAGTGGTTCACGCATTGAAGACATGGAGGCACTATTTGTATGGACAGAAATGCGAAGTTTACACAGATCACAAGAGTCTTAAGTACATATTCACTCAGTCAGAATTGAACATGAGGCAACGAAGATGGTTAGAGTTGATCAAAGACTATGAGTTGGAGATCCATTACCATCCAGGCAAAGTAAACGTAGTGGCAGATGCTTTGAGCAGAAAGAGTCAAGTCAATCTGATGGTCGCTCGTCCGATGCCTTATGAGTTGGCCAAGGAGTTCGACAGGTTGAGTCTCGGATTTCTGAACAATTCGCGAGGAGTCACAGTTGAATTGGAACCTACCTTGGAGCGAGAAATCAAAGAAGCGCAGAAGAATGATGAGAAGATCAGTGAGATCCGGCGATTGATTCTAGATGGCAGAGGCAAAGATTTTCGAGAAGATGCAGAAGGCGTGGTATGGTTCAAAGACCGCTTGTGTGTTCCCAATGTCCAGTCCATTCGGGAGTTGATTCTCAAGGAAGCTCATGAGACAGCTTATTCGATTCACCCTGGCAGTGAGAAGATGTATCAGGATCTGAAGAAGAAATTCTGGTGGTACGGAATGAAGAGGGAAATCGCAGAGCATGTGGCTATGTGCGATAGTTGCCGAAGAATTAAGGCAGAGCACCAGAGACCAGCTGGATTGTTGCAACCGTTGCAGATCCCTCAGTGGAAATGGGATGAAATCGGTATGGATTTCATAGTCGGATTGCCTCGCACTCGAGCCGGCTATGATTCTATTTGGGTAGTAGTGGACCGTTTGACCAAGTCGGCCCACTTCATACCTGTCAAGACCAGCTACAACAGTGCAGTACTGGCAGAGTTGTACATGTCTCGGATCGTTTGTCTTCATGGTGTGCCAAAGAAGATAGTGTCAGACAGAGGAACGCAGTTCACCTCTCATTTCTGGCAGCAGTTGCATGAAGCCTTGGGCACACATCTGAATTTCAGTTCAGCTTATCACCCGCAGACAGATGGCCAGACCGAAAGGACCAATCAAATTCTCGAAGACATGTTGAGAGCCTGTGCGTTGCAAGATCAGTCCGGATGGGATAAGAGATTGCCTTATGCAGAATTTTCCTATAACAACAGTTACCAGGCCAGTTTGAAGATGTCACCATTTCAAGCGCTCTATGGAAGGAGTTGCAGAACACCGTTGCAATGGGATCAGCCTGGAGAAAAGCAAGTGTTTGGGCTAGATATTTTGCTTGAAGCCAAAGAGAACATCAAGATGGTCCGGGAGAATCTGAAGGTAGCGCAATCAAGGCAGCGAAGCTATGCAGACACAAGAAGAAGAGAGCTGAGTTTCGAAGTCGGAGACTTTGTCTATCTGAAAGTGTCACCGATTAGAGGAGTCAGAAGGTTCGGAGTGAAGGGCAAGCTAGCACCCCGCTACATTGGTCCGTATCAAATCCTCTCAAAGCGTGGAGAAGTGGCTTATCAGCTCAGCCTGCCAGAGAATTTGTCTGCTGTGCATGATGTCTTTCATGTGTCTCATTTGAAGAAGTGTTTGCATGTGCCAGAAGAGCAGTTGCCAGTGGAAGGTCTGGAAGTCCAGGAAGACTTGACCTATGTTGAGAAGCCAGCTCAGATCCTTGAGATTGCAGACAGAGTCACCCGAAGGAAGACCATCAGAATGTGCAAAGTCAGATGGAATCACCACTCTGAGGAAGAAGCAACCTGGGAGCGTGAAGATGATCTAATGGCCAAGTACCCAGAGCTCTTTGCTAGCCAGCCCTGAATCTCGAGGGCGAGATTCTTTTAAGGGGGATAGGTTTGTAACGCCCTGAATTTGGGGGTAGAATTTTTTTCTTCTTTTCTCTCACCAAATTCAGGCGTTACTCTTTTCTTTTCTCATTCTCTCGCTAGACCTTGATCTTTTCCAAAGTTAGCGGGATTCGGTTTGGAATTCCCGTGTAAAGAAAAACCCTAAATTGCTTTATGTTGTTTGATGCACCATGCCGAACTATGCATCCTTTGATTGCTTGAAAGTGCAAATGCATTCATCTAGGAAGATCGGATTTCGAAAATGAGAGAAACCTTTTCTTTCTTTTTCTTTTTCTTTCTCTCTCTCCTCCCTTTTCTCTCTCCCGCGCCATGGGCTGCTCCTGGCCGGCCCAGCCGCCCCCAGCCGGCCCAGCCGCCCCCGCGCGCCCCCCTCTTGGGCCTAGCCGGCCCAACCGCCCCCCCACTCCCTTCCCCTTATCCCTCTCCCTCTCCCTCCCTTTCTCTCATTCTCTCCCACCCTAGCCGCCGCCGCCCCTTGCCCTAGCTCGGCCGCCCCTGCCGCCGGCCCAACAGCCGCCGCCGTCGCTCGCCCGTCCCCGACCCCGGTGAGGCTCTCCCCTCCCCTCCCCCTCCCTCTCCCCTCCTCTCCCCCCTCCCCGGCCCAGCCGCTCCTGCCGGTTCGGCCGCCGCCGCTCGGCCGCCTGCGCGCCCAGCTCGGCCGCCCTTGGCCGGCTCGGCCGCCGCCGCCCCGCGCCCGCGCCCCGCCGGTTCGGCCGCCCCCGTGGCCGCTCAGCTCGGCCGCCACCCTGCGCGCCCCGCCAGCCCAGCCGCCCAGCTCGGCTGCCCCCTGGCCGGTTCGGTCGCCCCCTGCGCGCCCAGCTCGGCCGCCCCGCGCCCGCGCCCTGCCCAGCCACCCCTGCCCCTGGCCGGTTCAACCGCCCTCCCCCCCCCCTTTTTTTTACTTTTTTTATTTTATTTATTTTATTTTACTTTCTGTTATCATTGTTATTTAGGCAGCCTAATCATTGTTCATGTTATTGAAATAGGAAACTTAGTTTAGAATTTCGTTACGTTAGTCAATTCATGTAATCAATTGTTTATCTCGTTCAATGTTGATCAACTAAAAATGACTAGGTTTCCATTAGTGCATATAACTAAATTCTTTTGTTAGAACCAATTGTAACTAATCATTAGTGCATAAGCTTTAACCCCCCCCTGCGAGACCTTTTCCCGTTTCTTTCTAACCATAACAAATGCGATATCGAATGTCATACTTGATGCATATTTACTTTATTTGTTCCCTTGTATGATGTACTGTTTGTTTCCCAATTTGAATGGATGAATGTATGTATGCTTGCAATCACATAGAGAACGATCTGGTCGAAGAGCCCGAGGAATTCACAGGAGAAGCCCCTGAGCAGCAGTCGGTTGGTGGAGGCAAGTGTCCTTTGACCTATTGCTGTCCTATTCATTCTTTAATTCACCTCCCGCATTACACATTTATACCTAAGGATTGACTAGCTTTTGTTGTCCATGTCCTTGTTTACCTATTTGGGTCGGATTATTACTGCTTAGTCTGATGCTATTGCTCAACTCTAATCAATGAACATGATGTGATTATCTATGATACGCTGTTTTCCCTTCTTATTTATGATCATATTTGTGACCTTCAAGGGGACTCGAGCGGTTTCTCGAGTGCCTCTCCGTAAGGACCTGTTCAATGGATGACCGCCCGGGAAAACAGTGCAACCATGAGGGTGGAATGGGACGCCCTTAGCTGAATAATTGGAGGAACCGGGGTGTAGATCGCTTAGCCGTCGTGCTGTCAATGGGGCTCGGTGTATGCGGCTCGCTCTGCCAAGGTTGATTTGTCCCTTGGGGAGGAGTGCGGTACATTTAGGAAACCTAACGGGTGGCTACAGCCCCGGGGAATCTTTGTAAAGGCTTCGTAGTGAATCCCTGGCCATTCACCTAGGGAGTGAATAAGGGTCTTGCAAGCCTGGGCTAGAGAGGGAATCACGGCTTATGGGTAAAGTGCACAACCTCTGCAGAGTGTTATGAAACTGATATATCAGCCGTGCTCGCGGTTATGAGCGGCCAAGGGAGCTCCAGAGATTAGTGATACTTGATCAGAGATACTTTAGTACAGGTGGCAATGAGATTGATGGTTCTGATTATGATTATGGTAATGGTAAGTGGTATTCTTTCCGTTTGGAAAGGATACATTGGGCTAATAACTTGGGTTAATGTTAAAACCTGGCTCTCTACTAGTAAGTAATAACCTGACCAACTAAAAGCAACTGCTTGACTTATCCCCACATAAAGCTAGTCCACTACAGCCAAACGGGATGCTTGCTGAGTATGTTGATGTGTACTCACCCTTGCTCTACACACCAAACCCCCCCCCCACAGGTTGTCAGCATTGCAACCACTGCTCAGGAGAAGATGAAGCTGTGGAAGGAGACTTCCAGGAGTTCCAGGACTACGACGAGTTCTAGGTGTGGGTTAGCGGCAACCCCCAGTCGGCTGCCTGTGAAGGCCGTGTTATCTACGTTTCTTTTCCGCACTTTGATTTATTGTAAGGACTATATGGACGTCTCAGACGTATGATGTAATCGACTATTATTTCCCCTTTTAATACTATTTGAGCACTGTGTGATGATGTCCATGTTATGTAACTGCTGTGTACGTGAATAACTGATCCTGGCACGTACATGGTTCGCATTCGGTTTGCCTTCTAAAAACCGGGTGTGACACAAAAGCTGCGAGATAATCAACTCTATGCTAAGTTCAGCAAGTGCGAGTTTTGGATTGACAAGGTGCCATTCCTTGGTCATATTATTTCTAATGGAGGAATAGTAGTGGATCCTGCTAAAGTGAAAGAGATAATGGAGTGGAGAGTGCCCACTACAGTTACGGAAATTCGAAGTTTCTTGGGACTCGCAGGATATTATTGGAGATTCATTGAAGGGTTCTCTAAGATTGCTAGGCCTATGACCTCGCTTTTGGAGAAAGGAAGAGAATTCAAGTGGGATGAGAAATGCCAAGAAAGCTTTGATCAATTGAAGGAGGGATTGATGTCACCTCCAGTGTTGGTAATGCCAAACTTACAGAAAGGATTTGATATCTATTGTGATGCATGCGGCCAAGGATTGGGATGCGTGCTTATGCAAGAAGGTCATGTGATCGCCTATGCATCTCGTCAGTTGCGGAAACATGAATTGAACTACCCCACTCATGACTTGGAGCTGGCAGCAGTTGTGCATGCACTTAAGATTTGGAGACACTACATTATGGGAACTAAGTGCCAAGTATACACGGACCATAAGAGCTTGACGTACATATTTACTCAGAAGGACCTCAACCTTAGGCAACACCGTTGGTTGGAGCTCATTAAGGATTATGATTTGGAGATTCACTATCACCCAGGCAAGGCAAATTTGGTTGCAGATGCCTTGAGTCGGAAGGAGCATGTTCACTCCGCTTTCGTTGTCCAGCTACCTGATGAATTAGCAAAAGATTTTGAGAGACTTAACCTGGGAATTGTTACACATACGGAAGGAGTTACCATAGAAGTGGAACCTACCTTGGAGCAAGAAATCCGCAAAGGTCAGATTGGTGATGCTAAAATCCAGGAGATCAAGGATCTGATAACAGAGGGTAGAGGCCCGGAGTTCACAGAGGATGAGCAGGGCACGATATGGTTCAAGAATCGAATCTGTGTTCCCGATATTGATAATCTTTGGGAAACTATATTGAAGGAAGCACATGACTCAATTTATTCTATCCATCCTGGAAGTACTAAGATGTATCAGGATTTGAAGCAAAAGTATTGGTGGTATGGTTTGAAGAGAGATGTGGTTGCACATGTGGCTATGTGCGACGTGTGCCAAAGAGTTAAGGCTGAACACCAGAGGCCAACCGGACTACTGCATCCACTAAGAATACCTGAGTGGAAATGGGAAGAGATTGGCATGGATTTCATTGTTGGATTACCCCGCACGTCTGCTGGGTATGATTCTGTATGGGTAATTGTGGACAGGCTAACTAAGGTAGCCCACTTTATTCCAGTAAAGACCACGTACTCAAGAGCCAAGTTGGCAGAGTTGTACATGGCACGGATTGTATGCCTGCATGGTGTGCCAAAGAAGATTGTGTCAGATCGGGGATCACAGTTTACCTCTCTGTATTGGAAGAAGTTGCACGAGTCAATGGATACGAGATTGAATTTTAGTTCGGCTTACCATCCCCAGACCGACGGGCAGACTGAGAGGACTAACCAAGTGCTAGAGGATATGTTAAGAGCTTGTGCTCTTAAGCATGGTTGTAGTTGGGATAAGAGTATACCGTATGCTGAGTTCTCCTATAATAATAGCTATCAGGCCAGTTTGAAGATGTCACCGTTTGAGGCTTTATATGGCAGAAAGTGCAGGACTCCCTTGTATTGGGATCAAACTGGTGAAAGGCAGTTGTTTGGGCCTGAGATTATACAAGAAGCAGAGGAACAAGTTCAGCAAATAAGGGAGAATTTGAGAACTGCACAGTCCAGACAGAAAAGTTATGCTGATACCCGGAGAAGACTGCTTGAGTTTAAGGAGGGAGATTATGTCTATTTGAAGGTGTCACCACTCCGGGGTATGAGAAGATTTAAAGTCAAAGGAAAGTTGTCCCCTCGCTTTATTGGACCCTTCTTAATCTTAAAGCCAGTGGGAGAGGTTGCATATCAATTGGAGTTACCGGATCATCTTGCGGATGTTCATGATGTGTTTCATGTATCTAAGCTGAAGAAATGTCTCAGGGTGCCTGAAGAACAATTACCAATGGAGGACCTTAGTGTTCAAGAGGATTTGACTTATGCTGAGTACCCCATCAAGATTTTGGATACTTTGACTCGAGTT
The DNA here is from genome assembly GCA_029449295.1 of Zea luxurians. Taxonomy (NCBI): domain Eukaryota; kingdom Viridiplantae; phylum Streptophyta; class Magnoliopsida; order Poales; family Poaceae; genus Zea; species Zea luxurians. The sequence goes on from JAOPSE010000033.1 coordinate 4,500,806, forward strand.
ACGAGGAATAAGGTTATAAAGATGTGCAAAGTTCAATGGAGTCACCACGGTGAAGATGAAGCAACTTGGGAAAGAGAAGAAGAGCTTCGTATAGATTTTCCTCACCTTTTCCCTAGATCTTCCTAAATCTCGAGGACGAGATTATTTTAAGGGGGGCAGTATTTGTAATACTCAAAATTGTATAAAAGGATTATATGGTGATATCCTCAATTTTATGTGTCTCATTTGCATCATAAAAAGAGCATACTCAAAATTTAGGGATTAATCAAAACAAATGATTCTAAAATAAAATAAAGTGCATCTTGTTGGAGTTTTATATGTTTGTGCATTAAATAAAAATAAGAATAATAATAATAATAATAAGATAATGATTCTAAGGTTGGATTAAACCCTAGATTGAAAATTGGGATTTGAAAAAAATAAAATAAGACAAATGATATAAAATATAAGATTAGTACTTTAAGGTCACACTATAATTTGAGAATGAAATTTTCACAATGTTTAAAGTTAAATTCGAATTCAAATTGATCTTGAAAATAGATAAAAGAAAATGGAGGTAAAAAGAAAAAGAAAAGCAAATCTAACCTAGTTGGGCCGCCCACCTCATTTCGGCCCAATGCCTCCTCACCGCTGCACAGCCCACTCGGAGGATGGCGCCGACACGCGGGCCCCTCCCGTCAGCCGCGCTTGCGCCTCCGCGTGCATCGATCTCAGGTGACCGACAAGTGGGGCCCATCGGTCAGCTCCGCGCGCGCGTGCCTGCTTTTTCTCACCTCACTGATCCGCGGGACCGTCTCGTCAGCCGTCGCGTGTCCTTCTCTGGTGCTCTCACCGCGGATTCCGCCGCACGCTAACAGCTCTCCGCGGCGTCGCCGGCAGAATTGGCGGCCGTTGCGCGCGACCGCTGACCACTTCGCGTAGACCATATCCTCCCCATGTGGATAAAGGAACTCGTGGCCGCTTTCTTTCCCTCGACGTCAACCGAGTAGCTCCAGAAAAGAAGCCGCCGCGCCACCCATGTTGCCGCCGCTACGGATATCCGTGTCCACCCAAAATTAGCGACCCGAAAGTAGTCGTGAAGCTTTAGCAGGAACCCTAGGATCTAGCCCTGGCCGTCTGGACCGGGAAGGAGCTCCCTGTCGCCGTGAATTGGTCGCCGGAATCCCTCCACCGCCGTGGATCGCTTCTTGCCGCGGTCAGACCTCCACGCAGCATCGCAGCCGGTGAGTCCGTGCCTCGCATGTTCGCCTTCATCTCCGCTTTGCGCATGTGCCTTCGGATTAGAGTTTGGGGCCGGGAATCGCGCCCGGGAGACTCGCCGGTGATGGCACCGCCTTGAGGGTGCGACCGCCGTCATCGCCGGCGGCATCTCGGGCTGGGTCGTTGTGCGCCGTTGGATTGGGCGCTTGCGGCCAGGATTACATCGGGCGCGTATCGCTTCGGGTGGTCAGCGCGCGCCGTCCGATTGGGATCGGACGCGTAGAATCTAATTAGGGCATTTTAAATCGTGGGCCATAGATCACCGATCCGACGGCCACGGCAGCGTACTGATTCACTTAAAATCCCGATCTAATCTGGACCGCTCAGATCAGATCTAGCTGCCGAGATCTAACTGTACCCTTTCGCGCTGGCAATCTTTGTAAAGAGACCCCCTGTTTTCGTAGAATAAACCCGCAGTCCAGTGGAACTGTTCTCTGTGTCTTAGGTAATTTGCGCAGAGACCCCTACCTTCTCTGAAAATTGAGGCCCAGTCCAGAGGATTAGAAAATCAGAGAAATTAATTTAGAAATAGATTTTTAGTATTAAATTAATTGCATAAATTTGTTTAATTCATAGAAAATGCATATGAGCTCCAAATTACTCCATTCCAGTTCCTAAAATTTTGTAATATTATTGTCTATCACTTAGAGTCTCTGTTTTGGCATAAAAACAGTAAGAACATTAATTTAACATTTAATCCTATTTTAATCACATTAAACCTTAGGAAATTCATAACTTGAATTCTATAACTCCAAATTTAGTGATTCTAGTTCCTATGATTTCATTTTAATGTGTACATTTTTACTGTATATTTTATTTACATGTTTGGTGTGATGTTGATTTATGCTATACTGTGTATGTATTGTGTTGATGCGAGTAGACGAGCAAGCCACTGTGGAAACTGAGGTTCAGCAAGTAGAAGTAGCTGAGCAGGAGCTCACTGAAGGCAAGTTGTGCCCTTGATCAATTACTTTTCCCAGCCATGTTCTTATTAATTTTAATGATCTGCATAGGTTAATTTTGATGGGATCCTTTAGGTTACCCGAGTTTTGGTTATCATTATACCATGTTCACCCCTGAAATATTTTTGGGTAGTACCTGCTATTGCTTTATGTGGATTTGGGTATCCCGAGATACGCTATTCATAATTATTCTGTTATTATCTTGTTATTATTATTGTTCATGTTAAGATCATTAAATTAATGGGAACATGGAGCGACCACCCAGGAAAACAGTGGTACCACAAGGGTTTAGTGGGACGCCCTTGGCTGATTAACTAGGAAAGCTAGTGGAGGTCTTCCTTACCCGAAAGGGGCAAGGGCAATAGGGGAGTGGTCAGTGTAGGGAGGTCCTTGGTTGATTTTGCTGCGATGGCGGTCAGGCAAGAACCCTGCACTGGAGCTTCCTATAAACTGTAGCGGGATTTCTAAAGCTATTAGAACTTTGTAAAGGCCTCGTAGTGTTACCCTGCCTCGCCTCCTCGGTAGAGGTGTATGGGATTGGCCGTCTCTTGGCAGATGGGTAACATGACTTGTGGGTAATGTAAAACCCAAAATTTGGGAGAAAAAAAATATATCATGAAATAATAGTGTTTTGAGAATTTTTGAGACCTTTGAAATCTATTGGGACTCTTCCCCTCATATTCAGATAATAAATTAGTTAAGTAACTAATAAAATTGATAAAGAAAAGGTTGATGATGAAATTGTTGTGATACATTGAATACATAAAATTGATCTCAAATTAACAATGGAAATATAAAATATATAGTAAATGTTACTAGTAGGATTGAAAAAAAAAATAGAGGGAGAATTAATAAGAATATTATTGAAAATTTGTAGAAGTTATATTCATAATTAGAACGTTATTAGACAAGGTGGAAGCCCTGAAAATTCAGGACAGGGAATCCAAACTCGAAGTTAAAATTTTGAAATTTGAAATTGAGAAAGAAATTCAAAGCAAAAAAAAAAGAGAACAGAAAACCGCTTCTTGGGCCAAATTCTCCCCCACTCGGCCCATTAGCCTCATCACCGCGCTGGCCATCTGGGGGAAACGGCGCTGACCTATGGGCCATGGATGGCAGTCTCTGTGTGCTCTCACCCCTCCGTGATGTCAATGACGCGTGGGGCCGCAACGTCGGTCTCCTCTCATCTACACACGGGTCTGTTCGGTCCATGACGTGTGGGCCCCATTGGTTGTGCTCCGTCTTCTCCGCTGGTTCGCAAGCGCAGACATGGGATCTCAACAAACTCCACTAGCATCTTCCTAAGATTTCACCGCCAGGATTGGATCGACTGCTCTCTCCTTCCATGCGGACTCCACCCTCTCTGTAGGATATAAATCCTGGGCTTTGCGCACTCCATGCCGCATCTCTCATCCCTCGTCACGAACCTGGTCGCCAGGCTTCTCCCTCGCAATAGCTGCGTGTACCAAATTGGTGTTCGTGAACACCTTCTGTGATCTCCGGCGTTGGCCCATGGTGGAGGTAGCCATCCTTGCCTCTGGGGTATAAAATCGAAGACCAGCTCTCTCTGTTCCCCCTTGCAAGCTTCCACCGGCGGCCGAGCTACTCCGTCTCGCCCTCTGCTCGACTGCGCCCTGGCTTGGGGATTTCTGTACCAGAGCCTGGGCATCGTCGTGGTGACGCATCGCGTCGCAGGCCGCCGTGCGCCGTGACCCTGCAACCTCGTCATCGTTTGGCGTGGACTCCCTGGTCATCCTCGATTTCTCGTCGGCGCATCGTAGCCACCACAAACCGCACCCCCTGTTGTCGAGCTCTTACTCTAGCGTCTGACGGTGGTAAGCCCTCCGTTGAGTTCCCCTCAGTTCCCTCTGTGCATAACTTCAATCGGAGTTGTGGATTACCCACTATACCTCAGTTTCGCCCAACACCGACGATGGCGCCGCCACGGTGGAGTTCTGGCCGCCGCGTTGTCTACTACGGGTGGGAAGAAGGGTTCCCAGCCTTCACTCGATTAATAGACGGCCCAGATTGATGAGCGTATTTTCTTAGCTAGGGATGAACAGCCACCATTGGATCGTAATGTTGCGGTCGCGATTAGATCACAAAGTAACGATTCGGTTGATGCGTCCGTGGCGGTTGATCCCAGATCGGAGGGTGTGGATCTGTCCGCGCCCAATTAAATCCGAGCCGTACGATATCCATCGGATGGCGGTTTCTGTGATGAAAGCGTAATCTAATCTGGGGCGTAGAACTTAGATCCTGCGGCCAGGATTTCACCATACCCCTTCATCACGGTTATTTTCTAAAAGAGACCCTTCACTTTTCAAGAACCAACCCGCAGTACAGACTGAGGGTTAGTCTGTGTCTGGGAGATTTTTATGGATTAGCCCCGGAACTCTTTAGTAATTAGGGCCCAGTCCAAAAGGTTAGAAAATCCATTAAAAATAAATAGAAATTGATTTTTAATGCATAAATAAATGTCAGAATTTATTTAATTCATATAAAATTCATATGAACTCCAAATTGGTCCATTCTAGTTCCTAAATTTTCATAATATTATTGTCTATTCATTTGCACCACTGTTTTTACATGAAACACACATTAAAATTTATTTCTCACTTAACCCTATATTAAATTCATAAAATCTTTGGAAATTCATAACTTAAAATATATAACTCCAAAATTAATAATTTTAGTTCCTAGGATCTCATTTTAGTGTCTAGATTATGATTGTGTATTTTATTTACATGTTTGGTGTGATGTTAATTTTATATATACCATGTTTGTTTGTATTGCTACGACTAGCGCGAGGACACGAGTCATCTGAAGATCATCCTGGTACCTGGAATCTCAAGTCCCAGGCAAGTTGTGCCCTTGATCACTTCTTTTTACCCACTCATGTTCTAATTAATCATAATGATCTGCATAGGTTAATTTTGATGGGACCCAATAGGTTACCCTAGTTTGACTATCTTTATACCTTGTCCACCACTGAATCTTTGGGTAGTACTTGCTATCGCTTTATGTGGTTTGGGTATAGAGATACACATTACTATTCATGATTATACTTTTATTGTCAGTTGTTATTTACTGTTCATGTTAAGATCATTATGTTAATTGGAACATGGAGAACCACCCGGGAAAACAGTGCTACCACAAGGGTTTAATGGGACGCCCTTGGCCGATTAATTAGGAAAGCTAGTGGAAGACTACCTTACCCGAAAGGGGCAAGGGCAGTAAGAGAGTGGTCAGTGTAGGGAGGCCCTCGGGAGGATTTTGCTGCGATGGCAGTCCTGCAAGGGATTCCTGCTAGGGAGGCCCTCGAGAGGATTTTGCTGCGATGGCGGTCCTGCAAGGGATTCCTGCATTGGAACTTCCTATAAACTGTAGCGGGTTTTCTGAAGCTAGTGGAACTTTGTAAAGGCCTCGTAGTGTTACCCTGCCTCGCCTCCTCGGTAGAGGTGTATGGGATTGGCCGTCTCTTGGCAGATGGGTAACACGACTTGTGGGTAAAGATGCGCAACCTCTGTAGAGTGTAAAACTGGTATACTAGCCGTGCTCACGGTCATGAGCAGCTCGGACACTCACATGATTAATTTATGGAACTAAATTCAATTTGTCATATGCATTGCATCGCAGGTGATGTTGTTACTTTTGTTCTATTACTTAATTGGGTTTGGTATTTACTTATACTTAGTAACTGCTAATAAAATTTTGACCAACTTTAAAAGCAATGCTCAGCTTCAACCATCCTCTTTGGTACGCCTTACACTTCACGTGAGCTCCCACCTTTGGCGAGTTCATGCACATTATTCCCCACAACTTGTTGAGCTATGAACGTATGTGAGCTCACTCTTGCTGTCTCACACCCCCCCACAGGTCAAGAACAGGTACCACAGGATGAGGCGTTTGGAGGATGCTGTGATGTGTTCGTGAGAGGTCTTGGCCGTCGTCTCCCAGTCAACTTTGGGTTGCTGGACCGTTGTCTCCTTATTATGTAATTATTTATTTTGTATAGAACTCCTGTTATATATAAATATGTGACATTCGATCTTGTGCCACTATACATCATATGTGTGAGACTTGGTCCCAGCATACCTGGTGTTTATGTTCGCGCCCGGGTCTTGGTGCCCCGAAACCCGGGTGTGACAGAAGTGGTATCAGAGCAATGTTGACTGTAGGACGAAACCTAGATAGAACTGGACAACCATTATTTACTTACCTCTGCTACTCTGATTCTTTTCTAAACTTATCTTAATCTTTTCTCATCTATTTCCGCTTTACTCTGATTATGCTTGCCTTTTCTTTCTAATGACAAATGTGGATTTCACACTTTGAAATCATGTACCTAAAGTGACCTTTAGGGATAGGAGACCCACTCTTAGGAACAAAAAAACAAAATTATTTTCTTTTATATAGATATCTATGAACTTGAATGTTTGTCCTTATGATACATGCCTGATTTGGATCTTTGTTTGAGTGTGATGGGTTGTGGATCAATGTCCACAATTACATCTACATATACATCTAGGCATAAAGGATAGTATTTGTAAGATAACTAGACAATCTAGATTATTCCCCCTTAAAAATAAAAAATATATATAGTATTCCGTATCTATCTCATCTTGACAGATTCTATCTTACCTTTGGACATTCACCTCGTACAACTAGTTACCCTAGTCTTGACATAAAATATCTGGTCAAGCCCTGCCAAAGAAAGTTTCAGTACATGACCAACTATTAGCTTATTCATTTTACCTACCAAATGATTCCCTTGCAAAACTATCTTACCATATGCTTCTAACTTAGATGGTCAATACCAGGCGGGGTGGTGGAATTGATTTACCTCCTAATCGACACACTCGGTGGATATATCGACAACCCCAACCACAGCCAGCAGAGATGAATCCTCCTAATCCTCCACCAGGCGGAGTTGATCCTCTAGTCGCAGCTCAAATGAGGATGATGCAGCAAATGGCGGACACTATGGCAGATATGCGCGCACAGATGCAGCAGGAACGCCAGGAAATGCACCAGGAAAGAGAAGATGCACGTCGGGAAATGCGCCAAGAGCGGGAGGAGTTACGCCAGGAGAGAAGGGCGCAACAACAACAGCTGCAGCAACAACTTCAACAACAGCAGCAACAGCAACAAGTGCCATTGCCTCCACCACCAGTTCCACCCCGAGATAAGCATCGGGAATTCATGAGCCACAAACCACCAACCTTCTCCAACTCCACGGATCCACTGCAGGCTGATGACTGGCTAAAGTCTATAGAGAAGATGCTCAACATAGCTCAATGCTCGGACCGAGAGAAAGTACTCTACACATCAGGTCGTCTTGCTGGTCCTGCTGCAGATTGGTGGGATGCATACTGCGCTGCTCATGCTGCTGTCGATACAATTACCTGGGCAGAATTCTCCACACAATTCAGGAATTACCATATTCCTGTTGGACTCATGAAGATTAAGAGAAAGGAGTTTCTCTCCCTCAAGCAAGGAAGTATGTCCGTGAGTGAATATAGGGACAAATTCATCCAGTTATCTCGATATGCTCCTAGAGATGTTGAGGATGATGAGCAAAAGCAGGAGCTCTTTCTGGACGGTTTGATTGGACCCTTACAATATCAACTGGTATCGCACACATTCCCATCCTTCCAAAGGCTACTTGACAAAGCTATTGCTGTAGAAAACAAGAGGAGTATATTTGGAGAGAAAAGAAAGGCTGCTAACCAAGGGCAGGCTGGAAGTAGTTCCCGTCCCCGCCATACTACCACTCCAAGTACACCAGCTAGTGGCAGTTCTGGACAACAAACTCAACAGGCACCAACTGCTCCTCCAAAAGCAAGCACCCCAGCAGGACCCGTTGCTCCTAACACAACCGCCAACAGGGCATGCTTCAAGTGTGGACAACCGGGACACTACGCCAACTACTGTCCCAACAGAGTTGCCTACACTACACCGGCTCCGATGAAGCAAGGACAAGTCTCGGCAGGAAAGAGTCAGCCTTTATCTATCAACCGGGGACATGCCCATCATGCAGAAGTAGAAGCTGAACCAGGAGAACTTGAAATTCAAGAAGAAGAGCCAGTTGAAGATGAAGTAGTTGGGGAAGAAGTCAACGAACAACAAGAATAGAGATAAACATAAATATAGATACATATATATATTTCGCTATTTGTAAGACCTAAATATTAGTTTAGCTACTAGTTAGTATTTTACTATTTTAGTGATAATAATAAGGTCTAATCGACCCCATGTCTTGTTAATAAAGTATGCATCATGCTGAGATTTTATTTGTGCATATGTGTTGAGATAACATAGTTATACCTTTTTCTTACAAATCTCGAGGACGAGATTTCTGTTAGGGGGGTAGGATTTGTAAAACCCAAAATTTGGGAGAAAAAAAAATATATCATGAAATAATAGTGTTTGGAGAATTTTTGAGACCTTTGAAATCTATTGGGACTCTTCCCCTCATATTCAGATAATAAATTAGTTAAGTAACTAATAAAATTGATAAAGAAAAGGTTGATGATGAAATTGTTGTGATACATTGAAAACATAAAATTGATCTCAAATTAACAATGGAAATATAAAATATATAGTAAATGTTACTAGTAGGATTGAAAAAAAATAGAGGGAGAATTAATAAGAATATTATTAAAAATTTGTAGAAGTTATATTCACAATTAGAACGTTATTAGACAAGGTGGAAGCCCTAAAAATTCAGGACAGGGAATCCAAACTCGAAGTTAAAATTTTGAAATTTGAAATTGAGAAAGAAATTCAAAGCAAAAAAAAAGAACAGAAAACCGCTTCTTGGGCCAAATTCTCCCCCACTCGGCCCATTAGCCTCGTCACCGCGCTGGCCATCTGGGGGAAACGGCGCTGACCTATGGGCCATGGATGGCAGTCTCTGTGTGCTCTCACCCCTCCGTGATGTCAATGACGTGTGGGGCCACAACGTCGGTCTCCTCTCATCTACACACGGGTCTGTTCGGTCCATGACGTGTGGGCCCCATTGGTTGTGCTCCGTCTTCTCCGCTGGTTCGCAAGCGCAGACATGGGATCTCAACAAACTCCACTAGCAGCTTCCTAAGATTTCGCCGCCAGGATTGGATCGACTGCTCTCTCCTTCCGTGCGGACTCCACCCTCTCTGTAGGATATAAATCCTGGGCTTTGCGCACTCCATGCCGCATCTCTCATCCCTCGTCACGAACCTGGTCGCCAGGCATCTCCCTCGCAATAGCTGCGTGTACCAAATTGGTGTTCGTGAACACCTTCTGTGATCTCCGGCGTTGGCCCATGGTGGAGGTAGCCATCCTTGCCTCTGGGGTATAAAATCGAAGACCAGCTCTCCCTGTTCCCCCTTGCAAGCTTCCACCGGCGGCTGAGCTACTCCGTCTCGCCCTCTGCTCGACTGCGCCCTGGCTTGGGGATTTCTATACCAGAGCCTAGGCATCGCCGTGGTGACGCATCGCGTCGCAGGCCGCCATGCGCCGTGACCCTGCAACCTCGTCATCGTTTGGCGTGGACTCCCTGGTCATCCTCGATTTCTCGTCGGCGCATCGTAGCCACCACAAACCGCACCCCCTGTTGCCGAGCTCTTACTCTAGCGTCTGACGGTGGTAAGCCCTCCGTTGAGTTACCCTCAGTTCCCTCTGTGCATAACTTCAATCGGAGTTGTGGATTACCCACTATACCTCAGTTTCGCCCAACACCGACGATGGCACCGCCACGGTGGAGTTCTGGCCGCCGCGTTGTCTACTGCGGGTGGGAAGAAGGGTTCCCAGCCTTCACTCGATTAATAGACGGCCCAGATTGATGAGCGTATTTTCTTAGCTAGGGATGAACAGCCACCGTTGGATCGTAATGTTGCGGTCGCGATTAGATCACAAAGTAACGATTCGGTTGATGCGTCCGTGGCGGTTGATCCCGGATCGGAGGCTGTGGATCTGTCCGCGCCCAATTAAATCCGAGCCGTACGATATCCATCCGATGGCGGTTTCTGTGATGAAAGCGTAATCTAATCTGGGGCGTAGAACTCAGATCCTGCGGCCAGGATTTCACCATACCCCTTCGTCACGGTTATTTTCTAAAAGAGACCCTTCACTTTTCAAGAACCAACCCGCAGTACAGACTGAGGGTTAGTCTGTGTCTGGGAGATTTTTATGGATTAGCCCCGCAACTCTTTAGTAATTAGGGCCCAGTCCAGAAGGTTAGAAAATCCATTAAAAATAAATAGAAATTGATTTTTAAGGCATAAATAAATGTCAGAATTTATTTAATTCATATAAAATTCATATGAACTCCAAATTGGTCCATTCTAGTTCCTAAATTTTCATAATATTATTGTCTATTCATTTGCACCACTGTTTTTACATGAAACACACATTAAAATTTATTTCTCACTTAACCCTATATTAAATGCATAAAATCTTTGGAAATTCGTAACTTAAAATATATAACTCCAAAATTAATAATTTCAGTTCCTAGGATCTCATTTTAGTGTCTAGATTATGATTGTGTATTTTATTTACATGTTTGGTGTGATGTTAATTTTATATATACCATGTTTGTTTGTATTGCTACGACTAGCGCGAGGACACGAGTCATCTAAAGATCATCCTGGTACCTGGAATCTCAAGTCCCAGGCAAGTTGTGCCCTTGATCACTTCTTTTTACCCACTCATGTTCTAATTAATCATAATGATCTGCATAGGTTAATTTTGATGGGACCCAGTAGGTTACCCTAGTTTGACTATCTTTATACCTTGTTCACCACTGAATCTTTGGGTAGTACCTGCTATCGCTTTATGTGGTTTGGGTATAGAGATACACATTACTATTCATGATTATACTTTTATTGTCAGTTGTTATTTACTGTTCATGTTAAGATCATTATGTTAATTGGAACATGGAGAACCACCCGGGAAAACAGTGCTACCACAAGGGTTTAATGGGACGCCCTTGGCCGATTAATTAGGAAAGCTAGTGGAAGACTACCTTACCCGAAAGGGGCAAGGGCAGTAAGGGAGTGGTCAGTGTAGGGAGGCCCTCGGGAGGATTTTGCTGCGATGGCAGTCCTGCAAGGGATTCCTGCTAGGGAGGCCCTCGGGAGGATTTTGCTGCGATGGCGGTCCTGCAAGGGATTCCTGCATTAGAACTTCCTATAAACTGTAGCGGGTTTTCTGAAGCTAGTGGAACTTTGTAAAGGCCTCGTAGTGTTACCCTGCCTCGCCTCCTCGGTAGAGGTGTATGGGATTGGCCGTCTCTTGGCAGATGGGTAACACGACTTGTGGGTAAAGATGCGCAACCTCTGCAGAGTGTAAAACTGGTATACTAGCCGTGCTCACGGTCATGAGCAGCTCGGACACTCACATGATTAATTTATGGAACTAAATTCAATTTGTCATATGCATTGCATCGCAGGTGATGTTGTTACTTTTGTTCTATTACTTAATTGGGTTTGGTATTTACTTATACTTAGTAACTGCTAATAAAATTTTGACCAACTTTAAAAGCAATGCTCAGCTTCAACCATCCTCTTTGGTAAGCCTTACACTTCACGTGAGTTCCCACCTTTGGCGAGTTCATGCACATTATTCCCCACAACTTGTTGAGCTATGAACGTATGTGAGCTCACTCTTGCTGTCTCACACCCCCCCCACAGGTCAAGAACAGGTACCACAGGATGAGGCGCTTGGAGGATGCTGTGATGTGTTCGTGAGAGGTCTAGGTCGTCGTCTCCCAGTCAACTTTGGGTTGCTGGACCGTTGTCTCCTTATTATGTAATTATTTATTTTGTATAGAACTCCTGTTATATATAAATATGTGACATTCGATCTTGTGCCACTATACATCATATGTGTGAGACTTGGTCCCAGCATACCTGGTGTTTATGTTCGCGCCCGGGTCTTGGTGCCCTGAAACCCGGGTGTGACAGGTAAAGATGCGCAACCTCTGCAGAGTGTAAAACTAGTATACTAGCCGTGCTCACGGTCATGAGCGGCTCGGACCCTCACATGATTAATTATGGAAATTAAATTTAATTTGACATTTGCATCGCATTTGGGATTATTTTACTATTACTGTTCTTTATTATTATTAAGGTTTGGTATTTACTTACACTTAGTAATTGCTAATAAAATTTTGACCAACTTATAAAAGCAATGCTCAGCCTCAGCCTTTATTCCATTGATCAGCCTTACACTACATGAACTCCCACCTTTGGTGAGTTCATGCCACATTATTCCCAATGACTTGTTGAGCTATGAACGTATGTGAGCTCACTCTTGCTGTCTCACACCCCCCCCCCCACAGGAGAAGAACAGGTGGTCGAAGAGGAGCTGCCTAACACCGAGGCCTTCGACTTAATCTAGGTGGCGTTTCTCAGTTGACATTGGCGCCGATGATCCTTAGTTCGTTTTATTTCTATTCTTTTACTTTGTAATAAGTCTTCCGCTATGTAATAAATACTCTGATGTTATTGACATTTATCTCTATACACTCTGTTATTATATGTGTTGTCTTTTTGGCGCATATATGAGATGCACCCGGCTTTGTTCCTTTAAAACCGGGTGTTACAAGGTATTTATGCAATACGATACACTACGTAAAAAAACAGCTTTCTGCTGCATGTGCACAAATTTAGGATGGCAATAATGTGCGTTGAGAGGAAAATAGATTGACATGCATGAAAACAAAAAATCTGATTTTAATGCTTTAGTTTATTCATAAAACTAGGATCTCTACAAGAGCAATGCAGTTAGGCTCGTTGGAACTAGTTTATGACATATACTGATACTAATTATGCTACACTATGTAGATACTTATGCAGTGTGGTACACCACGTAAAAAATCTGTTTCCTGCTGCATACGTACAAATTAGAATGATAAGAATGTGGGTTGAAAGGAAATACATTGACATGCATAGAAACAAAAAATCTGATTTAAATGCTTTTTTCATTCATAAAAGTAGTATAGACAACAGTCATGCAGGTAGGATCGTTGGAACCGGTTATGCTACATGGTATAGATATTTATGCTACTGTGGTACATCGCGAAAAAATATGTGTCCTGCTGCATGCGCACAAATTTACGATGGCAAAAATGTGCGTTGAAAGTTAATGAATTGGCATACATGGAAACAAAAAATCTGATTTAAATACTTAATTTTCTTCATAAATATAGGATCTCTCCAATAGCCATGCATCTAGGCTCATTACAACCAGTTTATGATATACGCTGAGACTAATTATGCTACACGTCGAAGGTATTTATGCAATGCGGTACACTGTATATAAAATCTGTTTACTACACAAATTTAGGATGACAAAAATATGAGTTGAAATGAAATGTGTTGGCATGCATGGAAACAAAAATCAGATTTTCAATGTTTTATTTCGTCCATAAATATAGGATCTCTCCAACAATCATATAGTCAGGCTCGTTAGAATCAGTTTATGATATATATTGATACTAATTATGCTACATGTCGAAGGTATTTATGGATTGTGGTACACTATGCAAAAATCAACAAAAGTTTACATAAAATATGAATAGAAATATCATAAATATACAAAAGATGAAATGAGAGCCATGAATTGACAATGTATCATTAAAATCTATTGAAGTTGGCATAAATATGTATATAAAATAGTATAAAAATAAGGTCGTCGATCCACCACCGCTCGTCGCCCAGGGAAGTCTATCGTCATAGCTCGAGCCTAGGGAAGACCAGCGTCGTCGCGAGAGGGGGACGCAAGTGAGCGCCACTCTGGGACGCGCGCCTCCGAGGAGCCGACATCATGCGGGCACCTCTGGCATCCACCGCCGCGTGCGCTCCTCCAAGATCGACTGCCACTGCCTCCGAAGCCTACTGCGCCTCTCATAACCGTCGTCACCATCGGGTCTAGGATGCGCCAGCGCCTCTCGTCCGGTTCGGCAGCGCCGTCAGTGCTTGCGTGCCCGCCATAGGAGTGTCGCCGTCGGTCACCCACCTCGGCACGCCACCTTCGCTAGCTCCCGGAATCGCCGTCGCTCGCACTCCTGAGGAAATCGCCGCCGCCACTAGCTCGCCCGAGGGAACCGCCACCCCGCTAAAACCTAATCCCTAGTGTCCTGGGGTCTTTTTATAGCTGTCTGAAGCTGGTGCGGCTGAACGAGATGGCACCGTTGGGCCAGAGCTTCCTCTAGTTATTGGAAGCCCAGCGTTTCAAATATACAAAGTATATATATATATATGTTTGTGTGTGTGTATATATATATGTTTGTGTGTGTAAATATATGTAAAATTTAAATTTGAAAAAGGCGGGAAAACTACCACCGATGGTCTAATAAAGAAAACCAATAGTGGAAAATTCATTTTCACTAGCAGTTATATTAAACAAACCGCCAGTAGAAATGTCATTTTCACCAGCAGCTAGTTAAGAGAAGGGCCAATGAAAATGTTATTTTCACTAGCGATTTTATTAAGAAAACCAACAGTGAAAATAACATTTTCACTGGCGGTTCCAAAATAACCGTCAGCAAAAATATCAATATATATATATATATGTTTGTGTGTGTAAATATATGTAAAATTTAAATTTGAAAAAGGTGGGAAAACTACCACCGATGGTCTAATAAAGAAAACCAATAGTGGAAAATTCATTTTCACTAGCACTTATATTAAACAAACCGCCAGTAGAAATGTCATTTTCACCCGCAGCTAGTTAAGAGAACGGCCAATGAAAATGTTATTTTCACTAGCGATTTTATTAAGAAAACCAACAGTGAAAATAACATTTTCACTGGCGGTTCCAAAATAACCGTCAGCAAAAATATCAATTTACACTGGTCTCTAGAACTAGCGGCACTGAAAAACACAAATGAAAATAACTCTAGGACCACCACTATAGAGATTTTGTGTACTAGCGTGGAAATCTCGAATTCTCATTAAATACACTAGTTAGTAAGTCCAACGCGAACCGATTAACATGATACACTTTTTTGAAGGACGATTTGGCATACACTTCACAACACGAAACACTTCACCACGCCACTAATAGTTGGTGAATCGAGGAAAAATTAATTTAACTGAAAACAGGCAATGGCTTAAGCACTACGACTAGGTGATGAAATGTGCATACGTGAGTATACCCGAGATTGATTTGCCGAGATGATAACAGCAAAAGATACTACCGTATATATCGACGGATTATGTGAAACCAAACATGAAAGTTGAAATTAAAAAATTATTGATCTTGTATAGAGATGGCAATGGGTAAATACCCACCGGGTTTTACTACTCCATACCCATACCCACGACAAAAGAAATAACCCTATCGGATTACCCATATACACTGGTGGGTATGGATTTACCCTCATACCCATACCCACGTGGGTATGGGTCACCCATCGAGTCACCCATATCCATAAAAATGAAACATCTATCAAAATATTATATTATACAAATGTCAATATTTCCATCTAAATATCATTGTAAAATTTCTATCATCATTTAACCATTCATTCAACACACCAAAGATAATTGGATAAAGTAGTAACACTAGGACAATACTACATAGCACATTACATGTTTCATTACATGGTCATTAAATTGTCGTTAAGCCTTCTATGACATTATAGCCTAAAAGATTGTTAAATAGTAAAAAAGATGGATGACTAAAGTCCAAGTTTATGCTTGGGCTAAGTTTATATTGGCTATTTTATACCCACGGGTTAACGGGTATGGATGAAGGTGGAACATTCTAATACCCGTTTACTCATTGAGTGAAGATTTTTGACAAATAAAAAACTCACGGGTACAATATTTAGCCCACATACATACTCTAATGGAGTTAATACCTATCGGGTATCGGGTCACGGATAACTATTGCCATCTCTAATCTTGTATCCGTTTATGTGAAAGGTTCTAACTAGAAAAAAGATCTAGCAGGAAAACGTGGCAGCCATCCATTGGGCGAGGACGTTTATATAAGCGCACTGGCACTGGTCCTTGGCTCCTCACGTCTTCTCCCTCCTATCGCGCGCTAACCGCTAAGTACTTGCTTCGATCGCCATGAATACCTTCTCCTCCCACAATGCAAGGACGGCGATGCTGCTCCTTGCACTGTCCTTTTCATTGGCCGTGGCGAGCGACCCCCTGTTCTCGTGCGGCCCGTCATCTCCGTCGCGGGCCTACCCTTTCTGCGACCGTTCGCTCCCCGCGGCCCGGCGCGCGGCGGACCTGGTGTCGCGGCTGACGGTGGCGGAGAAGGTGTCGCAGCTTGGGGACGAAGCGGCGGGAGTGCCGCGGCTGGGAGTGCCTCCGTACAAGTGGTGGTCGGAGGGCCTGCACGGGCTCGCCTTCTGGGGCCACGGCATGCGGTTCAATGGCACCGTCAGCACCGTGACCAGCTTCCCGCAGGTGCTGCTCACCACCGCCTCCTTCGATGAGAGCCTCTGGTTTCGCATCGGCCAGGTATGCGATACGCGCCTCTACCTGACATACCTGGCTGTATGGTATATATGGGGGTGCATTGCACAATATGCTTACGTCAATAAACGTATTGGAAACACAGATGGCTAGCTAGAGGCAGATCGATACTAAAGCATGCATGCACACGTATATTCAGTTCTACAGTATGTAATACAAACATGTCTATCCCTGTGAATGTCTGACATAGATTAGGCACTACAATGGTGGTTGGTAATTCAGTCGCCGCAGATGCCTAAACACGTATATTCAGTTCTGAGCAACTCCGAAAGGATGTTAAAAATTTTACCCAAAAATTGATTATTAAGAGTAGACTAAAAGGTTTTAGAAGTGAATTATGATGTGTACTCCAATAGTTTTTTTAAATATGACATGTGGCACAGTCTGTATAGTCGTAGGGAGGCTGTGGATGATCCGATATGTTGAGAATAGATTGGAGAGGAATAGAACACACCAAAATATTAGAGAGATGAGATTGTGGATGCGGGACGCTATTTTTTTGGGGAGGAATGAGTGAGCTATTGGAGTAAGAAAAAGCACTATTCTTAACTAATATCCGTTTTAGAGTTAGTTTACACGTTTTTTTGGAGTTGATCAGCCAAATATGGTGGTTGTAACTAACGCCGTCACGATAGGTCCTGCTGTGGAGTAACAGTCAGGTACGTTCAGAATGTGACTCTGATAGGTCGCAGGTGTAGTACGATATGTGGTGGCTGCAAAGGTACTAGTAGGTATATGCGTCTTCGCACTATGCAGGCCTAGTGCAGTACGCTCTCATAGATCGAGCACGCCCCTGCTTTTGTTTGGGCGGCCTGCTCTGATCCATTGATTGGTATGCCAACCAATATATATACAACTGTTAGAGCTTCACTGAGCTCATGCGGTGGGGCTCGGTGGATGATCTTGCCCCCTGCTCTGTTGGTGAGGTCTGGTCGCACACCCGAATAATAAAAAACAATGGTTATGCTTACTGCGAACTGGGGTGTAAGAACAGAGTAAGCATCCTGTTGTCACCATCATCAACCGAAAGCAGGTACCGTAAAGCAATGTGGTTACTGCGTTTGAATAAATATGGCACGCAATGACGCAGTACTGTTCATCATTCAGGGCCGCATGTGCCTGTCGTTGTCACATTGCTTTGCACCCGCACTCTCCATGATCGATAAATGAGTGAACAGCAGTACAACTCACAACTATCGGTTACGCACTTGAACAATTAATTGCCAAACTTGTTGAGCGTGCAACTCAAGCATGTCCTACAGTCGTGCATGCCATGCATGGTAACATTGTGACAATTTGACATATTCATCTCCACCTGTCATGCATGGTATCGTGCAGGCCATCGGCCGGGAGGCCCGAGCGCTGTACAACCTGGGACAGGCGGAGGGGCTCACTATCTGGTCACCCAACGTGAATATCTTCCGTGACCCGCGCTGGGGCCGGGGGCAAGAGACACCCGGCGAGGACCCGGCCGTGGCCAGCAAGTACGCCGTCGCCTTCGTCCGGGGCATCCAGGGGAGCACCCCCGCCGGCGCGGCGGCCGCGCCGCTCCAGGCCTCCGCTTGCTGCAAGCACGCCACGGCCTACGACCTCGAGGACTGGAACGGCGTGGCGCGCTACAACTTCGACGCCCGGGTGACGCTGCAGGACCTGGCCGACACATTCAACCCGCCGTTCCAGAGCTGCGTCGTCGACGGCAAAGCCAGCTGCGTCATGTGCGCCTACACTGGGATCAACGGCGTCCCCGCCTGCGCCAGCTCAGACCTGCTCACCAAGACGTTCCGAGGCGCCTGGGGCCTCGACGGCTACGTGTCCTCCGACTGCGACGCCGTGGCCATCATGCGTGATGCGCAGCGGTACGAGCCCACGCCGGAGGACACCGTCGCCGTCGCCCTTAAGGCTGGTAAGTTAAACATCCGGCCGGTGCTGGCCGGGGAATGTTTTACTAGTACTAGTCTTTTTATATAACCTGGCTTATATATCATTTCATTCAGGTCTGGACCTGAACTGCGGTACCTACACCCAGCAGCACGGCATGGCCGCGATCCAGCAGGGGAAGATGACGGAGAAGGACGTGGACAAGGCCCTCACCAACCTCTTCGCCGTGCGGATGCGGCTCGGCCACTTCGACGGCGACCCGCGCGGCAACGCGTTGTACGGCCGTCTCGGAGCAGCGGACGTGTGCACCGCTGACCACAAGAACCTCGCCCTCGAGGCGGCGCAGGACGGTATCGTCCTTCTCAAGAACGACGCGGGCATCCTCCCACTCGACCGCTCCGCGGTGGGCTCCGCGGCCGTGATCGGGCACAACGCCAACGACCCGCTCGTGCTAAGCGGAAACTACTTTGGCCCCGCGTGCGAGACCACCACGCCCCTCGAGGGGCTGCAGAGCTATGTCAGGAACGTGAGGTTCTTGGCCGGCTGCAGCTCCGCGGCCTGCGGCTACGCCGCGACTGGCCAGGCGGCCGCGCTGGCGAGCTCGGCGGAGTACGTGTTCCTGTTCATGGGGCTGAGCCAGGATCAGGAGAAGGAAGGGCTGGACAGGACGAGCCTGCTGCTCCCTGGCAAGCAGCAGAGCCTGGTCACCGCCGTTGCCAGCGCGGCGAAGCGGCCGGTGGTCCTTGTGCTGCTCACGGGCGGCCCCGTGGACATCACGTTCGCGCAGTCGAACCCCAAGATCGGCGCAATCTTGTGGGCAGGCTACCCGGGCCAGGCAGGAGGGCTTGCCATCGCTAGAGTCCTCTTCGGCGACCACAACCCCAGCGGCAGGCTGCCCGTGACGTGGTACACGGAGGACTTCACTAAGGTGCCCATGACGGACATGCGAATGCGTGCCGATCCGGCCACCGGATACCCCGGCAGGACCTACCGTTTCTACCGGGGCAAGACCATCTACAAGTTCGGATACGGCCTCAGCTACTCCAAATTCTCACGCCAGCTAGTCACAGGCGACAAGAACCTGGCCCCTATTACGAGCCTACTTGCCCACCTTTCCGCGAAGACCCAGGATGCCGCCACGAGCTATTATCACGTCGATGACATCGGCACGGTCGGGTGTGAGCAGCTCAAGTTCCCTGCGGAGGTCGAGGTGCAGAACCACGGTCCGATGGACGGGAAGCACTCGGTGCTCATGTTCCTCCGGTGGCCCAATGCGACGGATGGACGACCGGTGAGGCAACTGATAGGGTTCAGGAGCCAGCACATCAAGGCAGGGGAGAAGGCCAACGTCAGCTTCCATGTCAGCCCGTGCGAACACTTCAGCCGGACGAGGTCGGACGGCAAGAAGGTGATCGACAGAGGGTCTCATTTCCTCATGGTTGGCAAGAAAGAGTTGGAGATCAGCTTTGAAGCCTGATGCCGTAACAGGAAAAGCGTTACAATTTACAGGTGTCGCGGGGAAAGTTGGTAACTTCAGCATACAACACAAGAAGTCAAGTAATTTATAATTCATTCATATTTGCCTCATCAAAATGTTGGGGCTTTTACATGTGATTTATTATTAAGCATATTTATCTATCAAATGTAATCATGTGTTACGCGTAGAATATAGTTAATTTATTGTAAGGACCATGGTGGTCCCTCAAATCACGCTCCTGGATGAGTTATCTTAACAGAAGTGGGGATGTGCACATATGGTGCGACGTGTACTCGAGAAACAGAATATTAGCGTCTTTTTGGACAATCACTAAACAAACCCTAAGGTCAGAGTGCGGTGCGTCGGCGGGCCACCCAAAGCCCCTAGGCGACATAGAGTCGAAGAAAGACGAAAATTGGAGATTGAGAAACTACAATTAGGGCTAAAACTACTTCTAAGGCTAATGCATATTATGAATAAGATAAATTGTTATTTGAGTTCAATTGATGGATCATTCAATCGAGTGTAACCCTAAAGAGGGAGCCTTGCACCCGTTCCAAGATAGAACCCAACAAAATCCCGTGAGATATTAGGATAACCTTGAAAGAGATAAGGACTTCATCTTGAATTAATTTGATCACGGATCATGTGGGTTGTCATGTCGAACCATTTGGACCACATGGTTGGACCGTCCAGGTGTCAGATTTGGTACTCAACACGTGCCCTACCTTTTGGAAGAGTTATGTGAGCCAAAAGCACATGGATCCTTACATATTTTCTAGAAGTATAACCTAATATGACAACATTGGCTTTCTAGGCATCCTGTCAAACACGAGGGCTCAGACTATGTGAATGTCACATCCGGTTTTGGAAGGCAAACCAAATGCGAACCATATATGTGCCAGGATCAGAAATTAAAGTACACAGCGATTACATAATTGGACATCATCACACATTGCTCAAAATAATAGCGAAAATAAGTACTTTATTACATCATGATGTCCAAAACATCCACAAGGTCATTAACTTAAGTAATAATCAAAGTGCTGAACGAAACACAGTACGATAAGGCCTTCACATGCAGCTGACTGGGGGTTTGCCACTAATCAATTTTAGAACTCATCATAGTCTTGAAACTCTTGAAAGTCCTCCATTTTGCATTCTTCTTCTCCTGAGCACTGGTTGCAATGTGGACAACCTGGGGTTTGGTGTTTTTAAGCAAGGGTGAGTACACATCAAAATACTCAGCAAATGTCCTGTTTGGCTAAAGTGGACTAGCTATATGTGGGGTTAAGCTCAAGCAGTTGCTTTTAGTTGATCAGGTATTTATTACTAGTAGAAAGTCAAGTTTTGGCAATAATCCCATGTTATTATCCCAGATAGTACTCCCTCAAAGAGAAAATACTAAATACCATAAATAATCATCATCATTAAGTATCATCATAAAAGTAATCTAGAGTAATCAAAGGAGCTCCCAAGGCTGCTCATAACCGTGAGCATGATTGATATACTAGTTTCTAACACTCTACATAGGTTGCACACTTTACCCTTGAGTCGTGATTCCCTTTATGCCTAAGGAGCGCTACTCCCCATTGACCACTACCTAGGTGATCTAGCAAGATATCACTATGTAGCCTTTACAGAGATTCTCCTGGTGTGTAGTTTCTCGTTAGGTTTGTCAGTCGTACAAACATAGTACTCCTTCCTAAGGTGGGTGACAAACAAAACCAAATCAAATTAACCTCGGAACCCACCCTTAGCAGAGAAAGCACTATGCCCTAGCCCCCATTCACGACACAACGGCGAAGCAAACTACACCTTCAAGTTCCTCCAATTAATCAGCAAAGGGCGTCTCATTCCACCCTCATGGTTATACTGTTTTTCCGAGTGGACATCCAGCGAACAGGTACTTACAGACAGGTACTCGAGGAACAGCCCAAGTCCCCTAAAGTATCACAAGTTCATCATCATAATCAAGATATCATCAACGTATCTTAAATGTTCTCATCATGCTCATTGATTAAGATAAATCAATAGCATGATACTAATCATAGTAACCAATTCCCAAAGGATAACCAAGGATAGGAAAATAGAACAGTAGTCAATCCTTAGGTTGACCATAGTATGCGAGTGAATTATAAAGTAAGTAGGACATAATGGGTCAGAGGACACTTGCCTTCACCAGGTTGCTGCTCAGGGAAATCTCCTACAACACACTCGGGAACCTCGGGTTGCTCGATCTCTACACAAAGCAATCATTCATTCAACACACTTGGGGAATAGCAAAAAAACAGTACACCAAACATATGCAACAGAGTGAACATAGGATCAATAAAAAGGTAAAGGCACACAGGTGCAATCTAGGTTTTGGGGGTAGATCACTATGCCTAGTGGTCTATTGTTCTCTAACTAAGTCTATCCTAGTAAATTACTTACTTAAATAAACTCATTCCAGGGATGGGGTTATACATTAAATGAGGATAGGTCTACAAAGTTAGGCAATTGAATATTTATTAGGGCTTTCATCTTTATTTTATTTCTAACATGGTTTCCATAGTCTTAATCCAACCTAGAGACTAACCATAAATTTGAAACATGGATACATTGGATGAACATAATTTAAACAGATAGAGAATATTATAATGATCATTTTGTAATTTGAACCGCCTAGTTTGGAGTTCATATGAAAAGTTATGAAATTTACAAGTTTTGGAAATCAAAACCCTAATTTAGACATATTTTTATGATTAAAATTAAGTCCTGGGGTCTCTCTGCAAGAAACCAGGGGCTCAGGCACAAGAAAACAGGACGACATGTTGATTCTTGGAAAACCGAGGGCGCTTTAATAAAAAGACCAAGTGAAGGGGTATCGGGCGTTCTCGTCCGTCTGATCTCAGATCAACGTCTGAGAACAGATCCCACGGTCGAGCGTGCACTGACAGGCGAGCCAGGGCAGTAAGTGGCTCGAGGGTGAGGGCAGGCTGACCAGTCGGACCTAGCGCCAGGGGCGTAGTGTAACACCCCTGGTGTTACTGGCACTAAAATTTGAGCATAACATCATGTGCATTGACATTTCATGTGTTTGTTACACCTAGAATGCATTCACTAGGTAAAATTTTCAAACAAGTTGTGATGATAGGACTTGAAGAGTGATTAACCCTAGGGTAGGGTACTTGACCCTGGAATTAGGGACTATGGATGAAAGTGAAGCCAAAATGAGTAAAAATCTCAAACCCAGGAGAAATGTTCACAAGATATCAAAGTTGATGAACTTTAGTGGCACAAAAACCGTAAAGTACTCAAAACCCTAGAACAAACCTTAGAAAACCCTAATTGGAACCCTAGGAGGTTAAATGTAAATTCTAGGCACTTTTGGACCAAAGTGCAAATATCAAAGTAATAGCACACCGCAAACCAAATAACTTTCACATTGAATGATTTTCATGTAATGTGATGAGATTTGGACTCATTTGCAAAATGGTCACATGGGCACTAGATGGCTAAGTCTAAAAATCAGTGGAATAGGTCATCTTTGGAGCTCTATATCTCTAAATTCATAAGGATTTTGCCCTAGGTCAACACATCATATTTGTAGAGCTATGATAGGGGTACAACTTTGCTTAAGTGACTAAGCCTTGGTGACATACAAAATTTGGGCTAAAATGGACTCAAAGTTAGTTTGTCATTTGGATCAGGGGTTAGGGTTGGACTGACAGTGAGCTCGGATGAATATTGGAGGCTGAATTCTGTGTGATTTAATCAGAATTCGCTCAAGGCTTTTATAGCTGAATTGTAGCTGGATTGTAGGTCAGTAACTTTGTTACAAACGATTAGTAAGTTGTCACATGGAAAATGGAGAACAAGGCTCCTCAAATTGCGCTGTCAGAACGACTGAAGAAGATGGCCATGGTAAAGTAGCCAAAAAAACTCAGATGCGCTGAACCTCGCCGCCGGTGACCCGCGCGCTCGGATTCGCGCCGGCGCTGTGATTTGCGCCCAGTAACGCCTGGATAACTTCACGGGGTGAAAGATCTTGGGCAAGAGATGAAGATGGGACACTGTAGTGCTCTGTCACCGTGCCCAGTTGCGCCGCAACGTGGCTGCACGACCATCGCCGTCGTGCCGCCGTTCCTCGCGGCCCTACCACGCCGTCAGCCATTTCACCACGTCGCCACAGACCGCCGTAGATAGTCAGTCCATCGTCTAAGTCATTACTTCAATGAAAGCCACGATAGCGCTCGCGCTAGTGACTTCCCCTCTCTCCGGCTGCTAGCGCGCTCTCTCAAAATTGGACGCCACCGCCGATCAATGTTATAAATTAAGTGATCACCTAGGTCCGCTTGGTTATTACGCACCCAGCACACCAACTCTAACCTCTGATTATCCACCAAAGTCTCTCAATTTCACGTTCCCCCAAATTCGTTTTTCCGCGCCACCGTGAACACCTCGCCGTGGCTAGCCCTCTGTAGGTCAGTTCAAGCTTCTGGGCTTGATGTTCTAGCCTCCCTTAAGTCTCCTAAAACTCGTAGACCCATTTAATTGAAATAGACTGCCTTGAATCACGAAGAACACATCAGATTATTCTCAATTTTCGCCGTCGTTGTGAGCAGGCATGCTCTTGTCCAGAATTGTGCAATTAATGGTCGGTGTCGGGTTGCCGAGGGTGGAATTAGGTGTCGAACAAAGGAGAAGCCTAGCCATTGCGTTTTCCGGCCAGTACGAGTTCGCTGGAGGTGTGGTCGTCGTCGTTCACCGTCGTGGACTTGGCGCGGTAAAGAAATAGAAACTCTGGGGGCCTAACTGCGAATGTCAAAGACACAAATAAATAGTGAAAAGGGTTCTTAAGCAGTTATTCAAATAGCCAGGGTCCTTTGTGCAAAGTCGACAACACGGGCGCGCGCGGGCGCGTTTCACCCAGTAGTGGGCCAGTTCGGGCTGGTTTCAGCCCATCACTTTTTATCATTTTCCTTTTTCTTTTCTACCAAGCTTAGGGAATTTATAGAAAATTCTAGAAAAATGATAAAAATATGAGACCAATTTTATTAGACTCCTAAATTCCTCTAGTATTTTGAGTCCCAACAATGAATTATTTAATATTTTAGAAGGCCTAAACTTAGTCTTTTGGAATTTTAGAAATTATTTGATAACTCCAAAAATCATAAAACTTTTTGTATAAGCTTAATTTGATAATTAGGGCCTTTGGGTAAAGTTTGGTATGCTTTGGACATTGTTTGATCCCAAAACCCCAAAACTCTAGCTTCTTAGAATAAAACTGCTTAACCCTACTAGGGTGTTAACTCAGAAAACCCTAGTTATCCAGGTGTACTATGAAGGAAAGTTGTATTCAAGATACAACTTGATGTATCTCTAATATAACTGCATATTTATAGCATCACATGAGCATTCATGTTTATATATGGTTATGTATAGAAAACAAAGAAGAAGTTAGTGTCGAAGAAGAAGAAACTACACCACCATCTGAGACTCCACCTGTCGGGAACTGTTTTTATTTTGATATCTGTGGAACAGATCCCGAATCCCCTACAACACAAGGCAAGCCCCGGTGCATTTACCTTTCCTTGTGATTTTAAACTCTTTATCACTTGAATGATACATTAGGTGATAGGAGTTGAGTGCTACACAATTGCTACATTTCCTTCCTTGAAGTTGACTACCATTCATTGATTACCTGTTTTATTAAAAGGTTTTCTAATGCTTAGTCTTGCTTTAGCAAAACAAAAATGTTTTGGTTTTAACAAAAGATGATGCTTCAGATGGAATGGGATGTTTTCAAAAATAAAACTTGATGGTGGATCCATCATGGCCGTGATGGGTTCAACATTGGACAAGATGTAACTCTGTCAGATACCAAATTTTGGGATAGAAAATAATAAAGATGAGACCGGACGGGTCACTTGCACGAGAAGGAAGTCTCGGTGTAGTGTCTCCGTCTGAGTCGATTAAGGACCGTGTCGATGTAGGCTTGCTGATTGAGGACCTTTTAACTGGCCACATGCCTTGTCATGGGTAATCTTTGCCTCGAGCAGACTAATACCAGAAAGGCCAACACGCAATGGGAGTGGAGAGATGGCGAGAGTAGCATGTACCCTCAATGGCAAGAGGCTGGACGGTGGTGTATCTGTGCTCTCGGTTGGCGTGAACCCGATCTGGTCTTAAGAAACCCAGTGGCGAGTTGACATATGCAAGGGTTAAGTGCTACATTTGTCATGTGGTTGGAGATCCCTAGCTAGGTATTAATCAATTTGGATCACCGTTACTTCTCAGACATGAAGACTTGGTCACTGCCGTACACGTAGCAATCCAGTAAAGAAAAAGGGTGATAAAAGACGGCTAGTGCAGGCAAAGTGCTTGAACTAGGGTAGAAAGAACTCAAGCTGTAGGTAATGACTTAACTTGATAATAAAACTAGATTTTTAAGGATCCACTATTAGTAAGCATTTCTGCAAACAGAGTCTTTTATCCTTGAATAGACTTACCTTGATGACCTCAACCTAGCATATCCTTGAGAGTCTTTTCTTTTGTCGGGTAGGACTTGTGAAAGTACACTCTGTACTCAGGGTTCTCGAATCCATGTTGTTGTAGGTGAGGAAACAACAGACTTTTGCTGTTTTTGTTCAAAGGTGGTACCCAAGAAAGAGTCCCAACAGTGAAGTGGTCGCGGGAGGATGTTGGCCTCCCACTTGAAAAACAATAAACCTTTGTGCGAGAGCGTGTTTTGCCTCCTTGGTCTGTAATAATATTATAAGCACTCTTAGTACCCTCGGATTGTAATAAGTACACTCTTTATATTTTGTTAATGTAAATTAAGTTATTGTAAATTGCTTCCGTTTATTCTTTCCTCTGATATGATGTAATATCTACGTGACGGGTGAAGCGCTCTTGGGCGAAATGATGAGGATACAGTTACCAAACTTGTCAAGTGATTATGTGCATCTACAGGGTTGTCCAAGGTCCTTAGGACAAGGACAACTGTAGGTGGGCCTAATACCTTGGGAGGTTCCGTCACAGCTGGTATCGGAGCGAAGCCCATCTTCTCAGATATTACGTAACACTTCAAAAGAATTTTCAAATACTTACCTAGAAATATTCTTTCATTCTTACCTTATCACTTGCTGGTAGTCCCTTGTCTTGTGTAGTTGGGTAACAGAGTGCAATATATAGGGAGTTGGGGAGCAACGAAGGTTGACACCACATATTATTAGAATATGCATGCATCATGCTAAGAATATACTAATAAATCTTCCCCTCTTATGGAGATATGGCACATACTAGGAAAATAGCGCGCAAATCTACTAGACCTTTTGGCGTGCCACGACATCAGGTAGCTCCCCAGCACGAAGGAAGTAGTTGTGGCAGCAATGACCCAATTGGAGACCTAGAAGCCAAGGTGGAACAACTCTGGTCTGAACTACACCACAGAAACAGGGCACGGGAGCAGGATAGCCAGCGTATAGCTGAATTGTCAGCTGACGTCAGTCGCTTGTAGTATGAGATTTTAGAACGGGATTCGGCCATTGATTGGACCGTCAACTCGCGTTCGATCGCTTGGGACCACGAAGCAAAAGCTCGAGCTCGTGTGGCAGAGCTTAGTGCGGCCCTCCACAGCCTGCAAGTGTACTGTTATACTTTACATGAAGAAGTACATGTATTGTATGCTCGACTGCACCTGGACGTGCCTTCCGACGCTACTGCAATGGAAGCCGGACCCTCGGGAACAGCAAATGAAGGACCTGATGGGGACTTGGACCTTTTTAGGCCCCCTCCTTCCATGAACCTTGCTGATGGACGGTTCCCTGGAGCAGAAAATGGAGCAACAAAGGATGAAGAAGACTAGAATAGTATAGTTTAGATATTATGCTTATGTAAAATAAGTAACGAAGTCAAGTTGTACACTAGAGTCTATATAATTATTACATTTTAGTAATGTAATATGATGGTGTATGCTGGCATGTTATATTTTTCCAAATGTTTCTTTGCCTTAGATGCCATCACGGACTCGTGCACATGATGGTGCGGGGAGTTCCCGTGGTGGGGAAGATACTCCCAACCCGCCACCAGTACCATCGACTTTGGGCGAGGCTATCACTACCCTGGTCACTGCCACCGCTGATAATACGCGCTTCTTGCGTGAGATGGCGGCAAATCATTTCCAACCGCCTGGAGGAATGGCTCCTCCTTAAGGACCGCGTGAAACTACATACATGGAATTTTCTGAGACTCGACCCCCGCTCTTTATTAAAGTAGAAGAACCTCTAGAAGTTGATGAGTGGGTAAGAGTGATGGAACATAAGTTTGGGTTGATTTGCTGCACGGAGACGCAAAAGCCATTGTTCGCTGCATAACAACTAAGAGGGCCTGCCAGCACTTGGTTGGCAAATTTTGTAGCAATCCAATCGGCTGGACATTAGATTACCTGGGAGGAGTTCAAATTGGCATTTCGAGAGCACTATGTTCCAGAGGGAGTACTCCAGATGAAGCTAGAAGAGTTTATTCGGTTAAAGCAAGGAGGAGATACTGTGATGCAGTATCTCAACAAATTCAACCATCTTTCTCAGTATGCCATTGACCAGGTGGATACCGACCTAAAGAAAAAGAACTGTTTCATGACGGGACTGAATGATAGGCTTCAGCAGAAAATGGCGACGTGCTTGGACCTTACCTACACCAGGGCTGTCAGCACTGCACTGGCAGTTGTGACACCCCAGTGTCACCTAGGGTTTCTTGCTTAAGCTAACCCAAACCATTATCACATGTGAACTAAATGGAGGGATGAACATCAAAAAAATATTAACAAAGGTTGAAGTGAGTCTTTTTATCTTAAGAAATTCTTCTTAATCATGTCATGAACCTCAAGGGAAGAAGAACTCTCAAACCCTAGTTAATCCTAAGTGGACCATTTAAGCACATAAAGGGGATTCGGGAAAAGACTTGGGAGAAAAATACAAATTTTGGTAAAAACTAAATAACAAAGTTTTAGTACACTAAATAACCAACAAAATATAGTAAGAAAGTTTTGCCATTTGAATTTTTCAAAATCCCTAAATCAGCCCCTGAACTAATGCACTTGGGGAAAATTCAGAAATTCAGAAATCTGAATTTCACCCCCTTTCCAAAGATCGACTGCGGTCTCTGTTTTTCAAAACATAAATCAAACAAGTCCAAATAGCAAAGTGGCACCAAATTTCCTGGAACACACCATGACAAAGTTTGGAAACCTCTCTCCACCGTTTGACACGATCTTGACATGGATTTACCTTAGGACTCGACCTTGTGACACTGCCACCTTAGAGACGCGACAACTCTCTGTACACAGCCCCAAACCGCTCGACTTCCACACATAAACAACAAAGCTAAGTCGAGAGAGCAAATCTTGCGTAGTGATCATGCCCAAATACGCGAAGATCTCCAACCTATGAGTGTTTAAACTCGGGCAGAAGCAAAGAGCCAAGTGGTCGACGCCATGTGAGGCCGGTCGAGCGTGGACTGGCTGCGGCAGCGCGTGCCCCGCGTGTGGTCGCCCCACCCTGTGTGTCTGCACCTCGCCCTCGCCTATAAATGCCCCTAGAGGCCTTAGTCGTATGCACTCGCGCACCCAAAGCCCCACCCGAGCCAGAGATCACCGAAGTTCGCCATGGAAAGCAAGCACCACCGCCCGCCATCACTGCCCGAGCACGGCCGTTGTGGCCAGCCCCTTCTGTTGACCCCCAACCTCGCCCCAGCCCCTGGACCACTTCCCCGTGAAGCCGTGAAGCTTCTCCAAGCTTGAGCCGAGGCATTGCCTCACCGGAGAGGCGAATTCACCCTCACCGGACTTTGGTCGCCCGCCGCCGCGCGTGGTCCGAGCAATCCGGTGAGCCATTCTCTAATTCTTTGCATCCTTGTCCTTTTTGACCTCTGGTGAAGCTCACTGACCGGTTCACTTGGACAATCACGCCGTGAGCAGGCCAGATTCCTCGCCGCCGACGAGCATCTCCGCCTGCGCACTTGGACCGGCCGACTCCGACCATTCCCGATGGCGACCCGCACATCGCCGTGACCCTCAGGACTTCCCCTACATCCTCGACCACCTCACCGGAGCAGTCTCGCCGCCAGTAAGCTCCTCTGCCCCTTTCTTCCTCTGCGGCCACTGTTCCATTAGGGAAGGACTGCGGGTTCGATTTTGCAAAACCCCAGGGGGTTTTCTACAGAGCCATAGACTCATATGAATAGTGAACCGAGGACATGTCTGTAATACACTGAAAATCTTTCGCCAGGGACCCCAGTGTAAAAACATTTTTCCTTTATCCATTTTCTGTTATTCTTTTTAAATTCAGCAGATTACTTAGAAAATTCATATCTTGAGAAATATTCCACCAAATTTAGTCAAACCAATTTTACTGGATTAAAAATATTATCAACTGTCACATAAAATTAGTGAACCCTATGGTTTCTACATTGATTTTTAGAGTTTAGAATTAAATAAGGAAACTACCCAAACCTTATTAAAAGGGAGAAAATTTGTTATGCTTCTATGCTGAACTTGATAAAAATTTGTAGAAGTATAAACCCCACTTAGACAATATTTAAAAATAGTAAGCACCCTAGTATTGAAGATTTAAGCAAAGTTACTTATTAAAAACCATATTTGCCAAAAACTTAGGAAAATGAGAAAGGTATTAGAAAATAATGAACAATGGATGCAAATATTTATCCTAGTCCACTTAAGTAATAAAGAACATAGGAAAAATAGAGGGACCCTAGTCCAGAACAAATCCAAGGTGAAATATTTTACTAAGCACTAATAAAACCAGAAAGGCCATTATTAAAAATATAAGAACAATTCAATAATTGGTAAGAAAAATTCAGTAGACTTGTAACCACTAGGACACCACTGCAAAAATGGTAAACACCCCAGCCCATCATTTTAAGTAGGTTGAACAAATAGAACTTGATATTGAGCCATATTTCAATTAAATCATAAGTAAGCCAAGAATTATGCAACAGTGGGCAAATAATTTTTTATCAGATTAGTAAGGGAATAAACCACCAGAGAAAAATGTAAAACCTATTCAAACCTACAAAGTAATACCCATTGCTAATACTTTATGACAAAGACCATTAAATTCAAGAAATCCCTACCACCCTCTCCCTTAAGTAAAAAGTTACCAAAATTTAGAATGATTGCTCTTGCACAAAGAAGAAGATAGAAAAAAATTAGAAATCTGTTGTTTGATTTTTTTTCAAATATAGTGGTAGTAGAAAGCACCCCTTTGGCTAGAAACTTTAGAAAATCATAGCAAAATAACTAACAAGTATTAGTGGCTGAAAATTTGTACAAAGTCATGTTATAGCATCTAAATGCCAGCAAAAATAAGTCTTAGAGAACAACCCACTGTAAAAGGGAGTTGTAGTTCAAAACACCCTCTCTGCCCTAATATTTAATAATTTTATATAGAGAAGACCACTCACTTTTTAAGTCTCAAATTTTGAGACAGAGAGTTATACACCAGTGATAAGCCACTGTAATGTTTGTAGAATTTTTGGAAATTTATTAAGATACCTTATAGTTCAAACCCACCTTAAAAACAGAAGAGAAATAGAGATAAAGTAGAAAGAATAATGAATCTCACCCCAATAAATTCAACTAGGAATCTTAATAAAACTCTCACTAAGAAATTGAACAGAAATCAGTGGAACACCAAAATAAACTTACCAATTACCTTAACCAAGCTTGACCCTAATTTGCTGAGTGTATCACAAAAATCTTCAATAGTAAGAACAAGCTCCACCGTATTAAATTGATCATCCCCCATCAAATTTTAATTGTTAAATTTCATATCATGCCATGCATGTATCTTACTGATTGCATTCATAAGATTCCAATCTCGCTGACAGAGAGTACGTGCTCATCCCTGAGCAAGGAGCTGTCCAAGAGGAAGATCAGGAGCAAGCTTTCGAGACTGCCATTGAGGATCTCCCTGCAGCCTCAACAATTGAAGGCAAGCCCTAGTTTTATACATAACCGTTTATATATGCTACTTTACTACACTTAATGTTTGTAGGGTTGTAATGTGCACTTAAGTGTAGGAGTTGCTTGAAACCTTAGTTGCATGAATTCAGGATTCCTTTTTGAGATGGATACTATTATGCTATGTCGAATAGCTGCTACGCTAATTAGGATCTCGGTAGAAGTCGAGTGATTTTTCTAGCACTCGCGTGAGGTCAGGAATTGATTGTATTCATCTTGATAACGAGATCTATGATGGTCTATGGACTTGGATCCAGGGAGGATGCCTTGTCCATGAGATGGGAAAAGGAATTAAGGATTAATGTGTGGATACCTGAGTCAAGTGTTTGAATGTACTAAACACATGTCGGGAAATATGGTAACCAGTAAACCTAGTACCTGAGCAAAGCCGGGCACGGACTTAACCCCTCACGCGACCTAAGACTGGGTCTCCCATGCTAGCTATGGTGGGTACAAGTGCGGTCACTGCACGCCGGTAGCCGGGGTTAGTGGAGCATTGTATGCTAAGGCGGTGAGCCCTGGTTGCGAACGGGGGATCGATGGGGACGGTTGACGTGTGTGGGGACGGAGTGCCCCTACATGTCGTGTGTTTAGGTTTACCTTGCAAGGTTTAAAACTCGATTCGAATCGTCTGTTTCTCGTAGCTAATGAGACTGCTTGACCCCTTGTACTACATTGAGTAAGAAGTGAAATGAGGTTTTATATGAGTTAACTTGTTGAATGTACTAAATGCTTGCTACCAAGTATGCTTAGAAGGAGCAAACTTAGCTAAATTAATTATGCTAGAATTGGAAAAAGCTAAAAATGGACTTTAGACTCAGCTAGTGCTTTTCGCAAACCAAACCCCTCAGCCAAACAGCTGCATAGTCTAGAGGTAGAGGAGTAGATTCCTCACACCGGGTAAGTCTTGCTGAGTATTAGTATACTCAGCCTTGCTTGTGGCATAATTTTTGTAGGCACGCTACAAGATATGGTTGATGGTGTGACTTGGCTTACCACCCTGCCACCGGGTTGGACAGTCGAGTGGGATGCTTCTCTGGCAGGAGAGGAGCAGGAGGAGTAGTGGGCTAGGCCTTGCCCTATTCCTCGCTTTCGACGATATCGACTATCCTCTGCAATTTATTTTATGAACTTATGTCAGCTACTTGAAAAACTCCAATTTATGTAATAACTCTTGTACTTTAATTTGAGGTTTCCTGTTTTATTGTACTTCTTCTTTGACTCACCTTCGAGTGAGTTTGTGGTATTTGATCCTGGTTAAGTGGCTCTATCAGACTAGATCTAAGGGACTGGCGGGTTATTTCGATTTAAGTGTGTTGCGGCCCCTAAGGCGTAACTTTGGCACTTAAGCTGGAATAATTCGGGCGGTTCTGCCACAGCTGGTATCAGAGCAAATACTACCACAGAGAAGAACAATAAACCATGAATACCAATTTTAAAAAATCTAAAACTTGCTTAGAATCTAGTATGAATCGTCAGGACTAGACAGCTAGACCTAGTACAAAAGGCCTTAGAAATAGTGGGAGAAATAAGTGGCTAATTAAGTAGGCCCTGTGGGCCAGTCTTTAGCTTTTAAAGGATGCCCCAAGGGCACCCTTTTATTCGGAGAGGAGACGTTATTTCCAGCATGCATGCATTATAAAAACTAAAGAGATTAGAAGCTAAAGGAGTAAAAAATGAGCTAACCCGTTTCCTTTTAAAACACTCAGGTTCCTTTATTTTCTTCTTCCACCATAATCTTTACCTCTGCTACCCTTCCGTAGATGACCTCGCCTACCCCCGCCAGTGGAGGAGACACTCGTTTCAGCTCTGATTTCCTTTCTCATGATGGCTTTCCTTCCATCTTGTGGGAAGTGCTTAGCTCCTCCGGTTACCCTAGGCCCCACTTGTACACAGTGCAGCTGTATGAGGAGCATCGGGTGCCACGTTGCTGAGTCTGGCTGACTCTGGAGGCTCATCCCCTTCAGCCGGATTGGCGTTCTCTTGACTCTGAGACGATTGGATTCAGGACGGACGACACCATTGAAGCGGCCGCTTTGAAGACCCTGATGACTTTCTGTGGTTACCATCCCCTAGAGATGGTGATGCACCCACTGGGACTCTTCCCTGCTGAGAAGAAGGATGACCCTATGTGGTGCAACCATGTGAGCCATGTGAAGGACGTATGGACAATGTATCCTGACTTGGTTGGGAGGGTCACTGTTCAGTGCATGAGTGCGTTGTACCGCCTTCAGGCCCTATAGAGCGACGCT
Source organism: Zea luxurians (assembly GCA_029449295.1). Taxonomy (NCBI): domain Eukaryota; kingdom Viridiplantae; phylum Streptophyta; class Magnoliopsida; order Poales; family Poaceae; genus Zea; species Zea luxurians. The sequence continues at coordinate 4,535,149 of JAOPSE010000033.1, forward strand.
ATGGCACACCTTGCTAACCTCGCTCAAACCACCAAGCTCACCCTTGATAGCCGAGAAGACATTGTGGTCGACTTGTCCTTCGAGTTGGTAGAGAAGGACCTATAGGTGGAGAGCTTGAGCCAGCGCATTACCACCTTGGAGCAGCAGGTGGAGATCCGAGACAACACCATTGATGTCTTGGAGAACCAGCTCCATGATGTGCAGCAGGAACTTGAAGACGCTAATGACCACATGGACATGCACCACTTGGAGATGGAGGCCAATGAGGCCGGAAGCGAGGGAGAAGAGGCTCCTGAGGAGTTAGGACCAGCCCCTAGTGCCGGTATGACTGCCTCCGTGATGCCCCCTTCACCCGCATCCAGTGTCGCTTCCACTACTCAGGGTTGACGAGTCATTTCAACGTTTTAGGAGGATAGAAACCTACGTGAGCTTAGTAATGACAGATTTTGCACTAGGCTTACGGGTACCTTCCCCTAGCTGATGTAACCCTTGAGAATTTTTGAGATCTATGGGATGTTTGTAACCATGTTATCTTCATTTGAACTTAATGTTATAATTATGGCAATTTCCTTCCATATGAGATGATAGCATGTTGTTCGAAATTGTGAATTGGGATAACAATGGCGATAATCTCTATTTTCAGATGGCAGCTAGGCAGCGTCGTGGGCATAACGAGAAAGTTCCCCCGCCACCTCCTCCAGCTCCCACAGAGCAGGAGCTGATGGCCCAGCAGAACGAGATTCTATGACAGCTTTTGCAGCGCCAGCCCCACCCTCAGTAGTATGGTGGAGGCCAGTCGCAGCGACCTCCGGCAGCAGTAACTTACCAGGAGTTCCTGAGTATGCAGCCGCCCTTGTTCACCAAGGCAGAGAATCCGTTGGATGCAGACGTATGGTTACGCGTTGTGGAGTCCAAGTTTCCCCTCCTCATGGGAGACTGCCCTGATGACACCAAGGCTCGCTTCGCCACGCAGCAACTTCGTGGACCTGCTTGGACTTGGTGGGACCACTTCCGTGCTATGCTACCTGCTGGTCATGATGTTTCTTGGGAGGAATTCAAGACTGCTTTCAGAGGGCACCATATCCCAGCTGGAATTCTTGATCGCAAGCTAAATGAATTTCTGGCACTCAATCAACGAACCCACACGATATTGCAGTATGCTCAGGCCTTCAACGACCTGTGCTAGTATGCAGGTTATCATGCTGATTCCGATGAGAAGAAGAGAGACCGCTTCCGCAGGGGTCTCAATACCAAGTTGCATGAGCATCTTAACACTATCCGGGCTGATAGCTTCAATGAGTTGGTCAACCTGGCCATCTCCTAGGAGGATTGTATTATAGCTCACCGGGTAGAGAAGAAGAGAAAGACACCGATGGCAGCACCTTACGCTTAGACCCAGAGGTTCAGGATTGTTTCCCATAATCAGAGTAGGGGATTTCAGCAGCAGGCAGGCAGATGGGTGATCAGGCCACCTCAGCAGTAGCAGCCAGCACCCACTCTTTTTCCAGCCCCCACCCCAAGGAACAATCAGCCTCCGCAGTAGCAGTTCCGCTAGGGAAATGGGAACCAGTGCTTCACTTGTGGCAATGTGGGCCACTATGCCAAGAATTGCCCAAGAAATCAGTAGAAGCGGATGCCGGCACCAAATCAAGACAAGGGAAGAAAGCAGAAGGTACAAGTCAAGCAAGGGAATCTCAACTTCACTACTCTGGAAGAGTTACCTGAGGGAGCCCCCATCATGACTGGTATCTTTTCAGTTTTTAATCAACCTGCATTAATTATGTTTGATTCTGGTGCATCTCATAGTTTCATTAGCCAGAAGCTCAGTGCTAAATGTCAACTGCCTTTCTACCATGCAAAAGGGTCATTTATGATAGCCACACTTGGAGGTAAAATTGCGACCAACCAATTAAACCGAAGTGTGCCTATTCAACTGGGAAGCCACATTATCAAAACCACCCTCCTTGTTTTGGGTTTGGAAAATGTGGACATCATTCTCGGAGACGACTGGATGACTCAACACCAAGTAGTGCTTGATGTAGCCAGCCGCATCGTTGAAATCAATTCCCCAATCTGTGGGAGTTTCACCTTGTTTCTACCCAGCCAAGATTCTACTCGGTCCTGTGCTTTTTGCTATGATAGAGTTACCCCTGAAGAAGATTCTAGTGGTCTATGAGTACGCAGATGTTTTTCCTGATGAATTACTAGGAATGCTACCGGACCGGGATATTGAATTCGCCATCGAGTTGCAACCAGGATCGACGCCTATTTCCAAGAGGCCTTACCGGATGCCACCCGCTGAGTTGGCAGTATTGAAGAAGCAATTGCAAGAATTGCTGGACAAGGGTTTCATCTGCCCAAGTACTTCGCCTTGGGGATGTCCAGCATTGTTTGTGAAGAAGAAGGATGAAAGCTTGAGGCTATGCATAGATTACCCCCCACTTAATGCGGTGACTATCAAGAACAAGTATCCCTTGCCTCGTATTGATGTTCTTTTTGATCAGTTGGTCGGAGCCAAAGTGTTTTCCAAGATAGACCTTCGCTCCGGCTACCATCAGATCAAGATACCAGCAAGTGATATTCTGAAGACTGCCTTCTCAACCAGATATGGGCTATATGAATTTTTGGTAATGTCTTTTGGGCTGACTAATGCACCAGCATACTTCATGTATCTGATGAATTCTGTTTTCATGCCTGAACTAGACAAGTTCGTAGTGGTTTTCATCGATGATATCTTGGTGTACACAAAGAACGAAGAAGAACATGCCAGTCATTTGCATGTAGTGCTTCAACGTCTGCGAGAGCACCGTCTTTATGCCAAATTGTCAAAATGTGATTTTTGGCTAAAAGAAATCAAATTCTTGGGTCACACTATTTCTAAGGCAGGCATAGCTGTTGATCCTTATAAGGTGCAAGAGGTGATGAACTGGAAGCCGCCAACGACTGTCCGTCAGATTCGAAGTTTTCTAGGATTAGCTTGTTATTATCAAAGATTCATTCCAGATTTGTCTTGAATTGCAAAGCCCATAACTAAATTGTTGAAGAAAGAGGCCAAGTTTGTTTGGGGTTAGAAGTGCGAAAGTGCCTTTCATACATTGAGGCAACATCTGACCACAGCACCAGTGTTGGCGCAACCCGACAACAACAAGCCATTTGATGTGTATTATGATGCCTCTGGCACTGGACAGGGTTGTGTCTTGTTGCAAGACAACCGAATCATTGCTTATGCATCGACAGCACTCAGGCCTCATGAGCAAAATTATCCCACTCATGACTTGGAGTTAGCAGCCGTGGTCCATGCATTGAAAATGTGGAGACACTATTTAATGGGAACCCACTACAACATCTTCACTGATCATAAGAGCCTTAAGTACATCTTTACTCAGGCTGATCTCAACATGAGGCAGAGAAGATGGCTAGAGCTGATCAAGGACTATGACCTGGAGGTACATTATCACCCAGGGAAGGCTAATGTGGTAGCAGATGCCTTGAGTCGGAAACTGCAATGCAATTGTATTATGATGGATTCTTGCATCAACACCCTATGTGATGAGTTGAGCAAAATGAAGATTGAAGTGATTCCTTCTAGTGCCTTGTCTAACATTTCCGTTGAGCCAACTTTGCAAGACCAGATCATTTTGGCCCAACTCAGTGACAAGGGAGTACAAATAATCAAGGAGAACCTCCATCAGAAGACAGAGAAGTATAAATGTTTCTGCCAAGATGGAAAGGGTATATTATGGTTTGAAAGCAGATTGGTGGTTCCTAAAAATACAGATCTCAAGAGGAAAATCTTGGATGAGGCTCATCTCTCCAAATTCTCCATGCATCCAGGGAGCACCAAAATGTATCATGACCTGAAACCCTTGTATTGGTGGACCAGAATGAAGAGGGAGATAGCCCAATATGTATTAGAATGTGACACATGTCAGAGGGTAAAGGCAAGCCACTTGAAATCAGCTGGAGCTTTACAACCCCTATCTATACCTTCGTGGAAATGGGATGACATCAGCATGGATTTTATTGTGGGTCTGTCCAACACTTCTCGTCATCATGATTCAATTTGGGTTATTGTGGACCGATTGATGAAAGTGGCACATTTTCTTCCAGTGCACACCACCGATAAGGCTCAGAAGTATGTAGAGATATACATTAACCGAATCATGTGTTTGCACGGATTGCCCCGGACCATTGTTTCTGACCGAGGAGCCCAATTTGTTGCCAGATTTTGGGAACAACTACAAGAGTCTTTGGGATCCAAGCTAATCAAAAGTTCAGCTTACCACCCACAGACTGATGGTCAGACCGAAAGGGTAAATCAAATTCTAGAAGATATGCTCAGAGCTTGTGCGAGCGATTGTGGCAAGAACTGGGATAAGCACCTCTCTTTGGCAGAGTTTGCTTATAACAACAGTTATCAATCTAGCCTAAAGATGGCACCTTTCTAGGCTCTATATGGAAGAAGGTGTCGAACGCCCCTCAATTGGTCTCAGCCTAGAGAAAGAGAAGTTTTTGGACCTAACTTAGTGACTAAAGCCGAAAGGAAAGTCAAACTAATCAGGAAGAATCTAGAAGCTGCTCAGGCCAGGCAGAAGAGTTACCATGACAAGAGAAGGAAACCTCTCGAGTTCGAAGTGGGAGATTTTGTATATTTGAAGGTATCACCCACCAAAGGAGTGCAGAGGTTTGGAATCAAAGGCAAGTTAGCCCCTCATTACATTGGACCTTATGAGATCATAGAAGCATGTGGACCCGTGGCATACAAGTTGAAGTTACCTCCAAAAATATCTCCCATCCACAATGTGTTCCATGTATCCCAGCTGAAGAAATGTGTTCGATTGCTGAACGAGATCATAGCAGGACGAGAATTGGAGATAGAACCAGATCTATCGTACCAAGAGTACCCTTCCAAGGTTCTGGATTGCAAAGAAAGATCAACTCGGGCTAAATCGATCAAGATGTATAAGATCCAATGGAGTAATCACTCAGAGGAAGAGGCTACTTGGGAGACTAAGGAATTTCTGTGTTCCAACTTCCCCGATTGTCTACCTAAGGAAATTGGTATGTAATCATGCGCAACCCCTCCCCTGCCCTTTGAATCAAAACAAAAAAAATGATCTTAAAAGAGAATGAGTTAATTATAAGACAAAAGTTAAAAGGACTTCCTTCTGAAGTAGCAAAGAGGATGACATTCGAAGAGCAGTTTACCAAGAAGAACCTTAATGAATAAATCACCCACATCAAGAAAGCTATAACCCTTCACCCTGGGAGGACTCCGACCTAAATTTCGGGACGAGATTCCTTTAACGGGGGAAGGTTGTGACACCCCAGCGTCACCTAGGGTTTCTTCCTTAAGCTAACCCAAACCATTATCACATGTGAACCAAATGGAGGGATGAACATCAAAAAAAATTTATTAACAAAGGTTGAAGTGAGTCTTTTTATCTTAAGAAATTCTCCTTAATCATGTCATGAACCTCAAGGGAAGAAGAACTCTCAAACCCTAATTAATCCTAAGTGGACCATTTAAGCACATAAAGGGGATTTGGGATAAGACTTGGGAGAAAAATACAAATTTTGGTAAAAACAAAATAACAAAGTTTTAGTACACTAAATAACCAACAAAATATAGTAAGAAAGTTTTGCCATTTGAATTTTTCAAAATCCCTAAATCAGCCCCTGAACTAATGCACTTGGGAAAAATTCAGAAATTCAGAAATCTGAATTTCAGCCCCCTTTCCAAAGATCGACAGCGTTGTCTTTCTTTCAAAACTTAAATCAAACAAGTCCAAATAGCAAAGTGGCACCAAATTTCCTGGAACACACCATGACAAAGTTTGGAAACCTCTCTCCACGGTTTGACACGATCTTGACATGGATTTACCTCGGGACTTGACCTTGTGACATTGCTACCTTAGCGACGCGACAACTCTCTGTACACAGCCCCAAAGCGCTTGACTTCCACACATAAACGACAAAGCTAAGTCGGGAGAGCAAATCTTGTGCAGTGATCATGCCCAAATACGCGAAGATTTCCAACCTATGAGCATTTAAATTCGGGCAGAAGCAAAGAGCCACGTGCTCGATGCCGTGTCAGGCCGGCCAAGCGCGGACTGGCCGCGGTAGCGCGCGCCCCGCGCGTGGTCGCCCCGCCCTGCGCGTCTGCACCTCGCCCTCGCCTATAAATGCCCCTAGAGGCCTTAGCCGTTTGCACTCGCGCACCCAAAGCCCCGCCCGAGCCAGAGATCACCGGAGTATGCCGTGAAAAGCGAGCACCACCGCCCGCCATCACTGCCCGAGCACGGCCGTTGTGGCCAGCCCTTTATATTGACCCCCAGCCTAGCCCCAGCCCCTGGACCGCTTCTCCGTGAAGCTGTGAAGCTTCTCCAAGGTTGAGCCAAGGCTTTGCCTCACCTGAAAGGCAGATTCACCCTAGCTCGCCGAACTTTGGTCGCCCGCCGCCACGCGTGGACCGAGCAATCCGGTGAGCCATTCTCTAATTCCTTGCACACCTGTCCTTCTTGACCTCTGGTGAAGCTCACTGACCAGTTCACTTGGACAATCGCGCCGTGAGCAGGCCAGATTCCTCGCCGCCGACGAGCATCTTCACCTGCACACGTGGACCAGCCGACTCCGACCATTCCCGATGGTGACCCAAACATCGTCGTGACCCTCTGGACCTCCCCTACATTCTCGCCGCCGGTAAGCTCCTCTGCCCCTTTCTTCCTCTGCGACCACTGTTCCATTAGGGAAGGACTGCGGGTTCGATTTTGCAAAACCTTAGGGGGTTTTCTGCAGAGCCATAGACTCATATGAATAGTGAACCAAGGACCTGTCTGCAATACACTGAAAATTTTTCGCTAGGCACCCCAGTGCAAAAATATTTTTCCTTTATCCATTTTCTGTTATTCTTTTTAAATTCAGCAGAGAACTTAGAAAATTCATATCTTGAGAAATATTCCACCAAATTTAGTCAAACTAATTTTACTGGATTCAAAATATTATGAACTGTCACATAAAATTAGTGAACCCTATGGTTTCTGTATTGATTTTTAGAGTTTAGAATTAAATAAGGAAACTACCCAAACCTTATTAAAAGGAAGAAAATTTGTTATGCTTCTGTGCTGAACTTGAGAAAATTTGTAGATGTATAATCCCCACTTAGACACTGTTTAAAATAGTAAGCACCCCAGTATTGAAGATTTAAGCAAAGTTACTTATTAAAAACCATATTTGCCCAAAACTTAGGAAAATGAGAAAGGTATTAGAAAATAATGAATAGTGGATGCAAATATTTATCCTAGTCCACTTAAGTAATAAAGAACCTAGGAAAAATAGAGGGACCCTAGTCTAGAACAAATCCAAGGTAAAATATTTTATTATGCACTAATAAAACCAGAAAGGCCATTATTAAAAATATAAGAACAATTCCAAAATTGGTAAGAAAAATTCAGAAGACTTGTAACCACTAGGACACCACTGCAAAAATGGTAAACACCCCAGCCCATCATTTTAAGTAGGTTGAACAAATAGAACTTGATATTGAGCCATATTTCAATTAAATCATAAGTAAGCCAAGAATTGTGCAACAGTGGGCAAATAAATTTTTATCAGATCAGTAAGGGAATAAACCACCAGAGAAAAATGTAAAACCTATTCAAACCTACAAAGTAATACCCATTGCCAATACTTTATGAAAAAGGCCATTAAATTCAAGAAATCCCTACCACCCTCTCCCTTAAGCAAAAAGTTACCAAAATTTAAAATGATTGCTCTTGCACAAAGAAGAAGATAGAAAAAATTAGAAATCTGTTGTTTGATTTTTTTAAATATAGTGGTAGTAGAAAGCACCCTTTTGGCTAGAAACTTTATAAAATCATAGCAAAATAACTAACAAGTATTAGTGGCTGAAAATTTGTACAAAGTCATGTTATAGCATCTAAATGCCAGCAAAAAAAAGTCTTAGATAACAACCCACTGTAAAAGGGGAGTTGTAGTTCAAAACACCCTCTCTGCCCTAATATTTGATAATTTTATACAGATAATACCACTCACTTTTTAAGCCTCAAATTTTGAGATGGAGAGATATACAACAGTGTGAAGCCACTGTAAGTTTTGCAGAATTTTTGGAAATTTATTAAGCAACCTTATAGTTCAAACCCACCTTAAAAGCAGAAGAGAAATAGAGATAAAGTGGAAAGAATAATGAATCTCACCCCAATAAATTCAACTAGGAATCTTAATAAAACTCTCACTAAGACATTGAAAAGAAATCCGTGGAACACCAAAATAAACTTACCAATTAGCTTAACCAGGCTTGACCCTAATTTGCTGAGTGTATCACAAAAATCATCAATAGTAAGAACAAGCTCCACCGTATTAAATTGATCATCCCCCATCAAATTTTAATTGCTAAATTTCATATCATGCCATGCATGTATCTTACTCATTGCATTCATTAGATTGCAATCTCGCTGGCGGAGAGTACGTGCTCATCCCTGAGCAAGGAGCTGTCCAAGAGTAAGATCAGGAGCAAGCTTCTGAGACTGCCATCGAGGATCTCCCTGCAGCCCTAGCAATTGAAGGCAAGCCTCGATTTTATGCATAACCTTTTATATATGCTACTTTACTACACTTAATGTTTGTAGGGTTGTAATGTGCACTTAAGTGTAGGAGTTGCTGAAACCTTAGTTGCATGAATTCAGGATTCCTTTTTGAGATGGATACTAGTATGCTAGGTCGAATAGCTGCTATGCTAATTAGGATCTCGGTAGAAGTTGAATGATTTTTCTAGCACTCGCACGAGGTCAGGAATTGATTGTATTCATCTTGACAACGGGATCTATGATGGTCTATGGACTTGGATCCAGGGAGGATGCCTTGTCCATGAGACGGGAAAAGGAATTAAGGATTAATGTGTGGATACCTGAGTCAAGCGTTTGAACGTACTAAACACATGTCCGGAAATATGGTAACCGGTAAACCTAGTACCTGAGTGAAGCCGGGCACAGACTTTACCCCTCACGGGACCTGAGACTAGGTCTCCCATGCTAGCTATGGTGGGTACAAGTGCGGTCACTGCACGACGGTAGCCAGGGTCAATGGAGCATTGTATGCCAAGGCAGTGAGCCCTGGCCACGAACGGGAGATCGATGGGGACGGTTGACGTGTGTGGGGACGGAGTGCCCCTACATGTCGTGTATTTAGGTTTACCTTGCAAGGTTTAAAACTCGATTTGAATCGTCTGTTTCTCGTAGCTAATGAGACTGCTTGACCCCTTGTACTACATTGAGTAAGAAGTGAAATGAGGTTTTATATGAGTTAACTTGTTGATTGTACTAAATGCTTGCTACCATGTATGCTTAGAAGGAGCAAACTTAGCTAAATTAATTATGCTAGAATTGGAAAAAGCTAAAAATGGACTTTAGACTCAGATCGAACCCCTCAGCCAAACAACTGCACAGTCTAGAGGTAGAGGAGTAGATTCCTCACACTGGGTAAGTCTAGCTGAGTATTAGTATACTCAGCCTTGCTTGTGGCATAATTTTTGCAGGCACGCTACAGGATATGGTTGATGGTGTGACTTAGCCTACCACCCTGCCACCGGGTTGGACGGTCGAGTGGGATGCTGCTCCGGCAGGAGAGGAGCAGGAGGAGTAGTGGGCTAGGCCTTGCCCTATTCCTCGCTTTCAACGATATCGATTATCCGCTGCAATTTATTTTATGAACTTATATCAGCTACTTGAAAAACTCCGATTTATGTAATAACTCTAGTACTTTAATTTGTGGTTTCCTGTTTTATTGTACTTCTTCTGTGACTCACCTTCGAGTGAGTTTGTGGTATTTGATCCTGGTTAAGTGGCTCTATCAGACTAGATCTGAGAGAATGACGGGTTATTCTGATTTAAGTGTGTTGCGGCCCCTGAGGCGTAACATAGGAACTTAAGCTGGAATAATTCGGGTGGTTCTGCCATAGCAGTCGAAGCCAAAAGTACCGAACATGGGAAATCAAAGGGGTTTGGAGGTGAAAGGTCAAATCAAGGACCGGAGAAGAGAACTAGGTTGGTTATCCGACCTTTTAATCAAAATCGTTCTTCGTCTCGCCCACCTTCATATCCGTTCTAGCAGCCTGTCTTTATTCATCCCACTACTGCCCCCGCTCCTACCAATCATCCGAGTGCCCTTGGTACTTGTTTCCCTGCTCTCCCTAGTTCTTCCACGGGTTGGTTCAACTGTGGAATGTTCGGACACTTCATCAAGGACTGCCCATACCCGAAGTAAAATAAAACCAATTTCAAACATAACTCTGGGAACTCCAACCAAGGAAAGGGGAACACGGCTAATACTTCAATGGGCAAAAATTTCAAAAAAACTGGATGGATTTATTATAATCAAGTGGCTACAACACCAGAGGGTGAACCTGTAATGATGGGTACATACCTTGTTGCCAATTACCCAGCGGTTATTCTCTTCGATTCTGGTGCATCACATACCTTCATAAGCAAGAATTTTGTGGAAAAGCATTGCATTCCTTGTAATGAATCAAAGGAAGGATTTATTATCTTTTCGCCTGGGGGACGGATAATTACTAAGGAAGTAACCTTCCACATACCAATAACATTGGCCGGACAGGAATTTCCCACGAACATGATTGTTTTAAAGGGGCAAGGCATAGATGTAATCCTGGGTATGAATTGGTTAGCCTAGCATAAGGCCATCATCAATACAGACTTAAGAACCATTAAATTGAGCCATGACCATGAATGGATTCAACTGTCTATCCCTGTAACTGTCCCAACCAAAACATCTGGACAGGTTTATGAAGCTATCATACCAGAAATCCAGGATATTCAGGTGGTATGTGAGTTCCCAGATGTCTTTCCTGAAGATTTGCCTGGGTTGCCTCTAGAAAGGGATGTAGAATTCGTGATTGAACTAAAGCCCGGTACGACTCCTATTTCTAGAAGGTCGTACCTAATGCCACCTAATGAATTGGCAGAACTCAAGACTCAACTACAAGACTTGCTTGAGAAGGGATTCATTAGGCCTAGTTCATCACCATGGGGATGTCCCACAATTTTCATTAAAAAGAAGGATCAGACATTACAAATGTGTGCGGACTACCGACCCCTTAATGAGGTTAACATCAAGAACAAGTACCCTCTTGCTCAGATCGATATCTTATTCGATCAACTTACTAGAGCTCGGGTATTCTCCATGATTGACCTTAGGTCAGGTTATCATCAGACCCGTATTCGACCCGAAGATATACCTAAGACCGCATTCACTATGCGGTACGGATTATTTGAATATTTGGTTATGTCTTTCAGATTAACAAATGCTCCAGCCTACATCACATATTTAATGAACTCGATATTGATGCCTGAGTTGGATAAATTCGTGGTGGTCTTCATTGATGACATCCTGATCTATTCCAAAAATGAAGAGGAGCATGCTAAGCATTTACAGATCGTGTTAACGCGCTTAAGGGAGCACCAATTGTATGCTAAGTTCAGCAAATGCGCGTTCTGGTTGGAGGAAATCCAGTTTCTTATACATATATTATCTGCAAAAGGAATTGCGGTCGATCCTAGCAAGGTCAAGGATATTCTAGAATGGAAACCACCAACTACAGTACATCAAGTTCAAAGTTTCCTTGGGCTAGCTGGATATTACCGCAGGTTTATTCAGGATTTCTCCAAGATTATTAAACCTATTATGGGTTTATTGAAGAATGACAAAAAGTTTAATTGGTCCTCAAAATGCAATGAGGCCTTTGAGCAGCTGAAGGTGTTATTAACCACTACTTCGGTATTGGCTCAACCGGAAATAAAAAATCCTTTTGATGTGTATTGTGACACATCAGGCAGTGGACTCAGATGTGTCCTAATGCAAGAGGGCCGAGTCATAGCTTATGCTTCAAGACAATCACACTAGCATGAGGAGCACTATGCAACTCATGACTTCTAGCTGCAGTTGTTCATGCCCTCAAGATATGGCATCATTATCTGCTAGGGAATAATTGCCATTTATATACAGATCATAATAGTCTAAAATATATCTTTACCAAGTCAGAACTGAACATGAGGCAGAGGAGATGGCTTGAGCTAATTAAAGATTATGATTTGGAAATCCACTATCACCCAAGAAAAGCCAATGTGGTGGCAGATGCACTGAGTCGCAAGGCTTCGTGCCATTGTCTTACAGTAAGGACCCCTAACACCACACTATGTCAAGAAATGAAAAAGATGAACCTGGGAATGATACAACACGGAACTTTGACACAATTAAAGCTTGAGTCAGTTCTTCTACAGAGAATAATTGATGCCCAAAGAACCAATAAGGGTATGAAACACATTCATGAGAAAATAGAAGCCGACAAAGCTAATTGCTTCAGAAAAGATGACCAAGGGATAATATGGTTCAATGATCGCATAGTTGTGCCTAAAGATGCTGACGTCCGCCAATAAATTTTGGATGAAGCCCATCTTAGTCGATATTCCATTCATCCCGAAAGTACTAAGATGTATCAAGATTTAAAGCAACAATATTGGTGGACAAAAATGAAGATTGAAATTGCACGCTATGTGGCAAGATGTGACACCTGTAGACGTGTCAAGGCAGTGCACCTGAAGACTGCTGGGCCACTGCAGTCTTTGCCCATCCTAGCCTAGAAATGGGAAGATATTAGTATGGACTTCATTGTGGGATTTCCCAAAACAACCAAGGGTTTTGACTCTATCTGGGTTATAATTGATCGGCTTACAAAGATCGCCCATTTTCATCCTGTCAAAGTATACAGTGGCCACCTACGTGGAACTTTATATTGCTCGTATTCTCAGTTTGCATAGGGTTCCAAAAACAATAGTGTCGGACCGTGGACCACAATTTGTATCCAAATTTTGGGAAGAGCTCCACCAATCTCTGGGTACTATGTTGCTCCACAGTTCGGCCTATCATCCTCAAACAGGTGGACAAACTGAGAGAGTAAATCAAATACTTGAAGACATGTTTTGGGCCTGTGTCCTAGAGTTTCCGCAAATGTTGGATGAATGTTTTCCATTGGTGGAATTTTCTTATAATAATAGCTATCACGAGGGCATTAGAATGGCACCATTTGAAGCACTATACGGGTGCCGGTGTCGGACACCCTTAAATTGGTCAGAACCTAGAGAACGATGGTATTTCAGGTCTGACTTAGTTAAGGAAACAGAAGCAAAGGTTCAATGGATAAGGCACCACTTGAAAGAAGCTCAAGCTCGACAGAAGAGTTATGTAGACAAACGACGCCGACCCTTGTTCTTTCAAGTTAAAGATCATGTGTACCTGAAAGTGTCACCAATGAAGGGTGTTAATCGATTCGGGGTAAAAGGAAAGCTAGCACCACGATATATTGGCCCGTTTCCCATTTTTGAACAATGTGGACCAGTGGCATACCGACGTCAACTTCTAAAAACATTGTCTGCAGTACATAATGTGTTCCATGTATCTCAATTGAAGAAGTGCCTTTGGGTTCTTGATCGAACATTCGAGGTGGTGAATGTTGTCTTAGAACTAGATCTGACTTATTCCAAACATCCCATTCGAGTTTTGGATCAAAAGGACAGGATCACCCGAAAAAGGAATCTTAAATTCTATAAGGTACAATGGAACTAGCATACTGAAGAAGAAGCTACCTTGGAAACTCAAGACTTTTTGGACAAGAATTTTCCTAGTTTTTTAGCTTCATGTAACCTATAAGATATGTCCTTTTGATTGAAAGGTTGGGATAAAACCCCATACCACCCCCCTGCTATATAAGACAAAGAAGGAAATAAAGATGTGACATGTTTCCTTTTTCCATTACTTACCCTAGGACCTTAAATCTCGGGACAAGATTCTTTTATGGGGGAAGGATGTAACACCCCTGGTGTTACTGGCACTAAAACTTGAGCATAACATCATGTGCATTGACATTTCATGTGTTTGTTACACCTAGAATGCATTCACTAGGTAAAATTTTCAAACAAGTTGTGATGATAGGACTTGAAGAGTGATTAACCCTAGGGTAGGGTAGTTGACCCTAGAATTAGGGACTATGGATGAAAATGAAGCCAAAATGAGTAAAAATCTCAAAAGCCAGGAGAAATGTTCACAAGATATCAATGTTGTTGAACTTTGGTGGCACAAAAACCCTAAAGTACTCAAAACCCTAAAACAAACCTTAGAAAACCCTAATTGGAACCCTAGGGGGTTAAATGTAAATTCTAGGCACTTTTGGACCAAAGTGCAAATATCTAAGTGATAGCACACCACAAACCAAATAACTTTCACATTGAAGGATTTTCATGTAATGTGATGAGATTTGGACTCATTTCCAAAATGGTCACATGGGCACTAGATGGCTAAGTCTAAAAATCAGTGGAATAGGGTCAACTTTGGAGCTACATATCTCTAAATTCATAAGGATTTTGCCCTAGGTCAACACATCAAATTTGTAGAGCTATGATAGGGGTATAACTTTGCTTAAGTGACTAAGCCTTGGTGACATACAAAATTTTGGGTAAAATGGACACAAAGTTAGTTTGTCTGTCGGATCAGGGGTTAGGGTTGGACTGATAGTGAGCTCGGATGAATATTGGAGGCTGAATTCTATGAGATTTAATCAGAATTCACTGAAGGCTTCTATAGCTGAATTGTAGCTGGATTATAGGTCAGTAACTTTGTTACAAACTGTTTAGTAAGTTGTCACATGGAAAATGGAGAACAAGGCTCCTCAAATTGCGCTGTCAGAACGACTAAAGAAGATGGCCATGGTACAGTAGCCAGAAAAATCTCAGATGCGTTGAACCTCACCGCCAGTGACCCGCGCGCTCTGATTCGCGCCGGTGCTATGATTCGCGCCGAGTAATGCGTGGATAACTTCGCGGGGTGAAAGATCTTGGGCAAGAGATGAAAATGGGACACTGTAGTGCTCTGTCATCGTGCCTAGTTGCGCCACAACGTGGCCGCACAACCATCGCCATTGTGCCGCCGATCCTTGTGGCCCAGCCACACCATCAGCCGTTTCACCACATTCCCACAGACCACCTGTAACGCCCTGAATTTGGGGGTAGAATTTTTTCTTCTTTTCTCTCACCAAATTCGGGCGTTACTCTCTTTTCTCTTTCCCCGTTTTGCTCTTTCTTCCCAATTTCAAACCAGTATAGCGACAGGTGTTCGTGTCATGTATAAACCAAAACCTAAGTGTCATGGGTGTTGCATCATGCCGAAGCACATTTCTTTGTCTGATGTTGAGTGTTCATCTCGTTCCGTTTCGGATTTCGATTCGCGATTTAATTCCATTTAGTGGTCCACGCTCGTCGTGGGTTTTCGATCCGCGAAGTGGCCCGGCCCAGCCTAGCCCAGCCCAGCCTAGCCCTGCCCGGCCCGGTCCGGCCCGGCCCTGCGCGCCCCTGGCGCCCAAACCCCCCATGTGCCCCCCTTCTCCCTCTCTCTCTCATTTGGATCTCCCGCGCAACAACCTCTCCTCTCCCTCTTCCACCTCTCTCTCCCCATGGTGCCCTAGGATTTGGAGACGGCGATCACCGGATTTTGGACCCCGAGGTGAGCTCCCCTCCCCTTCTCCTCTCTCTCCCTCTCCCTCCTCTTCTTCCCCCCCCCCCCCCCGCGCGCCCTCCCTCTCCCCCTGCCCGCGTGCGACCCCCCCCCTCGCCTCCCTCCCCGGCGGCGGCGCGGCCCCGCTCGGCCCCTCGGCGCGGCGACGCGGCCCCACCCGGCCTCCCTCCCCGGCGGCGCTCGGCCCCGCCCCCTGCCCCGCCCTCCCCTGGCCCGCGGTGGCGCGGCCCCGCCCCCAGCCCGCGCGGCGGGGCGCGGCCCCGGCGCGCCTCCGGCGCGGCCCCGGTGGCTCCCTGCTCGCCCGGCGCGGCCCCCGGCCCCCGGCGTGGCCCCCGGCGCGGTCCGGCCCCCGGCGTGGCCCTGTGCGCCCCCGGCCGCCCCTGGCCGCCCCTGGCCGGTTCAACCGCCCCGGCCCCAGCCCGGTCGCCCCGCCCCGTCCCAGCCTCGCCCGACCGTGTCCCCGCTCGCCCGCGCTCGCTGCGATTATTTTTTGTTGGTAGTTAGCGTCAAACTCCGTTAGTTAGCATGCTGCGTCGCGCGCTTCGCTGCGCGACGGATTTGTCTAATTTCAGATTCTATCTGTGTGTTGCGTCGTGCGCTTCGTCGCACGACGATCCATTTTTTTATTTTTATTTCAGGTTGTTTAAGGTGTAACGCCGCGTGTGTATTCACGCGACGTTCCACTTTGGACTCAGTTTAGTCGACGTATGCCGTCGTGCGTTTCGTCGCGCGACGCTTAACGTCTCCTCATAACTAAGGCAAAGTGTCTCGTTACGTGCTCAGTCGCGTGACGAGTCGTCAATTTTTTAATTTGTTTTAGAGTGCTATGTTGCGCGTCTCGCCTCGCGACCACTCTTTTTATTTATCTCCACCTGCTTATAATGATTAGACATGAAACATGACTTTACTTTACGCTAAACATAGTGTCTACATTAAATTTCCTTCCATTAAGCGAGTAGTTAATTTATAATCATGTAACGTGACCGTTTCCCGACTGTCTTGTTCTCTTTCTCTCTTAACTATAACTGCGAGCCCGTGTGGAACGTCAGTTTACTTATTGCATTCTATTGTATGGTGTACTGTTCTTTTGTATTAAATATGTGGATGTATGTATGTTTGCGCTCGCATAGAGAACGATCCGGTCGGAGAACCCGAAGAACCCGCAGGAGAAGCCCCTGAGCAGCAGTCGGTTGGTGGAGGCAAGTGTCCTTTGACCTATCTCTGTCCTATTCATTCTTTAATTCACCTCCCGCATTACACATTTATACCTAAGGATTGACTAGCTTTTGTTATCCATGTCCTTGTTTACCTATTTGGGTCGGATTATTACTGTTTAGCTTCATGCTATTGCTCAACTCTAATCAATGAACATGATGAGATTATATATGATACGCTGTTTTCCCCTCTCTTATTATGATGTTATACTTGTGGCTTTTAAGGGGGCTCGAGCGGTTTCTCGAGTGCCTCTCCGTAAGGACCTGTTCTATGGATGACCGCCCAGGAAAACAGTGCAACCATGAGGGTGGAATGGGACGCCCTTAGCTGAATAATTAGAGGAACCGGGGTGTAGTTCGCTTAGCCGTCGTGCCGTCAATGGGGCTCGGTGTATGCGGCTCGCTCTGCCAAGGTTGATTTGTCCCTTGGGGAGGAGTGCGGTACATTTAGGAAACCTAACGGGCGACTACAGTCCCGGGGAATCTTTGTAAAGGCTACGTAGTGATGCCCTGCTGGGTCACCTTGGTAGTGATCAATGGAGAGTCATGATCTCCAGGCAGAAAGGGAATCATGGCTTGTGGGTAAAGTGCACAACCTCTACAGAGTGTTTGAAAACTGATATATCAGCCGTGCTCGCGGTTATGAGCGGCCAAGGGAGCTCCAGTGATTAGTGGTACTTGATCAGAGATACTTTGGTACAGGTGGCTATGAGATCGATGGTTTTGGTTATGACCATGGTGCTGGTAAGTGGTATTCTTTCCGTTTGGAAAGGGTACTTTGGGTTAATAACTTGGGTTAACACTAAAACCTTGCTTTCTACTAGTAAATAATAAACTGACCAACTAAAAGCAACGGCTTGACTTACCCCCACATAAAGCTAGTCCACTACAGCCAAACAGGATACTTGCTGAGTATGTTGATGTGTACTCACTCTTGCTCTACACACCAAACCCCCCCAGGTTGTCAGCATTGCAACCACTGTTCAGGAGAAGATGAAGCTGTGGAAGGAGACTTCCAGGAGTTCCAAGACTATGACGAGTTCTAGGTGTGGGTTAGCGGCAACCCCCAATCGGCTGCCTGTGAAGGCCGCGGTTATCTACGTTTCTTTTCCGCACTTTGATTTATTGTAAGGACTATATGGACGTCTCAGACGTATGATGTAATCGACTATTATTTCCCCTTTTAATACTATTTTGAGCACTGTGTGATGATGTCCATGTTATGTAACTGCTGTGTACGTGAATAACTGATCCTGGCACGTACATGGTTCGCATTCGGTTTGCCTTCTAAAACCGGGTGTGACATAAGTGGTATCAAAGCCGTGCTGACTGTAGGACCGCTAACCTAGAGTAGAATGGTCGTTCTAAGGATTATAGACCTCTGTCCCTGCCTTGACTTTGATATCCCTTCAAAAGTTGGTCATACTGACCAAACCTATGTTCTACTATATATTATACCTTGCTGAAAATCATGTTTTATTCTAATCCTTCATTTATTTATGATTCATTATTTGCTGGTCATATTAATTCTGTTCTCACTCTTTTGCTTGCGGTGTCTTTTGTAGATGGCTCGACTTAGACACACCGCACGAAAGTCCGTCATCCCCTTCTTACCCTCCCGCCTTGCTGAGCGTCCGCTTCGCCGTCCCGTGGCCGGACAGTCCAGCCACTTGGAGAGACTGCACCACCGCCTGCATGAGGAGCAGGAACGTCGACGACAGGAGCAGCAGGGCTCTTCTTTCTCGCTCCAGCAGGAGATAGAGTCTGTGAGGAGCTGCTCTCCTGTGCTTCCTCTGGAGGCGCCCCCTGCACCACCACTAGGCGCCCCAGCTTCTGGAGTAGCTGCTGGAGGAGACCCAGACGACGGAGGTGGCGACGACAGCCCGAGCCACGACACCGACCTCTCTACTAACCATGAGCCGGAAGGATGGGTTGCTCGACCCATCACTCGCGACGCTGCTCGCGGATGTCACTTCCATGATGCGCTCGATACCCTGCTACGTCGGGCACTTAACCGACGTACTTGGTCCATCGAGTATCGCTGTGTGGTCTACCAGCATAGTCGCGGGGTCTACCCGGACCGCTGGGAGGCGACCTGCTTGGTGCGCCGTCCGGAGAACAGTCTCTAGGGCGCGGAGGCTTGCTCAGAGCACTATTCTATCTCTGAGCGGGACTCAGCTGAGGCAGCCATGCAGGATGCTGCACGGCGTGCGCTTTCGCACTACTGCTCGGTTTTCGGTGGGGTAGCTGATGGTCTCGACCTGAAGTATTACCCCCGCCATCCATCTGGCAGCACAGGAGGCGTGATTGTTTCACCTGCTGGTGAGGACAATCCTAGGTTGAGCAGCACAGTCAACCTAGCCGCCGTGCTAAACACGGAGCTGGACCATGCACTAGACGAGCTGAGTAGGGCTCGTGCTAAGATCGCCCTGCTACGGGCTGAGCGCGCGGAACGTCGTCACTTGGATGATGGTTCCCCCGCTCCCGTTGGGACTCAGCACCCGTACCGCTCACCTCGGCGTGGACACCAGCCTTATGGCAATCCCGACTGCAAGACCAAGATAAATCTAGAACCATAGCTCTTTAGAGTTGGATCCTGTAATTAATACAAAATATATACGTAGAAGCTTCAGTCTTAGCGTTAGTCTCGGTCTTAGTTGGTCTTAGTTAGACAGGGTAGTTTGCTATATCCTGTGCATTTATGTTTGTCATGATGAACTATGTTTGGTTTGGATCTTTGTAATGATTGTCACCAGAGTGTGGGTATCCCCTGCATTTTGGCTTACATATTATGTTAATGGAGTTAGTTATATAGTTAGGAAACCTTTATTCCACTTTCCTCTTTATCTGAGAAGCTGTGTGGTCTGTGTTGGAGATCAGTGAAGATGCTCATCTGTCCAGTGCTGTTGAAGAATTCTATACTCTTTCCTTATGCTGCAAGATTTGCCAGATCAGTTCTGATGTGTGGTTGCATTCTGCAGATGTCAGAGAACAGGCGCAGAGGAGGAAGGCGTGCTCAGCAGGAGCGAGCCGCTCCGCAGGATGAGGTGCCCCAGCAGCAGCACCTGCCACCCCCGCCCCCGATGTCGATCGAGCAGATGTTTCTGATGCAGACTCAAGCGGTTCAAGCCATCGGTCAGACTCTGGCCGCCATTCAGCAGCAGCAGCAGCAATAGCAGCAGGCTCCACCCCAGCCTCAGATGCCTCAGATGCCCAGAGACAAGCGTGCTGAATTCATGAAAGGTCATCCCCCAACGTTCGCTCACTCTTCTGACCCCATGGATGCTGAAGATTGGCTACGCACTGTGGAGCGAGAGTTGCATACCGCTCAGTGTGATGACAGGGAGAAAGTCCTGTATGGTCCCCGTCTGTTGAGAGGAGCAGCCCAATCATGGTGGGAGTCTTATCTCGCCACCCATGCCAACCCCGATGCCATCACCTGGGAAGAGTTCAGTGGTAACTTTCGTCAGTACCATGTGCCTGCAGGTCTGATGACAGCGAAGAAGGAGGAGTTCCTGGCCCTTAAGCAAGGGTCATCATCTGTCAGTGAGTATCGAGACAGGTTTCTGCAGTTGTCTCGCTATGCTCCTGAAGATGTCAACACCGATGCCAAGCGACAGTACCGTTTCTTGAGAGGCTTGGTTGACCCTCTGCAGTACCAACTGATGAATCACACCTTCCCGACATTCCAGCACCTGATTGACAGAGCAATCATGACAGAAAGGAAGCGTAAGGAGATGGAGGATCGTAAGCGCAAGATCAGTGGACCCCAGCCTGGAAGCAACAGCCGCCCTCGTTTCTCAGGCAATCAACCTCAGCAGTTCAGGCAGAACCAGCGTCCACCTCAGCAGCATCAGCAGTTTCAAAGGCAGTATCCTCAGCATCAGTACCAGAACCGTCAGAGCAATCAGTCAGGAGGCCAGTTTCAGAGGCAGAATCAGCAGACACCTCGTCTTCTTGCCCCAGCAAACCAGCAGAACAATCAGGCAGCACCAGCTCAGGTTGGAAACAGAGCATGTTTCCACTGTGGAGAGCAAGGCCACTGGGTGATGCAATGTCCGAAGAAGGCAGCCCAGCAGCAGTCAGGCCCCAATGCCCCAGCAAAGCAGAATGTGTCTCAGCCTGGAGCAGGCAATCGTTCTCAGCCGCGCTATAATCATGGGAGACTGAACCACTTGGAGGCTGAAGCAGTTCAGGAGACCCCCGGCATGATAGTAGGTATGTTCCCAGTCGACTCCCATATTGCAGAAGTGTTATTTGATACTGGAGCAACGCATTCTTTCATTACTGCATCATGGGTAGAAGCACATAATCTTCCAATTACTACCATGTCAACCCCCATTCAAATTGACTCAGCCGGTGGTAGAATTCGAGCCGATAGAATTTGTTTGAATATAAGTGTGGAAATAAGGGGGATAGCGTTTCCCGCCAACCTTATAGTAATGGGTACTCAGGGAATAGATGTCATCCTAGGGATGAATTGGCTAGATAAGTATCAGGCAGTTATCAGTTGTGATAAAAGGACAATCAAGTTGGTGTCCCCACTAGGAGAGGAAGTGGTGACCGAGTTAGTCCCGCCTAAGCCAAAGAAAGGAAGTTGTTATCAGATGGCTGTCGATAGCAGTGAAGCAGACCCAATTGAGAGTATCAAGGTGGTGTCCGAGTTCCCAGATGTGTTTCCAAAGGATTTACCGGGTATGCCACCAGAGCGGAAAGTTGAGTTTGCCATAGAGCTTCTTCCTGGAACCGCCCCCATCTTTAAGAGAGCTTACAGAATATCCGGACCAGAGTTGGTTGAGCTTAAGAAGCATATTGATGAGCTGTCAGAGAAAGGTTACATCCGGCCAAGCACCTCGCCTTGGGCCGCCCCTGTCTTGTTCGTGGAAAAGAAAGATGGCACCAAAAGGATGTGTATCGATTATCGAGCTTTGAATGAAGTCACGATCAAGAACAAATACCCTTTGCCCAGAATAGAAGATCTGTTCGACCAGTTGAGAGGAGCCAGTGTGTTCTCCAAGATTGACCTGAGGTCAGGTTATCATCAGCTCAGGATCCGACCTTCGGACATTCCGAAGACAGCATTCATTACCAAGTATGGTTTATATGAGTTCACAGTGATGTCTTTTGGTTTGACCAATGCGCCAGCCTTCTTCATGAACTTGATGAACAGCGTATTCATGGATTATCTTGATAAGTTTGTGGTGGTATTCATTGATGACATTCTGGTTTATTCTCAAAGCGAAGAAGAACATGCAGATCATTTGAGGATGGTATTGCAGAGATTGCGAGAGCACCAGTTGTATGCAAAGTTGGGCAAATGTGAGTTCTGGATCAGCGAAGTCCTGTTCTTGGGTCACATAATCAACAAAGAAGGATTGGCTGTGGATCCGAAGAAAGTGGCAGACATTCTGAACTGGAAAGCGCCAACGGATGCTCGAGGAATCAAGAGCTTCATTGGAATGGCCGGATATTATCGGCGATTCATTGAAGGGTTTTCGAAGATTGCGAAACCAATGACAGCGTTGCTAGGCAACAAGGTTGAGTTCAAGTGGACCCAGAAATGTCAAGAGGCCTTTGAAGCGCTGAAAGAGAAGTTGACTACAGCGCCTGTCTTAGTCTTGCCTAATGTGCACAAGCCCTTCTCGGTGTATTGTGATGCTTGTTACACAGGTTTGGGATGTGTGTTGATGCAAGAGGGAAGAGTTGTGGCTTACTCGTCCCGACAGCTGAAGGTTCATGAGAAGAATTACCCAATCCATGACCTAGAGTTGGCAGCAGTGGTTCACGCACTGAAGACATGGAGGCACTATCTGTATGGACAGAAATGCGATGTTTACACAGACCACAAGAGTCTGAAGTACATATTCACTCAGTCAGAGTTGAACATGAGGCAACGAAGATGGTTAGAGTTGATCAAAGACTATGAGTTGGAGATTCATTACCATCTGGGCAAAGCCAACGTAGTGGCAGATGCTTTGAGCAGAAAGAGTCAAGTCAATCTGATGGTCGCTCGTCCGATGCCCTATGAGTTGGCCAAGGAGTTCGACAGGTTGAGTCTCGGATTTCTAAACAATTTGCGAGGAGTCACAGTTGAGTTGGAACCTACCTTAGAGCGCGAAATCAAAGAAGCGCAGAAGAATGATGAGAAGATCAGTGAGATCCGGCGACTGATTCTAGATGGCAGAGGCAAAGATTTTCGAGAAGATGTATCAGGATCTGAAGAAGAAATTCTGGTGGTACGGAATGAAGAGGGAAATCGCAGAGCATGTGGCTATGTGCGATAGTTGTCGAAGAATTAAGGCAGAGCACTAGAGACCTGCTGGATTGTTGCAACCGTTGCAGATCCCTCAGTGGAAATGGGATGAAATCGGCATGGATTTCATAGTCGGATTGCCTCGCACTCGAGCCGGCTACGATTCCATTTGGGTAGTAGTGGACCGTTTGACCAAGTCAGCTCACTTCATACCAGTCAAGACCAACAACAGCAGTGCCGTATTGGCAGAACTGTATATGTCTCGGATCGTTTGTCTTCATGGTGTGCCAAAGAAAATAGTGTCAGACAGAGGAACGCAGTTCACCTCTCATTTCTGGCAGCAGTTGCATGAAGCTTTGGGCAAACATCTGAATTTCAGTTCAGCTTATCATCCGCAGACAGATGGTCAGACTGAAAGAACCAATCAAATTCTTGAAGATATGTTGAGAGCCTGTGCGTTGCAAGATCAGTCCGGATGGGATAAGAGATTGCCTTATGCAGAATTTTCCTATAACAACAATTACTAGGCCAGTTTGAAGATGTCACCATTTCAGGCGCTTTATGGAAGGAGTTGTAGGACTCCGTTGCACTGGGATCAGCCTGGAGAAAAGCAAGTGTTTGGGCCAGACATTCTACTTGAAGCCGAAGAGAACATCAAGATGGTTCGAGAGAATCTGAAGATAGCACAATCGAGACAGCGAAGCTATGCAGACACAAGAAGAAGAGAGCTGAGTTTTGAAGTAGGAGACTTTGTCTATCTGAAAGTGTCACCGATCAGAGGAGTCAGAAGATTCGGAGTCAAAGGCAAGTTAGCACCCCGCTACATTGGTCCGTATTAGATTCTTGCAAGACGTGGAGAAGTGGCCTATCAGCTCAGTCTGCCAGAGAATTTGTCCGCTGTGCATGATGTCTTTCATGTGTCTCAGTTGAAGAAGTGCTTGCGTGTGCCAGAAGAGCAGTTGCTAGTGGAAGGTCTTGAAGTCAAGGAGGACTTGACCTACGTTGAGAAGCCAGTGCAGATCCTTGAGGTTGCAGACAGAGTCACCCGAAGGAAGACCATCAGAATGTGCAAAGTCAGATGGGATCACCACTCTGAGGAAGAAGCAACCTGGGAGCGTGAAGATGATCTGATGGCTAAATACCCTGAGCTCTTTGCTAGCCAACCCTGAATCTCGAGGGCGAGATTCTTTTAAGGGGGATAGGTTTGTAACGCCCTGAATTTGGGGGTAGAATTTTTTCTTCTTTTCTCTCACCAAATTCGGGCGTTACTCTCTTTTCTCTTTCCCCATTTTGCTCTTTCTTCCCAATTTCAAACCAGTATAGCGACAGGTGTTCGTGTCATGTATAAACCAAAACCTAAGTGTCATGGGTGTTGCATCATGCCGAAGCACATTTCTTTGTCTGATGTTGAGTGTTCGTCTCGTTCCGTTTCGGATTTCGATTCGCGATTTAATTCCATTTAGTGGTCCGCGCTCGTCGTGGGTTTTCGATCCGCGTAGTGGCCCGGCCCAGCCTAGCCCAGCCCAGCCCAGCCCTGCCCGGCCCGGTCCGGCCCGGCCCTGCGCGCCCCTGGCGCCCAAACCCCCCATGCGCCCCCCCTTCTCCCTCTCTCTCTCATTTGGATCTCCCGCGCAACAACCTCTCCTCTCCCTCTTCCACCTCTCTCTCCCCGTGGTGCCCTAGGATTTGGAGACGGCGATCACCGGATTTTGGACCCCGAGGTGAGCTCCCCTCCCCTTCTCCTCTCTCTCTCCCTCTCCCTCCTCTTCTCCCCCCCCCCCCCCCCCCCCCCCCCCCCCCCCCCCCCCCGCGCGCCCTCCCTCTCCCCCTGCCCGCGCTCGACCCCCCCCCCGCTCGCCTCCCTCCCCGGCGGCGGCGCGGCCCCGCTCGGCCCCTCGGCGCGGCGGCGCGGCCCCGCCCGGCCTCCCTCCCCGGCAGCGCGCGGCCCCCCCGGCCCCCGGCGGCGCTCGGCCCTGCCCCCTGCCCCGCCCTCCCCTGGCCCGCGGCGGCACGGCCCCGCCCCCTGCCTGCGCGGCGGCGCGGCCCCGGCGTGGCCCGGCGCGGCCCCGGCGGCTCCCTGCTCGCCCGGCGAGGCCCCCGGCCCCCGGTGTGGCCCCCGGCGCGGTCCGGCCCCCGGCGTGGCCCTGCGCGCTCCCGGCCGCCCCTGGCCGGTTCAACCGCCCCCCTGGCCGGTTCAACCGCCCTGGCCCCAGCCCGGTCGCCCCGCCCCATCCCGGCCTCGCCCGACCGTGTCCCCGCTCGCCCGCGTTCGCTGCGATTATTTTTTGTTGGTAGTTAGCGTCAAACTCCGTTAGTTAGCGTGCTGCGTCGCGCGACGGATTTGTCTAATTTCAGATTCTATCTGTGTGTTGCGTCGTGCGCTTCGTCGCACGACGATCCATTTTTTTATTTTTATTTCAGGTTGTTTAAGGTGTAACGCCGCGTGTGTATTCACGCGACGTTCCACTTTGGACTCAGTTTAGTCGACGTATGCCGTCGTGCGTTTCGTCGCGCGACGCTTAACATCTCCTCATAACTAAGGCAAAGTGTCTCGTTACGTGCTCAGTCGCGTGACGAGTCGTCAATTTCTTAATTTGTTTTAGAGTGCTATGTTGCGCGTCTCGCCTCGCGACCACTCTTTTTATTTATCTCCACCTGCTTATAATGATTAGACATGAAACATGACTTTACTTTACGCTAAACATAGTGTCTACATTAAATTTCCTTCCATTAAGCGAGTAGTTAATTTATAATCATGTAACGTGACCGTTTCCCGACTGTCTTGTTCTCTTTCTCTCTTAACTATAACTGCGAGCCCGCGTGGAACGTCAGTTTACTTATTGCATTCTATTGTATGGTGTACTATTCTTTTGTATTAAATATGTGGATGTATGTATGTTTGCGCTCGCATAGAGAACGATCCGGTCGGAGAACCCGAAGAACCCGCAGGAGAAGCCCCTGAGCAGCAGTCGGTTGGTGGAGGCAAGTGTCCTTTGACCTATCTCTGTCCTATTCATTCTTTAATTCACCTCCCGCATTACACATTTATACCTAAGGATTGACTAGCTTTTGTTATCCATGTCCTTGTTTACCTATTTGGGTCGGATTATTACTGTTTAGCTTCATGCTATTGCTCAACTCTAATCAATGAACATGATGAGATTATATATGATACGCTGTTTTCCCCTCTCTTATTATGATGTTATACTTGTGGCTTTTAAGGGGGCTCGAGCGGTTTCTCGAGTGCCTCTCCGTAAGGACCTGTTCTATGGATGACCGCCCGGGAAAACAGTGCAACCATGAGGGTGGAATGGGACGCCCTTAGCTGAATAATTAGAGGAACCAGGGTGTAGTTCGCTTAGCCGTCGTGCCGTCAATGGGGCTCGGTGTATGCGGCTCGCTCTGCCAAGGTTGATTTGTCCCTTGGGGAGGAGTGCGGTACATTTAGGAAACCTAACGGGCGACTACAGTCCCGGGGAATCTTTGTAAAGGCTACGTAGTGATGCCCTGCTGGGTCACCTTGGTAGTGATCAATGGAGAGTCATGATCTCCGTGCAGAAAGGGAATCACGGCTTGTGGGTAAAGTGCATAACCTCTGCAGAGTGTTTGAAAACTGATATATCAGCCGTGCTCGCGGTTATGAGCGGCCAAGGGAGCTCCAGTGATTAGTGGTACTTGATCAGAGATACTTTGGTACAGGTGGCTATGAGATCGATGGTTTTGGTTATGACCATGGTGCTGGTAAGTGGTATTCTTTCCGTTTGGAAAGGGTACTTTGGGTTAATAACTTGGGTTAACGCTAAAACCTGGCTTTCTACTAGTAAATAATAAACTGACCAACTAAAAGCAACGGCTTGACTTACCCCCACATAAAGCTAGTCCACTACAGCCAAACAGGATACTTGCTGAGTATGTTGATGTGTACTCACTCTTGCTCTACACACCAAACCCCCCCCCCCCCAGGTTGTTAGCATTGCAACCACTGCTCAGGAGAAGATGAAGCTGTGGAAGGAGACTTCCAGGAGTTCCAAGACTACGACGAGTTCTAGGTGTGGGTTAGCGGCAACCCCCAGTCGGCTGCCTTTGAAGGCCGCGGTTATCTACGTTTCTTTTCTGCACTTTGATTTATTGTAAGGACTATATGGACGTCTCAGACATATGATGTAATCGACTATTATTTCCCCTTTTAATACTATTTTGAGCACTGTGTGATGATGTCCATGTTATGTAACTGCTGTGTACGTGAATAACTGATCCTGGCACGTACATGGTTCGCATTCGGTTTGCCTTCTAAAACCGGGTGTGACACCACCGCAGATAGTCAGTCCATCGTCTAAGTCATTACTTCAATGAAAGCCATGATAGCGCTCGCGCTAGTGACTTCCCCTCTCTCCGGCCGCCAGCGCGCTCACTCAAAATTGGACGCCACCGCCGATCGATGTAATAAATTAAGTGATCACCGAGGTCCACTAGGTTATTACGCACCCAACACCATCCGTTATTTAAATAGGATGTGGCACCAATTAATATGCGTTGCTAGCAGAATATATTAATTTACTAGGATGTGGCAATAGTTAATATGTGTTGCTACTTGCTAGTAATATTTAATATTAGAAAACAGAACAATTAGGTACGGATAACTCACAGATCTAATCTATCTCTCTTTTTATTAAACCAGGGAGAATTCTCGGCTTCTTCCGCTGCCACGTTATCGTCACCTCCTTGACACACTCCCAATTTGACGCGTGTCCCAGTGGACATGACATTTTATTTCAATCCAGCTATGAGTGCCGTAAGCCCGTGATGGCAGCCGCCTTCTCGTCCTCCATGACTCCACCCCATCCAAACCCTAGCACCGCCCAGCAGTACCTCGCTTGGCTCTAGATCCCATGCTATGCCACACAACATGCCAGCAGACGTGGTGCAGCAGTGCCCGAGCGTCCATCGGAGGCATGACCAAAACGGGGTACGCCCCATGTGCCTGGTGCTGCTCCTTCACCGAGGTGCCCGACAACCACAACCTCCGCCCGCTCCCCTGCTCAACTGCATCTCCGGCCCGGCGGCGTAGAGGAAACTACCACCCATGTCCTCATCGACGCCGTCCTTCTACGGCTCTCTGACCACATCCAGGTCCTAGGCATAGGCGGCCTCATTGACCCGCGCTGCAGTGCACAGAAAAGGTGGGTTGATTTTGAGCTGTGCATGGTATGTCGTCACATATACTTCTCCTGCTAAGGAGATCAAATCAATTGCTTCCTTTAAAAAATGTATAGATTGGCCTAGCTTACGACGTAAGCCTACTTATAACAACTCGTGAGGAGGAGGAGAAGCAGATTGGGACATGAAAGCACACCTCTCTGAGTTTTGGGTTTTCGACTTGCATCAGATATTGGAGGCCACATACAACTTTTCTGAAGAAAACAAACTTGGGGAAGGTGGGTTTGGCCCCGTTTATAAGGTAAATACAGGCAACACACAGATGCATATATGTGTATATGATCCTATCTACCAGTTAATTAGCTCCTGCACACTACATAAGGTAAAACCTTATACAGAAAAAACATAACTCGCAGATTTCAAAATAGATGCAACTAGATGTAAAAAAAATATTAGGAGCAAAACAGCACCCTGGTCCTCCTACATACAACTGAAGAACTCCTGAATATTTTCTCTTCACAGGACCAATTTCCTGAGGCAGCTGGGATAGGAGTTAAAAGACTTGCTTCACATTCAGGACAAGGTTTCGTGGAGTTCAAAATTGAGGTGCATCTCATGACAAAATTCCAGCATACAGATTTGGTTACGCTCGATGTTGCTCGCAGAAATAGGAGAAAATTTGGGTCTATGAACACTTGCCAAAGAAAAGCATGGACTTCTTTATCTTTGGTATGTCGTACTGCATTTTTAAACTTAAGTTTTACATAGGTTTTATAAAGATTTTTATATTTATTATCATCTCGATGTTCCAAAAATGAAAGGAAGCTCTCTTAGTATGTTGTTTCTAGCATCTGAGCATAGTTCACTACGTATATAATTCTAAGTACATTGTTTCTGATTTATAGTTTGTCAATGGATTATCATGATTTACAGTTTGTCAATGGTTTCAACAATATAAAGACTTTTACATTGATTTTAGTTCACTACGTATATATTTCTATTTGAATTACAGTTTTTAGGGCTGATAATAGAGGGCTGCAACTGATGGTAGGAGGTGACCAGTTTTATGCTTCCCTCAATAGCAGGAGGTGGTAGAAAGGAGGTGTGTACTGTGTCAGCAGCTCGTGATGCCAATTTGACCTAACCATATATGGTCACCTTGGAGTCTGAATGCATAGCCTCATAGGTCATATACTATGACCTAATCACGTCCTTACCGCTCGTGCATGTTTTGATTTTTATTAGTACGCAGATCGTGCCTGTTTTGATTTTTATTAGTACATGGAAATGTTTTGGCTGTTCATGGTTTTTCAAATTCATCCTTCTACTACAATGGAAAGTGTATGCTTACTGCAGATGCAATAGTTGAACTTCATAATATTATTCCTTTTATGATATTTTAGCATGTGTAATCTATTATCTGTTGAGCATGTTAAGTTCTATTATGCAGACAGATAATATGAGACACACCACATTGGTAATTAGGGAAATATGTTACCTTGGTCAGTGGAGGAAGAATGCATGATGCTGGTAATGTTATGTCACAAATAAGGAAAAATACGCTTGAGGAGATCAGGCAAGACCTTTGCGTGGTATGAAAACACATGTGTATAGTAGCATATAGATTCCTTTGTCAGGTTGCACAACTTTTTATTACTTAACATTTCTAGCAGTATTAATTTTCTTGGCATCATTTTATCTTCTATACCGTGTTACTTACTATGGATAGAAATCGTTTGATGTTGTCAATCATCAGGTTTCATGTGCACATCTAGCAAGAAAAATGTTGTAGGATGTCATCATAATGGTCCAAAGATTTTATCATGAGGTATTATTGTTTGCAAAGTGAATAGTAGACATGGTCATTTGCTTCAAAAAGCGATGGTTGATTGTATTGATGAATATATCTTCTATTAATGTGTTTTCAACATTGACATTTGGTCCAAATGGAACATCTAGCAATGAACAAGGAACTTAAATCTTGTAATTTCGATTGGTTGAACAAAATATGTCTACACTCACTTCATTTTTGGCCATAGCGGCAGTACAAATTTTGAAGTACAACCATTTCTATTCCGTGTTTGGCAGTTTTAGCACAATTCAAACAACTCATTCCCCCCATAGATTCTATGTTTTTTGGTCTTGTCAGGATGTTGTAGTACATTGACTGGTAATGTTAGGTCACACATGGTTGGATTATCCTTAGCTCTAATGTCAGAACTAGCAGTATATCTTTTCACTTCCCTATGAGGATCAACAAATCTCATGATATCAGCTCGTTCATTCCTGTGCTTTCCTATCGCACTATTGTATTCTTTTGCACATATATTTTTCTAAAATGCTTTCTTGTTGTTCATCAGTTTCAGTACCTAGGATGAAGTTTCAGAGCTACCAGCTATTTCAGTTTCAGAGCTGCCAACTGATTTCAGTTTCAGAGCTGCTAGATTCTAGTTTCAGAGCTACACTATGAATCCACACTTGATTATATTTTCTTTTCAGTTTTAGAGCTCCAAGATTTCTACATAATTTGAAGATTATGCTACCAAAAAAGCTTTCCTAATTTACCTAGGATGAAGTTAAATATTGTTTAGAATATTGTTTAGGATGAGTCATATGTTTATATTTTTGTCTCCAGAAATATTTGTATACGCATGAAGTGGTGATTATTTGAAGTTGTGCTAGTCTGTATATTGACTATTTTATTTCAATGAGAAATGGTTTGTCCATTACAATCGTGTTTATGCCTAGGATGAATTGGAGCTTCTAATTTTACTAATGGCAAATGATGTTGTATATTATTTTGTATTCAATAAATGGTTTATTTCTTGCCACAAATAGATGTGCTCTCACAAATCCATTCTAAATGTTGCCATTGTTACATGGTTCAATAACATTGCAACACATAAATGTGTTGCCATAAATCTAAACAAAATGTTGCCAAATCCAATACGGGTCAACCTGTCTTTGCCGGTACAAACACATGTAAGTGTTGCAGTAGGAAATAAATATTCGTTGCGCCACAGCAACACTTATACCCAAACATATATATAAGTGTTGCAGTAGTCCCTAGCAACGGCATCATAGGCAACACATAATTATGCGTTGGTATAACCCTTAGCAACAGTTATTTCAACTTCTAGCAACACATAAAAGTGTTGCAATAGGGGGGTATTTTTGTAGTGAATCACCAAGAACACATCACATTATTCTTGGTTTTCGCTGTCATCGTGAGCAGGCATGCTCCGGTCCGGAATTGTGCAATTAATGGTCGGTGTTGGGTCGCCAAGGGTGGAATTAGGTGTCGAACAAAGGAGAAGCCTAGTTGTTGCATTTTCCGGCAGTACGAGTTCGCCGGAGGTGTGATCGTCGCCGTTCACCGTCATGGACTTGGTACGGTAAAGAAATAGAACTCCGGGGGCCTAACTGTGAATGTCAGAGAGACAAACAAATAGTGAAAAGGGTTCTTAACCAGTTATTCGAACAACCAGGGTCCTCTATGCAAAGCCGGCAATGCGGGCGCGCGGGCGCGTTTCACCCGGTAGTGGGACGGTTCGAGCTGGTTTCAGCCCATCACTGTTTATCATTTTTCTTTTTCTTTTCTACCAAGCTTAGGGAATTTATAGAAAATTCTATAAAAATGATAAAAATATGATACCAATTTTACTAGACTCATAAATTCCTCTAGTATTTAATAAAAATAGTTCCAAGATTTTTAGTCCCAACCATGAATTAATTAGTATTTCAGAAGGCCTAAAATTAGTCTTTTGGAATTTCAGAAATTATTTGATAACTCCAAAAATCATAAAACTTTTTGTGTAAGCTTAATTTGATAATTAGAGCCTTTGGGTAAAGTTTGGTATGCTTTGGACATTGTTTGATTCCTAAACCCTAGCTTCTTAGAATAAAACTGCTTAACCCTACTAGGGTGTTAACTCAGAAAGCCCTAGTTATCCAGGTGTACCGTGAAGGAAGGTAGTATTCAAGATACAACTTGATGTATCTCTAATATAACTGCATAATTATAGCATCACATGAGCATTCATGTTTATATATGGTGATGTATAGAAAACGAAGAAGAAGTGAGTGTCGAAGAAGAAGAAACTACACCACCATCTGAGACTCCACCTGTTGAGAACTGTTTTTATTTTGATATCTGTGGAACAGAACCCGAATCCCCTACAACACAAGGCAAGCCCCGATGCATTTACCTTTCCTTGTGATTTTAAACTCTTTATCACTTGAATGATGCATTAGGTGATAGGAGTTGAGTGCTACACAATTGCTACATTTCCTTCCTTGAAGTTGACTACCATTCCTTGATTACCTATTTTATTAAAAGGTTTTCTGATGCTTAGTCTTGCTTTAGCAAAACAAAAATGTTTTGGTTTTAACAAAAGATGATGCTTCAGATGGAATGGGATGTTTTCAAAAATAAAACCTGATGCTAGATCCATCATGGCCGTGATGGGTTCAACATCGGACAAGGTGTACCTCTGTTAGGTACCAAATTTTGGGATTGAAAATGATAAAGAAGAGACTGGATGGGTGACTTGCATGAGAAGGAAGTCTCGGTGTAGTGTCTCCGTCTGAGTCGATTAAGAATCATGTCAATGTAGGCTTGCTAATTGAGGACCTTTTAACTGGCCACATGCCTCGTCATGGGTAAGCTTTGCCTCGTGCAGACTAATACCAGAAAGCCAAAAACGCAATGGGAGTGGAGAGATGGCGAGAGTAACGTGTACCCTCCGTGGCAAGATGATGGACGGTGGTGTATCTGTGATCTCGGTTGGCGTGAACTGGTCTTAAGAAACCCGGTGGCGAGTGGACATATGTAAGGGTTAAGTGCTACATATGTCATGTGGTTGGAGATCCCCAGCTAGGTATTAATCGATTTGGATCGCCGTTACTTCTCGGACATGAAGACTTGGTCACTGCCCTACACATAGCAATCCAGTAAAGAAAAAGGGTGATAAAAGACGGCTAGTGTAGGCCAAGTGCTTGAACTAGGGTAGAAAGAACTCTAGCTGCCGGTAATGACTTAACTTGATAATTAAACTGGATTTTTAAGGATCCACTGTTAGTAAGCATTTCTACAAACAGAGTCTTTGATCCTTGAATAGCCTTACCTGACTCCCTCAAGCCAGCATATCCTTGAGAGTCTTTTCTTTTGATGGGTAAGACTTGTGAAAGTACACTCTGTACTCAGGGTTCTCAAACCCATGTTGTTGTAGGTGAGGAAACAACAGACTTTTGCTATTTTTGTTCAAAGGTGGTACCCAAGGAAGAGTCCCAGCAGTGAAGTGGTCGCAAGAGGATGTTGGCCTCCCACTTGAAAAACAATAAACCTTTGTGTGGGAGGGTGTTTTGCCTCTCTGGTCTATAATAATACTATAAGCACTCTTAGTACCCTAGGATTTTAATAAGTACACTCTCTCTATATTTTGTTAATGTAAATTAAGTTATTGTAAATTGCTTCCGCTTATTCTTTCCTCCGATTTGATGTAATATCTGTGTGACGGGTGAAGCGCTCTTGGGCGAAATGATGAGGATACAATTACCGAACTTGTCAAGTGATTATGTGCATCAACAGGGTTGTCCAAGGTCCATAGGACAAGGACAACTGTAGGTGGGCCTAATACCTTTGGAGGTTCCGTCACATGTAGGTGACCGACGAGTGGGACCTAGGGGCAGGGGGCGCTCAGGCGAACCACTATCCAGAGATCTGGATCTCTAGATCGGGGCTGGACGGCTGAGATCAAACGCAAGGGGAGGTTGATGGCTTCGGGCGCCACTGCTCCAGTCACGACAGTGAAGTCACCGAAGGTGAGGCAGGTGTGGGCTCCAGGGGGTCTAAGGTCGCCGGAGTTGGCTAGGACTGGTGAGGGGAACCCGACGAACTGGTAAGGAGGTAACAGCTAAATTTGGTAGATATTAGAGAAGAAATTTTATACCCCCAAATTTAGGGTGTTACAAACCTATCCCCTTAAAAAGAATCTCACCCTCTACATTTAGGGATGGCTAGGAAAGAGCTCGGGATACTTGGCTTTCATATCATCCTCTCTTTCCCAGGTTGCTTCTTCCTCTGAATGGTGACCCCATCTGACTTTGCACATTCTGATGGTGCTTCTGCAAGTGACTCTGTCTACTGTCTCCAAAATATGGGTTGGCTTCTCGATATATGTCAAGTCTTCCTGGACTTCGAGATCCTCGGTTGGCAATTGCTATTTTGGCACTCGCAAACATTTCTTCAGCTCAGATATGTGGAAAACATCATGCACTGCTAACAGACTCCCTAGTAGGCTGAGCTGGTATGCCACTTCTCCACATCTTGCCTGAATTTGGTATGGTCTGATGTATCGGGGCGCTGGCTTGCCCTTGACTCCGAACCTTCTGACAACTCTGATTAGTGACACCTTTAGATAAACATTGTCTCCCACTTCAAAACTTAGCTCTCTTCTTCTGGTGTTGGCATAACTCCGCTGTCTAGACTGTGTTGTCTTTTGGTTCTCCCAAACCATACTGATATTCTCTTTGGCTTCAAGCAAAATATCTAGACCAAACACATGCCTTTCGCTAGGTTGGTCCCTGTGCAACGGAGTTCAACAATTCCTCCTAGAGAGTTCTTGGAACGATGACATCTTCGAGCTAGTCTAATGGCTACTGGAGAACTCTGCATAAGTCAGCCTCTTATTCCAACCTAACTTGTCCTGCAAAACACATGCTCTCAACATATCTTCTAGGATTTGGTTGGTTCTTTCAGTCTGACCATCCGTTTGTGGGTGACACCTAAACTAAAATTCAGATGTGTGGTCAAGGCTTCATGCAACTGCTGCCAAAAGTGAGAGGTGAATTGCATTTCTCGATCTCATAATATCTTCTTCGGAACACCATCCAAGCATACAATCTGGGACATGTATAACTCTGCCAACACGGCACTACTGTACCTAGTCATGACTGGTATGAAATGAGCCGCCTTTGTTAAGCAGGCCACTACTACCTAAATGGATTCATTACTGGCTCGAGTTTGAGGCAAACCGACTATAAAGTCCATCACAATCTCATCCCACTTCCATTGACGAATGTGCAATGGCTGCAACAAACCTGCGGGCCTTTGATATTCCGCCTTAATTCTCTAGCAACTGTCGCATATGGCAACATACTCCACGATCTCCCTTTTCATATCGTACCACCAGAATCTTTTCTTTAGGTCTTGGTACATCTTCTCGCTGCTAGGGTGTATGAAATAGGTTGTCTCATGGGCTTCGTTGAGAATCAGCTCCCAAATCGACTTGATGTCGGGAACACATAGCCTTTGAACCATACCATGCCTTCCGCGTCTTCCCAGAAGTCTTTGCCTTTTCGGTCTAGGATTAGCTACCGAATCTCATTGATCTTCTCATCATTTTTCTGCCCATCTTTGATATCTTGTTCTAGAGTGGGCTCTAGCTCAACTTTCACTCCCTTTGTGCTGTTTAGAAATCCGAGATTCATCCTGTCGAATTCCTTCGCTAGCTCATATGGCATATGGCGAGTGACCATCATGTTGACTTGGCTCTTCTTGCTCAAAGCATCTGCAACTACATTAGCTTTGCCTGGGTTATAATGTATCTCCAGCTCATAGTCTTTGTTCTGCTCCATCCATCTTCGCTAACTCATGTTTAGTTCTGACTAGGTGAATATATACTTAAGACCCTTGTGGTCTGTGTAAACATCACACTTATTCCCATATAAATAGTGTCTCTAGGTCTTCAATGCATGAACTACTGCTACCAATTCCAGGTCGTGTGTGAGATAATTTCTCTCATGAATCTTCAACTTTCGGGACAAGTATGCCACCACTCTCCCTTCTTGCTTTAGCACACACCCCAGACCAGTGTAAGAAGTATAGCAATACACTAAGAATGGCTTGTGAACATTAGGTAGGATCAACACCGGTGTTGTAGTCAACTTCTTTTCCAATGCTTCAAAGGACTCATGGCACTCTGGGGTCCACTTGAACTCAATTTTCTTCGCTAGCAAGGCTGTGATCGCTCTCGAAATCTTGTAGAAACCTTTAATGTAACAACAATAATATCCGGCCATTCCAATGAAACTCTTGATCCCTCGAACATCTCTCGGTGCTTTCCAGTCCAGAATATCTGCCACTTTTTTGGATCCACAGCTAACCTATCTCGGTTTAGCATATGACCCAAGAACAGGACTTTGCTGATCCAGAACTCACATTTGCTCAGTTTGGCATACAACTGATGATCCCGTAACTGTTGCAATGCTATTCTCAAATGCTCTTCGTCCTCCTCCTCATTTTGAGAATTTATGAGGATATCATTGATGAACACCACTACAAACTTGTTGAGATAGTCCATGAACACACTATTCATTAGGTACATGAAGAAAGCTGGTGCGTTCGTCAGACTGAAGGACATAACTGTTTACTCATAAAGTCCGTACTTGGTGATAAATGACGTCTTTGGTACGTCCGAAGGCTAGATCCTGAGCTGATGATAACCTAATCTTAGATTTATCTTTAAGAACACATTGACTCTTCTTAGCTAGTCAAATAGAACTTATATTCTGTGCATGGGGTACTTGTTCTTGATGGTGACATCATTCAGAGCTCGGTAATCTATACACATCCTCTTCGTACCATCCTTCTTCTCCACAAACAACACTAGGGCGGCCCAAGGCGAGGTGTTGGGTCTGGAGTAACCCTTCTCTAACAACTCGTCTATCTGCTTCTTGAGTTCCACCAATTCTGGTCCGTACACTCTATAAGCTCTCTTAAAAATAGGGGCAGTGCCCAGGATAAGCTCTATGGAAAATTCAAATTTTCTCTTAGGTGTCATGCTTGATAACTCCTTGGGGAACAGATCTAGAAATTCTGATACTACTTTGATGACTTTGAGCGGATTGACTGCCTCGCTATGAGCAGCTATCTGATGATAGTTTCCTTTCCTTGGTTTAGACAAGATCAACTCCACCAATACTTCTTCTCCTGACAAGGACACCAACCTCACATTACTCTTGTCACAGCTAAGGCCTTCTTGGTACTTGGTCAACCAATTCATCCCTAGGATGACATCTATGTTTACATCCAAGTACCCATTACTATTAGATAAGCGAGAAATTCTATCCACCTTATTTGAACTCTTTCACTTGGGCAAAATTTATCTGTTTGGGTCCTCCCACCAACTGAACTAACCCTCATAGGCGGGAACATGAGTGCTACTGGTACGTTGTGTATTTCTACCCATGATGCAGTCACAAAAAAATGCATGGCTCTAGTATCAAACAAAACATTTGCATAATGAGGTTTGACTGAGAACGTACCTAGTGCCACTCCTGCGGTCTCCTGAACTGTGTAGGCCTCTAGGTGGTTCACCTTTCCATACTGAGTACATGGTTGGCTACAGTTGTTTGCTCCTTGCTGAGGTGCATTATGTCTTGCTAGGACTTTAGGAGCTAACTGCTGCTGAGCTGCTTTCTTTGAACATTGCATCGCCTAGTGGCCTTGCTCTCCAAAGTGGAAACATCCTCGGTCTCCTCCTTGCATTGGGGCTATCTGGCTATTCTGATTGGTTTATGGGGCAGGAAGGCGAGGTGCCTAATTGTTCTACCTCTGGTATTGTCTTCATCCTGATTGATTGTGCTAGCAGTACTGCTACTGCTGAGTGAATTGCCTCTAGAATTGTTGTTGATATGGACACTGGTTACGGTGCTGATATCCCTACGGGTGACTCTGCTTGAACTGCTGGGGTGGATTGCTTGAGAAATGGGGACGGCTGCTGCTCCTGTCCTGTGGTCCACCAACCTTGTACTTTTGGTCTTCCATCTCTCGATGCTTCCTCTCAGTCATTATAGCCCTATCAATCAGATGTTGGAAGGTAGGGAAGGTATGGTTCATCAACTGCTAGTGCAGGGGATCTGCCAAACCTCTCAGGAACCTGTACTGCCTCTTGGCATCAGTGTTGATGTCAGACCCGGTTTTGGAAGGCAAACCGAATACGAACCATGTATGTGCTAGGATTAGACATTCACATACATAGTGATTACATAATTAGACATCATCACACATTGCTCAAAAATAATAGCGGAATTAAGTACTTTATTACATCACGATGTCCTTGGCATCCACAGAGTCATTAACTCAAGTCATAATCAAAGTGCGAATAAAAAATGTAGTACGATAAAGCCTTCATAGGCAGCTAACTGGGGGTTTTCCACTAATCTAATATAGAACTCATCGAGGTCTTGGAACTCCTGAAAGTCCTCCATGTTGCCTTCATCTTCTCCTAAGCACAGATTACAACGGGGACAACTTGGGATTTGGTGTTTTAAAGCACGAGTGAGTACACATCAACATACTCAACAAATGTCCTGTTTGGCTAAAGTGGAATAGCTGTTTGTGGAGTTAAGCTTAAAACAATTGCTTTTAATTGATCAAGTATTTATTACTAGTAGAAAGCCAAGTTTTACCAGCAATCCCAAGTTATAATCATCATCATTATAATCATCATCCAAGAGGAAACACCAAAATTCCATAATTATAATCATCATCATTAAGCATCATCATAAAAGTATCCAAAGTAACTCTAATCAAAGGAGCTCCTAAGGCTACTCATAACCGAGATCACGGCTCATATACCAGTTTCTAACACCTTACCGAGGTTGCACACTTTACCCACGAGTCGTGATCCCTTCCAATCCTAGGTTGTACAGACCTGATCTTCACTACTGAGGTGAATGGCCAGAAATTCACTACGTAGCCTTCACAAAGATTCTCCCGAAGTCATAGCCGCCCGTTAGGTTTCTCTAGTTTGATAAACATAGTACTTCTCCCCATAAGAAGGGTGACTAACAAAAGCAACACAAAAGAACCTCAACACCCAGCCTCGGCAGAGCAAGTACTGTGCCCGGACACCATTGACGGCATGACGACGAAGCCGACTACACCTCAAGTTCCTCTAATTAATTAGCTAAGGGCATCCTATTCCATCCTCGTGGTTGTACTGTTTTCTCGGGTGGTCATCCAACGAACAGGTCCTTACAGAGAGGTACTTGGGAAACAACCCGAGTCCCCTACAGTATCACAAGTTAATCATCATATCTAGAATAACATCATCATATCATAAGTAATATCATCATGTTCATTGATTAAAGTAAAGCAGTAGCATAATACTAATCATAATAGCCAATTCCCAAAGGGTAAACAAGGATAGGAAAATAGAATACTAGTCAATCCTTAGGTTGATCATGGTATGTGGGACAGTGAGTTATAAAGTAAATAAGACATAATGGGTCAGAGGACACTTGCCTTCACCAGTTTGCTTCTCAGGAAAGTCTCCTGCAACACACTTAGGAACCACAGATTGCTCGTTGTCTACACAAAGTAATCTTTCATTCAACACACTTGGGGAATAACAAAGAACATTACACCAAACATATGCAACAGATCAAACACAGGTTCAGTAGAAAAGTATAGACACACAAGTGAACTCTAGGTTCAAGGGTAGATCATTATGTTTAAGGGTCTACTACTCTCTAACTAAGCCTATCTTAGTAAATTACTTACTTAAATAAAGTTGCTCTAGGGATGGGATTATCCATTAATTGAGATTAGGATTACAAAGTTAAGCACTTTACTATTAATTAGTGTTTTACCCTTTTTATTTTATTGCTAATGAAGTTTCCATAGTCTTATTCTACCCTAGAGTCTACCATAAAATTGGGACATTAAAACAGTGAATGAACATAATTTAAACAGATAAAGAATAATGATATGAACATTTTGCAATTTGAACCATCCAATTTGGAGTTCATATGCAAAAGATATGAAATTCACAAGTTTTGGAATTCAAAAACCCTAAATTAAACCTAATTTTCTAATTACAAACAGTCACACCTAGATTTAAGGGCCAAACCCGGGCGCGAATCAAATGTGTGCTGCGATCAAGTATGACGCATATGATGACTCATGGTACAAAAACGAATGTCACATCTTTAATATATAATGGAGTTCTGTACAAAATAGTTAAATAATTACATCATACGAAGACAACGATCCAGCAACCAAAGTTGACTGGGAGACGACGACCTAGACCTCTCACGAACTCATCGCGCCATCCTTCATTCTCCTCATCCTGTGGTACCAGTTCTTGACCTGGGGGATGTGAGTACAATAAGGGTGAGCTCACATACGTTCATCGCTCAATAAGTTGTGGGGAATAATGTGCATGAGCTCACTTACAGTGGGGCTCATGTGAAGTGTAAGGCTTACCAAAGGAGATGGTTAAAGCTGAGCATTGCTTTTAAAGTTGGTCAAAGTTTTATTAGCAGTTACTAAGTTTAAGTAGATACCAACCCAAATAAATAAGAGATCACAATTGATAATAACACCCATAATGCAATGCAAATGACAAATTAAGTTTAATTCCATAATTTAATCATGTGAGGGTCCGAGCTGCTCACGACCGTGAGCACGGCTGATATAGTAGTTTTACACTCTATAGAGGTTGTGCATCTTTACCCACAAGTCGTGTTACGCATTTGCCACAGGGTTGTACAGACCCCTATACCTCTACCGAGGAAGCGAGGAAGGATAGCACTACGAGGCCTTTCCAACGTTCCACTAGTTCGAGAAAACCCACTATGGTTTCAGGAAGAAGGAAGCATAGGAATCCCTCGTCCGAAATGCCATCGTAGGAGTTCGACCCGAGAACCTCCCTATACTCTGTAGCAACGTCTCCCCGCTTGCCCCTTTCAGGTAAGGTAATCTCTCCCTAGCTTTCTTAATTATTTGGCCAAGGCCGTCCCATTCCACCCTTGTGGTAGCACTATTTTCTCGGGTTGTCGCTCCATGTTCCAATTAACATAATGATCTTATCATGAACAATAATGAAAACAATACCAAAATTGGAACATGATCATAACATAACGATAATTTCCCAAAACTAGGTAGAGTAATAGCAAATCTACCCAATAGTTCTTTTGTTAGAGTTATGGTTGAAAAGATATGGGCAAGGGCAAACCTCTTTCGATGCCCATGTCCACCACGATGGGGCTTGATGCCAATGAGGAAGGCGAGCCCGTAGACTAGGAGTATAGGAGCATGATTGGCTCCCTCCTGTACTTGACTATGATGAGGCCAGATATACACTTTGAAGT
Organism: Zea luxurians; assembly: GCA_029449295.1. Lineage (NCBI taxonomy): Eukaryota > Viridiplantae > Streptophyta > Magnoliopsida > Poales > Poaceae > Zea > Zea luxurians. The sequence goes on from JAOPSE010000033.1 coordinate 4,576,531, forward strand.
GTGTCTGTGCTCTCATTTCCAGGCTTCCCCATGCAATTCTCATAGATAGGCTGTGAAACAGATTATGAGGTACCTACGCTTCACTCCTGAGTTTGGTTTGTGGTACTCTTCTTTCTGCGGTTATTCCAATGCTTTGATATTACAGGATGTCGCTTCGAGCACAAGTCTATTTCTAGGACTTGTCAGTTTTTGGGGACTTCGTTGGTTTCCTAGTCTTCGCGCAAACAGTCTAGCGTGGCTCAGTCTACCACATAGGTTGAGTATGTCGCTTCTGCTAGCTGTTGCTCGTAGTTTTTATGGATGATGTCTACTTTGTGGTATTTTGCTTGGATTTTCATTAGGTGCCTCTGCTTTCTGATAGCACGAGTGCCATAAGTGTTGACAAGAATCCTATGCTGCATCCGAGGACCAAGCATATTGATGTTCGCTTTCACTTTCTTTGTGACCATTCTGAGAAAGGCGACATCGATTTGCACCACATTGATATCCATCATCAGCTGGCTATTATTTTCACCAAACCCATTGATCTGTCTACCTTTACACATTTGAGAGGTGAATTGGGGGTTTGCTGCCCTTTTTGATCGAGGGCTCCGGTTTGTTTTTTATTTCTGTCTTCTACTTTTTCATATGGATTTTAGTCTTTTATTCACTGATTCCAGTATTCTATCAGCATCTCATGTAGCTTTTTGAGCTTCGGTTGTATAACTGCTAGATTGTGATTATGCTCCTAGTAGTATGTTCTATATATGTGTACATAATGATGCTATGGCAGGCTTAGACTCTTTTTCTCATATTGATACAATTTTGTTGATCTATGCTTGCTTTCATAATTGTGAACTTAACTATTATTTGTTGAATCCATAACATGTTCACCATTTGAGATTGGCACCTAGCATGTGTAGGATGAGTTTGAAATCCTTTGTGTTGTCACTACTATGTTAGGTGGCTATGTCTCATGCTTTGAGTCATTCATTGTCTTGAATCATAAATTATGTGCTTAAAATCAAAATCAAGATAAGTGAAAAAATCCAAAAGATCGACATGGTTTGCATTTGTCCCACCTCTTTGTATCGAGACTGCTTCCATTTGCACCTTTGTATGAACTAGAGCAGGGGAGGGGATGATCAAAACCGGTGTCTTTAGCTTCTTATTGCTTTTCCGCATAGGCTACACCCGGTTGAAAAGTTAGACAATGGCAATGCTTACAACCTCTCGTACTCACTTGATTTTCTCTAAAACTTGTAATTCAATGCAAAATACGATAAAACTGGAGAATTTGATTTGGTATCATTTTCATATATGTTTCTATCATGATGAGTGACCGCTGTTTGCGGTAGTTCACCTGGTTTACCTTGACTGGCACTTAGTTGATTTGCTTCTTACTATATGACTAGTGCTGTCTATAGTGGTGAACTTCTCTTTTGAACTACTTAAAACTAAATCAAATTGCTTACACTTCACATATCTTGTGCATATGATTAGTTTGAGCATTTGCTAGCATGTGCATTTATTGCTGCATGCATAGCACAACACCACTTAGAGCATTTTTACACTCTGACTAGTATACTCCTGAAACTCCAGCATATTCTCTCTTCTTTGGCATTTTTGCATTTTCTCAGGGCGAGTTCTCGTGTAAAGGGGGAATTTTTGTTTCTACCCTTGATTATGCTTGTTGAGTCCAGTTGTCAACAAGGTTGAGAGACTTTGAGATTCTTGGCCTCCTATCAAGGGGGAGAGATTTTTGCTTTATGAGAGTGCTTTCCAAGGGGAGAGATTCTCAGGGGGGAGAGACTTTGGATTTTGGAGCTTTTGCTAATTATGTTGAGCCATTGGCCTCCATCTAGAGGAACTTGCTTTGATTTTAGCTTTTGTGTTGATTTTGTGTTTGGATCTGGTTTTGTCTAATGGATAGCGGTGTTGAGCCCTACTTTTGCCTCTTCTTGAGGACTAGCTGTTTTCTGCTTGGTCATGCTGAGTCATTGCCCATTTCTTTGGAGACCAAGTTTTGCTTGCTTTGGATGACTTGTTTAGCCTTTTCTGGCTTTTGGTCATTCGAGTGAGTTTCTTTTCTTCTTCCTCTTTCTGATTTAATATGTTCACGTGGTGGTGTTGAAAATGCACTCATCAAGGGGCAGATTGCGAACACAAGGTTGACTTAAGTCCCTCTTTCTAGCCCGAACCAGCCCACCACCAGGAAAAATGCGCTCGCGCGCGCCCGTGCTGGTGACTTTGCGCAGAGGCCCCCGGTTATTCGAAAAACCAGTAAAGAATTCCTATACCCTATTCATGTGTTTCACTGACATGTGCACTTAAGTCCCTCTCTTCTTTCTTCTTCGCATGACCGGGTCCTCGACCATGGACGACGGCGTAGGTTGCTACGGCAAACCTGTACCGGCCGTTATACTCTATAATCCCTGCTCGAATTTGTTCTGCACCTAATTCTACCCTTGGCGCTCCACTAGGGATCAACAATTAAGCACGAACGCCATCCTAGAGCTTGGTCTATGGGCACCCGCGGATTTGAGGCTTTCCCGGCTCGTTCCCAATGATCTAGCACGATATAGCTCAATTGACTGAGCCGATGAGCATCACAAGCGCATGAGGGTGTTAAAATACAATCAAGAAGGATGAGGACGGACCTGAGGGTGGCTGCCCACGGTGAGGTGCCAACGGCGACGATTTTAGCTGATTTGGGGGAAAAACCAAATTCACGGTCTATGGTGGCTAATCGGGGGCGAGGGTTGGTGTTCTGGCTTTGTAACAATCCAACAGAGCAGACCACAAAATCAATTTATAGCGTCCGCAAGCGGTGGCTCCGAATTCGGGAAAGGTAAGCTGGCGGCCAGAGAGGAGGTGAGTCACCGAAGTCGCATATCGTGGCATGTACTCGGCAACAGTTTACGACGGTTATTGCCTAGTCTTCACGGCCCGCGACGACGTGGTGAAATGGCTTAAGGCGTGTCGTGACCGAGGGGAACGGCGACACGACAGCGGTGGTCGCGCGGCCACGTCGCCGGTGCAAGTGGGTACGGTGGCCAGCTCACGGTCTCATCCATAGTCAAGATCTTTTCACCCGCCACAGTTATCCACTTTACATAGGCACAAATCACGGTGGCCGGCGTGAATCATAGTGCAAGTTCACCGGCGGCGATGTTCACTAAATCTAGAATCTGATTCAGGTTACTGTACCATGGGAACTCCATTCAGTGTGCCTGACAGAGTAAGTTTGGGAGTGATTTACTCCAAAAATCGTACAACACTAGGCCAAGCTCGGTATAACAAATTTATTCACTAATGTTAAGGCTTCAACTTTGCCACAGTGACCTTGGTCTTAACTCCATTGAATTAACCACAAATTGTCTCCAAAGTTGACCAAATGTCAGTGAACTTCAATTTTCAGAACTGAAGTTGTCTGACAGCCTGACTTCTAGGGCATTTTATCCCAATTTCTATGTAGCTTTAGGGCTTAACCACTTAATCAAACTTGTACCCCTATAGTACCCCTATCAACTTGTTGTGGTGACCTAGGGCAGAATCTCCATGGATTAAGAAATACAAGGTCCCAAAGTTAGCTCAATCACAATGATTTCAAAGTTAGCCATTTGGGTGCCCTTGGGAACTTTTACAAATTATTCCAATTTCTTCCACAATACTTGAAAATCTTCCAATGTAAAAGTTGTTTGGTTTTTGATATTCTACCACTTTGATATATGCACTTAGGTCCAAAAGTGTATAGAAGTTGAAATCACCATATAGGGCACAAATTAGGGTTTCTAGGGTTCCAATTAGGGTTTTGAGTGTTCTAGGGTTTGTGTGCCACTCAAACTTTCCAAATTGAGTCTCTTATGAACATTTCAACTAACCTTTGAGACAAAACTCAATTTGCTATCACACACATCCTCATACCTCTATCCCTTGGTTAAGTACCCTATTCTAGGGCTAAGAAGCACTTCAAGTCATCACATCACAACTTGTTTTGAGGATTTAACCTAGTGGATGCATTCTAGGTGTAACAAACATGATGACATGTCAATGCATATGATGTTATTCTCAAGTTTTAGTTCTTGTAACACCAGGGGTGTTACATCCTTCCCCCCGTAAAAGAGAATCTCGTCCCAAGATTTAAGGTCCTAGGGTAAGTAATGGAAAAGGAAACACGTCACAACTTTATTTCCTAATTTATCTTATAGAGCAGGGGGTGGTGTGGGGTTTATTCCAACTTTACAATAAGGTACACAAATCTTACAGGTTACATGAAGCTAAAAACCTAGGAAAATTCTTCTCTAGAAAGTCTTGAGTCTCCTAGGTAGCTTCGTCTTCATTGTGTTGGTTCCACTATACCTTATAAAGTTTGGGAGTCCTTTTTCGGGTGATTCTATCCTTCTGATCCAGAACTCGAATGGGATGTTCTAAATAAGTCATGTCTAGTTCCAAGGTAACACCCACCACATCTATAGTTCGATCAGGAATCCAAAGACATTTCTTCAACTGAGGTACATGGAACACATTATGCACTATAGACAAGGATTCAGGTAATTGAAGTCTATATGCTACTGTTGGGGGCCATGCTCCGTCACGCCGAAGGTCCCGTAGAAAGAAGCAGCTTTGGCGGAAGCTGTCCGCAGGAGATGACCGAAGGTTTCTCTTCATGAAGCTTCGGTATTACAAACCGACTTAAAGATATAATGACCTTTCAATCCATAAAGGCCTGAGTCAATGTTGTAAACTTTTATGAGGGGCATAATTGTAATTCTTCACAGGCTGCGTCCTGTGTCTATAAATAGATGAACAGTACCCCCGTGCTGTTCACGCTGACTGATACACGCTCTTGCATCCCGCTTGTATTTTTGTCTTTCGCCAAGCCGAAGGTACAAATGTAATTCAATATTGCTCTAATTCTTTCATTATTATACAATAAAGACACATAATAATGCGTCATTCTCTCATGTTTCATATGCTTCTCCTTTTATCGGTATAAATTATAATGATGAAGGTATGTCCTTCATGACTTTCGTCTGAAGATCGTTATATCCTAAGGGAAATAACACTTCGAGGGACGAAGAACATTTACCATTAACTTTTTTCTGTGTTGCCTTGTTCTTAATTCGTAGTAGTTGAGAACAAGTCCCCAACATTGGCGCCCACCTCCGGTGAACTCACTTCCACTTTTTTGAGCTGATGGCTTCGTTCAACGATCAAGCTTGAGCTGCTTCGGTTCCGAAGCTGCTTCTTCCGATAACAGGCGGTTGATGTTCAGAACCAGCCAACAAGAAGCAGAAGAAGGAAGCACAGAGAAGGGTACAACATGTTGGGGTGCAAGGACCCTTCATCAAGTCGAGATGGTCTCACATTCCTATTACCTTCTCCCAAGAGGACCTTCAACTCAAGGATTACCCACACAACGATGCCATGGTTATCTCTTGTGTTATCAAAGGGTTTCTGGTTCACAATGTCTTGGTTGATACAGGTAGTGCAGCTGATATCATATTTGCTAAGGCCTTCAGGCAAATGCAAGAGCCAGAAGATAAGATTCATGATGCTACGCACCCTCTTTGTGGCTTCGGAGGAAGACAGATTGTAGCCCTGGGCAAGATCACCATGTCAGTGACCTTCGGGTTCATCAACAACACTAGAACTGAGCAAGTTGTGTTTGACATTGTTGACATGGAATACCCTTACAACGCAATTATTGGTCGTGGCACCCTCAATGCTTTCGAAGCAATCCTTCATCCTGCCTATCTTTGCATGAAGATACCTTCGGATCAAGGACCCATCGCTATTCATGGAAGTCAGGAAGCTGCCAGAAGGGCCGAAGGAAGCTGGACTGACTCCAAAGCAATCCATAATATAGATGGAGCTGAAGCTTGTGAACAGTACAAATTCAGAAGGGAGAAAGCAGCTTCAGCAGATCAGCCGAAGCCCATGCTCTTATGCGAGGACATAGCAGAGCAGAAGGTGATGTTGGGCTCTCAATTATCCGAAGACCAGGAGAAAACCTTGATAAGGTTTTTGTTCAACAACAAAGATGTTTTTGCATGGTCAGCTAATGACCTCTGCGGAGTAAATCGGGATGTTATTGAACACTCGCTCAATGTTGACCCATCCTTCAGACCCAGAAAGCAGAGACTTCGGAAAATGCCTGATGATAAGGCCGAAGGTGCTTGTAATGAAGTAAAAAGACTCCTTAGTGCAGGAGTTATCAGAGAAGTAAAATACCCAGAATGGCTAGCTAACACCGTTATGGTAAAGAAGGCCAACGGCAAGTGGAGAATGTGTATCGATTTTACAGATCTCAACAAGGCTTGTCCGAAGGACGAATTCCCATTGCCAAGGATAGACTCTTTAGTTGATGCAGCAGCTTCTTCAGAGCTCATGAGTCTGCTAGACTGTTACTCAGGCTATCATCAAATCTGGATGAAGAAGGAAGATGAGCCGAAGACTAGCTTCATAACCCCAAGTGGCACATATTGCTATCTTCGGATGCCTGAGGGGCTCAAAAACGCTGGAGGAAGTTTCAGCAGAATGACTGCGAAGGTCCTCCAGTCTCAGATAGGCAGAAATGTGCTAACTTATGTTGATGACATCATTGTAAAAAGCACGAAACAGGAAAATCATATTGCTGATTTGCAGGAGACCTTCGCCAGTTTCAGACAAGCTGGCTTAAAGCTGAATCCAGAAAAATGTGTCTTCGGAGTAAAGAAGGGGAAATTTCTTGGATGCTTGGTTTCAACAAAGGGAATTGAAGCTAATCCAAGTAAAATTGAAGCCATACTTCGAATGGAGCCACCAACTACAAAAAAGGGGGCCCAAAGATTGGCAGGGAGGCTGGCATCTCTCAATAGATTCATATCCAGATCAGCAGAAAGAAATTTACCATTCTTCGAAGTGCTGAAATCAGCCGAAGTCTTTCAATGGGGATCAAATCAACAAAAGCCTTTGAAGAACTGAAGCAATATTTGATAGATTTAACAACATTAACTCCACCAACGCCAGGGGCTCCTTTGTTGTTATACGTGGCAGCTTCGCACTCAGCAGTAAGTGCAGCACTTGTCCAGGAGAAGCTCGATGGCCAAGTCAAGAAGCAGGTTCCAGTGTATTTTGTATCTGAAGTCCTTAGTGTGTCAAAGAAAAACTATACAGAATTGGAGAAGGTATTATATGCTGTTTTGATGGCATCCAGGAAACTTCGGCATTATTTTCAGGCATACAATATTATTGTCCCTTCTTCGCAACCGTTGAAGGATATTATGAGAAATAGAGAAGCTACTGGACGGATTGGAAAATGGGCTGCAGAGCTCAATGAATTTTGCATTGATTATGTGCATAGATCCTCGATCCAGTCTCAAGCGTTGGCAGATTTCATTGCCGATTGGACGCCAGGGGCTCAGGATGAAGAAACAAATAAAGATGCCGAAGTATGGACAGTGTTTTGCGATGGGTCTTGGGGAACCTTCGGAGCAGGAGCAGCCGCTGTCTTGATCTCACCATCCAAAGTTAAAACTTGTTGTGCGGCAAGACTTGATTTTAGCTGTACGAACAATATTACTGAGTACGGAGCCCTGCTCCTGGGCCTTCGGAAATTAAAAGCAATGGGAATCAGAAGGGCGATCCTTAAAACTGATTCCCAGGTTGTTTCGGGTCATATCGACAAGAGTTGCAAGGCTAAAGATCCGAAGCTTGAAAAATATCTAGACACGGTCCGAAGAATCGAAGCTTCCTTCGAAGGATTTTCTGTCAAAAATATCCCTCGAGGACAAAATGAGCATGCTGATTTGCTGGCTAAGTCAGCAGCACAGAGGCTGCCTTTACCTTCGGATGTGTTTTTCGAAACAATAAAGGCACCTTCAGTGGAACTCCTTGAAAGAGCAGTTCTCAACATATCTCCTGTTTATAGCGAAGATTGGAGAACTGAGATCATCTCTTACCTTCAGGGTAAGTTCCTTTCAGATGACGAAGCTTATAACAGGAGGATAGAGGCAAGAGCTCGTCCATATGTCATGATAGAAGGGGAGTTGTACAAGCATGGAGTTTGCGCTCCGCTACTCAAGTGTTTATCTAGAACCGAAGGTATAGAATTGATGAAAGAAATACATGCAGGCCTGTGTGGATCTCACATTGGATCTAGGCCGTTACTTGGAAAAGTTTTTCGCCAAGGGTTTTATTGGCCGAAGGCAGCTTCGGATGCAGCGGAATTAGTTGAAAAGTGCGAAGGCTGTCAGAAATGTGCAAGAGATCAGAAACAACCTTCGTCTTTAACACAGCTCATACAACCCATCTGTCCATTGCAAAGGTGGGGCCTTGACTTGTTAGGTCCATTACCACCGGCTCAAGGGAATTTAAGATATGTTATAGTGGCTATGGAGTATTTTTCTAAATGGATTGAGGCAAAGCCACTAGCCACAATAACTTCGGCCACTGTCCAAAAGTTTTTCTGGCAGAATATTGTTTGTCGTTTCGGGGTACCGAAGGCCATCACTATAGATAATGGAACACAATTCGACTCCGAAGCCTTCAGAAATTTCTGTGATCAAATTGGTACGAAGATCCATTTTGCATCAGTCAGGCATCCGGAGTCAAATGGGCTCGTTGAAAGAGCCAACGGCATTATAATGACAGGAATAATGAAGTTAATCTTCAATCAACCCAGGGGAAAGTGGCCAGATCAGTTAACTAAAGTGGTGTGGAGCCACAATACAACAACATCAAGGTCTACAGGCTTTACTCCATTCAAGTTATTATTCGGTGACGAAGCAATAACTCCGGAAGAAGCTAAAACTGGATCAATAAGAGTAGTAGCTTCGACAGAATCAGGTCCTGAAGATGCTTGTTTTGTGGAAAAAGATGCTTTAGAAGGGATCAGGCTTCAAGCTGTGGAGAATATCAATAAATACCAAGCCGAAACAGTCAAATGGCGAGATAGAAAAGTTCGGCTAAAGAATATTGAGCCGGGACACTTGGTGCTTCGGAGAGTGGCCAACCTAGACACAGTGGGCAAGTTACAATTGAAATGGGAGGGACCCTTCTTAGTAGCATCTTCGTCAAGACCTGGTTCATACAGATTGAAGGACATGGACGGCAACGATATTCCAAGATCTTGGAATGCGGATGAGCTTCGGCGATATTATGTGTAACTTGATGTAACTTTTTATGTCTTTTCTTTTCTTTTTCATGGCACCCTTTTCCTTTCTAAAGGGGGAGAAAGGTTTTTAATGGGGCCATCATATGTAATTTCCTTTTTTAGTTCTATAAGAGCAAAATCCCCCAAGGAATGTAAATGTAAAAGCTGAGAACGCACCATTGAGTGCCGAAAACTGAAAAAGCGAAGAAGCTCCAAAGTCGTTCCTAAGGGAATGCAGAGCTTACAGCGAAAAGTCAACGCTGATTCCGCCGAAAGTAAAAGGCGAAGAAGCTCCAAAGTCGTTCCTAAGGGAATGCAGAGCTTACAGCGAAAAGTCAACGCTGATTCCACCGAAAGTAAAAGGCGAAGAAGCTCCAAAGTCGTTCCTAAGGGAATGCAGAGCTTACAGCGAAAAGTCAACGCTGATTCCGCCGAAAGTAAAAGGCGAAGAAGCTCCAAAGTCGTTCCTAAGGGAATGCAGAGCTTACAGCGAAAAGTCAACGCTGATTCCGCCGAAAGTAAAAGGCGAAGAAGCTCCAAAGTCGTTCCTAAAGGAATGCAGAGCTGATGTCTGGTTGTTTCTAAGGAAATAATGGCTGAGGGTACGGCTTCAGATATGTGTTTGGACATCCATTCGCACATCACATTACATCATAGCATTTGCATTCATAAACATTCATCCAGGCATATATAGGATAATCATCATCATGGCATAAGTGGTTGCTTCGGCATAAGAGAAGAGCTTCTTCGCGTACAAAAAGGAGAGCTTCGGAAGAAAGGGCAATGTTGTTTTTTATGCTTCGCTGTGTACGAAAAGAAGGGAAGGTGTTTTTTTCGCCTTCGGCTCAAAATACTAATTTCGTCCACATCAAAGCGCTTTATACATTGATGGAGGGGTAAGAACACATTATAAGGTATGAACAAAGTTCATTAAGAACAGTTTAGTTGTATTTACAAAAGATATTACAAAAGCCTTTTGAGTTTTTTCTACAGTCTACTCCTACTGGTCTTCACTGGGCTTCAGCTTCGGCTGCATATTCTTCAAGCATCAGCTTCAGCTTCGTCATCCTACATGAATTAAGTTGTTGTGGGTCAAAACCAAGATTGAAGGAAAAGGTAAGCACAAGGTATGACTTCTTACTGGTCCAAGATGACTCCGAGCTTCGTCTCCAGCCTTTTCTCGCCCGCCTTTTGTCCATATCATCTTTACAAATCTGTTAGAAATGCTTCGGGCGAGGTCAGGAATATCATCTAAAATTGTTGGTGATAGAGTGAAATTGGGTCTATTGACAATTTTCGCATGATCACAGCCAGCTTTTAAGAAGGCAGCAGCAGTGCCCCGAGAAGCTACCCAGGCACAGAAATCACCGTGCCCGACTATAACTTCGTCAAGCTCATCAATTTCACCTTCAATATGTTCGAAGGTTTTTGGTAAATCTTCAGCTGACGGGGTGAATTTCTCACTGCTGGCTCCAACTGAGTGGAAGATTTTTCTCAGTCGTTCAATACATTTGTTGCTAAATTCCAAACATTTATCCTGAAGGCTTGCCAATAATTTTTTCAAAACTGAATTTTCTTGGACTTCGGCTTTAAGCTTCGCATTTAGTTCTTGCTTTTCTTGTTCAAACTGTTCAGATTGGCAGAGGAGCTTCGTATTCAATTCCGCTATTTTAGCTTCGGCTTCTGCCAATAAGCCTTCGGTTGCCTGAAGCTCAAAGTTCTTCTTTTCAATAGTAGCTAATTGCTCTTTTATTTTGCTCTCTAAATTTTCAATTATAACCTCGTGCTTTTTGTCTTCCAGATCTTGCTGCATTTTCAAAGCCTTGCTCAGCAGCATACTCTGCACGTAAACAACCTTCGTTAAGACAGGTCCACATTATTGAAAACAATAAAAGTCAAGGGAATAGTAGTTCACCTTGAAATTGGAATAAAACAAACTACCAACGATATGTTGTCGTCGGTAGCGGCTGATGTCCATTTCCAGCTTCGGAAAACCGATACTCTTTGATAGAGTACCGATGACCTTAGCTCCAGTTTGATCCCGAATGCAGTCTAATTTTTCATCGTCAATACCCCCGAAGAGGAGTGCTCCTGGTTTATATCCGCAGGATTTGGCATACTCTTTAAGCTCTTCTATTTCGGTTTTTGATAATTTTTCTCCAACTAAATTTTGGAACATGAAGGCTTCGTCCTCTGAAGCTTCGTCAACAGTTTCCTTTTCTTTCCCAGACACTGCGGCCATGGCCTCTTCGGCGGCAGCAGCAGCTTCTTCTGTGGCCATGTCTAGCAGTATTTTGTCGATATGTTCAATTGTGCTTTCCAAGTGCAAACCTTCAGGTGAGGTAGCTTCGGCAGCTGCGGCCTCCGAAGGTGGGATTTCAATATTTGTTATTTCTTCAGCCGCTGGTATCTTTTGAGCTGAAGCTCTCGGTGGGGTCTTGTCAATGACTTCTGTCATTGCGATGATTCTTTGTCTCTTTGTTTTAGTTGTTTTCTTCGTTTTTTCGGGCTCCTTTTCCTTCTGAAAAAACTTTGTCAGTTGAGGCCCCAATGGACTTAGCTTCGCAGGCAGGGATTCAGTCATTACCTTTAAAATCTCTTCCACGTCAGTGGCAGAGCGTGATGCGGGAGTCTCCTCTTCGTCAGATACTTTTCGCTTCGGAGATGATATTTTCTTCTTCTTCGGAATATTCTTCTTTTTTGGTGGTTCTTCCTCATCTTCATTTAAAGCTTCAGCTCCCTTTTTCCTTTTCCGACCTTCGGCACCTTTATTCAGATTTTCGTAGTCAGGGTATTCAAAACCCAAGGCGTCCAGCACTCGATTCAGTCTTCGCTTCGGACGAGTACCGAAGGCCGCGGTCATCAACTGATCTTCTTTTTTGGAGTAATTACCGAGTATTTCATTGCACATTATTTCAACTGTGTCCAGCCACTCTTGGCAAGGTTTTTTAAAGTATATCTTAAACTTGTAATAGTAAGGTAACCGCACAAGTTCCCCTTCTTTCTTCTCCCCCTCTAGCTTCGGCATTTCCCATTCTTTTAAAGTAGGAAAAACCCTGAAGGCCAAGAACTCTTGAACCAGGTCCCTAGTACTGATATGCTCTGAGATAATTTTAAACTTAGCTAGTGCAGCCCAAGTGGAACCTTCTAATGACATATGGCATCGTGGTCTTGTTTCTCCGAAGATCAATTCAAGAGGGCTTTGAACCAGCTTCTCTTGGTCTTCGTCGACTTTCACATAAAACCATTCTGATTTCCAGCCTGCCGGCCATTTGCTTCGGTAACTGATTACAGGAAACTTTGTGGTTTTCCGATATGCAAAATTGTAGCAACCAAAGTTATCATGTAATCCATCTTTTCTAGCCTTCGTCTAGTAATGCAGCTCATGAACTCGACAAAAGCTATCGGCAAACGGCTCCACCGCCTGGCTTCGGAGGGCCCAGATATAAACACTAAGCCTGACGATAGCGTTAGGAGTCAACTGATGAAAGTAAATACCAAACTTCTTCAATACATCTGCAATAATCCTATGAAGGGGGAATCTCAACCCAGCCTTTAGAAAGCTCTTGAAAACGACTATTTCATCCTTTTCTGGCTTCGGGGTAGTTTCTTCCCCCCCGAAGCGAAGTAGCTTCTTCTGACTCTCACTGAAATAACCTGACTTTACCATCTTGGAGAGATCAGCCTTCGAAACGGTCGATTTTCCGAAGTCCAAGTGGCTGGGCTTACTGGGCATGGCAATGCGATAATCATCTTCGGGATCAGTCTCTTCAATGTTCTCTTCTTCTGCTTCGGCAGTTGCTTGTTCCGCTTCAACAGTGGGGGTTCCTTCCGAAGTTACCAGTCCGGATCGTTGCATTGCTTCGGAGATGGGGACAGTCTTCGAACCTTCAGCTTCGCCTCCTTCACGCTCAACCCTGGCGGTAGATCGCACTCTGGCCATTTAATTCTGAATTTGTGGAAATTAAATACTCTTTTCTTCCGAAGTTTTTCCTTCTGACGAAGCAGGCTTCAAGTTGGAGCTTCATTTGATTCCGAGAATCAAGCTTCGGCTATGGTTAAAAATTTTGGCAGCAAAACAGCGCAAATAGCAATGAATGCTGTGGTAACTTCACACCTACTCGTCTGTTTATATAGTGTTGCAGGTAAGAAGGCGAAACGCCAGGATTTTTACACCAGGCGGACAGTCGCCTGCACTCGCTGCGCGGTGGACCGCAGAGACCAAACAGTAACTCTGCAAGGTGGGATTGCCACGCGCTCGGAAACTGAATCGTTTCTCGACAACGAGCTCAGGGAAGGTGTTTTTTGGACCTTCGGCTTCCCGAAGCTTAAGAGTCTTTTTTCACGGATCAAGCTCGTTACGAAAAACGATCTAGCGCCGCGAAAGGGGCTACTGTTGGGGGCCATGCTCCGTCACGCCGAAGGTCCCGTAGAAAGAAGCAGCTTCGGCGGAAGCTGTCCGCAGGAGATGACCGAAGGTTTCTCTTCATGAAGCTTCGGTATTACAAACCGACTTAAAGATAGAATGACCTTTCAATCCATAAAGGCCTGAGTCAATGTTGTAAACTTTTATGAGGGGCATAATTGTAATTCTTCACAGGCTGCGTCCTGTGTCTATAAATAGATGAACAGTACCCCCGTGCTGTTCACGCTGACTGATACACGCTCTTGCATCACGCTTGTATTTTTGTCTTTCGCCAAGCCGAAGGTACAAATGTAATTCAATATTGCTCTAATTCTTTCATTATTATACAATAAAGACACATAATAATGCGTCATTCTCTCATGTTTCATATGCTTCTCCTTTTATCGTTATAAATTATAATGATGAAGGTATGTCCTTCATGACTTTCGTCTGAAGATCGTTATATCCTAAGGGAAATAACACTTCGAGGGACGAAGAACATTTACCATTAACTTTTTTCTGTGTTGCCTTGTTCTTAATTCGTAGCAGTTGAGAACAAGTCCCCAACAGCTACTTGTCCACATCGCTCAAGAATGGGGAACAGACCAATATATTGCCAATTTTCCTTTAACCCCGAACTGGTTAACACCCTTCATCGGTGATACTTTCAGGTATACATAATCATCGGCTTGAAAAACTAATGGCTGACGTCATTTATCCGCATAGTGTTTTTGCCGAACTTGAGCTTCTTTCAGGTTGTGTCTTATTCGTTGAACCTTTTCTTTTGTTTCTTTAACCAAATCGGGCCTGAAAAACCACCTTTCTCCGGGTTCTGAACAGTTTAAGGGTGTTCTACACTATCGTCCATACAGAGCTTCAAAAAGTGTCATCTTAATACTTTCTTGATAACTATTATTATAAGAAAATTTTGCCAATGGCAGACAATCATCCCATTTCAGTGGGAACTCCAGTACACATGCTCGTAACATATCTTCAAGTATTTGATTTACCCTCTCAGTTTGTCCACTCGTCTGAGGATGATAGGCTGAACTATGGATTAATTTAGTACCCAAAGATTTGTGCAGCTCTTCCCAAAATTTGGATACAAATTGCAATCCTCGGTCCGACACTATCGTCTTTGAAACTCCATGTAAACTGAGAATACGAGTCACATATATCTGAGCATAGGTAATGACTGGGTAACATGTTTTGACTAGCAGAAAATGAGCAACCTTCATAAGCTGGTCAATTATGATCTAGATAGAATCAAATCCTTTAGCTATCTTATGCAATCCCACAATAAAATCCATACTAATATATTCCCATTTCCAGGTTGGGACTGATAAAGATTGTAATGGTCCAGCAGCCTTCATATGTATTGCCTTGACACGTCTACAAGTGTCACATTTTGCCACATAGCGTGCAATTTCAATCTTCATCTGAGTCCACCAATAATGTTGTTTTAAGTCTTGAAACATATTAGTGCTTCCAGGATGAATGGAATATCGACTAAGATGAGCTTCGTCCAGGATTTGTTGATGGACTTCCGCATCCTTTGGCACAACTATGCGATCTTTAAACCATAGTACTCCTTGATCATCTTTCCTAAAACAATTAGCCTTGTTGTCCTCCATTTTCTCATGAATATATTTCATACCCTTATCTGTTCTTTGAGCATCAATAATTCTTTGTAGAAAGAACTGACTCAACCTTCAAATGTGTTAAAGTTCCTTGTTGTTCTATCTCCAGATTCAGCTTTTCCATTTCTTGACATAAAGTGGTGTCAGGTGTCCTTACTGTAAGACAATGACAAGAAGCTTTATGACTTAAAGCATCTGCCACCACATTAGCTTTCCCTAGGTGATAATGGATTTCCAAGTCATAATCTTTTATTAGCTCGAGCCACCTTCTTTGGCACATGTTTAGCTCTGACTGGGTGAAGATATACTTCAAGCTCTTGTGATCCATATATAAATGACATATACTCCCCAGCAGATAATGATGCCAAATCTTAAGGGCATGAACGACTATAGCCAATTCCAGATCATGAGTTGGGTAGTGCTCGTCATGCTGGCGTAGCTGCCGTGAAGCATAAGCTATGACTTGTCCTTCTTGCATCAAAAAACATCCAAGTCCACTGCCCGATGCATCATAATAAACATCAAAAAGCTTCTCAATATCCGGTTGGGCCAAAACCGGTGCAGTGGTCAACAATACTTTCAGTTGTTCAAAGGTCTCATTGCACTTAGAGGACCCATCAAATTTAGTATCATTCTTCAATAACCCAGTAATGTGTTTAACAATTTTGGAGAAATTCGGAATAAATCTGCGGTAATAACCAGCCAATCCAAGGAAACTCCAAACTTGAAGTCTTGTAGTGGGTGATTTCCATTCTAGAATATCCTTGACCTTGCTGGGATCGACCACAATCCCTTTGGCAGACAATACATGTCCAAGAAATTGGATTTCTTCAACCAAAACGCGCATTTGCTGAATTTGGCATAAAGCTGGTGTTCCCTCAAGCACGTTAACACGATCCGCAAATGTCTTGCATGCTCCTCTTCATTCTTGGATTAGATGAGAATGTCGTCGATGAGGACCACCACAAACTTGTCTAACTCGGACATGAATACAAATTCATCAAGTAGGTGAAGTGGGCTGTTAATCCAAAAGACATAACCAAATATTCAAATAATCCATACCGAGTAGTAAAAGCGGTCTTGGTTATATCCTCGGGTCGAATTCTGATCTGATGATAGCCCGATCTAAGATCAATCTTGGAAAACACCCGAGCTCCAGTGAGTTGATCGAATAGAATATTCATCTGAGGAAGAGGATACTTGTTCTTAATATTAACTTCATTGAGGGGCCTATAGTCCACGCACATTCGAAGAGTCTGATCCTTCTTAACAAAGATTGCTGGACAACCCCATGGCGATGAACTCGGTCTAACAAATCCTTTCTCCAATATGTCTTGTAATTGTGTCTTGAGTTCAGCCAGTTCATTGGGTGGCATACGGTACGACCTTCTAGAGATAGGAGTCGTACCGGCTTTAATTCAATCACAAACTCTACGTCCATTTCTGGAGGTAACCCGAGAAAATCTTCGGGAAATACATCCGGGAATACACATACGACCGGAATATCCTGTATTTCTTGTACCATGGCCTCAAAAACTTGTCCAGATGTTTTTACTGGGACAAATACAGGAATGGACAGTTTGACTTCTTCTTGACCATGGCTCAATTGAATGGTCCATTGATCCGCATTGATAATGGCCTTATTTTGAACTAACCAATTGGTGCCTAGAATTACGTCTATATCTTGTCCCTTTATAACAATCATGTTAGTGGGGAACTCATGTGCGGCCAATGTTATGGGTATGTGGAAGGCTACTTCCATATTTAATATTTGGCCCCCAAGCGAGTGAATAAAAAATCCCTACCTTGATTTAGTGCAATGTATGCAATGTTTCTCCACAAAAGTCTTGCTCATGAAGGTATGTGATGCACTAGAATCAAAAAGGATAACTGCTGGATGGTTGGCAACAAGAAACATACCCATCATCACCGGTTCTCCTTCCGGTGTAGTCGCCACCTAGGTGTAATAAACTCGCCCAGTCTTCATCATATTCTTGCCCACTAGAGAATTGACCACATTTCCCTTTCCTTGCCTTGTGTTCCCTGAAGTCTGTTGGAAGTTTGATTTGTTCTGCTTCGGATAGGGGCAATCTTTGATAAAATCTTCGAACTTCCCACAATTAAAGCAACCACTTGAGGAACTGGGTTGGGCAGGGAATCAAGCACCAGGGGCACTCGGCTGATTGTGCTGGGCGGGGGTATGAGTGGGACGAATGAACACATGTTTTGTGAAGGGATATGTGGGCTGACGAGGGGAAGAACGGTTTGGGTTGAAGGGATGAATTACCAACCTTGTCCGCTTTTTAGACCCCTGTGATGATCCTTCTGTAACACCCCAGCTGTTTATCATCTGCTCAACCACGAGTGCGGACTTTAACACGTGATAGAGGTAAATAACAGTCTCTCTGTCTTAATCTGTTTTGTCTGTCGCAAGTTCAACATCGTTTTATTTATCTGGGCTCTTTCTAAATTTTCGTGATGTTCGGAACATAGTTGTTCCGAAAATTGGTGCGTCCGGTGATTATTTAAAATTTATCGCTCGCGCGAATACGAATTCGGAAGCTCGACCTACTCTTACGATTTTATCCTGGGCAAATTAATTTGAACTCGGTGACAAAAGTTTTAATGTAAAATTAAATCGGACCACACTCGGAATCCAAGAAATACCAGGTGTAGGGTTGTTAATTGAATTGTTCTCTGATCGAATATTCGGATAGTAGGTGAAATTCGTTTAGGTTCAACTAAATCAAACGTCGACTAAAATATCGAATCTGATCTCGTCTGGTTTAATCTATCTATATCTCGCTCCCGTGACAATGCTGACGTCGTCTCCGGGATTCGGCTCGCACAGTTTAAAATTTATTTATTTCTAAAGTGTCGAGCCTAGTGCCAATTTAAAATTAATCGATTAAGATGAACTAAAATTGTCACTTAAGTATTTTGCTCGGTTCGAGCAATCTCTATAAATTCAGTAAATACTCTACTTGGGGCAGGCTGTTTAAATAAACCAAAACCAAAACAATTGCTAGCCAATTTGGTTTCCTATTTCAAAATCCGAGAAAATAATATGCGTAGTCGTACATCCTGTCGACCCTTTGTTCATCGCTAAGAATCTTGATTCAAAATATCTACGATTTTCCTTTAAAAAAGAGAAGAAGAAAATTTCTCCTTATCCTAATCTTTCCCACCGCCTAACCTCCTTGATCTTATAGGCTAGCTTGGATTTTTTTTGCTGGGCGGTGCTCGTTCTTATCCCTGCAGCGCGCGCTTGTTCAGCATCCTCATTCTTCAGCCGCCGCTCAGTCCTAGAACAAAAAAATCCCGCCGTTGTTCTCTTTCAGGCGTCCGGTCGCTCCTCCTTCTTCCTTACGCGCGCTGTGCTCCTTTCTCCCTACACGCGCCGAGCGCACTCCTCTGCTCGGTCCTTCCCCTGGACGTTTCTCCCTGCTGAGCTCCAGTCATGGTTGCCATGCCCTACTCCTCCGTCTCTCTAGCCCTACTCTTCAGTCCGCAGGTTCCATGGAGCGTCGACGCTTCTCTCTGTTCTCCAGCACGCCGCCATGGTCTCTACCTCTCTCCCACTCGACGCTCTTCTTCTATGCGCCGACACACTCATCTCCCTGCTTTCATTGAGCTCCAACGTTGTTGTTCTCTACCCGCCGGTGCCTAGCTCTCCAGCCATCTTCCTTGCCTTGCCGCCGTTGTAGGGTGCCGCGCGCGCGAAGCTCTCTACTCGCCGGCGTTCCTCTAGCTCCCTGCTCGCCGGCGTTTCTCCCTACTGCGCGCGTCGGTCTCCTGCGCCGTGAAGCTCCTTGTCGTGCCTCTGTTCCTAGCCGTGGTGGTGTTGTGGCGTGGTGACATCGTGCTCGTCGCGGCAGTCGTCCTAGCCACGAAGCAGTCCGCGCCATAGAATTCGCCCGGCCACGTCCTCGTCCAACTCCGAAGCTCCCTCGCCGTGCGCTCTGGCATCGGCTACCGCCGATTCCTCCATTGAGATCACGAGCGCTCCTTGCTTTGTTCGTTTCGCCGTGGACAATTTCTCCACGCTTCAAATCCGTGCTGCTCGCCCCGCGTGCGCTTGCTCCTCAACCATCAGGTATCGACGTGTTCGCGTTTGTCGTCGAGTCGTCGATCGTCATCCTCGTCTACGACAAAAATCCGATAAGATTAGGCGCAAAAGGAAATAAATCAGTATGCGGCCGGAGAATTCTTGATGTGAATGAAGAAGAAGTGCGATTCGACGCAGCACTCACCATATGTTCGGTAAAATGCTAGAGCTGAAAGGCGTCGTCGATTTCGTGGTTTCAAATCGGATTTAATTATGGTAAGCTAATTCGCCACTTCCAATATTTGGTTTAATGGATGGATTGATAGGTATGTATGTCGCGACGATTATCCCGCTTGTAGCTCGGGCACGTATTTATTTGACGCTTGTTGGAATACGGGGCTACATGTAGCGTGGTGATTGTGTCCATGATTGCGAAGTCGTCATGTTGTATAACTAAGTCTAGATCTCAAGACATAGGTTATGCGAGAAGTGATTTATAGATTTAGTTGGAGTAAGCTGACGAAGAACCAAATTAGTGCGATATTTAACGTGTGATCGATAAAAAGCTCGAATTAGTATTCGTAAATCAGTGTAGTAGATTTGAGCTAAATTTATTATTGGCACGCATTTTGTTAGCCGAAATATTAGAATTAAATCCGATTAAAAATACTCTATCTGCTAGGTCATAGAATAATGTGATGTTCATGTGTTTGGCATGATGTGCAAATTAATCCGGGTAAATGGTTTAGAAAGTTAGTTAATATGCTCCCTTACTCTAAATTGTCAGTATTCAAAAATTAGTGAATAAAAAGGTGACGAGTAATTTGATATTGTGTGTTTTAACAAAAGACTTATGCTTAGTTTATTATTTCATGATGTTTGAAGTAGATGCGATTACGCTAGAAAAATGTTATAATTGGGCATAGTCGTATATTAGTATCTAGTGTTTATGTATTCTAGTTTGTGATGCCTGACCATAAGTGTGAATCCTCTTTAGTATAGCAATAATTAGTTATGTGCTATTCCTTGGTATTCATACATGTGCATAATGCATTTCATTTAGGTACGATAATTCATCGCGTTGTGCGGAAGACGACCCGAGTCGACCCCAAAATGACGTAACGAGTGGACTACTCCGCATAGTGAAGCTGCTGGACGAACCTGAGGAAGGGCAGACTGAACAAGTGCCAACACAAAAGGCTGATCGCCATGTGGACGTCGTCTAACAAACACTAACGTAGTGTTTATTTCAGGCAAGCCCTAGTGCATGCAACCCCTTCCTTGTGTTTTTAAATGATTTTTATACACTTTAAGTCTAGTGAAATGTGCATTAGGTTTATAGGAGTTGCTTGGAAACCCTTTGATGCATTGGCTACCTTGAAATCCATTCCTTTTATAGATGCTTCTGGTGAAGTATCAAATATTATTTACAAAATTGCTTAACCCTGCCTAGAGGTAAATCTTGCGGACAGAGTTTGTTCTTTGCACTAATGCCTAGCTCAGGGGTTATCCTAAGGAAGGATGGCTTCTGCCTGCAAGAATATTTTCATTGGGAGCGTGGTGGGATCTTACTGCAAAGTTCCCTATAATTCTCTTTTCATCCTAAGGAACACAAACAATCCTAAGGATGGAAGTACTTAAATCGAGACTTGGGCTAGGAACAGGTGATGTTCTACCCAGGTTGATTAAGGATAATAGAGAATGTGGGCCTGATGATCGAGGTCCTTTTAACTGGTCACATGCCTCATCATGGGTAATCTTTGCCTCGAGCAGACTAATACCAGAAAGGCCAACACGCAATGGGAGTGGAGAGATGGCGAGAGTACGTGGCAAGAGGCTGGACGGTGGTGTATCTGTGCTCTCGGTTGGCGTTAACCCGGTTTGTCTTAAGAAATCCTGTGGAGAGTTGACATATGCAAGGGTTAAGTGCTACATATGTCATGTGATTAGAGATCCCCAACTGGGTATTAATTGATTCGGATCGCCGTTACTTCTCGGATATGAAGACTTGGTCACTGACTTGTAATCTAAGTGATGGATGGAATCATAATGTGCAAAAATTGTGTTGTATGGATTAATGTGATAATGAAATTAGACTAGATGCAAACAAGGTCTATTAATACTTAATATAGCACTAAAATGTTGAAAGTAAGGATCCACTCATAGTAAGCTTTTCTGCAAACAGAGTCCTTGATTCTTGATAAGCCTTACCTTGAATCCTTTTAAACCAGCATACCCTTGAGAGACTTTTCTTTAGTAGAGTAAGTCTTGCTGAGTACTTGCGTACTTAGTGTTTTATTCCCATTGTTGTTGTAGGTTATGAGTCACTTTGATTGTGATTGGTGTTAAGCGTCGGTGGCACGACCTTCTTATAAGTCTAAGTACTTCTTCTATACTTCTTATTGAGGATTGTCACTGAGCTAGAATATATTTCAAACTTATAAATAATTTATAACATTTCAAAGTTTATTCTTTCAACCACTTTTGTAACCACTCCGATAAATATAATGCAAATTTGTTGTAACTTCTAAAATTTGGTAATAAGATTTCCGCTGCAAACTTTCTGGTGTGTGATTTGTGTTTACTTAATCCTGCGGTTCTGGTTGTAAGTGGTTTATCCGGGTCCATGGGACACTCGGACAGATCCAGTTAAGTTATCTATTGCACACGCATAGCCGTCTGAGGTCTTTAAGACAAGGGCAGGTGCATGTGGGCCCAATAACTTGGGAGGTTCTGCCACAGCTGGTATTGGAGCAAGATTAAATATAATACAGTCACATACGTATTTTCAAAATAAAGTTTTGGTTTTAGAAAACCTATTTTCAACTAAACACATTGTTTGGCTTTGAAAAACAGCTTTGAAAAACTATAATGCTGGCGACATCCTCTATTAAGCCCTAAATTAAGGACTATTAGGTGGCTTATTTAAAAACCACTAACCCACAACCAGGGGTATTGCATACATGTGTAATGTTATTTTGAGGCCATTCAGTTCTGAATGGATCGACGCTCAGGTAAGGTGAGATGTCAGAGCATGACCGAACAAACGTCGGTCAAGGGGAGTGCTTAATTGTGGCGCTCGATTATATACATGTTCTACATATGTATATATAAAAGCTGCGATGTGGAGTATTTAATTTTCTGGAATTCAGTACCCCATGGATGTCTATGGGTATACAGATATGGGAATACTGAGAAGTGTAATGTACTTGTAACGACAGACCTACGCTTAGGTAACAAGGTGAGTTACCATAATGAGTTGCCCTATGGTTAAAGTGTGGCGATGGCGCCTATGCGTGGCCCGGCGCTTAATGAAGAGCTGGCCTCCATATAGAAATATATGAAGTATAAACTGTGATAAACTGTAATGTTTGAATTGCATCATGGGAAATTGGGTTGTGATGGAATTTTCTATTGGTACACTAACCTTGAAAACGTATGTGTAGCTGACGACTAGCAAAATATCGAGAGAGTCATAAGTATGCCACTGATATAGAACACTATTGCCCATTATGTTGGCAAAACTTGTGAGGACGAATAGGACGAGCATGCATCCTGATTGTTGCATCATGTTTGTCACCTATACACCCAAAATGCTTCTATCATCCTTATTCCAGTAACCAGTGATGGTAGATAATGTGGTGTAATGTTGTATTATGGACTTCAATGAAATAGTTGTCCTTCGTTCCTTAGGTAATATGTTTAGGCGTTATACGTGTTTGCCCTTGTACTTGATGTGCCGATAGAAGGTTGGTGACTTGTTTGCCTAAACCCAAAACTAGGCCATGTTCTTATTTAGTGAACTATGACCCAAATTTGTATTTTCCGTTATCTCTCCATGACCAAACTCATACAAATAAATGCTTAGATAGTTTCTTTGTTGGACATAAAGTGTACCTGGGCTTAAAACAAGAACATCGAGTCATGTTTCCAACCAAAACCATTCCCTTGTTCGGTTGGTGCAAGTAGATATCTCTACTTTGCCTCTTCTTGAGGACCATATCGTTATTTTATCAACCTAACTTAGGAAAGACATGTCCAATCATTTTCTTAAGTTTGATGCCTTTGGTTTCCTCATATCTATCGAAGGCATCCCAACTTAATCTTATGATTGTTTTCCCTCCATATCTAATCAGATACTAATCCTTGACCTTGTAATCTCTATGATGGGCATAGAAATAAGCTTGGGCTGAATTAACAGTCTCCCATCCTACTTCTTTCGTCAAGTTTAGGTTATGGCTATGTCTTGTTCATTTCATCGGGCCATGATCTATTTGACTCTCTACTTGTAACCATTCTTACAAGTGAAGTCTATTTTTGTATATTGTCATCTTGGCTCAGTCTATTTGTGCCACGTGAGATTTCTTATTGGTTATGTCTGGTAATGGTGTTATGACTAAAACCGATGGTGCCGCGACGAAACCGATGGCCTCCTGTGGGTGATCAGCACATGGTTGCGCTCTTGGCACGCGCTGGTATCACCGTTAGTAGTCATAATCCATTACAAGATTATATCGATATGTTACCTCTGTACAAATTGTTCTTACCTCGTGAGATTCATTATTGGTGCCAGTTCGATGATGGTGTCATGATTAAGGACTTATGGTGCCGCAGCGAAACTGAGAGCCCCTTGTGAATGTGCATGCAAGGTCATGCTGCTTGGCGCATGCTGATATTGAGGTCTTTAGTCATGATCCATTATGGAACTATCCTAATATGTTATCTCCTATAGATCCCTTCCCTTGAAACGATTTCGGTGTTGTTTGTCGAAGTGATCAAGCAACATCTATCATCTTTGTCGGATCAAAAGGGCATAACCCTTTCATGTGTTGTCTCTTTTCCTTGACTTTGATGGTAACTTCACACATAAATGTTCCCTTTGCATCCTTTGTGTAATGGTGACGCATTGGAGCTTTTTAGTGTTGGAAGACTGTTTATTAGCTCTCAAAATGGAGATTGATTTTCCCTGCTGCTAAAATGCAAGAGTTTGTTCATTCGGTCTCTTATTTAATCCATGTACTCCCTAACCAAGTCAGTTCATCTCACATGAAGAAACGGATGAACAACATGACCAAATGATTTTTACCCAAATACATGATCACCTGTTAGCAAAAGTGAACTCCTGGCCATTGGCTTACCAATGGTACTAAGAGGACCTGCTCAATGTCAATGGTAGTTCAATAAGTTGGTTTTGCTAACTTGTAGCTACATTGTGGACAAAGGTTGAGTTTAGAGATAGTCTTATCAAGTTGTCTAAACTCACTTTAGTTCAGTCTATCTTGAAGAAATCCTCATCAAGATCAAGTGAAGGTTATAAACATATGTGCAGATGTTGTGCCATATTGGATTAGATTATGAGCCTATGAATCTTAACTTTACATTGTTGGCCGAGGTACTTTGCCATCCTCAGCTAACTGTTAACAGCCTAACCATAGCTCTAGTCGTGCCTCGATCGCCTCACGTATGGTTTCCAACGTATGTAATCAAGTCGAGCCATGATTAGTGCTGGATAGAATGGACTGGTCGCAATGTCTGCATCTACAGATCCTTTCGCTAGTGATTTTTCGAGTCTCTATCATTTTTCATGAACTTGAATTTCTGGCTAACATGAGTTAACTATGATGTTGTTCAACATCCACACTCGTCTTGTGTGCTATGAAATTCAAATGACCACTTATTGGTAAACCTCCTTCTATGTGTTTTACCTAAGATGGTACATCTGATTCTGTTTGGGTAAAATCACGTATTTAACGCTCGCTCAACAGACTCAGATAGTACAATGTCATCAGAAAAAGCAAACTGCACACATGGAACCTTATGTGTTCTTATGGCAGACATTGTCTCTATTGGTGGACATCTCTAAATTTGCTTAAGGCGATACATGTTATGTCCACTAGAGAAACAACATTCCGCGACACTCGCCTTTGCTTGGAACTGCCTTATGATTATCGCTGATATGGACAAGGGTTACATGCTGCTCTACTCTTAAAAGTCTTTCACTCCGAATCTCGGGATGAGATTCTTTTAAGGGGGGAGCGTTGTAACACCCCAGGTGTTTATCGTCTGCTCGACCACGAGTGCGGACTTTAACACGTGATAGCGGTGAATAACAGTCTCTCTGTCTTAATCTGTTTCGTCTGTCTCTAGTTCGACATCGTTTTATTTATCTAGGCTCTTCCTAAATTTTCGTGATGTTCGGAACATAGTTGTTCCGAAAATCGGTGCGTCCGGTGATTATTTAAAATTCATCGCTCGCGCGAATACGAATTCGAAAGCTCGAACTACTCTTACGATTTTATCCCTTGCAAATTAATTTGAACTCAGTGACAAAAGTTTTAATATAAAATTAAATCAGACCACACTCGGAATCTAAGAAAAACCAGGCGTAGGGTTGTTAATTGAATTGTTCTCCGATCGAATATTCAGATAGTAGGCGAAATTCGTTTTGGTTCAACTAAATCAAACATCGACTAAAATATCGAATCTGATCTCGTCTGGTTTAATCTGTCTATATCTTGCTCCCGTGACAATGCTGACGTCGCCTCTGGGGATTCTGATTGCGATGCCGTATTCAGCTCACACAGTTTAAAATTTATTTATTTCTAAAGTGTCGAGCCTAGTGCTAATTTAAAATTAATCGACTAAGACAAACTAAAATTGTCACTTAAGTATTTCGCTCAGTTCGAGCAATCTTTATAAATTTGGTAAATGCGCTACTTGGGGCAGGATGTTTAAATAAACCGAAACCGGGACAATTGCTAGCTAATTTGGTTTCCTATTTCAAAATCCGAGAAAATAATATGCGTAGTCGTACAGCCTGTCGACCCTTTGTTCATCGCTAAGAATCTTGATTCAAAATATCTACGATTTTCCTTTAAAAAAGAGAAGAAGAAAATTTCTCCTCATCCTAATCTTTCCCACCACCTAACCTCCCTGATCTTATCGGCTAGCTTGGATTTTTTTTGCTAGGCGGGGCTCGTTCTTATCCCTGCAGCGCACGCCTGTTCCCTCTGCTCATTCTTCAGCCGCCGCTCAGTCCTGGAACAAAAAAATCCCGCCACTGTTCTCTTTCACGCGTCCGGCCTCTCCTCCTCCTTCCTTACGCGCGCTGTGCTCCTTTCTCCCTGCACGCGCTGAGCACACTCCTCTTCTTGGTTCTTCCCCTAGACGCTCCTCCATGCTGAGCTCCAGTCATGGTTGCCGTGCCCTGCTCCTCCGTCTCTCTAGCCCTGCTCATCAGTCTGCAGGTTCCATGGAGCGTCGACACTTCTCTGTGCTCTCCAGCACGCTGCCATGGTCTCTATGTCTCTCCCTCTCGACGCTCTTCTTCTTTCGCCGACGCACTGGTCTCCCTGCTTTCACTGAGCTCCGACGGTTGTTGTTCTCTGGCTGCCAGTGCCTAGCTCACCAGCCATCTTCCTTGCCTTGCTGCCGCTGTAGGGTGCCACGCGCGCGAGGCTCTCTGCTCGTCGGCGTTCCTCTAGCTCCCTGCTCGCCGGTGTTTCTCCCTACTGCGCGCGTCGGTCTCCTGCGCCGTGAAGCTCCCTGTCGCGCCTTTGTTCCTGGCCGTGGTGGTATTGTGGCATGGTGACGTCGTGCGCGTCGCGGTAGCCGTCCTGTCCATGAAGCAGTCCGCTCCATAGAATTCGCCCGGCCACGACCTCGTCGAACTACGAAGCTCCCTCGCCATGCGCTCTGACATCGACTACCGCCAATTCCGCCATTGAGTTCACGAGTGCTCCTTGCTTTGTTCATTTTGTCGTGGACAATTTCTCCATGCTTCAAATCGGTGTTGCTCGCCCCGCGTGCGCTCGCTCCTCATCCATCAGGTTTCGACGTGTTCACGTTTGCCGTCGAGTCATCGATCGTCATCCTCGTCTACACCAAAAATCTGAGAAGATTAGGCGTAGAAGGAAATAAATCAGTACGTGGCCGAAGAATTCTCGATGTGAATGAAGAAGAAGTGCGATTCGACGCAGCACTCACCATATGTTCGATGAAATGCTAGAGCTGAAAGGTGTCGTCGATTTCGTGGTTTCAAATCAGATTTAATTATGGTAAGCTAATTCGCCACTTCCAATATTTGGTTTAATGGATGGATTGATAGGTATGTATGTCGTGACGATTACCCGCTTGTAGCTCGGGCACGTATTTATTTGACGCTTGTTGTAATACGGGGCTACATGTAGCGTGGTGATTGTGTCCATGATTGCGAAGTTGTCGTGTTGTATAACTAAGTCTAGGTCTCAAGACATAGGTTATGCGGGAAGTGATTTATAGATTTAGTTGGAGTAAGATGACGAAGAACCAAATTAGCGCGATATTTAACGTGTGATCGACAAAAAGCTCGAATTAGTATTCGTAAATCAGTGTAGTGGATTTGAGCTAAATTTATTATTGGCACGCATTTTGTTAGCCGAAATATTAGAATTAAATCCGATTAAAAATACTCTATCTGCTAGGTCATAGAATAATGGTATGTTCATGTGTTTGGCATGATATGCAAATTAATCCGGGTAAATGGTTTAGAAATTTAGTTAATATGCTCCCTTACTCTAAATTGTCGGTATTCAAAAATTAGTGAATAAAAAGGTGACGAGTGATTTGATATTGGGTGTTTTAACAAAAGACTTGTGCTTAGTTTATTATTTCTTGATGTTTGAAGTAGATGCGATTACGCTAGAAAAATGTGATAATTAGGCATAGTTGTATATCGGTATCTAGTGTTTATGTATTCTAGTTTGTGATGTCTGACCATAAGTGTTAATCCTCTTTAGTATAGCAATAATTAGTTATGTGCTATTCCTTGGTATTCATACATGTGCATAATGCATTTCATTTAGGTACGATAATTCATCGCGTGATGCGGAAGACGACCCGAGTCAACCCCAAAATGACGTAACAGGTGGACTACTCCCCATAGTGAAGCTGAAGGACGAACCTGAGGAAGGGCAGACTAAACAAGTGCCAACACAAAAGGTTGATCGCCAAGTGGACGTCGTCTAACAAAGACTAACGTAGTGTTTATTCTAGGCAAGCCCCGGTGCATGCAACCCCTTCCTTGTGTTTTAAATGATTTTTATATACTTTAAGTCTAGTGAAATGTGCATTATGTTTATTGGAGTTGCTTGGAAACCCTTTGATGCATTGGCTACTTTGAAATCCATTCCTTTTATAGATGCTTCTGGTGAAGTATCAAATATGATTTACAAAATTGCTTAGCCCTTCCTAGAGGTAAATCTTGCGAGCGGAGTTTGTTCTTTGCACTAATGCCTAGCTCAGGGGTTATCCTGAGAAAGGATGGCTTCTGCCTGCAAGAATATTTTCATTGGGAGCGTGGTGGGATCTTACTGCAAAGTTCCCTATAATGCTATTTTCATCCTAAGGAAGACAAACAATCCTAAGGATGGAAGTACGTAAATCGAGACTTGGGCTAGGAACAGGTGATATTCTCCCCAGGTTGATTAAGGATTATAGAGAATGTAGGCCTGATGATCAAGGACCTTTTAACTGGTCACATGCCTCATCATGGGTAAGCTTTTCCTTGGGCAGACTAATACCAGAAAGGCCAACACACAATGGGAGTGGAGAGATGGCGAGAGTAGTGTGTACCCTCCGTGGCAAGAGGCTGGAC
Source organism: Zea luxurians (assembly GCA_029449295.1). Taxonomy (NCBI): domain Eukaryota; kingdom Viridiplantae; phylum Streptophyta; class Magnoliopsida; order Poales; family Poaceae; genus Zea; species Zea luxurians. The sequence goes on from JAOPSE010000033.1 coordinate 4,605,376, forward strand.
GGTGGTGTATCTGTGCTCTCTATTGGCATGAACCCGATCTAGTCTTAAGAAACCGGGTGGCGAGTTGACATATGCAAGGGTTAAGTGCTACATATATCGTGTGATTGGAGATCCCCAGCTGGGTATTAATCGATTCGGATCGCCGTTACTTCTCGGATATGAAGACTTGGTCACTGACTTGCAATCTATGTGATGGATGGAATCATAATGAGCAAAAATCGTGTTGTATGGATTAATGTGATGATGAAATTAGACTAGATGCAGACAAGGTCTATTAATACTTAATCTAGCATTAAAATGTTGAAAGTAAGGATCCACTCATAGTAAGCTTACCATGAAAACAAGGTCCTTGATTCTTGATAAGCCTTACCTTGAATCCTTTTAAAACCAACATACCCTTGAGAGTCTTTTCTTTAGTAGGGTAAGTATTGCTGAGTACTTGCGTACTTAGGGTTTTATTCCCATTGTTGCTACAGGTTATGAGTCACTTTGATTGTGATTGGTGTTAAGCGCCGGTGGCACGGCCTTCTTATAAGTCTAAGTACTTCTTCTATACTTCTTATTGAGGATCGTCACTGAGCTAGCTTATATTTCAAACTTATAAATAATTTATAACATTTCGAAGTTTATTCTTTCAACCACTTTTGTAACCACTCCGATAAATATAATGTAAATTTGTTAACTTGTAAAATTTGGTAATAAGATTTCCGCTGCAAACTTTTTGGTGTGTGATTTGTGTTTACTTAATCCTGCGGTTCTCGTTGTAAGTGGTTTATCTGGGGTCCATGGGACACTCGAACAAATTTTGTTAAGTTATCTGGTGCACATGCATAGCCATTTGAGGTCTTTGAGACAAGGGCAGGTGCATGTGGGCCCAATAACTTGGGAGGTTCTGCCACACCTTCACCTGCATATCTCTTGATCATTTTTTGGCCCGAATTCTTAGCTTCAACTGCTAGTGCTGTACTCACAGCCCTGCTATATATGAGATCTAGGCAGGTAGCCATCTTGCGCTGGAGTCGGTCATTCAATCCTCTCATGAAGCAAATTTTCTTTTTCAAATCTGTGTCCACATGATCGATGGCATACTGGGAGAGGTGATTAAACTTGTTAAGGTATTGCATCACAGAATCTCCCCCCTGCTTCAGACCTATGAACTCCTCTAGCTTCATTTGTAGCACTCCTTCCGGAACATAATGTTCCCGAAATGCCTGTTTAAACTCCGCCCACGTGACCAGATGTCCAGCGGGCTGAATGGCTGAAAAATTTGCCAACCAAGTACTGGCAGGACCTCTCAACTGTTGAGCGGCAAATAGGGGCTTCTACATTTCAGTATATTAGATTAGCCCAAAATTTTGTTCTATAACACACACCCATTCATCGGCTTCTAGAGGTTCTTCAGCCTTAATAAAGAGTGGAGGACGGGTTTTAGAGAATTCCAAATATGTGGTGTCTCGTGGTCCTTGAAGTTGACCCCTGCCTCCATGTTGTGGAAATTGATTTCCTGCCAATTCACATAGGAAGCGTGTGTTGTCAGCCGTAGCGTTGACTAAGGCAGCGATAGCCTCAGCCAAGGTACGAGGTATAGGTGGCGGGTTTGGAGTTTCCTCCCCATCGCGGGAAGTTCGCGCCCCATCATGAGCACGAGTCCTAGATGGCATCTAAGGAAGAAAAACATCCTAAATTTTTACATGCCAAACATACACCATCTTTATTACATTATGCTGAACTGGTAATAATTATACATACTCATTATTACAACTCCACTTTCTTATTTATTTTACATAAAGACACTTGTTAAACTATACTATTCTAATTATCATTGTCCTTGGCCGCACCACTGCCAGCTTCAAGAGAGTGTTCATCTGCGAGGTTCATAGAAGGAGGGGCTTCAAAAAGGTCCAACTCCCCATCAGGTCCTCCCATAACAACTCCAGATGGTCTGGCTCCCATTGCTGCAACTTCAGGCGGCACAGTCGGATGCAGCCGATCATACACCACGTGTACCTCTTCATGCAGGGTGTTACAATATGCTTGCAGATTTTCCAGTGATGCGCTTAGCTCTGCTACCCGGGCTAGAGCCTTGGCCTCACAATCCCAGGTAAAAGAGCACAAATTTATGGCCCAGTCAATGGTCGTGTCTCTTTCCGTAATCTCCTGCTGCAAGCGATGAACTTCCGCCGACAGCTTAGCTAAACGGCAGCTATCCCGTGCACGCTCCCTACTCCCGTGGCGTAGCTCGGACCTAAGTCGTTCCACCCAGGCCTCTAGATCTCCTATTGGGTCATTGCTTCCGCTGCTGCTCCCCTCATGCCTAGGAGCCAGCTGATGTCAAGGCACACCACGAGGTCCAGTTGCTTTCCTCTAGGTGGTCTTCGTACGCGCCATATCTCCATAAGAGGGGAAGATTTATTTAGTATAGTTTAAACATGATGCATGCATGACCTAATAATTATGGAATCAATCTTTCGTTGATCCCCTACTTCCTACGTATACTGCACTCTATTACCTAACTTCAAAAGGTAAGTTACTACCAGAAAGTGGTAAGATAAGAATGAAATATTGTTTCAAGGTAAGTATTTTAAAATTCTATTGAAATACTATGTAATGTCCTAAGAGACGGGCTTAGCTCCGATACCAGCTATCATGGAACATCCCAAGGTATTAGCCCACCTACAGATGTCCTTAATTGTCCTAAGGACCTCAGACAGTCATGCAGGTGCACATAATGACTTGACAAGTTCGGTTATCTGTATCTTCATCATTTCGCCCAAGAGCGCTTAACCCATAACGCAGACATTACACAACATTGGAGTAAAGAATGAGCGGAAAGGATTACAATAACATAATTTACATTGATACCAAAATATAGAGAGAGTAATTATTACATAGCCGATGTTCGAGTGTAGAACCTATTATTACATAACGTGGGAGGCAAAACATCCTCCCGCAAATAAGTTTAGTGTTTTATAACTGGGAGGCAAAGCATCCTCCCCCAAACAGTCTAGCAATCTTCCTCCTGCTTTGGCACCACCTTCGAGCAGAAATAGCAAAACTCGGCTGTTTCATCACCTACCACAACATGGCTTCTATTGGTCCTTGTTCTCAAATGCTATGCATCAAGAACAAGACAACACGATTGTCAATAATTAGAGACCTTCGTCCTTCGAAGCATTATCTCCTTTTAGATATAATGGTCTCCAGACGAAGGTCATGAAGGGCATACCTTCATCATCTCAGTGAACAAATATAAATAAAGGTACATGAAATACAAAAGAATATAAATAATGATTATGAATCAGTAAGTTATTTATATTCTCATTTCATAAAAATGAATAAACATCAACAATATTTATATTACATTGATACCTTCGGCTTGCTAGAAGGAGAAGATGTGAGAGTGACGGAAGAGTGATTACAATCCAGCGTGAACAGTACGGGGATACTGTTCATCTATTTATAGGCACGGGATGCAACCCAGACAAAATTACATTCATGTCCCTGACATTTAATTGTAATCATAATGCAATCTATTAAGGACTAGATAGTCTTTTCCTCCTTAAGTCGGTATCGTCCTTCGTCTTTGTCATAATACTAAGCTAAAGCTCCTTCAGTCATAGCTTTGGCTTCTATCCGCATCATCTTCAGGTTGTACCTTCATGTCTCATATGCCTTTGTGGTATCTTGCCGAAGGTGTTTTTTGCCTTGAGGACCTTCAGCGAGAAAGAAGACCCCCAACAGTAGCCCCTTCGCGGTGCTAGATCGTTTTTCGTAATGAGCTCGATCCGCGAAAAACACGAAGGCTTCAGAATGCCGAAGGTCCGAAAAACACCTTCCCTGAGCTCATTGCCGCGAAACGATTATAATATTCTGGACGCCGGACGGTCCACCGCTCAGCCAGTGCGAGCAGTATGGTGGTTCGCCTTCTCCCCCTGCAGTACTATATAAACAGACGGATTGGTCAGGAGTTACTACAACATTCATTGCCCTCGCACTGTTGTGCTGTTAAAAATTTTAACCATAGCCGAAGCTTTCTGTATTGCATTTTCGAAGAATCGCTTCGTCACTTGAGATCAGCTTCGTCTTAAAAAAAGCGTAAACACTGAAATGGCCAGAGTACGATCTACTGCTAGGGTGTCTCATGAGGGGGACAAGGCCAAAGTGACCGAAACAACACCAATATCAGAAGTGATGAGGCAATCAGGTCTTGTTGTGCCAGAGGAGGCTGTTGCCAAAGATACCTCAATTGCTGAAGCTAAATAGATCGTAGCTAAAGGAGGAAGTGAGAACGATGATGAAGAGGACAACACTATTCTGAGCCCAATGAAACCTAGCCACATTGAATTTGGTAAATCTACTGTGTCGGCAGACAACATGGTTATGATGTAGAAATTGGGCTACTTTGGGGAGGCCGAGAGCAAGCTTGTCCGGTTTGCCGGGGAAGAGGTGGTTCCACAGCCAAGGGAGGATTAAGTCGTTGTTTTCAAGAGCTTCTTCAGGGCAATGCTTCAATTCCCTCTACTTGAGATGATTGGAGAAGTTTTAAAGAATTTTGAGATATACTTTCATTAGCTAACACCCAATGCAGTCGTTAGACTTAGTGTCTACATATGGGCTCTCTGAAGCCAGGAAATGAGTGACAACGCTGAAGCTTTCTGCTGAGTGCATGAGCTACATTATCAAACCAAGGCTAGAGTAGATGGCCTTCACAAGAACTTCGGTTTTTATAACTTTGCATATCTAAAGGATACAAAGGCCCCGTTTATCGACTATCGTACCAAGTGGCCGACCGGCGGACAAGCGAATGGTTTTACATAAAGGCGGACGAGAAGAGAAGGGAGAAGCTAATGACTATGCTCATGAGTCCATTGAAATTAAGCTTTCGGATGACAAGGCCCTTGTGCCACATGCAGCTTGGCTCCCCATGCCAGCTAGCTGAAGTAGAATTCAGAGTGGTACCAGCCAAAATCAGTATTAGGGATCTAGTACAAGAGTACTTGGCAAACAAAGTATTTCCAACCTCTAGTGGCTGGGGAATGCCTAAGAAAAAGGAGGGGAGCAAAAAGTATGAAATTGTTCGGCTCCCTTGCCGATTTAAATTTGAGAAGCAATTCAAGAAGCCATGCAAAGAGTGGCTAGAAATGATCGAAACAATGTGTAACGAAACTCTTGGCAACTACACCAAGAATGAAGACCAGTTAATGACTGTTGCCTTCGGCACCTAGCCAAAACGAAGGCTGAATCGGGTGATGGACGTGTTAAACTTTGAATACCCGGACTACGAGAGGCTTGACAAAGGGGCCAAAGGGGGGAAAAGGAAAAGGATTGTCAGCATCCTCAGTAGGCAAGCTGCTCGGCTAGTGAAGGAAGATGAAAAAGTTTTGAAGAAAACAAAAATAGCTCCTGAGCCGAAGGCGACAATCTCTCACAAGCGAAAGCTTGACACAACACCCTCTTCTGAGCTGAAGGTAGATGAGACAGGAAAAGAAGCTCCTTCAACACCCTCTGCTGCCAAAGTAGCAGAAATTTTGAAGGTATTGACTGATTCCCCGCACTTCAAGTTGCTAAGCCCTCTGGGATCAGAACTGACAAAATTTTTACAGAAGAAAGAACAACCTGTTGGGGGCCTTCCTCTTCTGAAATTCCTCAAAAACAGTGACTAATCATATGTTTTCAGTGTAACATAGACTGTTACTGGAGGCTTCGGCTTTGGGATGAAGGTTTTCTCTTTCTGGTGAAAGCATGCGTGATATGAAGATACAAACCGAAGGCAGAATGAATGGACGCCGAAGCTATGGCTGAAGGAGCTTCGACTTAGTATGATGGCGAAGGGAAGACGAAACCGACCTAAAGGGGAAAAGACTACTTAGTCCTTGATAGCTCACCTTATGATTAAGTGTGAATGTTAGGGACATGAATGTAATTTTGTTCGGGCTGCATCCTGTAACACCCCTGGTGTTACTATTGCTAAAGTTTGAGCATAACATCATCTCATGTGTTTGTCACACCTAGAATGCATTCACTAGGCAAAAGTTCAAACAAGTTGTATTGATATGACATTTGTGGATAAAGTCCTAGAGTAGGGTACTTAACCCTAGACTGGGCTTAATTGAGCAAACAATGCTTAAATAGGAGAAAATTTCAAAACTCAATTGAAATAACCATATAATGTCACCATGAATAGACATACATGGTATTCAAACCCTAGAATCCCCAAAAACCCTAAAAAGAACCCTGGAAAACCCTAGAGTAAACCCTAGGGGGCTAAGTGCAAAATTGGTGCACTTTTGGACTAAAGTGCAAAAACCATGAAAGTAAGACATCTTAAGTTATATGGTTCACAAATATGTGGATTTGCAACTTGAACCCTAAGTTTTGGGCTTATTTGCAAAAGAGCCACACTTATACTCCATGGGCTAAATCTGAATTTCAGTGTAATTGGCTCAACTTTGGGGTCTTTTAACTTTCACACTATAAGGATTTTGCCCTAGGTCACCACATAAGGTTTGTAGAGCTATCATAGGAGAACAAGTTTACTTAAGCAACTAACCACTAGTGCTGAATGAAAACTGAAGATAAATGAGTAAGTTGAACTGTCAGACTACTTGGAGTCTAAAATTCAGACTGACAGTGGAACTACATAAACTTAGGGCTCGAATTCAATCATGATCCAGTAGTAATTTGACTAGGAATGCTATAGCAAAAGTGAAGATGGTTTGTAAGGCTACAAATTTGCTGCAGAGCATTGGTTGTGTTGTCACATAAAAATTGGAGAAGAGCTGCCTTGAATTAGCTCTGTCAGACCGCCTGAACGCACTTCGCGATGGTACAGTGTGCTTATTAGATCGCCAACTCAGTCCCTCACCACCGATGAGCCACGCGCGGATTCGTGCCTTCGCCGCCGTGATTCGCGCTCGGATCGGTTGGATAGCGCTTGGGGTAAGTAAATATCCCGTCGCGGATATGTTCCGACCACTAATTTACTCTGACCACCGTAATAGGACACCAATCGCGCGCGCCAGTAATTTCTTGTTTCTCCAGTCACCGCACGTCGTCGTCTAATTCACCGGCCACCGCTCGCGGGCTCTATAAATTGATCGCACCATCGAGTCCGTAGAGTAATCATGCACCAAGCCACCAAGTCTTGCCTCTAATCGTTCACCAGAAAGCTCCAATTTCTTACTTCCCCCAAATCACTCAAGAACACCGCCGAAAAGACCTTGTCGTGGCTAGCTTGCTCTGGGTTAGTTAAAGTGCTCTGATCGTTTGTTCTAGCATCCCTAAGTCCTCCTCAAGCTTCACAACCCCTCTGATTGAACTAGACCGCCCTGGGTCGCCGTGAACGCCTGTGTTCATCTGTTGTCCATACGGTCACCGTGGTCAGGGCGTTTTAGTGCGCCATTAGTGAAATTAATTTAGGGGAAACTTCGGTTAAGGTTTGAATTAGGTGCCACTCGACGGAGAGCGCCAGTCTTTACGTGATCTGGCCAGTCTAGACTCGCCGGTGCTCGGACCCTCGCCGTGCGACGTCGTGGACGTATCGCTAGTGAAGAATTAGAAGTTCAGGGGTCTTACGGCAAGTGTCAGCGACTCAGAGAAACAGTACTGTGACCCCTGTTTCAGATTATTCAAACGGTTAGGGCCTTTCTGCAAAACCCACAGCACGGGCGCGCGCGTAGGCGCGCTTCTGCCCTAGCTAGGCCGGTTCGGGCTGGATTCAGCCCAGAACTGTTCATCCTTTTCCTTTTTCTTTTTCTATTAGACTTTGCAAATCTATAAGAAATTGTAGAAAAATCCTAAAAATACCCGAACAATTTTGCTAGGCTTCTAATTTCCTATAGAATTTAATAAAAATAGTTTCATGATTTTTAGTCTAAATAGGAAATTATTACGTATTTAAAATAGCCAAAAACCTTATTTCTAGATTTTTAGGGAATATATAATAAATCCAAAGTTCACTAAATTTTTAGGATAAACTCTAAAAAATATTTAGAAGCCTTGGGTGGAGTTTGGTTTGATTTGGACCATGTTTGATGCTTAGAACCCAAAACCCTACCCCCCTGCCCTGTGAACTTCACTATTGACTCCGGAAACCCTATGTTCTCTGAGAACCGTGAAGGAAAGTTCTATTCAAGACTTTAGATAATAAACTTTTATTATCTTTGCACTCTCATGAGCATTACATGGGCATTCATTATTATGTATGGTTATATTTAGAAAACGAATAAGAAGTAGAAGTCGAAGAAGCGAAGACATCACCACCACCACCTGAGGAACATCAGGCAGGCAACTGTATTTATTTTGATATCTGCGGAATAGAGCCAGATTCACTAGTAACACAAGGCAAGCCCCGGTGCATTTGCCACCTTCTTGTTCTTTTTAAAATCTTTTTCACTTGCTTGATGCTCTAGGTGATAGGAGTTGTGTGCTAAACTAATTCCTGCATTTCCTTCCTTGGATTGATTACTTCTCCTTAAATCCCTATTTTACAAAATGTTTTTCTTATGCTTAGTTTCGCTGTAGAAAAACAAAATGTTTTGTTTTCTCAAAAGATGATGTTGCAAAGTGGGTGGGATGTTTTCAAAAATAAAACTTGATGGTGGATCCATCATGGCCATGATGGGTTCAACATCGGAAAAGATGTACCTCTGCCAGGTACCAAACTTTGGGTTTGAAATGATTAAGCTGAGACCGGGTGGGTGACTTCCACGAGAAGAGAGTCTTAGTGTAGTGTCTCCGTCTGAGTCGATTAAGGACTGTCTCAATGTAGGCTTGCTGACCGAGGACCCTTTAACTAGTCACATGCCTAGTCATGGGTAAGCTTTGCCTCGGGCAGACTAATACCAGAATAAGATAACATGCAATGGGAGTGGAGAGATGGCGAGAGTAGAGTGTACCCTCCATGGCAAGAGGCTGGACGGTGGTGTATCTATGCTCTCGGTTGGTGTGAACCTGATCTGGTCTTAAGAACCCCTGTGGCGAGTTGACATATGCAAGGGTTAAGTGCTACATATGTCGTGTGATCGGAGATCCTCAGCTGAGTATAATCTATTCAGATCCCCGTAACTTCACGAATATGAAGACTTGGTCACTACCCTATACGTAGAAATCCAGTAAAGATGAAGAGTTATTAAGAAACTGGCTAGTACAGGTCAAGTGATTGAACTAGGATAGAGAAAACTCTAGATGCAGGTAACCTTACTTAACCTGACAATTAAAATTGGATTTTTAAGGATCCATTTTTAGTAAGCATTTCGGCAAACAGAGTCATTGATTATTGATAAGCCTTACCTTGACTCCCTTATAGCCAGCATATCCTTGAGAGTCTTTTACTTTGTCGGGTAAGTCTTGCGAAAGTACACTTCGTACTTAGGGCTTTGTCCCATGTGGTTTTAGGTGAAGAAGCGGCAAACTTTTGCTTGCTTTTGTTCAAAGGTGGTGCCCATGGAGGAAAACCAGGAGTAAAGCTTCGGGAGGAAAGGATCCTCCGTTAAAAACTTTTTACTGCTTAGTCGAGAGAAGTTTTTGCCTTCCTTGGTTTTGTAATAATAATAATACTCAGCACTCTTATATTTGTTTCTGGTCTGTAATATTATAACTCTTCCTTACTTTAATATAAGGTAAGTATTGTAATTGCTACCGCATGTTCGTACCTCCGATGCTTTGTGATGTCTGCGTGATGGGTGAAATGCTCTTGGGAAAGGTAAAGAAGGTAGATACCGAACTTGTCAAGTGATTCAGGGACACCTGCAGGGTTGTCTGTGGTCTGTTGGACAAGGACAACTGTAGGTGGGCCTAATGACTTGAGAGGTTCCGTCACAGTTGGTATCGGAGCGAAGCCCATCTCTACAGATGTTATGAGGCATCTTCAAAAAGAATTTTTCCAAGACTTATCCAGAAAATTTCTTTCTTCCTTATCTAACCACCTTCTGAGTACTTACTTGAAAGACCAGATAATAGAGTGCAAGGTATAGAAGGTGTGAATCAATTAAGGTTGATTCTGTAATTATACATGCATCATGCTAAAATCTATGTTAATAAGGTTTTCCCCTCATGGAGATATGCCGCCGCGCACAAGAAAGACCACGCGCAAGTCTACCGGGCCGATTGGCGTACCTAGCCATCAACTTGCCCCGAGGCATGAAGACAGTAGGAGTGGTAGCAACGATCCAATCGGGGATCTAGAAGCCCATGTTGATCAGCTTCGATCAGAACCCCATCGCTGGAACGACATATGGGTCGCAGATGGTGAAAAAATAAACAAATTAAGAACAGACATCTGCCACCTACAAGATTAGCTCCCGGAACGAGATCTAGCGCTCGACTGGGCGGTTTACTCTCGTTCGCTTGCTTGGGCTAAGGAAGCTAAAGCTCGAGCCCGCGTGGAGGAGCTTAGCACCGCCATAAATCACTTGCAAGTGTATTGTAATACACTACATGAAGAAGTTCATGTATTGTATTCCCAACTGCACCCCAACGTACCTGCGGATCCTGTCGGGATAGAAGCCGGACCTTCTCGGACAGTAGGAGAAGCCTTTGGTGGTGAACTAGACCTTTTCAGGCCTCCTCCCTCTATGAAGTTGGTAGATGAATGGTCTCCTACCCTGTAACACCCAAAATTCTATTTTGGGGTTCATAAAGGTTTTCCCAGAAAGATTTGAGTTAAAATATGATTTAATAATAAACTCCTTACTTTTCAATGTGTTATCTCCCAAGAATAAATAAATAGTAATATCAAGAGCTTGGTAGTTTAAAACTAAGATTCAAGTCTTGACGCTAAAGTTCAAATTTAAAACCACGAAACAATAAGTAAAAGAAACACTTTCAATCTATTTATTATAATTTTATAATTAGAAGCACCCCTTAGAAATATTTGGATCAAAATAAAGATAAATCATAATGAAGACTTTATACTAAATTAAATAAGTAATGTGTGAATCAATCCCTTATGAATTATGCATATAGAGGCATTCATTTAGATGAATAATTAATCAATAAGAAAATAAAGTATATCATAAATTCATGATGGGGTTCTTTGTTTGCTGCAATTAACTGGTGTTTGAATTTCAAAACAAATTTGAACTCAAATCTATAGGAAAATAGAGAAAACAAGAAATAGAAACGAACAAAAGAAAAAAAGGGATTTTACCTACCCTAGGCCGGCTTACCACATTTCGGCCCATCAGATGGAACACCCGCGCGGCCCACTCTTCTTACCGCGTGCGCAGCCAACTATCGTGCGGGGCCACCCGTCAGCCTCATACACGCTGTCTCAGGCGCGGGACACCTTCCTGCTAGCAAGTCTGGCCCGCGTGTTGGTTACTCCGACTCACATTGGCTACGCTTCCACTGTCCACGGGACCACACCGATCAGTTTGTTCATTCTACCGGCCATGACGCATGCCGAACCGCCCGCGTGAAGCCGCTGCAATCGCTGGGCCGTTTTGCTAGCTGACCCTAGTATAAGCTCGCAACATGCCTTTACCCTCCCATCCTTATTTCCTGGGACGGTACCCAACCATCGGGTGTGCGATACCCTATGGTGACGTGGTTCTGTGACCCACCAGAGAGAGGAGAGGGCGCTGGAGTAATCCCTGCCGTCGTCGCCGTCGTTGGGGCGAAATTACGCTCGGGACGTGTCGTTATGGGTCAGCCATCCTCACAAGCCAATACTCCGAGACCATGGTCAACCAGGGCGCAACCAATTTCTCGTCGGAGATCGAAGGCACCACGGACCATAGGAACTTCGTGGACAGGGCTCTGAATTCCACGCTTTCGGTAAGAACATTCCCCTCCTTGCGGTCGTTCTACGCTCTAGGTTGTGGTGCGCTTCGAACTAGGGAGTCAGGAGGGCCCAGGTACCGGTAGTTGGTCACCGGGCGTCGTCCACAGTCGTTGTCGTGCCCAATGTCAGCATGGTCGTGTCGTGGCACACCTCGAATCGGGTGCGCACCCCCCCCCCCCCGTGGTTTGTCGACAATGCTCTAGGTGGAATGGCGGGGTCCAATTTTGGGAATTGCGGTGGGAGATGGAGATCGGCAATCACCGGCGGGGAATCCGTCGCCGGGCGTGGCCGCCTCGCTGGGTTAGGGCACCCGGGGATTGAAGACAGCCGTTTCACCGTGGATCGGGCCACGGACGGTTCAGATTTAACTGCGTACACTCCTTTGCGTGATCGAATACGGGCCGTGGATCTAGGATCTTGTGATCATGGATTCGATCGTAGTCGTTTTAAATCTAGATCGTAGATCATCGATCCGACAGGAGCCCTACGTGTACCGGTTCGATGTTCTATCTGGGGCGTTAGATCAGGATCTAACGGCCCTAGTGGCCCGATACCCCTTCAGACTCTATGAATTTATAGAAGAACCCCCAGTAAACTAAAGAATCAACCCGCCGTCCGTAGGGATGATTCTGGGTCTTGGGAACACTTGCTCTGAGGCCCCTGTAGTTTGCAGAATTTGATGCCCAGTCCAGAGAGTTATAAAATTCAGAAAAGTGATTAGAAATTAATTTTAATGTGAAAATAAATGCTAGCATTTGTTTAATTCATATAAAATTCATATGAACTTCAAATTGACCCATTCCAATTTCTATAATTCTATAATATTATTGTTTATCACATAGTACATCTAGTTTGGCACGAAAACTGTATTAAAATTAATCTCTTGATTAATCTTGTATCAAATACATAAAACCTTAGGAAATTTATAACTTCCCCGTTTTAACACTAATTTGATCCGTTCAAGTTGCATTAGTGTTGTATGAATATTTACTATGCAATAAAAAGTTTATTATATCATATCTTGTTCTTTTATAATTAGATCTTTATTTAACGAATGTTGGTTAGTCTCATTAAACTACTTATCATTATAATCTACTAGAATATAATCTATGGTCAATTTATAACTTAGATTAGTGTTTAGATAATCATTTATAGAATATTCTCTAATATGGGATATCCTAACCAATTTATAATATATTTTAATATTTTAATCACATAGATCTTCTATAAAATCATAACTCCTTAATCGTAACTCCGATCTTAGTAGTTCTCGATCTCGCGATCTCGTAGCAACGTGTAGATCATTATTATTCAGTTTGTTCTTATGTTTGGTATGATGTTAATTTTATCTATACCATGTTTGTTTGTATTGCTACGACTAGCGCGAGGACACGTGTCATCTGAAAAGCAAGTTGGTACCTGGAATCTCAAGTGTCAGGCAAGTTGTGCCCTTGATTCACTTTTGTTACCCAATAATGTTCGTTATTATCACTATTCAATGCATAGGTTTAATTTTGATGGGTTCCCAATAGGTCACCCTAGTCTGTTTATCTTGTTTACCTTGTTTACCCCTGAATCATATGGGTAGTTATGCTATTGCTTTACATGGTTTTCGGTTAATATTTTATTATATCCATGTTCCAGTTATTTTGTTATTCTATTTATGTTTATGTCAAGATCATTATATTATTGTTAATTGGAACATGGAGCTTAACTTGAGAAACACGTGCCACCACAAGGGAGGAATGGGACCCCTTGACTAACTAATTAGGAAAGCTAGTGGAAGACTACCTTACCCGAAAGTGGCAAGGGCAGTAGGGGAGTTGCATGCAAGGAGGTTCTCGGGTTGATTTTGCTGCGATGGCGGTCAGACGAGGGATTTTTGCAAGTGCTCTTCCCACAACTGTAGCGGGTTTTTGGAAGCTAGAGGAACTTTGTAAAGACCTCGTAGTGGATCCCTAGCCATTCACCTCGGTAGTGTCCAAGGGTCTAGCTAGCCCTTGCCACATGGGAAACACGACTTGTGGGTAAAGGGTACAACCTCTGCAGAGTGTAAAACTAGTATACTAGCCGAGCTCACGGTCATGAGCAGCTCAGGACTCTCTAATGATTAATTTATGGAACTTAAATTCAATTTGTGATATGCATTGCATGGGATTTGTTATTAATTTTGTTCTATTATTATTTATGATGGTTTGGTATTTACTTACATCTAGTAATTGCTAATAAAAGTTTGACCAACTTTAAAATCAATGCTCAGCTTTAACCATTCTCTTTGGTAAGCCTTACACTTCATGAGCTCCCACCTTTGGTGAGTTCATGCCACATTATTCCCCACAACTTGTTGAGCGATGAACATGTGTGAGCTCACCCTTGCTGTCTCACACCCCCCCACTAGGTCAAGAAAAGGTATCACTGGAGGAGGCGCATGGTGGATGTGCGCTGTGTTCGTGAGAGGTCTAGGTCGTCGTCTCCCAGTTGACTTTCTGGCGCCAAGGTTGGATTTTAGATCCTGTTATATTTATCTTTTATTTTGTAAGACTTCCACTATGTAATAAGTACTCTGATTTTATTGTGACATTTATCTCTATACACTCTGTTATTATATGTGTTGTCTTCTTTGGTGCATGTATGAGATGCACCCAGCTTTGTCCCTTAAAGCCCAGGGTGTTAAATACTCCCGACAGCGAGGCTACCAAAAGTGACAAGAAGCAAGAGTAGTATAGTGTAGAAGTAGTAGTAATGTATAATAGGTAATGTAATCCTGTTGTAAATTCGAGTCTTTATCATTACCCTTTTCAGTAATGTAAATGGATGGTTTTCTTTGGCATATTATATTTTCAAATGCTCTTTGCCTCAGATGCCTTCCAAGACTCGCGCACAGGATGGAGCAGGAACCTCCCGTGGGAGGGAAACAACACCGAACCCACCCCCAGTACCCCAATGTTAGCTAAGGCCATCGCTGCCTTAGTTAACACTATGGCCGACAACACCCGCTTTCTGCGGGAAATGGTGGGACAACAAATGCAGCAGCAAGGCAGGCAAGCATATCAGCAAGGACCCCGCGAAAAGTCATATCTGGATTTCTCAGAGACATGTCCCCCATTGTTTGTCAAGGCAGAAGATCCTCTGGAAGCGGATGAGTGGATCCACGTTATTGAACAGAAGTTCGGGCTTCTCCGATGCACGGAGATTCAAAAGCCCTTATTTGCAGCACAACAATTGCGCGGCCCTGCCAGTACTTGGTGGGGAAATTTTGTAGCCGTTCAACCGGCTGGTCATCAAATTACCTGGGATGAGTTCAAGTTGGCTTTCTGGGAGCACTATATTCCTAAGGGAGTGCTCCATATGAAACAGGAGGAGTTTATGAAGCTAAAACAGGGTGGGAATACTGTCACCAAGTATCTCAACAAATTCAACCACTTGTCCCAATATGCTATCGATCAAGTCAACATGGATTTAAAGAAGAGAAATTGCTTTATGAGAGGCCTAAATGACCGAATGCAACGAAAGATGGCCACCTGCATTGATCTTTCCTTCGGAAGGGTTGTCAGTACTGCACTGGCAGTTGAAGCTAAATATGCTGGCTCAGGAAAATCAAAGGGTTACGGAGGTGACAGGCCCAGTCAGGGGTCTAAGAAAAGACAAAGGTTGGTAATCTGACCTTTTAATCCGAATCGCTTTTCCCCACGTCCACCCTCCTACCCTTTCAAACAACCTGTCTTCATTCGCCCCGCTACTACCCCCACTCCAACAAATCAGCCGAGTGCCCCTAGTACTCGTTTCCCTTCTCTCCCAAGCTCTTCAACCGGCTTCTTTAACTGTGGAAAGTCCGGACACTTTTATCAAGGACTATCCATACCCGAAGCAGAATCGATCAAGTAATCAGCCGAGTTCTGGGAATTCCGCTCAAGTCAAGGGAAATGCGGCAAACAATACCGCAGGCAAAAATATGAGGAAAACGGGGCGGATTTATTATACTCAAGTGGCCATAACACAGTAAGGCGAACCGGTTACGATGGGTACGTTTCTCATGGCCAATCACCCCGTAATTATTCTTTTTGATTCTAGCGCTTCACATACATTCATAAGGAAGAAGTTTGTGGAGCAACATTGCATTCCATACCATGAATCAAGGGAAGGGTTTAAAATTCATTCGCCTAGGGGACAAATAATTACTAAAGAAGTAGCTTTCCAAGTGCCCATAACTTTGACTGAACGGGACTTTCCTACTAATATGATTGTTCTGAAAGGCCAAGATATAGATGTAATTCTAGGCATGAATTGGTTGGCCCAACATAAAGCTATTCTCAACACTAATTTAAGAACTGTCAGATTGAGTCATGGCCAAGAAGAGGTTCTCTTGACCATCCCCGTAGCAATTCCAGCTAAACCATTTGGCAGAGCGTATGAAGCTATCATATCGGAGATCCAAGATATTCTGGTAGTATGTGAGTTCTCAGACGTCTTTCTAGAAGATTTGTCTGGATTGCCTCCAGAAAGAGATGTAGAATTTGTGATTGAGTTGAAGCCCGGTACGGCTCCTATTTCTAGAAGGTTGTACCGAATGCCTCCAAATGAATTGGCAGAACTCAAGACCCAATTACAAGATCTATTGGAGAAGGGATTCATCCGGCCAAGCTCATCACCATGGGGTTGTCCAGCCATCTTTGTTAAGAAGAAGGACCAAACGCTTACGGATGTGCGTGGATTATAGACCCCTTAATGAGGTGACCATCAAAAATAAGTACCCTCTTCCCTGGATTGACATGTTATTTGATCAACTAACTGGAGCGAGGGTATTCTATAAGATTGACCTTAGATCGGGCTATCATCAGATCCATATCTGACCCGAAGATATACCGAAGACCGCATTCACTACGCGGTATGGTTCGTTTGAATATCTGGTTATGTCTTTCGGACTAACAAATGCTCCTGCCCACTTCACCTATCTTATGAACTCAGTATTCATGCCCGAGCTGGATAAGTTTGTGGTGGTATTCATTGATGATATCTTGATATATTCCAAGAATGAAGAGGAGCATGCTCGGCATTTACAGATGGTCTTGACGCACTTAAGAGAGCACCAATTATATGCTAAGTTCAGTAAGTGCGCGTTCTGGCTGGAAGAGATCCAATTTCTGGGACATGTATTATCTGCCAAGGGGATTGTGGTGGATCCCAGCAAAGTCATGGATATTTTGGAATGGAAACCCCTAACCACTGTACATCAAGTCCGAAGTTTCCTTGGACTGGCTGGATATTACCGCCGATTCATACCAGATTTTTCCAAGCTTGTGAAACTAATCACAAGTTTATTGAAGAATGATATTAAATTTATTTGGTCTTCAAAATGTAATGAAGCCTTTGAACAGTTGAAGGTGTTATTAACCACTGCTCCGGTATTAGCTCAACTGAATATTGAAAAACCCTTTGATGTGTATTGTGACGCATCAGGTAGTGGTCTCGGCTGTGTTCTAATGCAAGAAGGCCGAGTGATAGCTTATGCTTCAAGGCAGTTGCGCCGGCATGAGGAACATTATCCAACTCATGATCTGGAGTTAGCTGTGGTGGTTGATGCCCTAAAAATATGGCGTCTTTGTCTGCTGGGGAATGTGTGTCACATTTATACAGATCATAAAAGTTTGAAGTACATCTTCACCCAGTCAGAGCTTAATATGAGACAGAGGCGATGGCTCGAGCTTATTAAGGACTATGAATTGGAAATTCATTATCACCCAAGCAGGGCCAATGTAGTAGCAGACGCACTCAGCCGCAAGGCTTCCTGTTACTGTCTTACCATGAAGATCTCTGACATTACACTATGCCAGGAGATGGAGAAGGTAAACCTGGGAATTATCCAACATGGAACCTTAAATCAACTAAAGCTTGAGTCAGTCCTTTTATAAAGAATAATTGATGCTCAAAAGGTTGATGAGGGTATGAAGCACATCCATGAGAAAATAGAGGCAGGAAGAGTCAAATGTTTTAGAGAAGAGGATCAAGGCATTGTATGGTTCAACAACCTTATAGTTGTGCCAAAGGATGAAGAAATCCGCCAGCAAATATTAGATGAAGCACATCTTAGTCGCTATTCTATTCATCCAAAAGCACTAAGATGTATCATGATTTAAAACAGCATGATTGGTGGACAAAGATGAAGATTGAAATTGCACGCTATGTGGTGACATTTGACACTTGTAGACGTGTCAAGGCCATACACATAAAAACTGCTGGACCATTGCAATCTTTACCTATCCCTACATGGAAATGGGAGGATATAAGTATGGACTTTATTGTGGGATTGCCCAAGACAGCAAAAGGATATGATTCCATCTGGGTCATTATTGATCGACTTACAAAGATCGCCCACTTCCTTCCAGTCAGGGTAAAGTATACAGTGGCCACATATGCAGAATTATACATTGCCCGTATTCTTAGTTTGCATGGTGTTCCAAAGACTATAGTGTCGGATCGTGGACCGCAATTCGTGTCCAAATTTTGGGAAGAACTTCGCAAGGCTTTGGATACTAAGTTGCTCCATAGTTCGGCCTATCATCCTCGAACCAGTGGGCAGACTGAAAGGGTGAATCAAATACTTGAGGACATGTTGCGAGCTTGTGCTCTAGAATTCCCACAAAAATGGGATGATTGTTTACCATTAGCGGAGTTCTCATACAATAATAGCTATCAAGAAAGCATCAAGATGGCACCTTTTGAAGCTTTGTATGGGCAACAGTGTTGTACTCCGTTAAACTAGTCTGAACCAGGTGAGAGAAGCTTCTTTAGGCTAGATATGGTATAGGAGACAGAAGAGAAAGTTCAACGAATAATTCATAATTTGAAGAAAGCTCAAGCTCAACAGAAGAGTTACGCAGACAAACACCGGATACCCTTGTACTTTCTAGTTGGAGACTATGTCTACATAAAAGTTTCACCAATGAAGGGTGTATCACGTTTCGGGGTAAAAGGGAAACTTGCACCTCGATACATTGGTCCTTTTCTTATCCTCGAAAGATATGGACCAGTGGCATACCGACTTCAGCTACCCGAATCATTGTTTGATGTACATAATGTGTTCCACGTGTCTCAATTGAAGAAGTGTCTTCGGGTTCCCGATCGAACCATTGAAGTGATGGATGTTGCCCTAGAACCAGACTTGACATATTAGGAGCATCATATTCGAGTCTTGGATCAAAAGGACATAATTACCCGAAGAAGAACTCTCAAATTTTACAAGATACAGTGGAACCAACATTCAGAAGATGAGGCTACATGGGAAACTCAGGACTTTTTAGAAAAGAATTTCCTAGGCTTTTTAGCCTCATGTAATTTGTAAAGTGTATACAATTGTTGTAATAAAGGAATGAGCCCAAACCACCTCTGCCTTGTACCAAGAATAAGGAAATAAAAGAGTGAAGCATTTCCTTTTCCATTACTTGCCCCAAGACTTTTAATCTCGGGACAAGATTCTTTTATGGGGGAATGATGGAACACCCCTGGTGTTACTATTTCTAAAATTTGAGCATAACATCATCTCATGTGTTTGTCACACCTAGAATGCATTCACTAGGCAAAAGTTCAAACAAGTTGTATTGATATGACATTTGTGGATAAAGCCCTAGAGTAGGGTACTTAACCCTAGATAGGGCTTAATAGAGCAAACAAACCTTAAATAGGAGAAAATTTCAAAACTCAACTGAAATAACCATATAATGTCACCATGAATAGACATACATGGTATTCAAACCCTAGAATCCCCAAAAACCCTAAAAAGAACCTTGGAAAACCCTAGAGTAAAACCCTAGGGGGCTAAGTGCAAAATTGGTGCACTTTTGGACTAAAGTGCAAAAACCATGAAAGTAAGACATCTTAAGTTATATGGTTCACAAATATGTGGATTTGCAACTTGAACCCTAAGTTTTGGGCTTATTTGCAAAAGAGCCACACTTATACTCCATGGGCTAAATCTGAATTTTAGTGTAATTGGCTCAACTTTGGGGCCTTGTAACTTTCAAACTATAAGGATTTTGACCTAGGTCATCACATCAAGTTTGTAGAGCTATCATAGGAGAACATGTTTACTTAAGCAACTAACCACTAATGCTGAATGAAAACTGAAGATAAATGAGTCTGAAGTTGAACTGTTAGACTTCTTGGAGTCTGAAATTCAGACTGACAGTGGAACTGCATAAACTTAGGGCTCGAATGCAATCTTGATCCATTAGGAATTTGACTAGGAATGCTATAGCAAAAGTGAAGATGGTTTGTAGGGCTACCAATTTGCTGCAGAGCATTGGTTGTGTTGTCACATAAAATTTGGAGAAGAGCTGCCTTGAATCTGCTATGTCAGACCGCCTGAACGCACTTCGCTATGGTATAGTGCGCTGATCAGATCGCCAACTCAGTCCCTCGCTGCCGACGAGCCGCACGCGGATTCGTGCCTTTGCCGCCGTGATTCGTGCTCGGATCGGTTGGAAAGCGCTTTTGGTAAGTAAATATCCCGCCGCGGATATGTTCCGACCACTAATTTACTCTGACCACCGTACCCGAGTTAGCCACGGCGGATTCAGATGAGTTCGCCGGCGACAGCCGCCTCCCGGTCTTGTGCCACGTGCCTTGGCACATCCACCGCGTCTCCGTGACTCGCTGTAACCCTCTGGTCATCATCAGGGAGCATGCCACGGTAATAGGACACCTATCGCGTGCGCCAGTAACTTCTTGTTTCTCCGGCCGTCGTGCGTCGTCGTCTAATTCACCGGCCACCGCTCGCAGGCTCTATAAATTGAGCGCACCATCGGGTCCGTAGAGTAATCGTGCACCAAGCCACCAAGTCTTGCCTCCAATCGTTCACCAGAAAGCTCCAATTTCTTACTTCCCCCAAATCACTCAAGAACACCTCAGAGAAGACCTCGCCGTGGCCAGCTTGCTCCGGGTTAGTTCAAGCGCTCTGATCATTTGTTCTAGCATCCCTAAGTCCTCCTCAAGCTTCACGACCCCTTTGATTAGACTAGACCGCCCTAGGTCACCGTGAACGCCCATGTTCATCTCTTGTCCATACGGTCACCGTGGTCAGGGCGTTTTAGTGCACCATTAGTGAAATTAATTTAGGGGAAACTTCGATTGAAGTTTAAATTAGGTGCCAGTCGACGAAGAGCGCCGGTCTTTGCGTGATCCGGCCAGTCTAGACTCGTCGGTGCTCGGACCCTCGCCGTGCGATGTCGTGGACATAACGCTGTGAAGAATTAGAAGTTCAGGGGTCTTACTGCAAGTGTCAGCGACTCACAGAAATAGTACTGCAACCCATAGATTATTCAAACGGTCAGGGCCTTTCTGCAAAACCCACAGCGCGGGCGCGCGCTTAGGCGCGCTTCTGCCCTAGCTAGGCCAGTTCGGGCTGGATTCAACCCAGAACTGTTCATCCTTTTCCTTTTTCTTTTTCTATTAGACTTTGGAAATCTATAAGAAATTGTAGAAAAATCCTAAAAATACCCGAACAATTTTGCTAGGCTTCTAATTTCCTATAGAATTTAATACAAATAGTTTCATGATTTTTAGTCTAAATAGGAAATTATTGCGTATTTAAAATAGCCAAAAATCTTATTTCTAGATTTTTAGGGAATATATAATAAATCCAAAGTTCACTAAATTTTTAGGATAAACTCTAAAAAATATTTAGAAGCCTTGGGTAGCGTTTGGTTTGATTTGGACCATGTTTGACGCTTAGAACCCAAAACAGTACCCCCTGCCCTGTGAACTTCACTATTGACTCCGGAAACCCTAAGTTCTCAGAGAACCGTGAAGGAAAGTTGTATTCAAGACTTTAGATAATAAACTTTTATTATCTTTGCACTCTCATGAGCATTACATGGGCATTCATTATTATGTATGGTTATATTTAGAAAACGACGAAGAAGTAGAAGTCGAAGAAGCGAAGACTTCACCACCACCACTTGAGGAACAACAGGAAGGCAACTGTTTTTATTTTGATATCTGCGGAACAGAGCCTGATTCCCCGGTGCATTTGCCACCTCCTTGTTCTTTTTAAAATCTTTCTCACTTGCTTAATGCACTAGGTGATAGGAGTTGTGTGCTAAACCAATTCTTGCATTTCCTTCCTTGGATTGATTACTTCTCCTTAAATCCCTATTTTACAAAAGGTTTTTCTTATGCTTAGCTTCGTTGTAGAAAAACAAAATGTTTTGTTTTCTCAAAAGATGATGTTGCAAAGTGGGTGGGATGTTTTCGAAAATAAAACTTGATGGTGGATCCATCATGGCCATGATGGGTTCAACATCGGAAAATATGTACCTCTGCCAGGTACCAAACTTTGGGTTTGAAATGATTAAGTTGAGACCGGGTGGGTGACTTGCACAAGAAGAGAGTCTCGGTGTAGTGTCTTCGTCTGAGTCGATTAAGGACCATCTCGATGTAGGCTTGCTGACCGAGGACCCTTTAACTGGTCACATGCCTAGTCATGGGTAAGCTTTGCCTCGGGCAGACTAATACCAGAATAAGATAACACACAATGGGAGTGGAGAGATGGTGAGAGTAGCGTGTACCCTCCGTGGCAAGAGGCTGGATGGTGATGTATCTGTGCTCTCGGTTGGCTTGAACCTGATCTAGTCTTAAGAACTCCGGTGGCGAGTTGACATATGCAAGGGTTAAGTGCTACATATGTCGTTTGATCGGAGATCCTCAGATGAGTATAATCGATTCGGATTGCCGTAACTTCGCGGATATGAAGACTTGGTCACTGCCCTATACGTAGAAATCGAGTAAAGATGAAGGGTTATAAAGAAACTGGCTAGTATAGGTCAAGTGATTGAACTAGGATAGAGAAAACTCTAGATGCAGGTAATCTTACTTAACCTGACAATTAAAATTGGATTTTTAAGGATCCATTTTTAGTAAGCATTTCGGCAAACAGAGTCATTGATTATTGATAAGCCTTACCTTGATTCCCTTATAGCCAGCATATCCTTGGGAGTCTTTTACATTGTCGGGTCAGTCTTGCAAAAGTACACTTCGTACTTAGGGCTTTGTCCCATGTAGTTTTAGGTGAAGAAGCGACAAACTTTTGCTGCTTTTGTTCAAAGGTTGTGCCCAAGGAGGAAAATCAGGAGTAAAGCTTCGAGAGGAAAGGATCCTCCGTTAAAAACTTTTTACTTCTTAGTCGGGAGGAGTTTTTGCCTCCTTGGTTTTGTAATAATAATAATACTCAGCACTCTTATATTTGTTGCTAGTCTGTAATATTATAACTCTTCCTTACTTTAATATAAGGTAAGTATTGTAATTGCTTCCGCATGTTCGTACCTCCGATGCTTTGTGATGTCTGCGTGACGGGTGAAACGCTCTTGGGAAATTTAAAGAAGGCAGATACCAAACTTGTCAAGTGATTCAGAGACACCTGCGGGGTTGTCTGAGGTCCATTGGACAAGGACAATTGTAGGTGGGCCTAATGACTTGAGAGGTTCCGTCACACATCCTGTGCCTATAAATAGATGAACAGTAACACCGTACTATTCACACTAGATTGTAATCGCTCTTGCTTCACTTTCACATCTTCACCTTCTGACAAGGCGAAGGTATCAATGTAATACAAATATTGTGGATGTTTATTCGTGTTTATGAAATGAGAATATAAATAATCTATTGTTATATGATCATTATTTATATTATTTTGTACTTCATGTATTCTTACTTATGTTTATTTATTGAGATGATGAAGGTATGTCCTTCATAACCTTCGTCTGAAGATGATTATATCCCGAAGGAGATAATGCTTCAAAGCATGAAGGTCTTTGATTGTTAACAATCGTGTTGGTTTGTTCTTGATGTATAGCATTCGAGAACAAGGACCAACACTGGCGCCCACCTCCGGTGAACTCAGTCGACCACCTTTGGCAAGCATCGACTTTCGTAATGCCGCCGAAGAAGACAATAGTGCCAGGGGCTGCCCTGCAGCCACTGGACACTAATCAGGAGGCGCTGAGAGAAGATAGGAGCAAGAAGAGTGTAACACCCCAGGTGTTACTTAGGGTTTTCACTTAAGCCTACACTAGTGAACCCATCATCACATGTGGTTTAATTTGATCAAAAGACACCAAACTCGGGGGTCATGATCCTAAGTAGGTGTAACCCATCTTAGAAGTCATGCTTTGGCCTTATCATGCACCTAAAGAGGAGAGAATGACTCAAACCCTAATTCAACTCCCTGAGGCAAATGGAGCCCTAGAGGGGATTATGGCAAAAAGGTTATGTAAACCACATTGTCATGATTTGGACTAATTATAAAAGTTATAGTACACTTAATACCCTACAAAACATAGACAAAGAGTGACCCCAAAAGATTTTAGAAAAGCCCCAAAAAGGTCACCAAAGGAAGGACATAAAAGAAAAATCAGATTGCTCTCAAGTTCAAAACCGACCCTCTTTCAAAGATCAAACGTGTTCACCTTTTTCCAAACCCAAAACCATATGGCCCAATTGACAAAATGGTGCCTAAAGACCCCTAGAACACCCTTGAAAAATTTGAACTCAACCCTAATTCGGTTGACATGACTTGGCACGGTTTTTGTCTCGGTTTGGACAGCTCGTACAGAGCCAACTTCACACACCTATATCTCTCAAACCCAACCATATGTTTGCTTGGAACTCACATAGAAAAGATAGGATATGGTGCAGAGAAGAGACCGTACACAAGATTGTTGCGGAGATCTGCACGCTAAGGCGACCAAACAGGATGTTGAACACTGGCAGAAGTAAACCACCACATGTTCGACGCGGGCAGACACTCGGGAGCGCGCCCAGATTACGCCCGCACGCGCACCCCCCGCGCCCTCGGCCGCCCCCGCTCCAACGCCCGTGTCGTGCCCGCGCGTGGCTATAAAACTCGCCCTTGCGCTCGGCCACCATCCCGGTCACCCCCCTCCGCACACCGCCTAACTTTCCCGAGCTCGCCCGCAGCTCCGGCGACCTCCCCGCGACCCGCTAGAGCCGCCCGATGACGCCCACCGTGGCCAAACCTTTCCCGCCCACCTCCGCTCGATCCAAGCCCTCATATAGCTCCCCCAAGAGGTCGTGAAGCTTGCCCGAGCTTGAGCCGAGGACTAGCCCCACCAGAATAGTGCAATCGCGCTAGCCGGAGTTCGTGAACCCACCAGAGCACGTGGACCGGGTAACCCTCTGCACCATTTCTCAATTCCTTGCGCACATGGCCTCTACCGCATCCAGTGGAGTTCCTCGTGCACTTTAATTGAACCCTACCGCCGTTGTTTGGCCAGAGCAGGAGACGCCGACGACCTCCGCCACCTGCGCTCGTGGCTAGAGCAGCTCCAACCACCTCCGATGCCGACCCGCACACCGACGTGACCGCCGTGACCTCCCCGACGTCAGTCACCAGCCCGCCAGACCTCTGCTGCCGCCGGTAAGCCACGCCGCCGTGATCTTTGCCACGGTTACTGTTTCATCCATCCAGGGAGCGCGGGTTAGGTTTAGGTTAAGTTCAGGGGGTTTTGTGCAAGGTCAGTGACTCATGCAAATAGTAGACCGAGGGCTGTTTTGTGAGAGAAAAGGGGGAGAAAACCCAGGGACTTCAGCGCAAATCTGTATTCTTTTCCATTTCGAATTTACTTTTCTTTTAAATATTGCAGAAAACTTAATAAATGCATAACTTGAAGAATAATCATCCAAAATTAGTCAAACCAATTTTGCTAGACTTTGTGAAATATAAACTTTCAGGCAAAAATAATAGACCCCATAGTTCCTGTAAAGTTTTATAGAGTTTTGAATTAAATAAGAAAACTGCCCAAAATTCATTAATAAAGGGAAAAATAGAAATATTGTTAGACCAGGGTTGAGAAAAATAGTGGAGACACTAACCTAGTAGTTACATTGTTTAAAATTAATAAACACCCTAGTATACAAGGGTAAGAAAGATTTATCCACTAAACCTTGTTTATGCTCAAACTTAAGAAAATAAAGAAATGGGGTTGAAAATGGGCACCAGGGGGCAACCATATTTTTCCTAGCATGCCTATGTGATATAGTCCACAAGAAAAATTTGTGGAACCATAGTCCAGTGAAAAGATATTGCACTCACATTTATTCATGGAAAACAGGGAAAACTTTGAAAAATCATCAGAAAATAATCCTAAGGAGAAAACACCCCTACCTTAGGAATGTCTATTCTTGTGCTAAGAAGAACCTAGGAAAAATACAAGTTCTGTTGTTTGATATTTTTCAAATAACAAGTTAGTTATAAGGGTCTTTTTGGCTTTAAACTTTAGAAAATCATAACTAAATAACCACTAAGTAACGCTCTGTGATTTTTGGCACAAAAGCATGTTATTACCCCTAGATACCAGCAAAAATAACTCTTGGTACAGAACCCACAACTAGGTAAGAGTTGTAGTGCAAAGTAACCCCTCTGCCCAACTTTTGTTATTTTTTTTGTCCAGGGCATAATCTATTTATTTTTGACCTCACATTTATAGGACAGACTATAGTGACCAATATTAACCCACTGTAATTTTTTTAGAAGTTTTGGAAATTTTTAATTCACTGTTGTAGTTCAAACCCACCTTAAAAGCATAAAAAAGCAAATAAAGAGAGGAATTAGTAGTGGAGATTAATGTTACCTTGACCAAATCAGCAAAACCCTTGAATACCTAATGGAACCTTTAAAGGGCCAACCAAGTCTTAATCCAGTATGTTTGCCTCTAAGCAAAACCTCAAACCTAAATTACTAAGCATAAACCACTGAGAGCTTTTTATAACGAGGAAACCGTAAGTTATCAACTAACTTAGCTTTTTCCTTCACTATGCATAATAGTTACTAAACTCTGCATATCATAGCATACATGTATCTTATTCATTGCATTCGATAGATTGCAACCTCGCTGACGGAGAGTACATCCTCGTGCCGGAGCAAGGAGTTGCTCAGGAGGTAGCCCCGGATCCAGCACTAGAGCCTGCCATCGAGGATCTGTCTGCCCCAGCCTTGGAAGGCAAGCCCCGGTTTTATGCATAACCATTTATATATGCCATTTTACTACACTTAAATGTTTGTAGGCTTGTACTGTGCACTTAAGTGTAGGAGTTGTCTGAAACCCTAGTTGCATGACTCAGGATTCCTTTTGAGATGGATACTAGTATGCTAGGTCTAGTAGCTCATTTGCTAATTAGGGATCTCGGTAGAAGTCGAGTGATTTTTCTAGCACTCGCGCGAGGTCAGGAATTGCTTGTACCCATTTTTATATCAGAATGATGATGGTCTGTGGACACGGATCCATGGGGATGCGTGGTCTACAAGATGAAATTGGAATAAGGATTAACGTGCGGATACCTATGTCAAGCGTTTGAACGTACTAAACACATACCGAGAAATATGGTAAATCGGTAAGCCTAGTACCTGAGTGAACCTGCCCGCAGACTTTGCCCCTCACACGACCTAAGACGTGGTCTCCCATTCCGGTTATGGTGGGTACAAGTGCGGTCACTGCACGACGGCAGTCGGGGTCAGTGAGGCATTGTACGCCAAGGCAGTGAGCCCTGATCTATTGCCAAGGAATCGATGGGGACAGTTGATGTGTGTGGGGACGGAGTGCCTCGCCGCATCGTGTGTTTAGGTTTACCTTGCAAGGATAAAAACTCGATTCGAATCGTCTGCTTCTCGCAGCTAATGAGACTGCTTGATCCATTGTACTGCATTGAGTAATAAGTGGAAATGAGTTGACGTGGCAAAAGATGTTGATTGCTCAATGTTTGATACCATGTATGATTAGCTACGTACACCTTCGGTCTTAAGAGAGTCACACTAAAACTTGAAAAAGCTAAAACTTGATTTTTAGACTCAGCTAGTGCTTTTGGCAACCAAACCCCTCAGCCAAACAGCTGCATGTCTAGAGGTAGAGGAGTAGACTCCTCACACCGGTTAAGTCTAGCTGAGTATTAGTATACTCAGCCTTGCTTGTGGCATAATTTTTACAGGTTCCCTGGAGGACATGGTTGCTGGAGTGACTTGGCCATCCATCTTGCCACCGGGTTGGACCGTCGAGTGGGACCCTACCTCAGCTGAGGAGGAGCATGAGGAGTGACGGGACAGGCTTCCCCATCCCTCCATTTATTTATCGTTAGTTTTATTCCGCTACATCTCAAACAATGATCACTACTTTTGCTAAGACTTCGATGATGTTGTAATAAATTTAATACTTCTTAATGTATGGTTTTATGCTTTATTGTATTTGCTCTGTGCCTCACCTTTGAGTGAGTATGTGGTACTTGATCCTGTTAGTGGCCTCGTCCGACTAGATCCGAGGGACTGACGTTTTATTCCTATTTCAGTGTGGTCTAGCCTTTAAGGTGGGACTTAGGCACTTAAGTTGGAATAATTTGGGCGGTTCCGCCACATAGAGGAAGGCTACTAGCCCAACACTTCGGGAGGAGGAGCTAGATCAGGAGATTAGGGATTTGGAGGCTATCCACCAACAGGTACAAAGAAAAAAGGTAAAAGACACTTTGGTTCGCCGACCTTCAGAAAAAGATCGATGAATCTGCTGAAGAAATGCGTCACCTTACCCAGGATGACCAAGACCGAAGGCCCCAACACAGGGTGCTTCGTCATGAAAGCCCAATTAATGACGATGAGTGGTATGGTGACTTTCATCATGGCAATTTTGCTTTTGATGAAGCTTCTCGCTTGGCAGTAGAATTGCAGGCTACCCCGTGGTCGCCATCATATAAGCCACCTCAGCTCCCCATGTATGACGGGCACTCAAACCCAAAGCAATTTTTGATGAGCTACGAAGCAACCATATCCTCATATGGGGGCAATACTACGGTCATGGTGAAGTCCTTCGTCATGGCAGTCAGAAGCGTGGCTCAAACATGGTACTCTTCTCTTCGGCTAGGGACAATTACATCATGGCAGAAGCTAAAAGACATGCTGGTCACTAGTTTCCAGGGTTTCCAAATGAAACCAGTCACTGCCCAAGCTCTGTTCCAGTGCACATAGGACTAGGAAGAATACCTCCAAGCGTATGTCCGAAGGTTCCTGCGATTGAGAGCCCAGGCGCCTACAGTACCTAATGAGAATGTGATTGAGGGCATGATCAAGGGGCTTAGACCAGGACCAACGGCACAATAC
This sequence comes from Zea luxurians, assembly GCA_029449295.1. Lineage (NCBI taxonomy): Eukaryota > Viridiplantae > Streptophyta > Magnoliopsida > Poales > Poaceae > Zea > Zea luxurians. The sequence goes on from JAOPSE010000033.1 coordinate 4,634,310, forward strand.
TTTGCAATGATGCTGCCGCAAACCTTGGAGAAGCTTCTCCAGAAAATGGATGAGTACATCAGAGCTAACAATGACTTTCGGCAAAGAAGGGAAGAAGCCTACAGATACTTTGAGATGGCCAGGGGTTTGGAGGAAGATTTCACCCTAGGCATGTCAGATCAATCCATAATGCCAGCTCAAGTGACGATAGGGGAAACCATACTCAAAGGCAGCAGCACAGCTCTCAGTTGTCAGGAGCATAACAAAGCTCTTTCAGGCCACCGGCTCTAAGAGGCAGAGGGGGGATAAAATTCGGAGGAAGATATGGAGATCAGCCCAGGAAACTGTTTTTATTTGTTCTGCGGAGAAGATAAGGGGCAAACCACAAGAACGTGCCAAGTTACGATTCAGAAGCAGAAAGAAATTGCCGAAGCTGAAGCACAGTAGAATTAGTTAAAGCAGGTTCTGCATACTACTTCGTGCTACTCTCCCTACGTCTCGAAGTATATAGGCAATCAACAGCCTTCGGCCTCTGTCACTTCAACAAGCCATTCTCAAGCTTCCTAGGCCCAGTTGCCACCACCACCACCGCTAGCACCTGCCCTGGTTCACAGTCAACAGCCAGAAGGGCATCACCACGCTCAGCAACAACGTGACCTTCGGGAGGGATCCGAAGCTCGCACAGTCAATAGCACCATGCCTGAGTCAAAGCACATCTATGAAAGGTGTCATGGTGATTTGATTAAAGAATATCCTAACCCAGTGTTTCTTAGTTTCTTCCACCATTTTATTTTCTTGCATGAAAAACAATTCACGAAGGATTAATCTCCAATTTGATGTAATAATATTGTGGTTACACCATCGAGTGTGGAGCACATCCCCTTAACAATGCTTCCAAAGCTACCAAAGTCGTTCCAAGGGGAACGCGCAGTAAGTTCCGAAGCTATAAAAGTCATTCCTAAGGGAACGGAGTAAGTTCCGAAGCAACAAAGTCATTCCTAATGGAGCGCAGAGTAAGTGCCGAAGCTCCAAAGTCATTCCCAAGGGAATGCAGAGCCAATATTCCACCGAAATAAAAGGTGAAGAAGCTCCAAAGTCATTCCTAAGGGGATGCAGAGCATAAATGCCACCGAAATAAATGGCGAAGAAGCTCCAAAGTCGTTCCTAAGGGGATGCAGAGCTTAAATACCACCTAAGTAAAAGGTGAAGAGACTCCAAAGTGGTTCCTAAGGGGATGTAGAGCCTTGGTTTGTTTTCATGTGGGTGTGTCTTCGGCATAAACATCATGATGCATCATATCATCGCATCATTTCGCATAGCATTACATCATACATCATATCGCATTAGCAACAAAACTGTGGAGAAGGAAAGATGTTTCTTTCAAAATATTTGATGAATGGAACAATGTGCTGAAGCACATAGAGTACCTTCGACAGTTATAATTTTACACGCCAAGAAAGTCTTCGTCGTCAACAATATTATATAACAGCTATGGCATAGAAGGGGTGATTTTTTCTTTGCGAAGCATGAAAAGAAGGGAAAGTGTTTTTTTTCCGAAGGCTCAAAAATGGTATGTACACAACTTTCATGCGTCACAAAGAAATATATTACATTAATATACATGTTTGTTGTTTGACTCATACACAAATATTACATTTTCCTAGCACAACAAGAATCTAGTCTTCCTTGAGTATTTACTCGGCAGCCTCATTCAGCAGCCTGTCAACAACTTCGTCGACGATGGTATTGGCAACAATCATCACATCCAAAGCCTCTTTCAAAATAGGATCTGCCTCAGGGTTATATGGCTCTGGTGGTGGCGAAAGGCCAGGTGTAGGAAAGTATATGTTAATAAGGCTTCGAAGATAGGAACGAATAATAAAGCAAAAGGGGCATTAAATAGAAGTACCTATAATCAATGCATGTTCGACAGCTTCCTCAGCTTCCTTTGCTTCTACTCGGGCATCATGGGATTATTTTTCATTTTTCTTTATTGCTTCGTCGGCTATCTCGCGATCGCCCTTCATCGAAACATCAGAATAAAATTTCCCACCCCATTAGAGTAGCTTCGGCTGAAGGTTCCTTTGTATCGTCTATGGAGAAGATGACTTCTGCCTGCGCTGTAGCTCTAACATGTTCACAGCAAGTTTTCTCCAGAACCGCTGCAACCCCTCGAGCACCGGCGAAGGCACAAAAATCCCCACGGTCGCTAAGAATCTCTTCAAAAGCTTCAACTTGTCCGCCAATCCATTCAACGACTCCTTCAGAATCGCCTCAAATAAACTTTTGCTCCAATGAGTATGCACCCACCTTTGCAAAACTGTCTTTTAGTTTCTTTGTGTAATCCAAGGATTTCTCATAACATCTCTCCTTGCATTCATGAAGCTCATCCACATTCTTTTCCAGCCTCCCACTTGTCCATTCACTTATCTCTTGCTTTGCCTTTGCATGTTCAAAATTTTCATTAGCTTCGACAAGCTTTTTCTTTAGATCTTCAACTTTGGATTTTTGAGTTTTGGTTTGTGCGTTAAGCCTGGCTTCATTAACCTTTAATTTATCCACTAAGGAGAGCAGAATCTTATCTTTTTCAAGGGCTTCATTCCTCTTAAAGCTTTGGATCGAAGGTTCCTGAGTGGAATTTCACAACTTTTGTCTTCGGTTGCTTTTTGAGCTCTTAAAGATTTACTAAGAATTAAGCCCTAATAATAATAAAAAGAATATGTGTGAGAACATAAAAACGAAAAGAAAACCAATCAACAAAATTTACTTTACAAGCAAAAATATACATATACCTTCAAACTGTTATAAGCAAGGCTGTCTACAAGGTCATCTGTTGGGGGCCTTCGGCTTCCGAAGGTCCTCAAAAACATGATTTGACAATGTTTTCCAAGTGAAATATGTGAACAGGTACCTTCGGAATCGGGTCACGAGTATACAAGGGTATGGTCAAGACGAAGCTTGAGTAGGACGAAAGGCGATCATGACGAAGGATAAGATGATCACGAAGCTATGCGCAGAAAAAGCTTCGGTACGACAGCAGAAAAGGGGAACTGACTTATATGATGAAAAGTCAAATTAGACCTCGAAGAATCACTATAGAGTTATTGATAAATGTAAAGGGCATTAATGTAATTTTCCACGGGCTGCGTCCTGTGCCTATAAATAGATGAACAGTACTCCCGCACTGTTCATGCTGATTTGGCATTTTGCTTTCCACATCACGCCTGTACCTTTACCTTTCGTCAATTCGAAGGTACATTTATAATTTGTTATTATGAATTTGATAATGCAAAATAAAAATAAGTTGATAATAATATCTATATTATTGTTCGTATTTCATATGTGTATTCTCTTTCATCATTTGTCGAGCTTACGAAGGTCTCTTCCTTCATAACCTTCGTCCGGAATTCATTATATCCGAAGGGACTTAATGTCTTGAAGGACGAAGGACTTTAACATTTAACACTTTTTATGTTGCCTTGTTCTTAATTCGAAGCATTTGAGAACAAGTCTCCAACATTGGCACCCACCTCCGGTGAACTCACGTCCATTTCTTGAGTTTTGAACATCTTCGGCAAGCATCACCTTCGCCATGCCGCCGAAGAAAGCTTCAGCCACAGGGGCTGCCACTCTGCAGCCGCTGGATCCCAATCAGGATGTCCTTTCTCTCAGGGAGGCCCGAAGCCAGAAGAGGAAGGCCACCAGTCCAACGCCTTCGGAGGACGACTTGGATCAAGAAATCCAAAATTTGGAGATGCTCCATCAACAGGTCCAACGGAAGAAGGAAAAGATGGCTCGTCTAGCTGACCTACAAAGGCAGATAGACGAAGCCTCTGAAGAACTTCGTCATCTTGTTCAAGATGACCAGAACCGAAGGCCTCCGTGCAGAGAGCTTCATCAGGAGGGCTTCTACAACGAGGACGACTGGTATGAAGATTTCCATCATGGAAATTTTGCTTTTGATGAGACTTCTCCTCTATCAACAGAACTGCAGGCTACACCATGGCCCCAGTCCTACAAGCCACCCCAACTCCCCATGTACGATGGTCATTCAGACCCGAAGCAATTCTTGATGAGTTATGAAGCAACCATATCTTCGTATGGTGGCAATACTGCAGTCATGGCAAAGTATTTCGTCATGACTGTCAGGAGTGTTGCACAGACCTGATACTCCTCTCTTCGGCCAGGAACAATTACCTCATGGCAAAAGCTGAAGGATATGCTGATAACCAGCTTCCAAGGGTTTCAAACGAAGCCAGTCACTGCTCAAGCCTTATTCCAGTGCACCCAGGATCACGAAGAATACCTTCAGGCGTATGTCCGAAGGTTCCTGCGTCTGAGGGCACAAGCACCAACAGTGCCCAATGAAATTGTCATTGAGGCCATGATTAAGGGGCTTCGGCCAGGACCTTCAGCTCAATACTTTGCCAGGAAGCCTCCTCAAACTTTGGAGAAGCTGCTCCAGAAGATGGATGAGTATATTCGAGCTGACAATGACTTCCGCCAAAGAAGGGAGGAAGCTTACAGGTTCTCCGAAATGACCAGGGGTTTCGGAGGAAGACTTCATCCAAGGCACGTCAGGTCAATTCATAACTCTGCTCAGAGTGATGATAGAGGGAGTCAACAACAAAGACCGCAGTACTCCTCACAAGCTTTGGGGCAGCAGCAAAGCTCTTTTCGGCCACCAGCTCCAAGGGGCAGAGGCGCCAGGGGCTTCGGAGGAAGATTTGGGGATCAACCAAGGAAATTTTATTGTCTATTCTGTGGTGAGGACAAGGGCCATACCACCAGGATGTGCCATGTTACCATCCAGAAGCAAAAGGAGATAGCAGAAGCTGCAGCACAGCAGAGTCAGCCGAAGCAAGTCATGCATACTGCTTCGTACCATTCGCCTTACATTCCAGAATATGTAGGCAACCACCCTGCAGCTTCTGTTGCTTCGGCAAGCCAACCCCAAGCATCTTGGCAACAGCCTCCACCTCCACCACCAACGCAACACGGCCAACAGCCAGAAGGGAGCCAGCATGCTCACCTTCAGCGGGACTTCAGAGAAGGGTCCGAAGCTCGCACATTCAATAGCACTGTGCCAGAGTCGAAGCATATTTACTGACAAATATCCTACTTCGACAGCAGCTTTTCGCATTTTCGCATTTCAGTTTTACTTTCTTTTTAATAAGGAACAATTATGGGAAGTTTAAGTGCTTTTTATCGTTTTTCAGTTTCTTGTAGCAGTTTCCCTTTTTACCATAAGAAAAATATATCTTCTCCATAGGCTTAAATTGCCGAAGCATAAGAATTTATGGTGGCAAGGAGGACCTTCGAATTATCAAAAATTTGTGCTAAGGAATGCACTGCAATTTCTTCGAAGCAGCAAAAAGTTGTTCCTAAGGGAGCGCAATGTAAGTTTTCTGCTCAAAAGTCGTTCCGAAGGGAATGCAGAGCTTACAGCGAAAAATAAACGCTGATTCCGCTGAAAGTAAAAGGCGAAGAAGCTCCTAAGGGAGGCTTACAGCGAAAAATAAACGCTGATTCCGTTGAAGTAAAAGGCGAAAAAGCTCCTAAGGGAGGCTTACAGCGAAAAATAAGCGCTGATTCCGCTGAAGTAAAAGGCGAAGAAGCTCCTAAGGGAGGCTTACAGTGAAAAATAAATGTTGACCTTCAACAAATATCATTTTGCATAACATAACATCATTACATCATTTGCATAGCATAACATCATACATCATAGTGCATCAACAATGCAAGAAGGGGGTCTCAATATTGATATTCGAAGATAGTTTTGAAGAAATAGTGACACGGCACAAACAATAGCCATTGAAGAGTTATATCTTTGTCAAACTCTGAAATGGAAAGATCTATTGATTATTGATTTTACGAGAATTGGCTACTGATTTTATGAGAACACGGATATTATTTATGAAGCATGAAAAGAAGGGAAGGTGTTTTTTCACTGAAGGCTCAAAAATGGTATGTATATATTGTTTCATGCATCGTAAAGAATAGAACTATAAACAACTAATATATTACACCCTAAGTTACACAATATTACACATGATTCTCAACAAACATTACATTCTAAATGTTTTTGCAACAGCATCTAATCTTCCCTTAAAACTACTTCTGTAGCTTTGTTTAAAAGCTGATCAACAACTCTATCCATGATGGCTTCGGCCATTTGTCTAATTTCGTCATCCCCCTTCGTGTGGGGGCCCGCAAATGACTCAGCAGGTTCTGAGGGAAGAGTAGATACGGATTTATTACTATTACAAACCGTGAACAAGTTCGAAATCAAAAAATTACAACAAAGAGTCAAAAACCACTATATAATACCTATTTGCCCTTCGGGCTCTGCGCTTTTCTCAGCGACCTCTTCTACTTTTCTAGCATCGTGAATGCCATTTTCGCTTTTTTGAATAATTTCATGGGCCATTTCCCGGCCACCATTGTCCCAGATGTTGGTGAAAAATTTTCCACCAACCATGCTTGCTTCGGCCGAGGGGTCTTTTATATCTTCGGAGGATAAGGCAGTTTCGGATTGTGCCAAAGATTTCATATGCTCACAGCCTTTCCTCTCCAAAATAGTAGCAATCCCCCTGGCACACGAAAAGGCACATATGTCTCCGCGGCTATTCAAAATTTCCTCAAAGGCCTCAGCTTCGTGATTGATCCATTCAATCGGGCCTTCGGGGTTACCCCTTGTGAAGTTTTCCTCGCTCGAGAATGCGCCAACGCTGGCGAAGCTAGTTTTTATTTTCTTAACGCATTCTATAGATTTGTCATAGCACCTTTTCTTGGATGCACGAAGCTCTTCAACGTTTCCTTCTAAATGATTTGCCCATTGATCGCTAAGTTCTCGTTTCGTCTCTTCAAGTATGCGTTCTTCTTTAGCTCTGGCTAACTGTTTCCGAAGATCCTCGATTTTGTGCTTCTGAGCCTCAGGTTGAGCCTTAGAAGTAGCTTCGTCTTCCTTTATCTTATCCACCAATGTAAGCAGAATTTTATCTTTTTCCAAAGCCTCGTTCCTCAGCTTAATAACCTCTGTTCGTAGGTTGTTGAAAGCAATATTATAGCTCTCGTCTTCAGCATTCCTTTGCGCTCTCAAAGCTTTGCTAAGTATTAAACCCTATATGAAAAGAATTAGTATAAGAATAAAAGAATAATTCAAAAATTATAAATTTCCAAATATACAATTTTCATACCTTCAGACTATTATATGTGAAGCTATCTGCGATCGTCCTTTGTCATAGCGTAGAGGTCAGCTTCAAGCTTCGGGAACCCCATACTTCTAGCCATCTCCTGGCAGACAGATAATTCTTTGTTATCTGGGAGGCAGTATAAGAAGTCATCTTCGTCTATGCCATTGAATACTAAGGCCCCCTTTGGATACTTCAGTTCTCGGGCATAGTGATTAGCTTCAAAAATCTCTTCTTCAGATAATCTTTTTCCTGAAGCATGTCGTACAATATAATTGAGGGCTTTGGAGGATGCTTCGGGGGCAGCAGTGCCAGTTTCTTCAACCAAAATTGGCTCTGCCATTTTTGTTTCTTCGGCTTCCAAGGATTTTACCTTGGTAGGCTCTGAAGGCCTAGCTTCAGTTTCAGATTGTTGCTTTTAAGCTTTGGCAACAAAGGCTTCAGTATGCACTTCGGAAGTTTCAACAAATTTCTTCGGGGTTGTGCTTGAAGACTTAATTGTGTCCAAAACATCCAGCACATTAACCATCCTTTTTCTTTTCGGGGTCATTGCTGGACCCTTTTGGCTTTTTACTGCCTCAATTTTTGCTGAAGGACTTAAAACTTCTGATGTCTTTGTTTCTTCAGTCCTCGGTTCTTCTGTTTTTTCTGTTGCTGGCACTTCGGCCAGCTCTTCGATTTTTGGTAGTGGAGTTGGTTCTTTAGCATCGGTGGCCGAAGAGGTCTCACCGATAAACTCAGGCACTGTGGCCGGTTCAATGTAACGTGGCCGGTGTGTGAGAACCTTTACCCTTTTCCTCTTCGGCGCCGGCTCGCTAGGAGCGGCTAAAGCAGTTTCCTTCGCAGAAGGTGTATTCTTTCTTTTTTGACCCCGCGTTGGATAGCGGTAGTCGGGGTAAACAAACCCAATTGCATCAAATACTCGGTTGAGTCTCTTCTTCTTTCGGCCTCCGAAGGCTGCTGATAATGCAGTATCTTTGGCCTTTGAGTATACCCCAAGCAATTCGTCACTTATGGCCTCAATACTTTTCAACCAGTCATCGTCTGGCTAGACGAACTTATCTCCGTATTTGAATGTGTATTTTAGCCTGACTAGTCCACCTTCGTCAGTTTCTTTAATGGTCTCCTCCGGCATTTCCCACTTTTTCGCAAGTGGCCATACTCTGAAAGCAATGTGTTCTTGGACCAAATCCCTTGTCCCAATAAAAGAGCAAACAACGCCGAAGGCTCTTTGGCATTCTTCGGCTGCTTCATTCATTTCCACCTTCGGCTTCCGAAGGCCAAAGCGTTGCCAGATACGGCGCATAATGATACCTTTAATATCTTCCCATGATTTCAAGTCATTTTTTACATAAAACCATTCCATCATCCAGTCGCCGGGCCACCTCTTTCGAAAGGTTGGCACGGGGCAGCTTGACCCAGACCGGGCACCAAAGCTGTAGCAGCCAAAATTGTTGTGATACTGCTCTTTACCCCAGGGTTTTGTCTCATACAATAGCTCATGTATGTTGCAGAAGCCTTTTGCATTAGGTTCCAAACCTTGGCTCCTCACGGCCCACACAAAGATGTTCATCCTTATGATTGCTTCGGGGGTAAGTTGGTGAAGGTAGATTTCAAATATCTTCAGTATTTCCACGACAAAACTGCTCAAGGGAAATCGCAGTCTAGCCTTTAAGAAGCTTTGGAATATCACGACTTCATTTTCCTCGGGAGTCGGACAAGTCTTCTCTCCTTCGTCAGCCCTCACAACAGACAAGTCCCGAAAATATCTGCCCCTCATATTGACAAGATGATTTTCTTTAATAATGGATTTACCAAAAACCGCATGGCTTGGTCGCCAAGGTCGATCTTCGGAATCTTCACCACCACTATCCGCATCATAAATGTCATTGTCACCAGTATCTTCAGATAAACCCTCCAAAATTTCCTTAGTAATCTTCTCTGTATTAGCCTTTGATATTGATTCAAGAAAGCCCAGATGCATCTCCTCAGAAAGGCTTAGTTTTGAATCACCAACAGCTTTTTTATCTTCAGACATCTTCGCAAACGCTGAGAAAGTGCTCTCGAAACCGAAGCTTAAAAATTTAAAAAGCCAAGCAAGTGTTGTTGTGCGCAGGCTAAAAGTTGGGTGAGTAAAAGCAGATGGCAAGGGAGCGTTGAAAACTGGAGGGTCCCGCTTGTCAAAGACTGTTGCTATTCTAGCAAAGGGAAGGTGTTTTTCGGACCTTCGGCTTAAAGCCTTCGTCCATGTCGCAATATGAATTTATCATTCCAGCAAATTAATATTGCGAGGGGCTACTGTTGGGGGCCTTCGGCTTCCGAAGGTCCTCAAAAACATGATTTGACAATGTTTTCCAAGTGAAATATGTGAACAGGTACCTTCGGAATCGGGTCACGAGTATACAAGAGTATGGTCAAGACGAAGCTTGAGTAGGACGGAAGGCGATCATGACGAAGGATAAGATGATCACGAAGCTATGCGCAGAAAAAGCTTCGGTACGGCAGCAGAAAAGGGGAACCGACTTATATGATGAAAAGCCAAATTAGACCTCAAAGAATCACTATAGAGTTATTGATAAATGTAAAGGGCATCAATGTAATTTTCCACGGGCTGCGTCCTGTGCCTATAAATAGATGAACAGTACTCCCGTACTATTCATGCTGATTTGGCATTTTGCTTTCTGCATCACGCCTGTACCTTTACCTTTCGTCAATTCGAAGGTATATTTATAATTTGTTATTATGAATTTGATAATGCAAAATAAAAATAAGTTGATAATAATATCTATATTATTGTTCGTATTTCATATGTGTATTCTCTTTCATCATTTGTCGAGCTTACGAAGGTCTCTTCCTTCATAACCTTCATCTGGAATTCATTATATCCAAAGGGACATAATGTCTTGAAGGACGAAGGACTTTAACATTTAACACTTTTTATGTTGCCTTGTTCTTAATTCGAAGCATTTGAGAACAAGTCTCCAACATCATCCTTCAACATTGCAGATAGGCCAAGGTCTAGCTTCGGGAATCCTATATTCCTTGCTATCTCCTGGCAAATAGATATCTCTTTGTTGTCCGAAAGGCAGTCCAAAAAGTCGTCTTCATCAGTGTCATTATACACCAAGGATCCTTTTGGGTACTTTAAATCCCTGGCATATTGCTTAGCTTCGGCAATCTGCTCTTCCGACAACTGTTTCTCCGAAGCATGTCGTATGATAAAATCTAGCTCTTCTGTAGGCGCTTCAGGGGCAGGAGATTTAATCTTCTCGGGTGCGCTTTCTTTTTCCAAGATTAGAGTAGCTCCTGAAGGATTTGCTTCAGTAGAAGCTGATGGTCCAGCCTCAGCAATATCTTGTGATATCCTAGCTTCATTAGATTTCTTTGGAATGTTGCCCTCTTTTTCAAGCGCTGAAGCAGGAGCTTGTACCTTTGTAGATTCCTTGACAGTGTCTAGTACGATGGCCATTCTCCTCCTTTTTGGAGTTACTGTAGGATTTTTTGATACCTTCGGCAGCTCTGTCTCTTGCGGTTGGCTCAAAGTATTCGGTTGCTATACCGATTCCCTCAATTATGGCTCTTCGGCCGCTTTTGCCCTAGCTTTAGCAGGTCGCTTCGGCGCTGAAAGGGAAATAGGGTCAAACCTTTTCCTATATGAATTTTGGTGGTTGAATTGCCCAACACAAATAATTGGACTAACTAGCTTGCTCTAGATTATGAGTTCTACATGTGCCAAAGGTTCAACACAAACCAATAAAAAGACCAAGAAAGGGTTCAAATAAAAAGAGCAAAAGACAACCGAATGCAGCCCTAGTCTGGCACACCGGACTGTCCGGTGTGCCACCGGACAGTGTCCGGTGCACCAGGGAGGAACGACTCTGAACTACTCAGCTTCGGGAATTGGGGGAGCCAATCCGCTATAATTCACCAAACTGTCCGGTGTGCCAGCAGAGCAACGGCTACTTCGCGCCAACAATCGTGTGCAAAGGAACAGTGAAAGTGAACAGTGCGCGCCTGCGTGCGCAGAAGTCAGAGCAGCTCCAGAAGGCGCACCGGATAGTGTACAGTGACTATCTGGTGCACCACCGGACTGTCTGGTGGCCCCACATGTTAGAGCTCCAACGGTCGAACCCTAACGGTTGGGTGACGTGGCTGGCACACTGTATAGTGTCCGGTGGCACGCCGGACTGTACGGTGTGCCATACGATAGCAGCCCCTCCCAACGGCCACTTTGGTGGTTGGGGCTAAAAATACCCCCAACCACCAACACCTCAAGGATCCAAGTTTTCAGCCATTGCATTCAATACAAGAGCTCTAGACTTCACTCCAAGACACAAACAAGAGATCAAATCCTCTCCCAAGTCCAAAGTTCATTCCAATCAAATAGTGACTAGAGAGAGAGACATTTGTGTTCATTTGATTTCTTGCGCTTGGATCGCTTTTATTCTTCCTTCTTTCTTGTTCCCAACTCAATTGTAATCAAGACAAGAGACACCAATTGTGTGGTGGTCCTTGTGGAGACTTAGTGTCCCAAGTGATTGAGAAGAGAAGCTCACTCGGTCTAGGTGACCGTTTGAGAGAGGGAAAGGGTTGAAAGAGACCCAGTCTTTGTGACCACCTCAATGGGGACTAGGTTTGCAAGAACCGAACCTTGGTAAAACAAATCACCGCGTCTCACTCTTCATTTGCTTGTGATTTGTTTTCGCCCTCTCGTTCGGACTCGATTACATTTCAAACGCTAACCCTGGCTTGTAGTTGTTCTTAAGTTTATAATTTTCAGATTCCGCCTATTCACCCCCCCTCTAGGCGACTTTCAATTGGTATCAGAGCCCGGTTCTTCATTAGAGCCTATCCGCTCGAAGTGATGTCGGGAGAACACGCCAAGAAGGAGATGGTGACCGGCAAGAAGCCCGCTACAAGCCACGGGAAGGCTCCATCGGTAGAGTCCCGCAACAAGAAGGAGGAATCACCTCCTCATAAGTCGCATCGGAGTGGCAACAAGAAAAAGAAGATGAAGAAGGTGGTCTACAACGAGACCGACTCTTCATCTCCATCCACCTCCGGCTCCGACGCGTCGTCCGTAACTTCTAAGCACCATGAGCGCAAAAAGTTTGGTAAGATCCCCCTATGCTATCCTCGCATTTCTAAGCGTACTCCTTTACTTTTCGTCCCATTAGGCAAACCACCCATGTTTGATGGTGAAGATTATAATATGTGGAGTGACAAAATGAGGCACCATCTAACCTCACTCCACACTAGAATTTGGGATGTTGTTAAGATTGGAGTACAAGTACCATCACCGGGGGATGAAGATTATGATTCAGACGAAGTTGCCCAAATCTGGCACTTCAACTCCCAAGCTACCACCGTACTCCTCGCCTCTCTACGTCGAGAGGAGTATAACAAGGTGCAAGGGTTGAAGACCGCCAAGGATATTTGGGACGTGCTCAAAACTGTGCACGAAGGAGACGATGTGACCAAGATCACCAAGAGGGAGACAATCGAGGGGGAGCTCGGTCATTTCATGCTCAACCAAGGAGAAGACCCGCAAGCCATGTACAACCGGCTAAAGACCTTGGTAAGTCAAGTGCGCAAACTCGGGAGCACTAAATGGGATGACCATGAAATGGTCAAGGTTATTCTTAGATCACTTGTTTTTCTTAACCCTACTCAAGTTTAATTAATTCGTGGTGATCCAAGATATAAACTAATGTCTCCCGAGGAAGTAATAGGAAACTTTATGAGCTTTAAATTGATGATCAAAGGGTCCAAGAAGATCATCGAGCAAGGCGCATCCTCCACACCCGATGTGCAACCCGTCGCATTTAAGGCGGCGGAGGAGAAAAAAGAAGACTCTACACCAAGTAGGGTCCCCATCGACGCCTCCAAGCTCGACAATGAGGAGATGGCACTCATCATCAAGAGCTTCCGCCAAATCCTCAAGCAAAGGAGGGGGAAGGACTACAAGCCCGGCTCCAAGAAAGTATGCTATAAATGTGGTAAGCCCGGTCATTTTATCGCTAAATGCCTGTTGGAGGCTTGTTCTCAAATGCTATGAATTAAGAACAAGACAACATAAAAGTGTTAAATGTCGAACTCCTTCGTCCTTAGAAACGTTATATCCCTTCGGGTATAATGAATATCGGACGAAGGTTATGAAAGAAAAGACTTTCATTAGGTTGACAAATGATTAAACAAAGCAACTATATAAATAATGTGCAAGTAATAATACCAGCATTATCATCGATATATTTCCATTATTGAAGTCATAAAAACGAATTACAAATGTACCTTCAGATTGATATAAAGCAACGGTAAAACGTGATGTGAAAAAGTGTATGCCAAGTCAGCGTGAACAGTACGGGAGTACTGTTCACCTATTTATAGGCACGGGACGCAGCCCGTGTAAAATTACATTAATGCCCTTTACATTTATCAATAACTATAGTAATTCTTCGAGGTCCAATTTGGCATTTCATCTTTAAGTCGGTTCCTCTTTTCTGTTATTGTGCCGAAGCCTTTCTGCACATAGCTTCGTGATCGTCTTATCCTTCGTCATGATCGTTTTTCATTCCAGTCACGCTTCGTCTTAACCAAGCTCTTGTATATTCGCGACCTGACTCCGAAGATGCCTGTTTCGAAGGTGCCTGTTCACATATTACACTTTGAAAATATTATCAAACTATGCTTTTGAGGACCTTCGGGAGCCGAAGGCCCCCAACAGTAGCCCCTCGCAATATCAATTTTTTGTAAAGATAAATTCATATTGCGACATGGACGAAGGCTTTAAGCCGAAGGTCCGAAAAAACACCTTCCTTTTGCTAGAATAGCAATAGTCATTGACAAGCGGGGCCCTCCAGTTTTCGACATACTGGGTGTATAAATACAAGCTCACCGCGAGTTTATTTGGCACACCCTTTTGCCACCTGCTTTTTACTCACCCAGCTTTTAGCCTGCGTGCGACAACATTTGCTCGGTCTTAAATTTTTAAGCTTCGGTTTCAAGTCTGGTTTGCCAGCATTCGCGAAAATGTCTGAGGATAAGATAGCTGCTGGCGCTTTGAAGCTATGCCTTTCGGAGGAGATGCACCTGGGTTTTCTTGAGTCAATGTCGAAGACCAATACAGAAAAGATTGTCAAGGAAACTTTGGAGGGTTTATCTGAAGATACTGGCGACAGTGATAGCTATGATGTGGATAGTGGTGGAGAGGACTCCGAAGATCGCCCGTGGCGGCCTAGTCACTCAAACTTCGGAAAATCAACTATAAAGCAGAGTCACCTTGAAAATATGAGCGGAGATATTTCCGAGATATATCCATCGTGAGGGCAGATGACGGAGAAAAAACTACGCCGACCCCCGAAGATAATGAGGTCGTGATCTTCCGAAGCTTTTTAAAGGCTGGGCTACGATTCCCTCTAAGCAGGTTTGTGGTAGAAGTTCTGAAAATATATTAAATTTACCTTCATCAACTTACCCCCGAGGCAGTGATAAGATTGGGAATCTTCGTCTGGGCCGTGAGGAGCCAGGGCCTGGAGCCAAGTGCAAAAAGCTTTTGCAATATACACGAGCTAGTATATGAGACGAAACCCTGGGGTAAGGAGCAATATCATAATAATTTTGGTTGCTATAGCTTCGGTGCCCGCTCTGGGTCAAGCTGTCCCGTGCCAACCTTTCGGAAGAGATGGCCCGGGGAATGGATGAAGGAATGGTTCTATGTGAAGAACGATTTGAAGGTTCAGGAAGATATCAAAGATATCATCATGCGTCCTATCTGGCAGCGCTTTGGACTCCGGAAACCAAAGGTAGAAATGGACGAAGCAGCTGAAGAATGTCAGAGGGCCTTCAGCGTAGTCTGTTCTTTTATTGGGACCAGGGATTTAATGCAAGAGCACATTGCCTTTAGAGTGTGGCCACTTGTTGATAACTGGGAAATGCTGAAGGAGACCGTTAAAGAAACTGACGAGGGTGGACTAATCAGGCTAAAATATACATTCAAGTATGGAGATAAGTTTGTTGAACCGGATGATGATTGGCTGAAAAGCATTGAGAATGTAAGTGATGAATTGCTTGGGGCATACTCAAAGGCCGAAAACACTGCATTATCAGCGGCTTTCGGAGGCTGAAAGAAGAAGAGACTCAACTGAGTATTTGATGCTATTGGGTTTATCTATTCCGACTACTATTATCCAATGCGAGGTCAAAAGAGAAAAAATACTTCTCCTGCAAAGGACACTGCTTCGGCTGCTCTCGGGGAGCCAGCGCCGAAGAGGAAGAAGGTAAAAGTGTTCACACACCCTCCACGCTGTATTGAGCCGGCCATAGTGCCCGAGTTTATTGGCGAGACCTCTTCGGCCACCGAAGCCAGAGAACCAACTACAGCACCAAAATCCGAAGAAATGGCCGAAGCACCAGCAATAGAAAAAATAGGAAAAGAGAGAGCTGAAGAAAGAAAAACACTAGATGTTTTAAGTCCTTCATCAAAAGTTGAGGCAGCTAAAAGCCAGAAGGGGCCAGCAGCGACCCCAAAAAGAAAAAGGATGGTTAATGTGCTGGATGTTTTGGAGACAATTAAATCTTCAAGCACAACTCCAAAGAAAACTGTTGAAGTGTCTACTGAAGCCTTTGCTGCTGAAACTTCGAAGGAGCAATTTGAAACTGAATCTGGGCCTTCGGAATCCACCAAGATACAACCTTTGGAGGTCGAAAAAATGTCAAAGGCAAGTTTAGAAACTGAAAAAGCAAAAATAACAGAACCGATTCTGACTGAGGAAATTGGCACTGCCACCCCCGAAGCATCTTCCAAAATACATGATTATATTGTGCGACATGCTTCGGGAAGAAACTATCTGAAGAAGAGATTTTTGAAGCCAATCACTATGCCCGAGAACTGAAGTATCCGAGGAGGGCCGTAGTGTTCAATGGGACCAACGAAGATGATTTCCTGTAGTGTCTCCAAGACAATAAAGAATTATCCGTGTGCTGGGAGATGGCTAGAAGCATGGAGTTCCCGAAATTCGAAGCTGGCCTTTGCGCCATGACGAAGGACGATCTTGCGGATAGCCTGGCATACAATAGTCTGAAGGTACAAAAATTGTGAATTTTGGAGTCTATGAATTTTGAATTAGTTTTTTGCTCTTATGTTAACTCATTCATTCTTTTGAATAGGGCTTAATACTCAGCAATGCCTTAAGGGCTCAGAAGAATGCCGAAGATGAGAGCTGCACCATTGCTCTCAACAACCTTTGAATAGAGGTTATCAGGCTAAGAAACGAAGCCTTGGAGAAGGACAGAATTCTGCTTACATTAGTGGAAAAAATGAAGGAAGACAAAGCTAACTCTAAAACTCAAGCCGAAGCTCAGAAGCGTGAAATCGAAGATCTTCGTAAACAACTAGCCCGAGCCAAAGAAGAACACATTCTTGAAGAAACAAAACGAGAATTAAGTGATCAATGGGCAGATCATTTGGAAGTAAGTGTTAAAGAGCTTCGTGCTTCGAAGAAGAAGTGCTACGATAAATCCATAGAGTGTGTTAAGAAAATAGAGAAGAAAGGGTGCGAGCATGTGAAATCTTTGGCGCAGTCTGAAGCTACTTTATCCTCTGAAGATATCAAAGACCCTTCAGCCGAAGCAAGCCAAGTTGGTGGAAAATTTTTCACTGACATTTGGGACAATGGCGGCCGAGAAATGGCTCAAGAGATCATTCAGAGAAGTGAAAAAGGCATCCATGATGCTAGGGAGGTAGCGAGAGCCGCTGAAAAAAACACAGGGCCCGAAGGGCAAATAAGTATTAATTAGTGATTTTTATTTTATTGTAATTTCTGATTTTGAACTTTATTCGTAGTTTGTAATAGTAATATAGCCGTGTCCTCTTCTCCCTCAGAACCCGCTGAGGCATCTACGGACCCTCCCCTGAAGGGAGACGATGAAATTAGACAAATGGCCGAAACCATCATGGATGAAGT
Source organism: Zea luxurians (assembly GCA_029449295.1). NCBI lineage: Eukaryota > Viridiplantae > Streptophyta > Magnoliopsida > Poales > Poaceae > Zea > Zea luxurians. Next base: position 4,651,444 of record JAOPSE010000033.1, read on the forward strand.
TGTCAATCAGCTGCTAAACGAAGCTACAGAAGTAGTTCTTAGGGAAGATTGAATGCTTATTGTAAAAATACTTGGAACATGACATGTGTAAAGCTTTGTAACTTTGAATGTAATATATAATCTATTTATGGTTCAATTCTTTACGATGCATGAAATTTTTTCATACATACCGCTTTTTGAGCCTTCGGCGAAAAAACACCTTCCCTTCTTTTCATGCTTCGTAAAGAAAATCTTTTATGTGTCACAAGAATTGCCATAGTTCTTTGATGAAGAATCTCCAAACTTCGTGAAAACATTCTTTGAATCCATAAAAAAGTGTTATGTTGCCTCTCAAATGAAGCTACACTTCTTCTCAATTTATCTTGTGCCTTGGCACGATTTTCTCTTTTTCAAAACATTCTTCGAAGATCAATGCTGTGTCCCCTTCCTGTTCTCCATGCGAAATGATGGATGATGCTTATGTTATGCAAAATGATGTAATGATGTTATGTTATGCAAAATGACAATTATGCTGAAAATACACATATCCCTGCCATAGAGCACACAATCTTTTTATCTCAACGCTGACTTTTCGCTGTAAGCCTCCTTTAGGAGCTTCTTCGCTTTTTACTTTCAGCGGAATCAGCGTTTATTTTTCGCTGTAAGCCTCCCTTAGGAGCTTCTTCGCCTTTTACTTTCAGCGGAATCAGCGTTTATTTTTCGCTGTAAGCTCTGCATTCCCTTTGGAACGACTTTCGAGCAGAAAACTTACACTGCGCTCCCTTAGGAACGACTTTTTATTAGTTTAAAAAAGTTACGGCTAATTCCTTAGAACAAGTCTTCGATATTCCGAAGGTTCTCCGTGCCTCCATAAATTCTTGTGCTTCGGTAACTGAAGCCTTTGGAGGAGATATATTTTCATTATGATAAAACGGTAAATTGTTACAAGAATTTGAAAAACGATTAAAAACACTTAATCTTCCCATAACTGTTCTTTACTACGAAGAAAATAAAACTGAATGTGAAAGCATAAAAAACTGCTGTGGGAGTAGGATATTTTGTCAGTAAATGTGCTTCGACTCTGGCACAGTGCTATTGACTATGCGAGCTTCGGATTCTTCTCTGAAGTCCCTCTGAGGGTGAGAGTGTTGGCTCCCTTCTGGCTGCGGAGCTCGTTGAATTGGTGGTGGCGGTGGAAGCTGTTGCCAGGAAGCTTGGGGTTGGCTTGCCGAAGCAACAGAGGCTGCAGGGTGATTGCCTACATATTCTGGAATGTAAGGCGAATGATACGAAGCAGTATGCATAACCTGCTTTGGCTGGCTCTGTTGTGCTGCAGCCTCTGCTAGCTCCTTTTGCTTTTGAATGGTAACATGACAAATTCTAGTGGTATGGCCCTTGCCTTCACCGCAGAATAAGCAGTAAATTTTTCTTGGTTGACCTCCAAATCTTCCCCCGAAGCCCCTGGCGCCTTTGCCACTTGGCGCTGGCGGCCGAAAAGAGCTTTGCTGTTGCCCAGAAGGTTGTTGTTGCCCCGAAGCTTGCGAGGAATACTGTGACCTTTGCTGCTGACTCCCTTTGTCATCATTTTGAGTAGAATTGTGAATTGACCTGACATGCCTCGGATAAAACCTTCCTCCGAAGCCCCTGGTCATTTCAGAAAACCTGAGAGCTTCCTCCCTTCTTTGGCGAAAATCATTGTCAGCTCGAATATACTCGTCCATCTTCTGGAGCAGCTTCTCCAAAGTTTGAGGAGGTTTCCTGGCAAAGTACTGAGCTGAAGGTCCTGGCCGAAGCCCCTTAATCATGGCCTCAATGACAATTTCATTGGGCACTGTTGGTGCCTGTGCCCTCAGACGTAGAAACCTTCGGACATATGCCTGAAGGTACTCTTCGTGATCCTAGGTGCACTAGAATAAAGCTTGAGCAGTGACTGGCTTCGTCTGGAAACCTTGGAAGCTGGTTATCAACATATCCTTCAGCTTTTGCCATGAAGTGATTGTTCCTGGCCTAAGGGAGGAGTACCAGGTTTGTGCAACGCTCCTGACAGCCATGACGAAGGACTTTGCCATGACCGTTGTGTTGCCACCATACAAAGATATAGTTGCCTCATAGCTCATCAAGAATTGCTTCGGGTCTGAATGACCGTCATACATAGGGAGCTGAGGTGGCTATAAGACTGTGGCCAAGGTGTAGCTTGCAGTTCTGTTGACAGGAGAGAAGTATCATCAAAAGCAAAATTTCCATGATGTAAATCTTCATACCAGTCGTCCTCGTTGTAGAAACCCTCTTGATGAAGCTCTCTGCGCGGGGGCCTTTGATTCTGATCATCTTGAGCGAGGTGTCGAAGCTCTTCAGAGGCTTCATCTATCTGCTTTTGAAGATCAGCTAGACGAGCCATCTTCTCCTTCTTCCGTTGAACCTGTTGATGGAGCATCTCCATTTTTTGTTTTTCTTGGTCCAAGTCGTCTTCCGGAGGCGTTGGACTGATGGCCTTCCTCATCTGGCTTCGGGCCTCCCTAAGAGAGACGACATCCTGATTAGGGTCCAGCGGCTGTAGAGTGGCAGCCCTTGTCGTTGAAGATTTTTTTCGGCGGCATGACGAAGGTGACGCTTGCCGAAGATTTTCAAAACCCAAAAAGTGGAAGTGAGTTCACCGGAGGTGGGCGCCAATGTTGGAGGCTTGTTCTCAAATGCTATGAATTAAGAACAAGACAACATAAAAGTGTTAAATGTCGAACTCCTTCGTCCTTAGAAACGTTATATCCCTTCGGGTATAATGAATCTCGGACGAAGGTTATGAAAGAAAAGACTTTCGTTAGGTTGACAAATGATTAAACAAAGCAACTATATAAATAATGTGCAAGTAATAATACAAGTATTATCATCGATATATTTCCATTATTGAAATCATAAAAACGAATTACAAATGTACCTTCAGATTGATATAAAGCAACGGTACAAACGTATTGTGAAAAAGCGTATGCCAAGTTAGCGTGAATAGTACGGGAGTACTGTTCACCTATTTATAGGCACGGTACGCAGCCCGTGTAAAATTACATTAATGCCCTTTACATTTATCAATAACTACAGTAATTCTTCGAGGTCCAATTTGGCTTTTCATCTTTAAGTCGGTTCCTCTTTTCTGTTATTGTGTCGAAGCCTTTCTGCACATAGCTTCGTGATCGTCTTATCCTTCGTCGTGATCGTTTTTCATTCCAGTCACGCTTTGTCTTAACCATGCTCTTGTATATTCGCGACCTGACTCCGAAGATGCCTGTTCACATATTACACTTGGAAAATATTATCAAACTATGCTTTTGAGGACCTTCGGGAGCCGAAGGCCCCCAACAATGCCCTTTGTCTAGTGATAGTGACAGGGATAATGACAAGAGGGGGAAGAAGAAGGAGAAGAAGAAATATTACAAGAAGAAGGGCGGCGATGCCCATGTTTGCCGGGAGTGGGACTCGGATGAGAGCTCAACTGACTCCTCCGACGACGAGGACGCCGCCAACATCGCCATCAACAAGGGCCTCCTTTTCCCCAACGTCGTCCACAAGTGCCTCATGGCAAAGGATGGCAAGAAGAAGAAGGTAAAATCAAGATCCTCCACTAAGTATGCAACTTCTAGTGATGAGGATAATTCTAGTGATGATGAGGACAACTTGCTTACTCTTTTTGCCAATCTTAACATGCAACAAAAAGAGAAATTGAATGAATTGATTAGTTCTATTCATGAGAAGGATGAACTCTTGGATAGCCAAGAGGACTTCCTTATTAAGGAAAACAAAAAGCATGTTAAGACTAAGAATGCTTATGCTCAGGAGGTAGAGAAAAATGAAAAATTAACTAGTGAGCTTAGCATTTGCCATGACACTATGTCCAACCTTAGAATGGAGAATGCTAATTTGATTGCTAAGGTTGAGAAGTCAAATATTTATGATGATTCAATTACCAATCTTAGAAATGATAATGCTAGTCTAATTGCTAAGATTGAAAAATTGGATGCCTCTCTTGCTAGCCTTAAGTTTGAGAATGATAAATTAATTACTAAGGCTAAGGAATTAGGTGTTTGCAATGTTTCTATTTCCAATCTTAGAGAAGAGAATGCTATTTTACATGCTAAGATTGTTGAATTAAATGATTGCAAACCCTCTACATCTACCGTTGAGCATGTTTCTATTTGCACTAGATGTAGAGATACTAATATTGATGCTATTCGTGATCACCTTGCTATGATTAAACAACAAAATGATCATATAGCTAAACTAGATGCAAAAATTGCCGAGCATGAACTAGAAAATGAGAAATTTAAATTTGCTTGTAGCATGCTTTATAGTGGGAGACGCCCTGGCATTAAGAATGGCATTGGCTTCCAACAGGGAGACAATGTCAAGCTTAATGCCCCTCCTAAAAGATTGTCTAATTTTGTTAAGGGCAAGGCTCCCATGCCTTAGGATAACGAGGGTTATATTTTATATCCTGCTGGTTATCCTGAGGATAAGATTAGGAGAATTTATGCAAAGAAGACTCATTCTGTTTCTCACCATGCTTTTATTTATAAGAATGAGGCTTCTAGCTCTAGGCATTCTACCCATGTTAAAATGCCTAAGAATAAATCTCCTATTGCATCAAATGATCATAACATTTCATTCAAGACTTTTGATGCATCTTATGTGCTTACTAACAAATCAGGAAAAGTAGTTGCTAAATATGTTGGGGCAAACACAAGGGCTCCAAGACTTGTGTTTGGGTACCCAAGGTGCTTGTTTCTAATGTGAAAGGACCCAAGACAGTTTGGGTACCTAAGAACAAGGCCTAAATTTGTTTTGTAGGTTTATGCATCCGGGGGCTTAAGTTGGATCATCGATAGCGGGTGCACAAACCACATGACTGGGGAGAAAAGAATGTTCTCCTACAAGAAAAACCAAGATCCCCAACGAGCTATCACATTTGGGGATGGAAATCAAGGTTTGGTCAAAGGACTTGGTAAAATTGCTATATCACCTGACCATTCTATTTCCAATGTTTTTCTTGTAGATTCTTTAGATTACAACTTGCTTTCTGTTTCTCAATTATGAAAAATGGGTTACAACTGTCTTTTTACGGATGTAGGTGTTACTGTCTTTAGAAGAAGTGATGATTCAATAGCTTTTAAGGGAGTGTTAGAGGGTCAGCTATACTTAGTTGATTTCAGTAGAGCTGAACTCGACACTTGCTTAATTACTAAGACTAACATGGGTTGGCTCTGGCACCGCCGACTAGCCCAAGTTGGGATGAAGAATCTTCACAAGCTTCTAAAGGGAGAGCACATTTTGGGACTAACAAATGTTCATTTTGAGAAAGACAGGATTTGTAACGCATGCCAAGCAGGGAAGCAAGTTGCTGTTCATCATCCACATAAGAACATCATGACGACTGACAGGCCACTAGAGCTACTCCACATGGATCTATTCGGCCCGATATCTTACATAAGCATCGGCGGGAGTAAGTACTGTCTAGTTATTGTGGATGATTATTCTCGCTTCACTTGGGTATTCTTTTTGCAGGATAAATCTCAAACCCAAGACACTTTGAAAGGATTCTTGAGACAGGCTCAAAATGAGTTCGGCTTGAGGATCAAGAAAATAAGAAGCGACAACAGAATGGAGTTCAAGAACTCTCAAATTGAAGGTTTCCTTGAGGAGGAGGGCATCAAGCATGAGTTCTCTTCTCCCTACATGCCACAACAAAATGGTGTAGTGGAGAGGAAGAATAGAACTCTATTGGACATGGCAAGGACCATGCTTGATGAGTACAAGACTTCGGATCGGTTTTGGGCCGAGGCGGTCAACATCGCTTGCTACGCCATCAACCGGTTATATCTACACCGAATCCTCAAGAAGACATCATATGAACTCCTCACCGGTAAAAAGCCTAATGTTTCATATTTTAGAGTCTTTGGTAGCAAATGCTTTATTCTTGTTAAAAGAGGTAGAAAATCTAAATTTGCTCCTAAGGCTGTAGAAGGCTTTTTACTTGGTTATGACTCAAACACAAGGGCATATAGAGTCTTTAACAAGTCCACTGGACTAGTTGAAGTCTCTTGTGACATTGTGTTTGATGAGACTAACGGCTCTCAAGTACAGCAAGTTGATCTTGATGAGCTAGATGATGAAGAGGCTCCGTGCGTCGCGCTAAGGAACATGTCCATTGGGGATGTGTGTCCTAAGGAATCCGAAGAGCCTCCACAAGCACAAGATCAACCATCTTCCTCCATGCGAGCATCTCCACCAACTCAAGATGAGAATGAGGCTCAAGATGATGAAGGAGAAGATCAAGAAGATGAGCCACCTCAAGAGGAGGGCAATGATCACGGGGGAGATGCCCATAATAAAGACAAGGAAGATTAACAAGATGCAAGGCCGCCACACCCAAGAGTCCACCAAACAATCCAACAAGATCACCTAATGAACACCGTCCTAGGAGACATTCATAAGGGGGTAACCACTCGATCTCGTGTTGCTCATTTTTGTGAACATTACTCTTTTGTTTCCTCTATTGAGCCACACAGGGTAGAGGAAGCACTTCAAGATTCGGATTGGGTGCTGGCAATGCAAGAGGAGCTCAACAACTTCACGAGGAATGAGGTATGGCATTTAGTTCCACGTCCTAACCAAAATGTTGTAGGAACCAAGTGGGTCTTCCGCAACAAACAAGATGAGCATGGTGTGGTGACAAGGAACAAAGCCCGACTTGTGGCCAAGGGGTATTCACAAGTCGAAGGTTTGGATTTTGGTGAAACCTATACACCCGTAGCTAGACTTGAGTCAATTCGTATATTACTTGCCTATGCTACTTACCATGGTTTTAATCTCTATCAAATGGACGTGAAGAGTGCCTTCCTCAATGGACCAATCAAGGAAGAAGTCTATGTTGAGCAACCTCCCGGTTTTGAAGATAGTGTGTATCCTAACCATGTCTACAAACTCTCTAAGCGCTTTATGGGCTCAAGCAAGCTCCAAGAGCATGGTATGAATGCCTAAGAGATTTTCTTATCACTAATGGATTCAAAGTCGGCAAGGCCGATCCTACTCTCTTTACTAAAAAAATTGAAAATGATTTGTTTGTGTGCCAAATTTATGTTGATGATATCATATTTGGGTCTACTAACAAATCCATTTGTGAAGAGTTTAGTAGGATCATGATACAAAAATTCGAGATGTCTATGATGGGGGAGTTGAAGTATTTTCTAGGATTTCAAGTCAAGCAACTCCAAGAGGGCACCTTCATTAGCCAAACGAAGTACATTCAAGATATACTCACCAAGTTTTGAATGAAGGATGCCAAGCCCATCAAGACACCCATGGGAACAAATGGGCATCTCGACCTCGACACGGGAGGTAAATCCGTAGATCAAAAGGTATACCAGTCGATGATAGGATCTTTACTCTATTTATGTGCATCTCGACCGGACATTATGCTTTCTGTATGCATGTGTGCAAAATTTCAAGCCGATCCTAAGGAAGTTCACCTTAGGGCCGTGAAGAGAATCATAAGATATTTAGTTCATACACCTAAGTTTGGTCTTTGGTACCCCAAGGGATCCTCTTTTGATTTATTAGGATATTCCATTGCTGATTGGGCAGGGTGTAAAAATGATAGGAAGAGCACATCAGGGACTTGTCAGTTTCTGGGGAGATCCCTGGTGTCTTGGGCTTCAAAGAAACAAAACTCAGTAGCTTTTTCTACCACCGAAGCCGAGTACATTGCCACAGGCCATTGTTGCGCGCAATTGCTTTGGATGAGGCAAACCCTTAGTGACTATGGCTACAAATTTAGCAAAGTGCCCCTCCTATGTGATAATGATAGTGCAATCCGCATGGCGGATAATCTTGTTGAGCACAGCCGCACTAAGCACATAGCCATTCGGTATCACTTTTTGAGAGATCACCAACAAAGGGGGATATCGAGATAGCCTATATTAACACCAAAGATCAATTGGCCGATATCTTTACCAAGCCTTTAGATGAGAAAACCTTTACCAAACTTAGCAATGAGCTAAACATTCTTGATTCTAGGAACTTTGATTGATACTTTGCTCACGTAGCTCATTTTTATACCTTTGATCATACCTCTTTTATGTCTATGACTAATGTGTTTTCAAGTGTATTCTCATGCTTAGTCATAGAATTGAAAGGGAAATGGAGTATTCGGCAAAGAAGGCGCTTCCACTCAACTCCATTGGTATTTGCCAGTATTCCGCATTGTTCTCCACTTTGGTATAATCTTCACTCATATTTGCTTATTTACCATTGGGAGAAAGTAAAAGGGCTTATATTTCACTCACAAGTATCCATTTTTGGCGATTCATGCCAAAGGGGGAGAAAGTATGAGCCCAAAGCAAAAGGATCGCACCACCACTAAATTTTAAAATAAAGTTTTCAAATTGATATCTTATTGTGTTAAAACTGGGGAGAAAGTTCAAGCATCTTCAAAAAATTTTAAAACCCTCTTGAACACTAAGAGGAGAATTTCATTAAGGGGGTGTTTTGTTTAAGTCAAAGGAAAAGCATTTGAAATGGGGGGAGAAATTTCAAATCTTGAAAATGCTTCTTTCAATCTTATTCATGTACCTTTGACTATTTGCAAAAGGTTTTTGAAAAGAATTTTTAGAAAGAATTTGCAAAAACAAAACTTGTGGTGCAAGCGTGGTCCAAAATTTTAAATAAGAAGAAAACCATCCATGCGTATCTAATAGAAATAATTATTGGTTTAATTCCAAGAAACCTTCGCACTTCTTTATGCAAACTAGTTCAATTCTGCACTTTTATATTTGCTTTGGTTTGTGTTGGCATCAATCACCAAAAAGGGGGAGATTGAAAGGGAAATAGGGTCAAACCTTTTCCTATATGAATTTTGGTGGTTGAATTGCCCAACACAAATAATTGGACTAACTAGTTTGCTCTAGATTATGAGTTCCACAGGTGCCAAAGGTTCAACATAAACCAATAAAAAGACCAAGAAAGGGTACAAATAAAAAGAGCAAAAGACAACTGAAGGCAGCCCTGGTCTAGTGCACCGGACAGTGTCCGGTGCACCAGGGAGGAACGACTCTGAACTGCTCAACTTCAAGAATTCGGGGAGCCACTCCGCTATAATTCACCGGACTGTCCGGTGTGCCAGCGGAGCAATGGCTATATCGCGCCAACGGTCGTCTGCAAAGGAACAGTGTGCAAAAGAAGTCAGAACAGCGCCAGAAGGCACACCGGACAGTGTACAGTGACTGTCCAGTGCACCACCGGACTAACCGGTGGCCCCACATGTCAGAGCTCCAACGGTCGAACCCTAATGGTTGGGTGACGTGGCTGGCGCACCGGACAGTGTCCGGTGGCGCACCGGACTATTCGGTGCGCCATACGACAGTAGCCCCTCCCAACGGTCACTTTGGTGGTTGGGGCTATAAATACCCCCAACCACCAACACCTCAAGGATCCAAGTTTTCAGCCATTGCATTCAATACAAGAGCTCTAGACTTCACTCCAAGAAACAAACAAGAGATCAAATCGTCTCCCAAGTCCAAAGTTTATTCCAATCAAATAGTGACTAGAGAGAGAGACATTTGCATTCATTTGAGTTCTTGCGCTTGGATCGCTTTTCTTCTTCCTTCTTTCTTGTTCCCAACTCAATTGTAATCAAGGCAAGAGACACCAATTGTGTGGTGGTCCTTGTGGGGACTTAGTGTCCCAAGTGATTGAGAAGAGAAGCTCACTCGGTCTAGGTGACCATTTGAGAGAGGGAAAGGGTTGAAAGAGACCCGGTCTTTGTGACCACCTCAACGGGGAGTAGGTTTGCAAGAACCGAACCTCGGTAAAACAAATCACCGCGTCTCACTCTTCATTTGCTTGTGATTTGTTTTTGCCCTCTCTTTCGGACTCGATTACATTTCTAACGCTAACCCCGGCTTGTAGTTGTGCTTAAGTTTATAATTTTCAGATTCTGCCAATTCACCCCCCCCTCTAGGCGACTTTCAGTCGCATTGTCTATATCGGCTTCTCCACTGCTGCCTTCAGGATTGGCTCTTTGGCTGATTTCACCCTGGCTTCGGTGGTAGCAGGGTGATCTGGTTCAGCGGCAGAAGAAGGTCCTTCTATAAGCTTTGGCATTTTTGCCGTATCAATGTGCCTAGGACGGTGTGTCAAAACTTTAACCCTTTTTTACCTTCGGAGTAGTAGCGATAACTGAAGTAGCAGCCTTTCTCTTCTTTTCCTGCTTTCGTGAGGGATAGCAATAGTCTGGGTATACAAAGCTAATAACATCAAACACTCGGTTTAATCTTTTCTTGCCTTGCCCTCCGAAGGCCACTATCATGGCATCATCTTCGGCCCTTGTATAAGCACTAAGAACTCATCGCTGGTTGCCTCAATACAATCTAACCAGTTGTCATTCGGCTCATCAAATTTATTCCTATACATGAATGTGTATTTCACATAGATCAAACCACCTTCGTTGGACCCAGCAGCGGTTTCCTTCGTCATTTCCCACCCTCTTCTGAGCGGCCACACTCTATAAGCAATGTGCTCCTAGACTAAGTCCCTGGTGCCAATATAGGTGCAAACCGTGCCATAAGCTGCTTGGCACGCCTAGATATCGTTCCCATGTGCGAGAGACGATTTCCTAATGCCGAAGCAAGACCAAATAGGGTGTTGAATAATCCCCTTTATATCTTCTCTTTCAACTAAGTCGTTCTTCACATAAAGCCACTCTTGCATCCAGGCTCCTGGCCAACTCTTCCAAAATGTCAGGACTGGATAGCTCACATCAGAGCGAGGCACGAAGCTATAACAACCCAAATTATTATGATATTGCTCTTTGCTAGTAGCCTTCGTCTTATAGGACAACTCATGCATGTTGCAGAAGCATTTTGTATTCGGCTCTAAACCCTGGCTCCTCATGGCCCAAATGAAAATCCCCATTCTGATGACAGCCTCGGGGGTAATCTGATGAAGGTAAATTTCAAAAGGCTTCAAAACTTCAACTAAAAATTTGTCCAGGGGGAATCGAAGCCTTGCTTTCATAAAACTCCTGTAGACAACAACTTCGTCTTCTTCGGGCGCAGGGGCATTGCTATCTCCTCCAGCCCTCATGATAGAAATATCGCGGAAGTATCTTCCTTTCATTGCACCAATTTGACTATGTTTGATGGTTGATTTCCCAGAGATGGTATGACTCGGCCGCTAGTGCCGATCTTCGGCACCTTCGTTTCCACTTTCTAAGTCAAAACTTTCACCATCGTCGGAATCCTCAGATAACCCAGCCAACATTTCATTGGTGATCTTCTCTGTATTTGTCTTCTCCATAGCTTCATAAAACTCGGCCAATGCAGGGTCAGTAATCTTCTTCTCTTCAGCCATTTAGACAACGGTTGTGCGATTGTCGAAGCTTAAAATTTAACCAAAACTCGGTAGAGCATGAAAATTCAGAATGCCAAAAATAGCGCAAGCAACTGAAAGGGCACATCAAATGCTCTTGATGCAAGTACCTATTTATATGCCTCGCGCCCCACGATTTGGTGGGTCCTATATGTTAGTGATATTCGCTATTCTAGCGAAGGGAAGGTGTTTTTTCGGACCTTTGGCTAAAGGCCTTCGTTCACATTGCAGTCTGAATTTGTTACAAAGAAACAAATTAATACTGCGAGGGGCTATTGTTGGGGGACTTCCTCTTCCGAAGGTCCTTAAAAATGTGGCTAATCATATGTTTTCGGTGTAACATAGACTGTTACTGGAGGCTTCGGCTTTGGGATGAAGGTTTTCTCTTTCTGGTGAAAGCATGCGTGATATGAAGATACAACCCAAAGGCAGAATGAACGGACGCCGAAGCTGTGGCTGAAGGAGCTTCGGCTTAGTAAGATGACGAAGGTGGAAGATGAAACCGACCTAAAGGGGAAAAGACTACTTAGTCCTTGATAGCTCGCCTTATGATTAAGAGTGAATGTCAGGGACACGAATGTAATTTTGTTCGGGCTGCGTCCCGTGCCTATAAATAGATGAACAGTAACATTGTACTGTTCACGCTGGATTGTAATCGCTCTTGCGTCACTTTCACATCTTCACCTTCTTACAAGCGGAAGGTATCAATGTAATACACATATTGCAGATGTTTATTCGTGTTTATGAAATGAGAATAAAAATAATCTACTGTTATATGATCATTATTTATATTCTTTTGTACTTCATGTATTCTTACTTATGTTTATTTATTGAGATGATGAAGGTATGTCCTTCATAACCTTCATCTGAAGATCATTATATTCCAAAGGAGATAATGCTTCGAAGGACGAAGATCTTTAATTGTTAAAAATCATGTTGATTTGTTCTTGATGTATAGCATTCGAGAACAAGGACCAACACAACCTTCGGCTGTAAAGGAGAAGGTTGAAGGGCAAAAGAAACGACAAATAGTTAATGTGATGCAAGCCATCGAGCAAACATCGCCTTCAGCCTCAGCGGCTAAAGCAATGACTTATGCGTGTGCCGAAGCTGATGTTGCTTTCGAAGTCAAAAACACTGATGAAGCCGAAGCCACAATGTCAGATATTGATAGGCTCATATCAGATGTGGTTAAAGATGTGGCTACAGAGGAAGAAATGGCCGCAGCGCCAAGTAATGAAAGGGAAATTGATGCTCGTCGTTTGGGCGAAAAATATTTCGATCTTTGGCACCTGGGCAGCCAGGAAATGTCTGAAGAGGACAACTCAGAGTTGTGGGAATTTTCTATATCTTGTGGATATCAACTAGGGTCTTTGCTCTTCGGCGGGGTTGATGAGGAGATCCTAGGATGCGTCCGCGACCGCGCCGGGGTGAAGATAGTCGGCACTCTATCAAAGAGTGTTGGCTTTCCAAAGCTAGAGGCTGATATCAGCTGCTACCGACGATAACATAAGATCAGTAGCTTATTTTATTCTAGCTTCAAGGTAAGGCCTTTGATTAGGTTGTTATTATTATTATCTTCATGGTGAATTGAATGTTCTGACTATAACTTGTTGTTGCAGAGCATGCTGCTGAGCAAAGCTTTGAAAATGTAGCAACATAACGAAGATAAGAAAAATGAAATTATAATTGAAGGCTTGGAGAATAATATAAAAGGATCTTGAAGCTTCTCTAGAAAATAAAGATTTTCTAGTGCAAGTAGTCGAAGGATCCCTCACGGAAGCACAATCTCAAAATACTAAATTAAGCGAGGAACTTGACAATGCTCAAACAATTTTAAAGAAAGAATCGGAGCGCCTCGAGTAGGAATCAAAAGAACTTCAGGCAAAAGCTGAAGCCGAAGCTGAGAAAAATACGAAGCTACGTGAGTTATTGAAAGACCTTCGGAACAAGTGCACGAACTTCGCCACCCGCTGTGTAAACCGACTAAAAGGAATATTCAACTCGGTTCGGGCTAGTTCTGAAGAAATTGCCCCTTCGGCTAAAGTATCCCCAAAGCCTTCGACCATATTGAAAACGAAGTTGAAGCACTCGATGAAGTTATAACTGGGCATAGGGATTTATGTGCTTTGTTAGCTTGTCGTGGCACATCTGCTGCGTATTTGAAGGCCGGATGTACTCATGCTAAAACAGTTAACAAGCCAACCTTTAGCCTCTCATCCTCAGACTTAGTTGATATTCTCGCTGAAGCCCAAAGCATTGGAAATAGATTCATTACTCAAATTTGGGTTAAGGGCGGGCGTGAGCTAGCTGGAGATGAAGCTCAGAAACTGCTCAATTCATTATGAGATTTTTACATGTCTTTTACCTTTGTTTTCCTTTGTTACATTTCCGATTACCTTATACCGTCATCTGTCTACAGGATGGTGGCACCGAAGATCGCTGAGCCGAAGCTTGTTCCGAAGAGCTGAAGACTCTTAGAGCTTCTTTTTGTAACTATCTGTAGAAAACTTAGGATCTCTTTGCATTATTTGGCCAAAGATTGTAATTGGCAGTTTAACAAAACATTGTACATATTTGTCCATACCTTGTAATATAATTTTACCTCTTTGTCCATGTGTGAATTGCTTTGCTATGGACGAAACCCATACTTACAATTTTTGAGCCGAAGGCGAAAAACACCTTCCCTTCTTTTCGTTCACATCGAAGCATTTTTTCATTGTAGACAAAGTGCCTCCATATACCATAAAGTCTTATATGAGACGAAGCATCTTCGTATTCAACGAAGCATTTTGTCACCAAAGACAGGCATCTTTTTCTTTCATGTTAACGCTTGTGCTTTATGTAATGATGATGATGATCCTACGAATGTCTAATGAATGTTTGTATGAATGCAAAAAATGATGTGATGGAATATGCAAATATATGCCCCGAACACACACGAAACCACACCCAGACTCTGCATCCCCTTAGGAATGACTTTTGAGTCTCTTCACTTTCTATTTCAGTGGCATTTAAGCTCTGCATCCCCTTAGGAACGACTTTGGAGCTTCTTCTCCTTCTATTTTGATGGCATTTAAGCTCTACATCCCCTTAGGAATGACTTTGGAGCTTCTTCACCTTTTATTTCGGTGGTATTTTGGCTCTCATTCCCTTAGGAATGACTTTTGAGCTTCGGAACTTACTCTGCACTCCCTTAGGAATGACTTTGTAGCTTCGAAACTTACTCTGCGGTCCCTTAGGAACGACTTTGTTGCTTCGGAACATACTCTGCGCTCCCTTAGGAACGACTTTGTAGCTTCTTCACCTCTAAGGTGACATTTAAGCTCTGCATCCCCATAGGAACGACTTTTGAGCTTCTCCCTTTTCTTTTTGCACCCAATGGTGCGGATTCTGAAGTTACATATTACATTCTTCGAGGAATTTGGCCCTTGTATTGCATAGGGCTAAACAAATAAAAAATGAAAATTACAACCTATGGCCCTATTAAAAACCTTTCTCCCCTCCTAAAAGGAAAAGGGTGCCATAGGAAAAAAAAGAAAATTACATCAATTACACATAATATCGCCGAAGCTCATCTACATTCCAAGACCTGGGTATGTCGTTGCCATCCATATCCTTCAGTCTGTAAGAACCGGGTCTTGACGAAGATACTAACAAAAATGGGCCTTCCCATTTTAGCTGAAGTTTCCCCACTGTATCAGGGTTAGCTATCCTTCGAAGCACCAAATGACCTAGCTTGATAGTTTTCAATTGAACTTTTCTGTCACACCATTTTATTGTTTTGGCCTAGTATTTATTGATGTGCTCTATGGCCTATAGTCTAGTCCATTCTATGTTGTCTTTTGTTACATGGAAATCAGCTTCATCCTCTATCGAAGCTAAGGTTCTTATTGAACCCGCTCTTGCTTCTTCCGGTGTTATTGCTTCGTCACCAAAAAGAAGCTTGAATGGAGTAAACCTTGTTGACCTTGATGCAGTAGTGTTGTGGCTCCAAACCACTTTTATTAATTCATCTGGCCACTTCCCTTTCGGCTGATTGAAGATTGACTTCATTATTCCTGTTATTATGATTCCATTTGCCCTTTCTACCAACCCACTTGACTCCGGGTGCCTCACTTGATGCAATGTGTATTTTTGTACCAATTTGGCTACAAAAAGTTTTGAAAGTTTCAGCATCGAATTGAGATCTATTATCAACGATGATAGCCTTTGGTTTTGGTACGCTGAAGCGACAAACTATGTTCTGCTAGAAGAATTTTTGAACTATGGCCGATGTTGTTGTAGGAAAAGGCTTTGCTTCAATCCACTTAGAAAAGTCTTCCACTGCCACCACAACATATTTCAGGTTGCCTTGCGCTGGTGGTAGTGGCCCTAACAAATCCAAACCCCATCTTTGCAATGGCCATGTTGGTTGTATTAGTTGGGTTAAAGACGAAGGTTGTTTCTGGTCTCTGACGCATCTTTGGCAATTTTCACATTTCTGAACTAAATCTGCCGCTTCCGAAGCTGCCTTTGGCCAGTACAAACCTTGTCTAAAAACCTTTCCTAGCAGAGGTCTGGACCCAATGTGGCCTCCACATAAGCCTGCATGTATCTCCTTCATTAATTCTTGCCCTTCAGTTCTGGACAAGCATTTGAGCAATGGAGAGCAAACTCCATGCTTGTATAACTCCCCTTCTATTATAACATAAGGTCTTGTCCTTGCTTCCATTCTCTTGTTATAAGTTTCATCATCTGAAAAACAGTTGCCCTGGAGAAAGGATACAATTTTGGTCCTCCATTCTTCACTATGTACAGGTGAAATTGTGAGCACTCCTCTTTTCATGAGCTCAACTGAAGGTGCTTTTATTGTTTCAAAAAATACTTCTGAAGGTAAAGGGAGCCCCTGTGCCGCTGATTTAGCTAATAAGTCTGCATGCTCATTCCCTCCCCTTGGGATATTTTTTACAAAAAAACCTTCAAAAGAAGCTTCCAACCTTCGGACTGCATCTAAATACTTTTCAAGCTTCGGGTCTCTTGCCTTACTGCTTTTATCCACATGGCCCGAGATAACTTGCGAATCAGTCTTGAGGATTGCCCTTCTTATTCCCATTGCCTTTAGTTTCCGAAGCCCCGAGAGAAGAGCTTCATACTCGGCAATGTTATTTGTACAGCTGAAGTCTAATTTTATTGCATAATATGTTCTGACTTTAGAAGGTGCAACTAGGACAGCAGCTGCCTCTGCAGCGAAGGTCCCCCAAGATCCATCGCAAAATATCGTCCAAGCTTCGGCATCTTTTGTTGCTTCTTCATCCTGAGCCCTTGGCATCCAATCAGCAATGAAGTCTGCTAACGCCTGAGATTGTATTGAGGTTCTATGCACATAATCAATGGTGAATTCGTTAAGTTCTGCGGCCCATTTTCTGATCCTTCCTGTAGCTTCTCTATTCCTCATTATGTCTTCAGGGGTTACGATGAAAGCACTATTATGTGATATGCTTGAAAGTAATGTCGAAGCTTCCTGGAGGCCATCAATACAGCATACAGTACCTTCTCCAAATCTGTGTAATTTTTCTTTGAAGGGCTGAGTACTTCAAAAATGAAGTATATCGGTGCTTGCTTTTTACCTGGCCCTCTTGTTTCTCTTGTACAAGTGCTGCACTAGCCGCAGCATGGGAAGCAACAACACATAGAAGTAATGGAGCTCCTGATGAAGGTGGGGTTAGAGTTGTTAGATCTATCAAATACTGCTTCAGCTCTTCGAAGGCTCTCTGCTGAGCTGAACCCCATTTTGACTTCGGCTGATTTCAATATTTCAAAGAAAGGTAATCTCCTCCCTGCTGAACTTGAAATGAATCTGTTTTACGATGCTAGCCTTCCTGCTAACCGTTGAGTCCCCGTTTTTGAATTTGGCGGCTCCATCCGAAGGATAGCTTCGATCTTGCTTGGGTTAGCTTCGATGCCCTTTGTCGATATCAGGCAACCAAGAAACTTGCCCTTCTTTACTCCGAAGACACACTTTTCTGGATTTAACTGAGACCAGCTTGTCTGAAATTGGCAAATGTCTCTTGCAAATCAGCAACATGGTTTTCTTGCTTTGTGCTTTTTACTATGATATCATTGACATATGTCAGCACATTCCTGCCAATTTGGGAGTGAAGAACCTTGGCAGTCACTCTGCTGAATCTTCCTCCACCATTCTTGAGCCCCTCAGGCATCCGAAGGTAACAATAGGTGCCACTAGGAGTTATGAAGCTTGTTGTCTTTGGCTCATCCTCCTTCTTCATCCAGATTTGATGATAACCCGAGTAGCAGTCCAATAAACTCATGAGTTCTAAAGAAGTTGCTGCATCCATAAGGGAATCTATTCTTGGTAGTGGAAATTCATCGTTCGGGCATGCCTTATTGAGATCTGTGAAGTCAATACACATTCTCCATTTTCCGTTAGCTTTCTTTACCATGACAGTGTTGGCCAGCCACTCTGGGTATGTTACTTCTCTGATAACGCCGGCACATAGAAGTCTTTTCACTTCATTGTGTGCACCTTCGGCTTTATCATCGGACATTTTCCGAAGCCTCTGCTTTCTTGGTCTGAAGGACGGGTCCACATTGAGTGAATGCTCAATAACGTCTCTATTGACACTATAGAGATCATTGGCTGTCCAAGAAAAAACATCTTTGTTGTTAAACAAAAATCTTAGCAAAGTATTTTCTTGTTCATCAGATAGCTGGGATCCCAGCAATACTTTTTGCTCTGCTATGTCATCACACAAAAGCATAGGCTTTAGTTGATCCGCTGAAGCAGCCTTCTCTCTTTTATGCTTGTACTACTGATAAGCTTCAGCTTCATCTATATTATGAATAGCCTTCGAATCCGTCCAACTCCCTTCAGCTCTTCTGGTAGCATCTCGACTCCCGTGTACAGCAATGGGCCCTTGTTCCGAAGGTATCTTCATACAAAGATATGTTGGATGAAGTATTGCTTCGAAGGCATTAAGCGTCCCTCGACCAATGATTGCATTATATGGATAATCCATATTAACAATGTCAAAGGCAACCTATTCTGTTCTTGTGATATGAACATAGCCGAAGGTAACCGCCATTGTTATCGTGCCAAGTGCCACAATCTGTCTTCCTCCGAAGCCACAAAGAGGGTGTGTTGCATCATGTATCTTGTCCTCTGACTCTTGCATTTGCCTGAAAGCCTTTGCAAAGATGATATCCGCGGCACTGTGAAAGTCGCCTAGAGGGGGGTGAATAGGCAGAATCTGAAATTTATAAACTTTAAGCACAACTACAAGTCGGGGTTAGCGTTAGAAATATAATCGAGTCCAAAAGAGAGGGCGGAAACAAATCACAAGCAAATGAAGAGTGAGACGTGGTGATTTGTTTTACCAAGATTCGGTTCTTGCAAACCTACTCCCCGTTGAGGTGGTCACAAAGACCGGTTCTCTTTCAACCCTTTCCCTCTCTCAAACGATCACTTAGACCGAGTGAGCTTCTCTTCTCAATCAATCGGGACACTAAGTCCCTACAAGGACCACCACACAATTGGTGTCTCTTGCCTTGATTACAATTGAGTTGGGAACAAGAAAGAAAGAAGAAGAAAAGCGATCCAAGCGCAAGAATTCAAAAGAACACAAATGTCACTCTCTCTAGTCACTATTTGATTGGAATGAACTTTGGACTTGGGAGAGGATTTGATCTCTTCTTTGTGTATTGGAATGAAGTCTAGAGCTCTTGTATTGAATGCAATGGCTGAAAACTTGGACACCTTGAAGTGTTGGTGGTTGGGGGTATTTACAGCCCCAACCACCAAAGTGGCCGTTGGGGAGGCTATCTGTCGTATGGCGCACCAGACAGTCCGGTGCGCCACCGAACACTGTCCGGTGCGCCAGCCACGTCACCCAACCATTAGGGTTCGACCGTTGGAGCTCTGACAAGTGGGGCCACCGGACAGTCTGGTGGTGCACCATACAGGTCCTGTTCACTGTTCGGTGCACCTTCTACGCCTGCTCTGACTTCTGCGCGCGCAGGCGCGCACTGTGCACTTTCACTGTTCCTTTGCAGACGACCGTTGGCGCGAAGTAGCTGTTGCTCCGCTGGCATACCGGTCAGTCCGGTGTTACACCGGATAGTCTGGTGAATTATAGCGGAGGGGCTTGCCCAAATTCCTGAACCTAGCAAGTTTGAGTTGATCCACCCTGGTGCACCGGACACTGTCCGGTGGTGCACCGGACAGTCCGGTGCGCTAGACTAGGGCTGCCTTCGGTTTAACTTTACTCCTTTGTTTTGAACCCTTTCTTTTATCTTGTATTGGTTTGTTGTGAACCTTTGGCACCTGTAGAACATATATTCTAGTGCAAACTAGTTAGTCCAATAATTTGTGTTGGGCAATTTAACCACCAAAATTCATATAGGAAAAGGTTTGACCCTATTTCCCTTTCAATCTCCCCCTTTTTGGTGATTGATGCCAACACAAACCAAAGCAAATATAAAAGTGCAGAATTGAACTAGTTTGCATAATGTAAGTGCAAAGTTTACATGGAATTCAAACCAATATTATTATTTCAATAGATATGCATGGTGTTGGGGACTTGTTCTGGAGAAATGCTATGAATTAGGAACAAGGCAACATAGAATGTTAGATGTTAAAGCCCTTCGTCCGCTGAAGCATTATTTCCCCAAGGATTTAATGAACTTCAGACGAAGGTTATGAATAATATATCACGAAGGTCGCACCTTCGTGATCAAAGATAAAACAATGAGAAATGAAATATAAAATATAAAACGTTATAGAATACCAAGAATAAGTAACATTATTCATTTATTTTATAATGTGAACTTAAATATTAAAACATAATATTTAGGTACATTTATACCTTCGCCTTGGCAGAAAACAATAATTCTAGAGTACTGCGTTAGCAATTACAAGATTGTGTGAACAGTAAAGGAGTACTGTTCATCTATTTATAGGCACAGGACGCAGCCTGTAAGAAATTACAATCATGCCCCTTACAGAAGATTACAATTATGACTCAGACCCTTATGGACTAAGAAGTCATTCCATCTTTAAGTCGGTTCGATCCTTCGTCTTTGGATACGTTATAGTATCGAAGCTTCATGAGCGGTAGCTTCAGTATCACGTATAAACAGATTTGCCGAAGGTGTCTCTTCCTACAGGACCTTCGGCGACGAAGCATGGTCCCAACAGTAGCCCCTTCGCGGCGCTAGATCGTTTTTCATAACGAGCTTGATCCATGAAAAAGTCTCTTAGGCTTCGGGAAGCCGAAGGTCCGAAAAACACCTTCCCTGAGCTCGTTGCCGGGAAACGATACAATTTCCGAGCGCGGAGCGGTCCCACCATGCAGATTCACCTTCTCTGGTTTTGTGGCCCACCGTTCAGTGGGTGCGAGCAACTGTTTGTCCGGTGTAAAAGACTTGACGATTCACCTTCTTACCTGCAGCACTATATAAACAGACGGGTAGGTGTGAAGTTACCACAGCATTCATTGCTATTGCACTGTTTTGCTGCCAAAAATTTAACCATAGCCGAAGCTTGACTTTTTGCACTCAAACGAAGCACCACTTCGGATTCTGCTTCATCAGAAGAAGGGCTTCGGAAAAAAGGTTATTAATTTCCAAAAAACTTCAAGAAATTCATAATCAAATGGCTAGAGTGCGCTCCACTGCCAGGGTTGAGCGTGATGTTGATGAAACCGAAGCCATTGAAATTATTCTGATTTCCGAAGCAATGAGGTGTTCTGGGCTGGTTTCATCAGAGGGCACACCTGCTGCCGAAGCAACACAAGCTGACGTTGAAGAAGATGAGATTGAAGATTATTATGGTGCAATGTCATCTAAACCCAGCCACTTGGAGTTTGGGAAATCTACTATTACCAAAGGTGATATGGCTAAGTTATTGAAGCTAGGCTATTTCAGCGAAGACTAGAAGGAGCTAATTCGCTTCGGGGGAGAGGAAGTTACCCCGAAGCCCGAAAAAGATGAAGTGGTGGTTTTTAAAAGCTTCTTCAAAGCAGGGCTAAGATTTCCCCTACATGGGATGATTGTAGATGTGTTAGAGAGATTTGGAATTCACCTTCATCAGTTAACCCCTAACGCCATTGTTAGGCTTAGTGTTTTCATCTGGGCACTCCGAAGCTAGGAGGCAGAACCACTTGCCGAAGGTTTTTGCCGGGCACACAAACTTCATTACGAGACAAAAGCTAGAGAAGATGGGCTGCATGATAATTTTGGCTGCTACAATTTTGCGTATCGGAAAGATGCCAAGTACCCAGTTATTAGCTATCGTACGAAATGGCCAGCTGGCTGGAAGAGTGAATGGTTTTATGTCAAAGTGGATGAAAAGAAGGAAAAGTTGGTTCAGAGCCCTTTAAGGTTAACCTTCGGAGAAACTAGGCCTCAATGCGTCATGCATCTAGATAGCCCATGCCAGATTGCACTGAGCGAATTTCGGGTTGTTGCAGAGCACATTGGCACCAGGGATCTGGTCCAAGAATTCTTAACATTCAGAGTATTCCCAACTTTGAAGGAATGGGACATGCCGAAGCTGAGAGGAGAGAAGAAGAAGAAAGAGCTTGTTCGACTACCTTATCATTTCAAGTTTAAAAAACATTTTAAAACACCTTGCCAAGAGTGGTTGGATACAATTGAGGTTATGTGCAACGACATCCTCGGCAACTATTCTAAAAAAGAAGATCAATTAATGACTGCGGCTTTCGGCACTCGTCTGAAGCGAAGAATGAATCGAGTGATGGATGCTTTGAATTTTGATTATCCTGACTATGGGCAGTTGGGCAAAGTTGCTGAAGGGCAGAAAAGAAAAAGAGTTGCCAGCGCTCTTGACAAAGAAGGTAGCAAATTGGCTAAAAAGGACAAAGAGATTTATGAGAAAAGAAAACGGAGCCCTAAGCCGAAGATAGCTGCTCGAAAGAAAAGAAAAGCTGCATCCCCGAAACCAAAGACGTCGGGCCAAGAGGAGGAAGCTCCTGCAACACCTTCTGCTGCCGAAGTGGAAGAGATTCTAAAGGTAATGATTGAACCTTTGCCTATCAAGCTAAGTCCGCTGGCGCTAGAACTGACGAAGTTTTTTCAGAAGGAAAAAGAACCTTCGGCAACAAAAAGTCCCGCTAAGCCGAAAAAAGGAGAATTATCCAAGTGGCTGATGTCATTCATCAGACACCGCCACCGACATCAGCGTCAAAAATACCATTTATTGAAAGCGATGGCATTGCCGAAACCGCAGCCACCGGAGCCGAAGCCACCGGAGCAGCCACTGGAGCCGAAACCGAGACCGCCGAAGATCCCAATCCAGAAACCACACTTGGTGATATTGATAACATACTTCTAAAAATGGCTGAGGAGGAAGCTGCTGCGGCCGCGGTGGACACGACAATTGAGAAGGGAAAAGATCAAACTAAAGATTCTTTGGAAGAGGAAAATTTCAATTTTCAAGATATACTGGGACCAGAGTTATCAGAAACTGAAAAAGAAGAGCTAAAGAAATATGCTGTATCCTGTGGGTACAAACCAGGGGCTCTGCTGTTTGGCGGAATCAATGAAGGGAAACTAAGATGCCTTCGGAATCGAACCGAGGCCATAGTTGTTAGGACTTTCTCAAAGAATGTTGGGCTGTCGAAGATTGAAGCGGACCTCTGCAGGTACCAGCGACAGCATATCGCCGGTAACTTGTTCTACGCTAATTTCAAGGTAAAAACTCTTAACTTTTATTGTTTTTTTTGAATTAAGATGTTTTCTGACGAAGGTTGTTTTACCAGAGTATATTACTAAGTAAAGTGCTAAGGATGCAACAAGATCTTGAAGACGAGAAAAATGAAGCTACCATCAAAGATCTAGAAAATAAAGTCGAAAGTTACGAAGCTGCTTTGAAGAAAAAGGACTTCGACATTCAAGAACTTGAAAATAAAGTTAAAGATCACGAAGCTGCCTTGGAGAAGAAGGACTTCATCATTCACTCTATGGAAGGTTCACTGGCTGAAGCTCAAGCCGAAATTGACAAATTAAACAGCGAATTACTCATAAAATCAGAAAAATCTGAGCAAGAAAAGAAGAATCTTCAAACAAGTCTCAAGACCGAAATTGAGAAGAATTCAAATTTGCAGAAATCATTGAAGGAGCTTCAGGAAAAATGTTTAGATTTCGGCAACCGATGTGTGCAGCGGCTGAAGGATGTGTTTTACTCAATTGGAGCCAGCTCTGATAAGTTTACACCTTCAGCTGAAAACCTGCCAAGCACCTTTGAATACATTGAGGGCGAAGTTGATGCACTTGACGAAGTTATCGCTGGGCATGCCGATTTCTGCGCCCTGTTAGCTTCTCGAGGCACGGCTACTGCTTTCCTGAAGACTGGCTGCACGCACGGGAAAATTGTTAATAGGCCAAACTTCAGTTTGTCGCCAGCAGATTTGATTGACATCCCCAGCCTAGCTCGAAGCATAGGAAACAGGTTTATGACCCAGATTTGGATAAACGGCGGGCGAAAAATGGCTGGTGACGAAGCTCGGAGCCACCTTAAGCCAGTGAGAAACTTATACTTGTAACTTTTACCTTCTCCTTGAACTCTGCACTTTTCTCATTCCGTTTTAATATGTACAGGATGATGAAGCTAAAGAATGACGAGCTGAAGCCTTAACAGATGTTCCGAAAGACTTTGTTGCATAAGATTCTAGAGAAAATTTTGTAATATGATTGTAAAGAAACTTATGTAAATTTGTGCATACCTTGTAATATATCTTTTCCCCTCTGTCCGTGTACAATCTGCTTTGCTATGGACGAAATTTTCTTTTTGAGTCGAAGGCGAAAAACACCTTCCCTTCTTTTCGTACACAACAAAGCATAAAAATTTCTTCTTTCTGTTTTTCTTCGAAGCTTTATCCTCATAGCCGAAGCATCTGCCTTTTCAGTATGATATGATGATAATGATCCTATGTATGTCTAAATGAATGTTTATGAATGCAAATGTCATGATGTGATGTATCGTGCAAATGAATGTCCGAATATATATTCGAAGCCATAATCATAGCCTTCATTCCCTTAGGAATGACTCAAATCTTTTTGCCGCTTATTTTTCGGCTTCACCGTTTATTTTTCGGTGTATCAGCGCTGACTTTACGCTGTAAGCCTCCCTTAGGAGCTTCTTCGCCTTTTACTTCGACGGAATCAGCGTTTATTTTTCGCTGTAAGCCTCCCTTAGGAGCTTCTTCGCCTTTTACTTCGGCGGAATCAGCGTTTATTTTTTGCTGCAGGCTCTGCATTCCCTTAGGAACGACTTTTGAGCTTCTCCTTGTTTTCTTTTCTTTTTCCTTTGCACTCGATGGTGCGTTCTCAGCTTTTACATTTACATCTTTGGGGGATACTGCTCTTATAGAGTTTAAATAAGAAAAATAAAAATTACATGTTGTGGCCCCATTAAAAACCTTTCTCCCCCTTTGGAAAGGAAAAGGGTGCCACAAGAAAGAATAGAAAAATTACATCAAGCTAAACATAATATTGCCGAAGCTCATCCGCATTCCATGATCTAGGAATGTTGTTGTCGTCCATATCCTTCAATCTGTAGGAACCGGGTCTTGACGAAGATACTACTAGAAAAGGTCCTTCCCACTTCAGCTGTAGCTTGCCTATTGTCTCTGGGTTGGCTACTCTTCGAAGCACCAAATGTCCTGGCTCAATATTCTTTAGGCGAACCTTTCTATCACACCATTTTATTGTTTCGGCTTGGTATTTATTGATGTTTTCCACAACTTGAAGCCTGATCCCTTCTATAGCATCTTTTTCCACAGAATAATCAGCTTCAGCTTCGTCTTCTGCCGAAGCTACTATTCCTATTGATCCTGCTTTTGCTTCTTCCGGAGTTATTGATTCGTCACCAAACAACAATTTGAATGGTGTAAAACCTGTTGATCTTGATATTGTTGTGTTGTGGCTCCACACCACTTTGATTAATTCATCTGGCCACTTTCCCCTGGGCTGATTGAAGATTAACTTCATTATGCCTATCATTATGATGCCATTAGCCCTTTCAACAAGTCCATTTGACTCCGGATGTCGAACTGATGCAAAATAGATCTTCGTGCCAATTTGTGCACAAAATTCTCTGAAAGCTTCGGAATCAAACTGCGTTCCATGGTCCACAGTGATGGCCTTCGGCACTCCGAAGTGACAGACAATATTTTGCCAGAAAAACTTTTGAATAGTAACCGAAGTTATTGTGGCTAAAGGCTTTTCCTCAATCCATTTAGAAAAGTATTCCACTGCCACTACAACATATCTTAAGTTCCCTTGTGCTGGTGGTAGCAGACCTAACAAATCAAGGCCCCAGCTTTGCAATGGCCAAGTGGGTTGTATTAACTGGGTTAAAGACGAAGGTTGTTTTTGATCTCTTGCACATTTCTGATAGCCTTCGCACTTTTGGACTAATTCCGCTGCATCCGAAGCTGCCTTTGGCCAATAAAATCCTTGACGAAAAACTTTTCCCAGCAAAGGCCTAGATCCAATGTGAGATCCACACAGACCTGCGTGTATTTCCTTCATCAATTCTATACCTTCGGCTCTGGATAAACATTTGAGTAGTGGAGAACAGACCCCATGCTTATACAGCTCCCCTCCTATTATAACATATGGTCGAGCTCTTGCCTCTATTCTCTTGTTATAAGCTTCGTCATCTGAAAGAAAGTTACCCTGAAGGAAAGAGATGATCTCAGTTCTCCAGTCTTCACTATAAACAGGAGATATATTGAGGACTGCTCTTTCAAGGAGTTCAACCGAAGGTGCTTTTATTGTTTTGAAAAATATTTCCGAAGGTAAGGGCAGCCCCTGTGCTGCTGACTTGGCTAGCAAATCAGCATGTTCATTTTCTCCTCGAGGAATATTTTTGACAGAAAACCCTTCAAAGGAAGCTTCAATCCTTCGGACCGTGTCTAAATATTTCTCAAGCTTCGGGTCTCTTGCCTTACAACTCTTGTCAATATGACCAGAAATAACCTGGGAATCAGTTTCAAGAACCGCCCTTCTAATTCCCATTGCCTTTAACTTCCGAAGACCCAAAAGTAAAGCTTCGTACTCAGCAATGTTATTTGTGCAGCTGAAATCAAGTCTTGCTGTGTAGCAAGTTTTAACTTTGGAGGGTGCGACCAACACAGCGGCTGCTCCTGCCCCGAAGGTTCCCCAAGAACCATCGCAGAATACTGTCCAAGCGTTGGCATCTTTACTCGCTTCTTCTTCCTGAGCCCATGGCGTCTAGTCAGCAATGAAGTCTGCTAACGCTTGAGACTGAATCGAAGATCTATGCACATAATCAATGCAAAACTCATTGAGTTCCGCAGCCCATTTTCCAACCCTTCCAGTAGCTTCTGTATTTCTCATAATATCCTTCAATGGTTGTGATGAAGGGACAATTATATTGTATGCTTGAAAATAGTGCCGAAGCTTCCTGGAAGCCATCAAAACAGCATACAGCACCTTCTCCAATTCTGTATAATTTTTCTTTGATAAACTAAGAACTTCGGATACAAAGTATATTGGGGCTTGCTTTTTGACTTGCCCTTCAAGCTTCTCTTGGACAAGTGCGGCACTTACCGCTGAGTGCGAGGCTGCCACATATAACAACAGAGGAGCCCCTGACATTGGTGGAGTTAACGTCATTAGGTCTATCAAATATTGCTTCAACTCTTCGAAGGGTCTCTGCTGAACTGGTCCCCATTGGAAAACTTCGGCTGACTTCAGCACTTCGAAGAATGGTAAATTTCTCTCTGCTGATCTAGATATGAATCTGTTGAGAGATGCCAGTCTTCCTGTCAATCGTTGAGCCCCCTTCTTTGTGCTTGGTGGTTCCATTCGAAGAATAGCTTCGATTTATTTGGATTAGCCTCAATCCCTTTTATTGAAACTAGGCAACCAAGGAATTTCCCCTTCTTTACTCTGAAAACACACTTTTCTGGATTCAGTTTTAGACCGGCCTGTCTAAAATTAGCGAAAGTCTCCTGCAGATCAGCAATGTGATTTTCTTGCTTCGTGCTTTTTACAATGATATCATCGACATAAGTTAGCACATTTCTGCCTATCTGAGAATGAAGAACCTTTGCTGTCATTCTACTGAAGCTTCCTCTAGCATTCTTGAGCCCCTCAGGCATGCGAAGGTAACAATATGTTCCGCTAGGGGTTATGAAGCTGGTTTTTGGCTCATTCTCCTTCTTCATCCAAATTTGATGATAGCCTGAATAACAATCCAACAGACTCATAAGTTCTGATGAAGCTGCAGCATCAACTAGGGAATCTATCCTTGGCAATGGAAACTCATCCTTCGGACAAGCCTTGTTGAGATCAGTAAAATCAATACACATCATCCATTTGCCATTGGCCTTTTTTACCATAACAGTGTTAGCCAGCCATTCTGGATACTTCACTTCTCTGATGACTCCAGCGCTGAGGAGTCTTTTTACATCATTTCGAGCACCTTCGGTCTTGTCATCAGACATCTTCCGAAGCCTCTGCTTTCTGGGTCTGAAGGATGAATCAACATTGAGCGAGTGTTCAATAACATCCCTGTTGACGCCACAGAGATCGTTAGCCGACCATGCAAAGACATCTTTGTTGTTGAACAGGAACCTTATCAGGGTTTTCTCTTGTTCCTCAGACAATTGAGATCCCAGTAGCACCTTCTGCTCTGCGATATCTTCGCATAAAAGCATGGGTTTCGGCTGATCGGCCGAAGCAGCCTTCTCCCTTCTGTACTTGTACTGCTCACAAGCTTCGGCTTCATCTATATTGTGGATTGCCTTTGAATCAGTCCAATTCCCCTCGGCCATTCTGGCAGCTTCCTGACTCCCATGAATAGCAATAGGTCCCTGATCCGAAGGTATCTTTATGCAAAGATATGCTGGATGAAGAATTGCTTCGAAAGCATTGAGTGTTCCGCGACCAATGATAGCATTGTAAGGATACTCCATGTCGACAATGTCAAACACAACTTGCTCAGTCCTTGTATTGTTGATGAATCCGAAGGTCACTGGCGCTACAATCTGTCTTCCTCCGAAGCCACAAAGAGGGTGCGTAGCATCATGAATCTTGTCTTCGGACTCTTGCATTTGTCTGAAGGCCTTAGCAAATATAATATCCGCTGCACTGCCTGTATCAACCAAAACATTGTGGACCAGAAATCCTTTGATCACACAAGAGATAACCATATCATCATTGTGTGGGTAATCCTTGAGCTGAAGATCCTCTTGAGAGAAGGTAATTGGGATGTGAGACCATCTTGGCTTGATGAAGGGTCCTTGTACCCCTACATGTTGTACTCTTCTTTGTGCCTCCTTCTTCTGTTTCTTGTTAGCTGGCTCTGAGCATGAACCTCCTGTTATCGGGAGAATCAGCTTCGGAGCCGAAGCAGTTCTAGCTTGGTTCTTGAACGAAGCCATCAGCTCAAAAAGTGGAAGTTAGTCCACCGGAGGTGGGCGCCAATGTTGGGGACTTGTTCTCAAATGCTATGAATTAGGAACAAGGCAACATAGAATGTTAGATGTTAAAGCCCTTCGTCCGCTGAAGCATTATTTCCCCAAGGATTTAATGAGCTTCGGACGAAGGTTATGAATAATATATCACAAAGGTCGCACCTTCGTGATCAAAGATAAAACAATGCAAAATGAAATATAAAATATAAAACGTTATAGAATACCAAGAATAAATAACATTATTCATTTATTTTATAATGTGAACTTAAATATTAAAACATAATATTTAGGTACATTTATACCTTTGCCTTGGCAGAAAACAATAATTCCAGAGTACTGCGTTAGCAATTACAAGATTTCGTGAACAATAAAGGAGTACTGTTCATCTATTTATAGGCACAGGACACAACCTGTAAGAAATTACAATCATGCTCCTTGCAGAAGATTACAATTATGACTCAGACCCTTATGGACTAAGAAGTCATTCCATCTTTAAGTCGGTTCGATCCTTCGTCTTTGGATACGTTATAGTATCGAAGCTTCATCAGCGGTAGCTTCGGTATCACGTATAAACAGATTTTCCGAAGGTGTTTCTTCCTACAGGACCTTCGGCGACGAAGCATGGTCCCAACACATGGATTGTTTTCTTCTTATTTAAAATTTTGGACCACGCTTGCACCACGAGTTTTGTTTTTGCAAATTCTTTGTAAAATTCTTTTCAAAATCCTTTTGCAAATAGTCAAAGGTATATGAATAAGATTGAAAGAAGCATTTTCAAGATTTGGAATTTTCTCCCCCTATTTCAAATACTTTTCCTTTGACTTAAACAAAACTCCCCCTCAATGAAATTCTCCTCTTAGTGTTCAAGATGGTTTTACAAATTTTTGTAGATGCTAGAACTTTCTCCCCCTTTTGAACACAATAAGATATCAATTTGAAACACTTCATTTTTAAAATTCGGTGGTGGTGCAGTCCTTTTACTTTGGGCTCATACTTTCTCCCCCTTTGGCTTGAATCGCCAAAAACGGATACTTGTGAGTGAAATATAAGCCCTTGTATTTTCTCCCTAATGGCAAACAAATGAATATGAGTGAAGATTATACCGAAGTGGAGAATGATGCGGAATACCGGCAAATACCAATGAAGTTGAGTGGAAGCATCGTCTTTGCCGAATACTCCATTTCTCTTTCAATTCTATGACTAAGCATGAGAATACACTTGAAAACACATTAGTCATAGACATAAAAGAGATATGATCAAAGGTATATAAATGAGCTATGTGTGCAAAGAATCAATCAAAATTCCTAGAATCAAGAATATTTAGCTCATTCCTAAGTTTGGTAAAGGTTTTCTCATCTAAAGGCTTGGTAAAGATATCGGCCAATTGATCTTTGGTGTTTATATAGGCTATCTCGATATCCCCCTTTTGTTGGTGATCTCTCAAAAACTGATACCGAATGGCTATGTGCTTAGTGCGGCTATGTTCAACGGGATTATCCGCCATGCGGATTGCACTCTCATTATCACATAGAAGAGGGACTTTGCTAAATTTGTAGCCATAGTCCCTAAGTGTTTGCCTCATCCAAAGCAATTGCGTGCAACAATGACCTGCGACAATGTACTCGGCTTCGGCGGTAGAAAGAGCTACTGAGTTTTGTTTCTTTGAAGCCCAAGACACCAGGGATCTCCCCAGAAAATGACAAGTCCATGATGTGCTCTTCCTATCAATTTAGCACCCTACCCAATCAGCATCGAAATATCCTAATAAATCAAACGAGGATCCCTAAGGTGTATGAACTAAATATCTCAAGATTCTCTTCACGGCCCTAAGGTGAACTTCCTTAGGAGCGGCTTGGAACCTTGCACACATGCATATAGAAAGCATAATGTCCAGTCGAGATGCACATAAATAGAGTAAAGATCCTATCATCGACCGGTATACCTTTTGATCTACGGATTTACGTCCCGTGTCGAGGTCGAGATGCCCATTGGTTCCCATGGCTGTCTTGATGGGTTTGGCATCCTTCATCCCAAACTTGGTGAGAATATCTTGAATGTACTTCGTTTGGCTAATGAAGGTGCCCTCATGGAGTTGCTTCACTTGAAATCCTAGAAAATACTTCAACTCCCCCATCAAAGACATCTCGAATTTTCGTATCATGATCCTACTAAACTCTTCACAAATAGATTTGTTAGTAGACCCAAATATGATATCATCAACATAAATTTGCCATACAAACAAATCATTTTCAATTGTCTTAGTAAAGAGAGTAGGATCGGCCTTGCCGACTTAGAAGCCATTAGTGATAAGAAAATCTCTTAGGCATTCATACCATGCTCTTGGGGCTTGCTTGAGCCCATAAAGCGCCTTAGAGAGTTTATAGACATGGTTAGGATACTCACTATCTTCAAAGCCTGGAGGTTACTCAACATAGACCTCTTCCTTGATTGGTCCATGGAGGAAGGCACTCTTCACGTCCATTTGATAAAGCTTAAATCCATGGTAAGTAGCATAGTCAAGTAGTATACGAATTGACTCAAGCCTAGCTACGGGTGCATAGGTTTCACCAAATTCTAAACCTTCGACTTGTGAATACCCTTTGGCCACAAGTCGTGCCTTGTTCCTTGTCACCACACCATGCTCATCTTGCTTGTTGCGGAAGACCCACTTGGTTCCTACAACATTTTGGTTAGGACGTGGAACCAAATGCCATACCTCATTCCTTGTGAAGTTGTTGAGCTCCTCTTGCATCGCCAGCACCAAATCCGAATCTTGAAGTGCTTCCTCTACCCTGTGTGGCTCAATAGAGGAAACAAAAGAGTAATGTTCACAAAAATGAGCAACACGAGATTGAGTGGTTACCCCCTTATGAATGTCTCCTAGGATGGTGTTCACGGGGTGATCTCGTTGGATTGCTTGGTGGACTCTTGGGTGTGGCGGCCTTGGATCTTGCTCATCCTCCTTGTCTTGATCATTGGCATCTCCCCCTTGATCATTGCCGTCCTCTTGAGGTGGCTCATCTTCTTGATCTTCTCCTTCATCATCTTGAGCCTCATCCTCTTCTTGAGTTGGTGGAGATGCTTGCATGGAGGAAGATGGTTGATCTTGTGCTTGTGGTGGCTCTTCGAATTCCTTAGGACACACATCCCCAATGGACATGTTCCTTAGTGCGACGCACGAAGCCTCTTCAGCATCTAGCTCATCAAGATCAACTTTCTCTACATGAGAGCCGTTAGTCTCATCAAACACAATGTCACATGAGACTTCAACTAGTCCAGTGATCTTGTTAAAGGCTCTATATGCCCTTGTGTTTGATTCATAACCAAGTAAAAAGCCTTCTACAGCCTTAGGAGCAAATTTAGATTTTCTACCTCTTTTAACAAGAATAAAGCATTTGCTTCCAAAGACTCTAAAATATGAAACATTGGGCTTTTTACCGATGAGTTCATAAGATGTCTTCTTGAGGATTCGGTGAAGATATAACCGGTTGATGGCGTAGCAAGCGGTGTTGACCGCCTCGGCCCAAAACCGATCTGAAGTCTTGTACTCATCAAGCATGGTCCTCGCCATGTCTAATAGATTTCTATTATTCCTCTCCACTACACCATTTTGTTGTGGCGTGTAGGGAGAAGAGAACTCATGCTTGATGCCATCCTCCTAAAGAAAGTCTTCAATTTGAGAGTTCTTGAACTTCGTCCCGTTATCGCTTCTTATTTTCTTGATCCTCAAGCCGAACTCATTTTGAGCCCGTCTCAAGAATCCTTTTGAAGACTCTTGGGTTTGAGATTTTTCCTGCAAAAAGAATACCCAAGTGAAGCGCGAATAATCATCCACAATAACTAGACAGTACTTACTCCCATTGATGCTTATGTAAGCTATCGGGCCGAATAAATCCATGTGGAGTAGCTCTAGTGGTCTGTCAGTCGTCATGATGTTCTTGTGTGGATGATGAACACCAACTTGCTTCCCTGCTTGGCATGCACTACAAATCCTGTCTTTCTCAAAATGAACATTTGTTAGTCCCAAAAAGTGCTCTCCCTTTAGAAGCTTGTGAAGATTCTTCATTCCAACGTGGGCTAGTCGGCAATGCCAGAGCCAACCCATGTTAGTCTTAGCAATTAAGCAAGTGTTGAGTTCAGCTCTATTGAATTCAACTAAGTATAGCTGACCCTCTAACACTCCCTTAAAAGCTACTGAATCATCACTTCTTCTAAAGACAGTAACACCTAAATCCGTAAAAAGACAGTTGTAACCCATTTTACATAATTGTGAAACTGAAAGCAAGTTATAATCTAAAGAATATACAAGAAAAACATTGGAAATAGAATGGTAAGGTGATATAGCAATTTTACCCAATCTTTTAACCAAACCTTGATTTCCATCCCCGAATGTGATAGCTCTTTGGGGATCTTGGTTTTTCTCGTAGGAGGAGAACATCTTTTTCTCCCTAGTCATGTGGTTTGTGCACCCGCTATCGATGATCCAACTTGAGCCCCCGGATGCATAAACCTACAAAACGAATTTAGGCCTTGTTCTTAGGTACCCAAACGGTCTTGGGTCCTTTTACATTAGAAACAAGCACCTTGGGTACCCAAACACAAGTCTTTGACCCCTTGTGTTTGCCCCCAATATATTTGGCAACTACTTTGCCTGATTTGTTAGTAAGCACATATGAAGCATCAAAAGTCTTGAATGAAATGTTATGATCATTTGATGCAATAGGAGTTTTCTTCTTAGGCATTTTAACATGTGTAGAACGCCTAGAGCTAGAGGCCTCATTCTTATAAATAAAAGCATGATGAGAATGAGTCTTCTTTGCATTAATTCTCCTAATCTTATCCTCAGGATAACCAGTAGGATATAAAATATAGCCCTCGTTATCCTGAGGCATGGGAGCCTTGCCCTTAACAAAATTAGACAATCTTTTAGGAGGGGCATTAAGCTTGACATTGTCTCCCTGTTGGAAGCCAATGCCTTCCTTAATGCCAGGGCGTCTCCCACTATAAAGCATGCTTCTAGCAAATTTAAATTTCTCATTTTCCAAGTCATGCTCATTGATTTTAGCAGTTAATGTAGCTATATGATCATTTTGTTGTTTAATTAATTCAAGGTGATAGCATCTACATTAACATCTCTACATCTAGTGCAAATAGAAACATGATCAACGGTAGATGTAGAAGGTTTGCAATCATTTAATTCAACAATCTTAGCATGTAAAATGGCATTCTCATCTCTAAGATTGGAAATAGAAACATTGCAAACATCTAATTCCTTAGCTTTATCAATTAATTTATCATTCTCAAACTTAAGGCTAGCAAGAGAGGCATTCAATTTATCAATCTTAGCAATTAGACTAACATTATCATTTCTAAGATTGGTAATTGAATCATCACAAATATTTGACTTCTCAACCTTAGCAATTAAATTAGCATTCTCAATTCTAAGGTTGGAGATAGTGTCATGGCAAGTACTTAGCTCACTAGTTAATTTTTCATTTTTCTCTACCTCCTAAGCATAAGCATTTTTAGTCTTAACATGCTTTTTGTTTTCCTTAAAAAGGAAGTCCTCTTGGCTATCCAAGAGTTCATCCTTCTCATGAATAGCACTAATCAATTCATTTAATTTCTTTTTGTTGCATGTTAAGATTGGCAAAAAGAGTAAGCAAGTTATCCTCATCATCACTAGAATTATCCTCATCACTAGAAGTTGCATACTTAGTGGAGGATCTTGATTTTACCTTCTTCTTCTTGTCATCCTTTGCCATGGGGCATTTGTGGCCGACGTTGGGGAAGAGAAGTCCTTTGTTGATGGCGATGTTGGCGGCGTCTTCATCGTCAGAGGAGTCGGTGGAGCTCTCGTCTCCTTCTTCTTCCCCCTCTTGTCGTTATCCATGTCACTATCACTAGATAAAGGACATTTAGCAATAAAATGACCGGGCTTACCACACTTGTAGCATACTTTCTTGGAGAGGGGCTTATAGTCTTTCCCCCTCCTTTGCTTGAGGATTTGGTGGAAGCTCTTGATGATGAGCGCCATCTCCTCATTGTCGAGCTTGGAGGCATCGATGGGGACCCTACTCGGTGTA
Source organism: Zea luxurians (assembly GCA_029449295.1). Lineage (NCBI taxonomy): Eukaryota > Viridiplantae > Streptophyta > Magnoliopsida > Poales > Poaceae > Zea > Zea luxurians. The sequence continues at coordinate 4,686,386 of JAOPSE010000033.1, forward strand.
GAGTCTTCTTTCTTCTCCTCCGTTGCCTTGAATGCAACAGGTTGTGCTTTGGGTACGGAGGAGGAGGCGCCTTGCTCGATGATCTTCTTGGAGTCTTTGATCATCAATTCAAAGCTCACAAATTTTCCTATTACTTCCTTGGGAGACATTAGTTTATATCTTGGATCACCACGAATTAATTGAACTTGAGTAGGGTTAAGAAATATGAGTGATCTAAGAATAACATTGACCATCTCATGGTCATCCCATTTGGTGCTTCCGAGGTTGCACACTTGATTTACCAAGGTCTTTAGCCGGTTGTACATGGCTTGCGAGCCTTCTCCTTGGTTGAGCATAAAACGACCAAGCTCCCCCTCGATCGTTTTCCTCTTGGTGATCTTGGTCACCTCGTCTCCTTCGTGCGCTGTCTTGAGCACGTCCCAAATTTTCTTGGCGCTTTTCAACCCTTGCACCTTGTTATACTCCTCTCGACTTAGAGAGGCGAGGAGTATAGTGGTGGCTTGTGAGTTGAAGTGCCGGATTTGGGCAACCTCGTCCGAATCATAATCTTCATCCCCCAGCGATGGTACCTGTACTCCAATCTCAACAACATCCCAAATGCTAGTGTGGAGTGAGGTTAGATGGTGCCTCATTTTGTCACTCCACATATTATAATCTTCACCATCAAACATGGGAGGTTTGCCTAATGGGACCGAAAGTAAAGGAGTACGCTTAGAAATGCGAGGATAGCATAGGGGGATCTTACTAAACTTCTTGCGCTCATGGCGCTTAGAAGTTACGGATGGCGCGTCGGAGCCGGAGGTGGATGGCGACGAAGAGTCGGTCTCGTAGTACACCACCTTCTTCATCTTCTTTTTCTTCTTGCCACTCTGATGCGACTTGTGAGGAGGTGATTCCTCCTTCTTCTTGTTTCGGGACTCTCCCGATGGAGCCTTCCTGTGGCTTGTGGCGGGCTTCTCGCCGGTCACCATCTCCTTCTTGGCGTGTTCTCCCGACATCACTTCGAGCAGTTAGGCTCTAATGAAGCACCAGGCTCTGATACCAATTGAAAGTCGCCTAGAGGGGGGGTGAATAGGCGGAATCTAAAATTTATAAACTTTAAGCAAAACTACAAGCCGGGGTTAGCATTAGAAATATAATCGAGTCCAAAAGAGAGGGAGAAAACAAATCACAAGCAAATGAAGAGTGAGACGTGGTGATTTGTTTTACTGAGGTTCGGTTCTTGCAAACCTACTCCCCGTTGAGGTGGTCATAAAGACCGGGTCTCTTTCAACCCTTTCCCTCTCTCAAACGGTCACTTAGACCGAGTGAGCTTCTCTTCTCAATCAATCGGGACACTAAGTCCCTACAAGGACCACCACACAATTGGTGTCTCTTGCCTTGATTACAATTGAGTTGGGAACAAGAAAGAAAGAAGAAGAAAAGTGATCCAAGGGCAAGAACTCAAAAGAACACAAATGTCACTCTCTCTAGTCACTATTTGATTGGAATGAACTTTGGACTTGGGAGAGGATTCGATCTCTGGTTTGTGTCTTAGAATGAAGACTAGAGCTCTTGTATTGAATGCAATGGCTGAAAACTTGGACACCTTGAAGTGTTGGTGGTTGGGGGTATTTATAGCCCCAAGCACCAAAGTGGTCGTTGGGGAGGCTGTCTGTCATATGGCGCACGAGACAGTCCGGTGCGCCACCAGACACTGTCCGGTGCGCTAGCCACGTCACCCAACCGTTAGGGTTCGACCGTTGGAGCTCTAACAAGTGGGGCCACTGGACAGTTTGGTGGTGCACCGGACAGGTCCTGTTCACTGTATGGTGCGCCTTCTGCCCTTGCTCTGACTTCTGCGCGTGCAGGCACGCACTGTGCACTTTCACTGTTCCTTTGCAGACGACCGTTGGTACGAAGTAGCCGTTGCTCCGCTGGCACACCGAACAGTCCGGTGTTACACCAGACAGTCCGGTGAATTATAGCGGAGGGGCTTGCCCAAATTCCTGAAGCTAGCAAGTTTGAGTTGATCCACCCTGGTGCACCGGACACTGTCCAGTGGTGCACCGAACACTGTCCGGTGGCACACCGGACAGTCCGATGCGCCAGACCAGGGCTGCCTTCAGTTTAACTTTGCTCCTTTGTTTTGAACCCTTTCTTTTATCTTTGTATTGGTTCGTTGTGAACCTTTGGCACCTGTAGAACATATATTCTAGTGCAAACTAGTTAGTCCAATAATTTGTGTTGGGCAATTCAACCACCAAAATTCATATAGGAAAAGGTTTAACCCTATTTCCCTTTCACACTGCCTATGTCCACTAGGACATTGTGGACCAGAAATCCATTGATAACACAAGATATGACCATTGGATCATTGTGAGGATAATCCTTAAGCTTAAAGTCTTCCTGAGAGAAGGTAATTGGAATATGAGACCACTTGGACTTGATGAAGAGTCCTTGCACCCCAACATGTTGTACCCTTCTCTATGCTTCTTTCTTCTACTTCTTGTTGGCTGGTTCAGAACTTGAGCCGCATGTGATTGGGATAACTAGTGTGGCAGAACCGCCCGAATTATTCCAGCTTAAGTGCCTAAGTCATGCCTCGGGGGCCGTAACACACTTAAATCGGAATAACCGGTCAGTCCCTCAGATCCAGTCTGATAAAGCCACTTAACCAGGATCAAATACCACAATCTCACTCGAAGGTGAGTCACAGAAGAAATACAATAAAGCAGGAAGACCTCAAATTAAGTACTGAATTATTACATAGATCAAAGTTTGTCAAGTAACGGATAAATGTTCATAAAATAAGATGCAGCGGATAGTCGATATCGTCAATAGCGAGAAATTGGGCAAGGCCTGGCCCACTACTCCTCCTGCTCCTCTCAAGCCGGAGCAGCATCCCACTCGACCATCCAACCCGGTGGCAGGGTGGTAGGCCAAGTCACACCATCAACCATATCCTGAAGCGTACCTGCAAAAATTATGCCACAAGCAAGGCTGAGTATACTAATACTCAGCTAGACTTACCTGGTGTGAGGAGTCTACTCCTCTACCTCTAGACCATGCAGCTATTTGGCTGAGGGGTTTGGTTTGCCAAAAGCACTAGCTGAGTCTAAAGATCAAGTTTTAGCTTTTAAGTTTCTAGTATCATTATCTTAGCTAAGTTTGCTCCTTCTAAGCATACATGGTAGCAAGCATTTAGTGCAATCAACAAGTTATCTCATGTAAACCTCATTTCATTTCTTACTAAATGTAGTACAAGGGGTCAAGCAGTCTCATTAGCTGCGAGAAGTAGACGATTCGAATCGAGTTTTAACCTTGCAAGGTAAACCTAAACACACGACATGTAGGGGCACTCCGTCCCCACACACGTCAGCTGTCCCCATCGATTCCCCGTTCGCGGCCAGGGCTCACCGCCTTGGCATACAATGCTCCACTGACCCCCGCTGCCGCTGTGTAGTGACCGCACTTGTACACACCATAGCTAGCATGAGAGACCCAGTCTCAGGACAAGTGAGGGGAAAAGTCCGCGCCCGGCTTCACTTAGGTACTAGGTTTACCGGTTACAATATTTCCCTGCATGTGTTTAGTACGTTCAAACGCTTGACTCAGGTATCCACACATTAATCCTTAATTCCTCTTCTCGTCTCATGGACAAGCATCCTCCCTAGATCCAAGTCCATAGACCAACATAAATCCTGTTATCAAGATGAATACAACCAATTCCTGACCTCGCACGAGTGCTAGAAAAATCACTCGACTTCTACCGAGATCCTGATTAGCATAGCAGCTACTCGACCTAGCATACTAGTATCCATCTCAAAAGGAATCCTGAGTTCATGCAACTCGGTTTCAACCAACTCCTACACTTAAGTGCACGATACAAGCCTACAAACATTAAGTGTAGTAAAATAGCATATATAACGGTTATGCATAAAACCGGGGCTTGCCTTCAGATGCTGGGGCTGCGGGGAGATCCTCGATGGCAGTCTCGGGAGCTTGCTCCTGATCTTCCTCTTGGACAGCTCCTTGCTCGGGGATGAGCATGTACTCTCCGTCAGCTAGATTGCAGTCTAATGAATGCAATGAGTAAGATATTTGCATGACATAATATGAAAGCTAGCACTTAAACTTAAAGGGTGAATGATTAAATTAATGAGGTAGAGCTTAATCTTGCTACTTGAAGGTTCTTGGAGTATACTTAACAATTCAGGGTTAAGCTTAGTTAACTAAGTGGTAAGTCCATTTTAGTGTTCCACTAAATTCCTTTTAATGTCTTAGTGAGAATTTATCTAGATTTCTAGCTGAATTTATTGGAGCGAGGTTTATTATTTTCCTTTCTTCTTCTTGTTTCCTTTATGCTTTTAAGGTGGGTTTGAACTACAAGTTATATAAATAAATTTCCAAAAATTCTGAAAACTTTATAGTGGCTTCTTACTGGTGTAAAATTTTCTGTCTCAAAAATTGGGGTTGAAACAGTGAGGGGTTCTCTCTGTATAAAATTATCAAATATTAGGGCAGAAGGGGTGTTTTGAACTACATCTCCTTTTTAACAGTGAGGTTTTCTCTAAGACATATTTTTTGCTGGCATCTAGATGTTATAACATGACTTTGCACCAAGTTTTAGCCATTAATACTCATTAGTTATTTTACCATGATTTTCTAAAGTTTCTAGCCAAAGGGGTGCTTTCTACTACCTCTATATTTGAAAAATACTAAACAACATATTTCTGATTTTTCCTAGCTTCTTCTTTGCGCAAGAGCAATCATTCTGAAGTTTGGCATCTTTTTGCTTAAGGGAAGGGGTGGTAGGAATTATTTGGATTATATGGTTTTTTTCATGAAGTAGTAGCAATGGGTATTATTGGTAGCTTTCAATTGCGTTTTGCATTTTTCTTTGGTGTCCTACTTCATCACTAATCTGGTAAAAATTTATTTGCTCGTGTTGCACATTTTTGGCTTACTCATGATTTAATCAAAATATAGCTTAATATCAAGTTCTATTTGTTTACCCTATCTAAAATGATGGGCTGGGGTGTTTATTATTTTTGTAGTGGGGTTCTAGTGGTTACAAGTCCACTGGATTTTTATTAGCAATTTTAGATTTGCTTTTATTATTCTAATAATTATTTTCTAGTTGGAATAAAGCTAAATAAAACATTTCACTTTGATTCTATTTTGGACTAGGGTCCCTTTATTTTTCCTAGGTTCTCTGCTACTTAACTAAGCTAGGAAAAATAATTGCAGTCACTAATCATTTCTTTCTAATATCTTTCTAAATTTTTTATGTTTTGGGAAAAAATGGCTTTTATTGAATAACCCTACTTAAACTTTCAATACTGGGGTGTCTAGTATTTTTAAACAGTGTCTAATTGGGGTTTAAACATCTGCAAATTTTCTCAAGTTCTGCACAGAAGCATAACTAATTTTCTTTAATTTAATAAGGTTTGGTCAGTTTCTGTAATTAATTTCAAACTCTAAAATTCAAAACAAAAGGCATGGGGTTCAGTATTTTTATTCGATAGTCCATAATATTTTGAATCCAGCAAAATTGGTTTGACAATTTTTAGTTAAATATTCCTCAAGTTATGAATTTCCTAAGTTCTCTGCTGAAATAAATAAAGATTAATTAGAAATGGTTTAAAGAAAGTGTAAGGAAAATGGACCCCGGGCCATTTGGCTAATTGAGTTTTGGTGTTTTGATGAACAACACAATCAGTGAACTAATAAGTTTTCTAGTGTTTGTGTTCATAGTTCACAGGATGCGAAGAGAATTGGACCAAGGCAATGAGGATGCAACACCTCAAAAGAAGACATAAAAAGATGTATAGGAGTCCAATACTCAAGAACAAAGAAGCCCGAAGAAATCAGCGAAGAAATCCAAGATATGGGCTGTCAGCCAGCGCCTGGTGGCGCACCGGACATTGGGTGTCCGGTGTGCACCGGACTGTCCGGTGAGGCACCGGATAGTCTGCGCAGAGAGGCCGCAGACAGGCGCTCTCTGGCTGTAGCACCGGACTGTTCGGTGTGCACCGGACTGTCCGGTGTGCCAACGGGCAGACGGCAACGGTCGGATCCAACGGTCGACTGCTACAGGCGCCAACGGTCGGCTGACGTGGCGTGCACCGGACATCTACTGTGCAGTGTCCGGTGGTGCACCGGACTGTCCGATGCACCCGACGACAGAAAGCTGTTGCTTTCTGTCCAACGGCTAGTTGGGGGTGTGGAGGCTATAAATACCACCCCAACCGGCCATTCTCTTGTGTGAGAGCCCAAGCAACATACCAAGACACATAGTGCATATTTCCAAGTGCTCAAACACCCAAGTGCTTAATAGAATCACTCGGTGATTAGCGTAGGTGCTTTGCGAAGTGCTTAGGTTAGTTAGACCGCTTTAGCGCTTGCTCTAGGTGAACCCTAGATTGTTGAGTGAGTTTTGTAAAACCACACAACCCCTCGGCTCTTGCGTGAGTCGTTGTAATTGTACCGAGTGGGGCGAGAGTCTTGCGAGACCGTGACAACCGCGTTTGTGTCACGGCCGCCACCGTGTACCGGAGGGAACGAGGCCCGCGGCGTTTCGGCCGGAAGCTCGATAGTGGAGACGGCGGGGAGCGTCCGAGAGGAGCCGGAAGCGGAGCACCACTTGCGCGTGGAGAAGGCCCGCGGCTCTCTACGGAGTTACTCGACCGTGGTGCTTGGCCCTCGCGTGGGCTTCCCTTTGCGTAGGGGCACCAACAAGGATTAGTCGGGACCTTGCGTGGTTCCGGATACCTCGGTAAAAATACCGGCGTCATCCACGAGAGTTTGCTTCTCTACTTAGCTCTTTACATTCCGCATTTATTTTAAGCATTTAAGTTTCAATCCTGTAGTCATACTTATTTAGTATAGATTGAAACTTAGCCTTTTGCGGTAGAGATAGCAACACTTAGACAAAACCTAGTTTGCACATTCTAGTTTTGATTATTTGCATAGGTTTTGCTCTAGGGATTTAATTGTGGCCTAGTTTAGTAAAAGTTTTAGAAGTCCTAATTCACCCCCCTCTTAGGCGTCACCCGTTTCCTACAATTGGTATCGGAGCCCGGTTTGGCTCATTTGAAACGCTTTAGCTTCACCGCTAAAAGGGCCGACGCTTTTTAGAGGAAGGGATGGATACCCATAGGCCACCACACTTCGACGGCACTAACTTCCCCTATTATAGTGCTAGAATGGCTTGTTACCTAGAGGCCGTTGATCTAGGTGTTTGGAGAGTCACTCGTGACGGGATGAAACCCCTCAAGAATCCCGAGAAACCCACCACGAGTGAGGAAAAAGAAATTCATTTAAATGCTAGAGCCAAAAATTGCTTGTATGAATCTCTTAGCATGGATATTTTTAATCAAGTATTTACCTTGAAAACTGCTAATGAGATTTGGCTAAAATTGCATGAGCTCCATGACGGCACATCCAATGTCCGTGAGCAAAAACATTGCCTAGTCTTAAATGATTATAATTCTTTTGCCATGAAAGATGATGAGCTTGTTAGAGACATGTATTCTCGTTTGAATCTAATAATCAATGAGCTCAATTCTATTGGCATCAATAAGCTAGGTGATGCGGACATTGTGAGGAAGATTATCTCCCTGCTACCACAACAAAGATATGGGAGCATCATCACCATCCTTCACAACATGGAGGACTTGAGCAACATGACCCCGACCATCGTGATTGGGAAAATCGCGGCCTTTGAGATGTCGCGTAAAATGAGTCGGGGAGAGGAGCCAACTTCCTCAAGACCATATGCTTTTGCATGTGATGAAAGGAAGGCCAAAAAGAAGGCTCCCACTCCAAGTTCCTCAAGTGAAGAAGAGGAAGAAGAAGAAAGTGATGATGATGAAGATAATCAACCATGCACATCATCCTCCGAGGACGAAGAAACAATCCGACGCGTCGGAAAGGTAATGAGGATGATCCGCAAGATTAATCTAATGGGTGTGCCCCTGCAGGTCGAGGATCTTCTCTTTAACATTGACAGGAAAAAGCAAAGGAAGAGAGGATGCTTCGCATGTGGGGAGAAGGGCCACTTCAGGGACAACTGTCCAAATATGGCCAAACCCAAAAAGGAGAGGAACAAAGGCAAGGCGCTCACAAGTGTTAGAACTTGGGATGATTCTTCAAGTGAAGATGAACCTCCAAGGACGCGCAGCCACCGGTCCTCGTCACGATCATCACGGTCATCACACAAGTGCCTTATGGCAAGAGGTAACAAAAGCATTCCATCCTCTAGTGATGAAAGTAGTAGTGATGATGAAGGCGAGGGAAAGGCCTCTCTAGAAGAGCTTGCGGAAGCCGTTAATTTTTTCCAGGATGTTTGCACTAAGCAAAAGGCTCAACTTAAAACTTTGAAAAATAAGTTGGTTAGCTCTCAAAATGATTACAAAGGTTTGCTAGAAAAATTTGAAACTTTTGCAAACTTAAATAGTGAGCTATCAACTAAAATTGAGCTATTAGAATCTAGTGCTCCATCCACTGCTACCGATGATAGCCTTATTAAAAAGAATGAAAAACTTAAGGCTAAGTTAGCTAGCTCCCAAGAAGCTATTGAAAATTTGCTAGAGAAAATGGAAATTCTTAGCATACACAATAATGAGCTAACTACTAAGCTAGAAAACATTGGTAGCACCCCAGCAGCATCTTTAGTTGAAATACCTGAAATAATTAAGAAAGATGCTTCTACTTCCTGCTTTGATTTGATTGATGAGTCTAACCCCTGCAACCAAGTCGTTGTTGAGAATATTGTTGTAGAGACATGTTCCGATGAGGTTGCAAAGGAAAATGAACAATTAAAGCAAGAAGTGGCTCGCCTTGGCAAGGCTTTGTATGACAAGAAAGGCAAAGCCAAACAAATCCGACCTCCACAGGATAACACCACTGCGGGAGTGAACAAGCCTGTAGAGGGAGAAACTGTGATTTGTAGGCTATGCCACAAGGAAGGCCACAAGTCTTTCCAATGCAAGGCGATGACCAGGGATAAACAAAGGCAAAAGCTCAAGCAAAAGCCATCAAGCAAAATCTCCAACACCTACATCAAAAAGGTGAACAAAAAGGATGCTACACCATATTTGATCAAGAAGAAAAGGAATGGAAAGGTGATAGCAATCAAGGCCAACAAGCAAGCCAACAAAGGAAAGGGGACCAAACGCATCTGGGTGCCAAAGGAAATAATTTCAACCATGAAAAGCACCAAGAAAGTTTGGATCCCGAAAGGGAAGTGAGTGGACCAAAGGTTAACGGGAAATTTGGAGACTTGGCAAATTTGGATGTATATCATGGGATACATCATATTGGATCAAGTTTATTACCAAGTGGGTTAGTGAAAACTTTGGACCCAAATTTCCCACCCATGACTAAGGTAACTAGTTTTATTGTATTTCTCGTTTTTAGATATGCGTATCTATTTATCTTTTATCTAGTTTACCTTTCTTGCCTAGTATTACAATTGTTAAGTACTTTTGTTCGAAATCATGCATACTACGTAAATCACATGGTAGGATTGCTTGCTTTCAATTCATATACTTAAGCAAACCTACATGGTTTAAAATGTTTATTTAAGCACGGCACATAGCTTCTATATCACTCCATAGTAAATGATGCATAAATTGAAAATTTTGATTTCTACAAAGTGTATCATTTAACTTATATGTGCCAAAGTTTGGATTATGGATAATTTGCCCCTCTTGATATCAAATCAAAGTGCATGTCTCCTACAAGTATTCAAAACTTGTATGCACACCTTTAGGGGGAGGTTACTCTATAATCTAACACTTTGAGACTAACACCTTTTCAAGTCTATTTCATGTGATAGTCTCATTGTAAGGAAAATGAAGTCCCCGGAGAAAGACAACAATCTTCCACTGCAAAATCTCCAAGAACTCTCATGTCTCTCAAGCTCGCCATTGATCTTCAATTGGTATCTTTTGAGACTACATTCAGTATCATTTACATGTCTTCTCCAATATTTGATTAGACTATATTTCATATCATATGCTTCCGTGTTGCCAAAAATGCATAAGTAGTTAACTCATATTCTGTTACCTATGCCTAAGGGAAGTTAGTCTTTTCAAATCATGTCTTGCACCTCTAATTTTCACATGCTTTTTCCTAAGTAGAGGATCTCTGTCAGGGGGAGTATTTCTTCATCTCTAAAGGGGGAGAAAAACTCTTTCTAAAGGAGAATACTCATTTAGGGGGAGTAATCTTTTGAGGACTCCTTCAAGTGGTATCATTCACTTAGTTTAATTTAATATCCTTCTAGTGATATCATTTGATACAATTCTTGGTGAGGGCAAGCTTTTATTTACTTCCTACATGCTTTTAATGTCTTCCTTTTCGGTGGTTGATGCCAAAGGGGGAGAAGTTTAGGGACCAAAGCAATGAAAACTATATCAAACACCAAACACCACCAATTTAAAATTTTACATCTACAAATGGCTTTTATTGTGGTTTTGGTTATTTGGTCCAAAAATAGGAAGTAAGTGAATTATGGACTTAGGGGGAGGCTTAAGTCCATAATATCACATTGTGGGGACAATCATGCATCTTAGCAAGTAGATTGCATATTTTCACTCAAATACTTGTATTATTTGCTTGCTTTGGTTGTGTTGTCATCAATCACCAAAAAGGGGGAGATTGTAAGGAAAATGGACCCCGGGCCATTTGGCTAATTGAGTTTTGGTGTTTTGATGAACAACACAATCAGTGAACTAATAAGTTTTCTAGTGTTTGTGTTCGTAGTTCACAGGATGCGAAGAGAATTGGACCAAGGCAATGAGGATGCAACACCTCAAAAGAAGACATAAAAAGATGTATAGGAGTCCAATACTCAAGAACAAAGAAGCCCGAAGAAATCAGCGAAGAAATCCAAGATATGGGCTATCAGCCAGCGCCTGGTGGCGCACCGGACATTGGGTGTCCGGTGTGCACCGGACTGTCCGGTGAGGCACCGGATAGTCTGCGCAGAGAGGCCGCAGACAGGCGCTCTCTGGATGTAGCACCGGACTGTTCGGTGTGCACCGGACTGTCCTGTGTGCCAACGGGCAGACGGCAACGGTCGGATCCAACGGTCGACTGCTACAGGCGCCAACGGTCGGCTGACGTGGCGTGCACCGGACATCTACTGTGCAGTGTCCGGTGGTGCACCAGACTGTCCAGTGCACCCGACGACAGAAAGCTGCTGCTTTCTGTCCAACGGCTAGTTGGGGGTGTGGAGGCTATAAATACCACCCCAACCGGCCATTCTCTTGTGTGAGAGCCCAAGCAACATACCAAGACACATAGTGCATATTTCCAAGTGCTCAAACACCCAAGTGCTTAATAGAATCACTCGGTGATTAGCGTAGGTGCTTTGCGAAGTGCTTAGGTTAGTTAGACCGCTTTAGCGCTTGCTCTAGGTGAACCCTAGATTGTTGAGTTAGTTTTGTAAAACCACACAACCCCTCGGCTCTTGCGTGAGTCGTTGTAATTGTACCGAGTGGGGCGAGAGTCTTGCGAGACCGTGACAACCGCGTTTGTGTCACGGCCGCCACCGTGTACCGGAGGGAACGAGGCCCGCGGCGTTTCGGCCGGAAGCTCGATAGTGGAGACGGCGGGGAGCGTCCGAGAGGAGCCGGAAGCGGAGCACCACTTGCGCGTGGAGAAGGCCCGCGGCTCTCTATGGAGTTACTCTACCGTGGTGCTTGGCCCTCGCGTGGGCTTCCCTTTGCGTAGGGGCACCAACGAGGATTAGTCGGGACCTTGCGTGGTTCCGGATACCTCGGTAAAAATACCGGCGTCATCCACGAGAGTTTGCTTCTCTACTTAGCTCTTTACATTCCGCATTTATTTTAAGCATTTAAGTTTCAATCCTGTAGTCATACTTATTTAGTATAGATTGAAACTTAGCCTTTTGCGGTAGAGATAGCAACACTTAGACAAAACCTAGTTTGCACATTCTAGTTTTGATTATTTGCATAGGTTTTGCTCTAGGGATTTAATTTTGGCCTAGTTTAGTAAAAGTTTTAGAAGTCCTAATTCACCCCCCCCCCTCTTAGGCATCACCCGTTTCCTACAGAAAGGCAGTTTTGCGCTGGGGTCCCTGGCGAAAGATTTTGAAGGAATTACATACAGGTCCCTGGGGCACTATTCATTTGAATCTGCGGCTCTCCAGAAAACCCCCTAGGGTTTCTTGAAATCGAACCCGCGGTCTCTCCCTAATGGAACAGTGGCCGCGGAGAAGAAAGGAGCGGAGTGTAAAGCCCAAAATTGGTATAAGAAAAAAATAATAAAATAAATAAATAATTAAGTGTTTTAGGGATTTCTTGATTTCCTTCTTTCATACTTAACTAATGGCATTAGTTTATGCAAATAGAAAATAAATAAATAAATAAATAAATCAAAGAAAGTGGAAAGATCTTCATATGAATTAGATTTCTTTTACTAATATGGTTGAGGGACATTCTTAAGGAGGGTAAGTAAAATCACCTTTTAATGAAGGTTACACATTAGAATTTATTTCTCCTAAAAATAATCTTTATGCTTGTATGATGAGAACAATTGCTAAAAGGGATAATATATAACAAAAATTATACTTTTGAATTCATATTGGAGTTTTGTCTGTGCACATAAATTGTTTTAAGCTTGAACTCTATTTACATTTAATTCGAATTGGAATTTAAAAACCTGATTTGAAATTAGGATTTAAATATGAAATCAGGAAAATAAAAGAAAAAGAAATGTGGTTGTACCCGTAGCTGGGCCAACATTCCCCTCTGCCGGCCCATTCCTCTCCTATTTCCCTCTTCGGCGGGGCCCACTTCCCCTCAGCCTGCATGTCGCCCTCCCTCAATCCAGAATCTATGCGCTCGCTAGCTGCTTCCTAAGCACCTATGACAATGGCGTGTAGGTCCATGCCGTCAGATGTCTCCCCCACCAAATACCGGATCTCAACAGAAAGCAGAACAGGGCGGATGCGATCCGTATAAATCGTAACAAACTTAGGCATTGAACTGACTCGGATTCTCTATGCTCGGTGTATAAAGGCGGATACGTGACCCCTGAATCATAGCCATCGTAAGCTGCATCAGGAAGAGATAGCCGAGGGGATCCTCGCCGTGGGAAGGTTCGCCGTTGCTGGTAACTCTTGCCTTCACCGCCATTAATGGATCAATGGAAGATCGGGCAGGATCGCCAGCACGCAGGGATTGTAATCGAGGTCGATTCAGTGCACGAAAGGCCATGGCGCGAACGACATTTTCATTGATTGCGCAGCGTCCGCGCGGTGCCGTGAAACATCCTCTCTAGGATGATTTTTTGATTGATGTTCGGTAATGATTACCTCCCTAAATTCGATTTCATCTGTGCTACGCTTAGGACTCTTAGATTGGAGTATAGAGTGCTGGATAAATAAAATTGCATCCGTCGTTGGGCTCTTTAGGCTGCGCCCTGTTTCCAGCACCGTTGCTTGTTGTGGGTGGAAGACGGTACACCAGCCATTGGATCCCAAGCGGGTGGCCGCGATCGACCCTCTGGCCGATACGGTCGGGTTGTTGTTGGGTCCGTTGGATCTCCATCGGACGCCCGTGATTGATCGCGTTGGTTTAAAATATGGGTCGTAGATCGAGAATCCTATGGTCTGGATTGAATACCGATCACATAGTAAGCTAATCTAATCTGTGTCGTTCAACTATGATCCGATGGATGAGATCCGAGGATACCCCTTCGGGCTGGGAATTTTTTAGAAGAAACCTTAAGTCTTTAATGAATTAACCGGCCGTTCCCCGCGGGATACTTCTGAGTCTAAGGCATTTTTATGGAATAGCCCTTGTGTTTCTCTAGTTTTGTGCGCCCAGTCCAGAGAACTAGAAAATCTAGTAAAAGTAATTAGAAAATGATTTTTAATGTGTAAATAAATGATAGAAACTTGTATAATTCATGGAAAATTCATATTAAGTCCAAATTGACCCATTCCAGTTCCTATAATTTTGTTTTAATATTGTTCATCACTCAGTAATACTGTTTTAGCATGAAACTCATAATGAAATTTATCTCTTAATTAATTTTGTATCAAACACATAAAACCTTTAGAAATTCATAACTTAAAATCCATAACTCCAAATGATTCATTCCAGTGACATTTATTTTGTTTAAATATTGTTTATCACCTCGTACCATTATTTAACCCTGAAATTTGAATTAAAATTGTTCAATTGAAGTAATCTATTCTAGGTGCTAAACAATTTCAGAAATTCATAACTCAATAATCGTAACTCCGTTTTAATCCATTCTAGTTGAATTAGTCTCACAATAATATCTATTATCATATGGTAACTTTGTTTTGTCATGAGATATAGGTTAAAATGTTGCACTTAGTCTATTATATACTTAACCACATGGATCTTCGGAAAACCATAACTTCTTAACCGTAACTCCGAATTTAGCGGTTCTCGATCCCACAATCTCATTACAACGCATAGATTAATATTATGCAGTTTGTTCTTATGTTTGGTGTGATGTTAATTTTGCCTATACACTGTTTCTTTGTATTGCTACGACTAGCGTGAGGTCACGAGTCACCTGAAGATCATCCTGGTACCTGGAATCTCAAGTCCCAGGCAAGTTGTGCCCTTGATCACTTCTTTTTACCCAGTCATGTTCTGATTAATCATAATGATCTGCATAGGTTAATTTTGAAGGGACCCAATAGGTTACCCTAGTTTGACTATCTTTATACCTTGTTTACCACTGAATTTTTGGGTAGTACCTGCTATTGCTTTATATGGTTTTGGGTATAGAGATACATTTTATTCATGATTATACTTTTTTTATCAGTTTGTTAATTACTGTTCATGACAAGATCATTATGTTAATTGGAACATGGAGAACCACCCGGGAAAACAGTGCTACCACAAGGGTTTAATGGGATGCCCTTGGCTGACTAACTAGGAAAGCTAGTGGAGGACTACCTTACCCGAAAGGGGCAAGGGCAGTTGGAGAGTGGTCAGTGTAGGGAGGTCCTCGGGTTGATTTTGCTGCGATGGCGGTCAGACGAGGGATTCCTGCATTGGAGCTTCCTATAAACTGGAGCGAGTTTTTTGAAGCTAGTGGAACTTTGTAAAGGCCTCGTAGTGTTACCCTTCCTCGCCTCCTCGGTAGAGGTGTATGGGATTGGATGTCTCTTGGCAGATGGGTAACATGACTTGTGGGTAAAGATGCGCAACATCTGCAGTGTGTAAAACTGGTATACTAGCCGTGCTCACGGTCATGAGCAGCTCGGACACTCACATGATTAATTTATGGAACTAAATTCAATTTGTCATATGCATTGCATCGTAGGTGATGTTGTTACTTCTGTTCTACTACTTAATTGGGTTGGTATTTACTTATACATAGTAATTGCTAATAAAATTTTGACCAACTTTAAAAGCAATGCTCAGCTCTAACCATCCTCTTTGGTAAGCCTTACACTTCCCGTGAGCTCCCACCTTTGGCAAGTTCATGCACATTATTCCCCACAACTTGTTGAGCTATGAACGTATGTGAGCTCACTCTTGCTTTCTCACACCCCCCACAGGTCAAGAACAGGTACCGTAGGATGAGGCGCATGGAGGATGCTGCAATGTGTTCGCAAGAGGTCTAGGCCGTCGTCTCCCAGTCAACTTTGGGTTGCTGGACCGTTGTCTTCTTATAATGTAATTATTTATTTACTTTGTATGGAACTCCTATTATATAGTAAAGATGTGACATTTGATCCTGTGCCATAATTCATCATATGTTGAGACTTAGTCCCAGCACACCTGGTGATTATGTTTGCGCCCGGGTCTTGGTGCCTCGAAACCTAGGTGTGACAGAAGTGGTAATAGAGCAATGTTGACTGTAGGACGAAACCTAGATAGAACTGGACAACCATTATCTACTTACCTTTGCTACTCTGATTCTTTCTGAAACTTTTCTTAATCTTTTCTCATCTATTTCCACTTACTCTGATTATTCTTACCTTTTCCTTCTAAAGACAAATGTGGATTTCACACTCTTAAAATCTCGTGCCTAAAGTGAGCTTTAGGAATAGGAGACCTACTCTTAGGAACAAAAAAATAAAACTACTTTTGTAGGTATCTATACGCTTGAGTGTTTGTTCTTATGATACTTGATTGATTTGGATCTTTGATTGAGTGTGATGAGTTGTGGAGTAATGTCCACAATTACATCTGTATATACATATAGGGGAAAAATATACTCATAAAAATAACTAGACAAACTAGATTATCCCTCACTAAAGTGTCTAGCCTAATAATATCCATCTCATCTTAAAAGATTCTATCCTACACTCGTAGATCCATCTTATCTTAAAAGACTCTCTCTTATCTTAATAGATCCATCTTATCTCAAAAGATTCTAACATATCCTAATGATATTTATCCTACCCTAGTAAATCTTTATAACTTAAACTAGTTTAATCTAGTCATACCAACCTAATCTAGACTTTATCTAATCTAGTATGATCTAATCTAGAGTGAGTTACTTAATGCTGGTACAAGGAATAGGGCCATACTCCTAATTCACCTAAACCTAAATTGGTGGCTTAGGCCAATCTGATCAATACACAAACAACCTAACCTATATATTTTGATAGGTTGCCTAAACTATTTATTTCACAACAAAATATTCTAACCTGCCTAACTAACCTACATGTTCCTAAAGATCTGTACCTAGCCAACCTAACAAAGCAATTAGACCCTGTTTGGCTATAGCACACTCATCCTATGCCATCTACCTATTAGCTAAATGTTCTTATCTACAAGCTATTTTAACTATATGTCAATAGCTCGGATGATGATGTCAAGACCAAAGATCAAAGATGATCAACCTCGTCAAATCAAGGAAAGATAAGATTCAAGCCAGATTTTCAAAGGAATCAAGATCCACAATCTTGGATGGAGTCTTTTCTTACCTTACTCTTTCGTACCCAAACCCATCTATACTTTCAAGACATCTTATTATCCTACATAATAAAGTGGATATACATACCCATGCTTTCATAACCACTATCTAAATAACACAAAACTTCTTAATTCTTAAACTAATTAGAAGTTAAAGGCTAAATTATAAATAGAGCTTTTTACATCCCTGTCCTTACAAATCTCGAGGACGAGATTTCTGTTAAGGGGGGTAGGATTTGTAAAGCCCAAAATTGGTATAAGAAAAAAAATAATAAAATAATAAAATAAATAAATAATTGAGTGTTTTAGGGATTTATTGATTTCCTTCTTTCATACTTAACTAATGGCATTAGTTTATGCAAATAGAAAATAAATAAATAAAGAAATCAAAGAAAGTGGAAAGATCTTCATATGACTTAGATTTCTTTTACTAATATGGTTGAGGGACATTCTTAAGGAGGGTAAGTAAAATCACCTTTTAATGAAGGTTACACATTTGAATTTATTTCTCCTAAAAATAATATTTATGACTTGTATGATGAGAACAATTGCTAAAAGGGATAATAAATAACAAAAATTATACTTTTCAATTCATATTGGAGTTTTGTCTATGCACATAAATTGTTTTAAGCTTGAACTCTATTTACATTTAATTCGAATTGGAATTTAAAAACCTGATTTGAAATTAGGATTTAAATATGAAATCAGGAAAATAAAAGAAAAAGAAATGTGGTTGTACCTGTAGCTGGGCCAACATTCCCCTCTGCCGGCCCATTCCTCTCCTATTTCCCTCTTCGGCGCGGCCCACTTCCCCTTAGCCCGCATGTCGCCCTCCCTCAATCCAGAATCTATGCGCTCGCTAGCTGCTTCCTAAGCACCTATGACAATGGCATGTGGGTCCATGCCGTCAGATGTCTCCCCCACCGAATACCAGATCTCAACAGAAAGCAGAACAGGGCGGATGCGATCCGTAGAAATCGTAACAAACCTAGGCATTGAACTGACTCAGATTCTCTATGCTCGGTGTATAAAGGCGGATACGTGACCCCTGAATCATAGCCATCGTAAGCTGCATCAGGAAGAGATAGCTGAGGGGATCATCGCCATGGGAAGGTTCGCCGTTGTTGGTAACTCTTGCTTGCACCGCCATTAATGGATCAATGGGAGATCGGGCAGGATCGCCACCACGCAGGGATTGTAATCGAGGTCGATTCAGAGCACGAGAGGCCATGGCGCGAACGACATTTTCATTGATTGCGCAGCGTCCGCGCGGTGCCGTGGGACATCCTCTCCACGATGATTTTTTGATCGATGCTCAGTAATGATTACCTCCCTAAATTTGATTTCATCTGTGCTACGCTTAGCACTCTTAGATTGGAGTATAGAGCGCTGGATAAATGAAATTGCATCTGCCGTTGGGCTCTTTAGGCTGCGCCCTGTTTCCAGCACCGTTGCTTGCTGTGGGTGGAAGACGGTACACTAGCCATTGGATCCCAAGCGGGTGGCCGCGATCGACCCTCTGGCCGATATAGTCGGGTTGTTGTTGGGTCCGTTGGATCTCCATCGGACGCCGTGATTGATCGCGCTGGTTTATAATATGGGTCGTAGATCGCGAATCCTGTGGTCCGAATTGAATACCGGTTCACATAGTATGCTAATCTAATCTGTGCCGTTCAACTGTGATCCGATGGATGAGATCCGAGGATACCCCTTCGGGCTGGGAATTTCTCAGAAGAAACCTTAAGTCTTTAATGAATTAACCTGCCATTCCCCGCGGGATACTTCTGAGTCTGAGGCATTTTTATGGAATATCCCCTGTGTTTCTCTGGTTTTGTGCGCCTAATCTAGAGAATTAGAAAATCTAGTAAAAGTAATTAGAAAATGATTTTTAATGTGTAAATAAATGATAGAAACTTGTAGTATTCATGGAAAATTCATATTAAGTCCAAATTGACCCATTCCAGTTCCTATAATTTTGTTTTAATATTGTTCATCACTCAGTAATACTGTTTTAGCATGAAACTCATAATGAAATTTATCTCTTAATTAATTTTGTATCAAACACATAAAACCTTTAGAAATTCATAACTTAAAATCCATAACTCCAAATGATTCATTCAAGTGGCATTTATTTTGTTTAAATATTGTTTATCACCTAGTACCTTTGTTTAACCCTGAAATTTGAATTAAAATTGTTCAATTGAAGTAATCTATTCTAGGTGCTCAACAATTTTAGAAATTCATAACTCAATAATCGTAACTCCGTTTTAATCCATTCTAGTTGAATTAGTCTCACAACAATATGTATTATCATATGGTAACTTTGTTTTGTCATGAGGTATAGGTTAAAATGTTGCACTTAGTCTATTATATACTTAACCACATGGATCTTCGTAAAACCATAACTTCTTAACCGTAACTCCGAATTTAGCGGTTCTCGATCCCACGATCTCATTACGACGCATAGATTATATGCAGTTTGTTCTTATGTTTGGTGTGATGTTAATTTTGCCTATACATTGTTTGTTTGTATTGCTACGACTAGCGTGAGGTCACGAGTCACCTGAAGATCATCCTAGTACCTGGAATCTCAAGTCCCAGGCAAGTTGTGCCCTTGATCACTTCTTTTTACCCAGTCATGTTCTGATTAATCATAATGATCTGCATAGGTTAATTTTGAAGGGACCCAATAGGTTACCCTAGTTTGACTATCTTTATACCTTGTTTACCACTAAATTTTTGTGTAGTACCTGCTATTGCTTTATATGGGTTTGGGTATAGAGATACATTTTATTCTTGATTATACTTTTGTTATTAGTTTGTTAATTACTGTTCATGACAAGATCATTATGTTAATTGGAACATGGAGAACCAATCAGGAAAACAGTGCTACCACAAGGGTTTAATGGGACGCCCTTGGCTGACTAACTAGGAAAGCTAGTGGAGGACTACCTTACCCGAAAGGGGCAAGGGCAGTAGGAGAGTGGTCAGCGTAGGGAGGTCCTCGGGTTGATTTTGCTGCGATGGCGGTCAGACGAGGGATTCCTGCATTGGAGCTTCCTATAAACTATAGCGGGTTTTCTGAAGCTAGTGGAACTTTGTAAAGGCCTCGTAGTGTTACCCTGCCTCGCCTCCTCGGTAGAGGTGTATGGGATTGGCTGTCTCTTGGCAGATGGGTAACATGACTTGTGGGTAAAGATGCGCAACCTCTACAGAGTGTAAAACTGGTATACTAGCCGTGCTCACGGTCATGAACAGCTCGGACACTCACATGATTAATTTATGGAACTAAATTCAATTTGTCATATGCATTGCATCGCAGGTGATGTTGTTACTTCTGTTCTACTACTTAATTGGGTTGGTATTTACTTATACTTAGTAATTGCTAATAAAATTTTGACCAACTTTAAAAGCAATGCTCAGCTCTAACCATCCTCTTTGGTAAGCCTTACACTTCATGTGAGCTCCCACCTTTGGCGAGTTCATGCACATTATTCCCCACAACTTGTTGAGCTATGAACGTATGTGAGCTCACTCTTGCTGTCTCACACCCCCGCCACAGGTCAAGAACAGGTACCGCAGGATGAGGCGCATGGAGGATGCTGCAATGTGTTCGCGAGAGGTCTAGGCCGTCGTCTCCCAGTAAACTTTGGTTTGCTGGACCGTTGTCTTCTTATATTGTAATTATTTATTTACTTTCTATGGAACTCTTATTATATTGTAAAGATGTGACATTCGATCTTGTGCCATAATTCATCATATGTTGAGACTTGGTCCCAGCACACCTGGTGATTATGTTTGCGCCTGGGTCTTGGTGCCCCGAAACCCGGGTGTGACACGGAGGGGATTACCGGCGGTGAGGTTGCTCTGGTGAGGTGGTCGAGGATGTAGGGGCGGTCTCGGGGATCACAGCGATGTGCGGGTCGCCGTCGGGGATGGTCGGAGTCGGCCGGTCCACGTGCGCAGGCGGAGATGCTCGTCGACGGCGAGGAATCCGGCCTAACCATGGCACGATAGGTCAATTGGACGGGTCAGAGAGCTTCACGGGATGCTAGGGAAGATGTGGGTGCAAGGAGTTGGAAAATGACTTACCGGTTAGCTCGGTCCACGCGCGACGGTGGAAGACCGAAGTCCGGCGAAGGTGAACCTGCTCCTCCGGTGAGGCAATGCCTCGGATCAAGCTTGGAGAAGCTTCATGGCGTCACGGGGAAGTGATCCAGGGGCTAGGGCAAGGCTGGGGTTCAACAGAAATGGCTGGCCATGATGGCCGAGCTTTGGCAGAGATGGCGGGCGGCGATGCTTGCTTTTCACGGGGAGCTCCGGTGATCTCTTACTTGGGCGAGGCTTGAGGTGCGCAAGTGCCAATGGCTAAGGCCTCTGGATGCATTTATAGGCGAGGGCGAGGCATAGACGCGTGGGGGCATGGCGACCACACGTGGGGCGCGCGCTGCCGCGGCCAGTCTACACTTGACCGGTCAGGCAAGTGATCGAACACGTGTTCCTTTGCTTCTGCCTGAGTTCAAGCGCTCATAGGTCGAAGATCTTCGCGAATTTGGGCATGATCACTGCGCAAGATTTGCTCCCCCGACAGAGCTTTGTCGTTTATGTGTGGAAGTTGAGCGGTTTGGGGCAGTGTACAGAGAGTTGTCGTGTCACAAAGGTGGCTGTGTCACAAGGTTGAGTCCCGAGGTAAAACCACGTCAACGGCGTGTCAAACGGTGGAGAGAGGTTTCCAAACTTTGCCACGGCGTGTTCAAGGGAATTTGGCTCCACTTTGATAATTGGACTTGTTTGGTTTGAGTTTTGAAAAACAGAGAACATGATTGATCTTTGGAAAGGGGGCTGAAATTCAGATTTTGAATTTCTGAATTTCCCCCAAGTGCAATAGTTTAGGGGCTGTTTTGGGGACTTTAAAAAGTTCAAATGGCAAAACTTCCTTACTATACTTTGTTGGTTGATTAGTGAACTAAAACTTTGTAATTTGGTTTTTACCAAAATTTGTATTTTTCTCCCAAGATTTTCCCAAATACCCTTTTATGCTTAAGTGGTTCACTTAGGATTAATTTGGGTATGGGAGTTTTCCTTCCTTAAGATTCATGACATGATGAAGGAGAGTTGAGAAGACTCATTATAATTCTTTGTTCTTACTTTTTAATATTTACCCCTTCATTTGGTTTACATGTGATAATGATTTGGGTTAGCCTAAGGAAGAAACCCTAAGTGACACTGGGGTGTCATAGCCTTTCCCCCTTAAAGGAATCTCGTCCCGAGATTCAGGTCGGAGTCCTACCGGGGTGAAGTGAAGGGTGAGACTTACTTGGAGTGGGTGCTTTCTTTAGTAAGGCAAACTGCTCTTCGAATGCCATTCTCTTTGCAACTTCAGAAGGAAGTCCTTTTAATTCTTGTCTTATAGCTTATTCTTCCTAATTTAAGATTATATTACTGAAATTTAGATTCGAAGGGCAGGAGGAGGGGTTGGGCATGAATACGTACCAATTTCCTTAGGCAGATAATCAGGAAAGTTGGAACGCAGAAATTCTTCAGTGTAGCCTCTTCCTCTGAGTGATTACTCCATTGGACCATATACATCTTGATCGATTTTGCCCGAGTTGATCTTTCTTTGCAATCCAGAATCTTGGAAGGGTACTCTTGGTACGATAGATCTGGCTCTATCTCCAATTCTGGTTCTGCTATGATATCGGTCAGTAATCGAACACACTTCTTCAGCTGAGATACATGGAACACACTGTGGATGGCAGACATTTTTGGAGGTAGCTTCAATTTGTATG
Organism: Zea luxurians; assembly: GCA_029449295.1. Lineage (NCBI taxonomy): Eukaryota > Viridiplantae > Streptophyta > Magnoliopsida > Poales > Poaceae > Zea > Zea luxurians. The sequence continues at coordinate 4,709,109 of JAOPSE010000033.1, forward strand.
CCATGGGTCCACATGCCTCTATGATCTCATAGGGTCCAATGTAGCGAGGGGCTAGCTTGCCTTTGATCCCAAACCTCTGCACTCCCTTGGTGGGTGATACTTTTAGATAAACAAAATCTCCCACCTCGAACTGGAGAGGTTTCCTTCTCTTATCATGGTAACTCTTTTGCCTGGCCTGAGCCACTTCTAGATTCTTCCTGATTAGTTTGACCTTCCTTTCGGCTTCAAGTCACTAAATCAGGTCTGAAAACTTCTCTTTCTCCATGCTGAGACCAATTGAGCGGTGTTCTACATCTCCTCCCATAGAGAGCTTCAAAGGGTGCCATCTTTAGGCTAGATTGATAGCTGTTGTTATAAGCAAACTCTGCCAAGGAGAGGTGCTTATCCCAGTTCTTGCCATAATTGATCGCACAAGCTCTCATCATATCTTCAAGAATTTGATTCACCCTCTCTGTCTGACCATCAGGCTGCGGGTGCTAAGCTGAACTTCTGATCAGCTTGGTTCCCAAAGACTCTTGCAGTTGTTCCCAAAATCTGGCAACAAATTGGGCTCCTCGGTCAGATACAATGGTTTGGGGTAATCCGTGTGTTGGGGCGAAGGCAAAGACGCCACCCTTCGCTCGGGGTCTTCGCCGTTTACGCCGGCCCAACGGAGACAAGACAATGGGCAGGGACACACTTCGTCCCATACAGCATCGGACGAAGACCCGTGGCGAGGTCATCCCACCGGGCGGCCTCGTCCAGCGCGGAGGCCCATGTGAGATCCGACCCAGTCTGACAGGCCCTGCGTGGCCGCTGCGTGTTACGGGCCTAATTTGTAAAGGCGTCCCTGTAATTACATTCTGTAACCCCGCTTTATGGGAATATTCTGGGGATAACCTAGGTGTCTGAGGGCACATGCGTCCTTAACACGGGACGCTGGGCACCCGGACACCTATAAATACCCCCGCACAGTGCCCTTGAGAGGCTGGTTGAACAGTGCTTTTGCCATCACGCGTTAAACTCTATTTGTGCTAACATTTCCCCCCTGTTGGATCTACTTGCGCCCGTGTGCAAGTTCCAACATTTGGCGCCCACCGTTCGTGCTACGAAAAAACCACCCGCGATGGCACCCAAGAAAGCTAGCTCGAAGGCTGACGAGGCTGCGAAGGCAGCACTGCTGGCCGCAAGGAAGGGCAAGGCCCTCGCACTCACCCACTCCACTCACCAAGAGGCTGCTGAAGACGACACCCTCCGCACCTGCGGCCCTGAAGGACAACCACAGCCTCCCCCAGGCTTCGCCCCACCGGAAGGCGCGGACCTCACCGAGGACGGTGAGGTCCTCGGCTTCGCTCCACCGGAAGGCGCGGACCTCACTGAGGACGGTGAAGTCCTTGGCGTTTCAGCGGAAGAATAGCTACAGCTGCACGCACTGCGCCTCAAGAACCGCAATCTCTAGAGGCAAAAAGAGATACTGGAGGCCAAGCGCCAGTGCGTGTCTGCTTTAGCCAAGGTGCGGTAAATGATACGCGACGAAGAGCAGAAGGCCCAGGACCTCGAGCGGGAGATCGCGCTGATGCAGCGCGAAGGCCACCTCGGCCTGCAACATGGGCCACCCCTGCAACACCGCGCACAAGTGGAAGACACACGCGAAGGCCATCGCGGCCTGCAGCATGGGGCACCCCTGCAGCAGCGCGCGCAGGCGGAAGACCCGTACTTCCCCCAGCGCGACTACGCCTTCCCAGCTGCCGCGCCTTTTCAAGGGGTCAACTACCTCGACGAGCGAAGTCCCCTAGCACCGCATCTACAAGTGACACCCTGGCCTGCCAACTTTCGGGCAGGGACCTATCCCAAGTACAACGGCAGCATGGACCCTGCACAGTACATCATGAGTTATCAGGTCGCCATTGCATCTTCCGGAGGGGACGACGCCACAATGGCCAAGTCTTTCATCATCGCCCTCGAAGGCCCAGCTCTCACCTGGTTCACCAGGTTGCCCCCGCTGTCCATTGACTCCTGGAGAAGTCTAAGGGACAAATTCCTGCTCAACTTCCAAGGGTACCGCCCAGACACAGACGCCTTGGCCGAGCTCTCACTTTGCAAGCAGCTGGAAAAAGAGACTCTGCGGGAATATTACCGCAAGTTTCTAACACTCAAGTCACAGCTGCCCTAAGATGATGACCAAATCGCCATTCACTACGCCATCAGTGGCCTTCGCGCCGGCGTCCTTTACAGTCATTGCATCAGGGACCCACCCAAGAACCTTCAGGAGTTATATCAACTATTTGAAAAATACGCCAAACCTGAAGAGCTCCACCAGCGCAAGGTTGAGTCCCAGAGGAAGCCCAAAGATGCTCCACAGTCCAGCCGCACGTGGACGAGGACTCCGCAGCCAGACTCCGGCCGAGACGGCCGTAACCAGCAGCATGTGCACAACATTGCCAACCAGCACCCCGCTGGTGATGCCCCTCGCCGCCAGGAGTATCCCCCCAGGGCCGCGGAGGTGGAACTCGCGGTAGGGGCCGGGGACGCGCGCAGCCGCCGCGCCAATTCTACTGCCTCTTCCACGGCGAAGACTGCGCCCACCAAACAAAAGACTGCCCAGAAACGAAGGCCACCAGAGACAGGATGGCACGGGCGCAACCAGCCGACAACCCAAGGGTCGTTGCACACACTTATCAGCAACACCCTCCACCATACATCCACGCCCCCGCTCCGCATCCACCGCACCACGCTTACCAACACCATCAGGAAGTACAAATCGTACCTCCCCCACCCCCGCCTCCACACCAGCAACAACAAAACATCCCCCACCCCCACGCCCCCAAGCAAGAAGACTTCGCCGATCAGCCGTATCGCGGAATCATTGAAAGGGAATTAGGCTTACACCTAGTTCCTATATAATTTTGGTGGTTGAATTGCCCAACACAAATCTTTGGACTAACTAGTTTGCTCTAGTGTATAAGTTATACAGGTGCCAAAGGTTCACACTTAGCCAATAAAAACACCAAGTGTTGGGTTCAACAAAAGAGCAACGGAGCAACCGAAGGCTCCTCTGGTCTGGCGCACCGGACTGTCCGGTGTGCCATCGGACAGTGTCCGGTGCACTAGAGGACTCCAACTCAAACTCGTCGCCTTCGGGAAAATCCAGAGCCGGCGCGCTATAATTCACCGGACTGTCCGGTGTACACCGGACAGTGTCCGGTGCTCCATAGAAGACAGGGCTCAGGAACTCGCCAGTCTCGGGAATTCGCGAAGGCTGCTCCGCTATAATTCACCGGACATGTCCGGTGTGCACCGGACTGTCCGGTGCAACCTCGGAGCAACGGCTACTTCGGCGCCAACGGCTACCTACAGCGCATTAAATGCGCGCACAGCGCGCGCAGAAGTCAGGCACGCCCATACCGGCGCACCGGACACCCTACAGTACATGTCCAGTGCGCCACCGGACATCGTGGCGGGCCTAGAAGTCAGACCTCCAACGGTCGGAACCCAACGGCATTGGTGACGTGGCTGGGGCACCGGACATGTCCGGTGTGCACCGGACTGTCCGGTGCACCATACGACAGACAACTCCACCAACGGTCAAGTTTGGTGGTTGGGGCTATAAATACCCCAACCACCCCACCATTCATTGCATCCAAGTTTTCCACTTCTCAACCACTTACAAGAGCTAGGCTTTCAATTCTAGACACACCCAAAGAGATCAAATCCTCTCCAATTCCACTCAAGGCTTTAGTGATTAGCGAGAGAGATTTGTCGTGTTCATTTGAGCTCTTGCGCTTGGATTGCTTTCTCTCTTTCATTCTTTCTTGTGATCAATTCTCACTTGTAACCGAGGCAAGAGACACCAATTGTGTGGTGGTCCTTGCGGGGAGGTTTTGCTCCCGGTTGATTTGAGAAGAGAAAGCTCACTCGGTCCAAGGGACCGTTTGAGAGAGGGAAGGGGTTGAAAAAGACCCGGCCTTAGTGGCCTCCTCAACGGGGAGTAGGTTTGAGAGAACCGAACCTTGGTAAAACAAATCCACGTGTCTCACCTCATTATTCGCTTGCGATTTGTTTTTCACGCCCTCTCTCAGACTCGTTTATATTTCTAACGCTAACCCGGCTTGTAGTTGTGTTTATATTTGTAAATTTCAGTTTCGCCCTATTCACCCCCCCTCTAGGCGACTATCAATTGGTATCAGAGCCCGGTGCTTCATTAGAGCCTAACCGCTCGAAGTGATGTCGGGAGATCACGCCAAGAAGGAGATGGAGACCGGCGAAAAGCCCACTACAAGCCACGGGAGCACTTCATCGGAAGAGTCCCGCACCAAGAGGAAGGAGAAGAAGAAGGTCTCCTCCAAAGGGAAGGAGAAAAGATCTTCTTCACACCACGAAGAGAAGAAGAAGGACTCCTCCAAAGGGAAGGAGAAAATATCTTCTTCACACAACAAAGAGAAGAAGGAAAAATCCTCTTCCCACAAGCCGCATCGGAGTGGGGACAAGAAGAAGAGGATGAGGAAGGTGGTCTACTACGAGACCGATTCGTCATCGACATCTACCTCCGGCTCCGACGCGGAGTCCGTCACTTCTAAGCGCCAAGAGCGTAAGAAGTATAGTAAGATCCCCCTACGCTACCCTCGCATTCCTAAACATACACCTTTACTTTCCGTCCCATTAGGCAAACCACCAACGTTTGATGGTGAAAATTATGCTATGTGGAGTGATTTAATGCGATTTCATCTAACCTCACTCCACAAAAGTATATGGGATGTTGTTGAGTTTGGTGTACAGGTACCATCCATAGGGGATGAAGACTATGATGAGGACGAGGTGGCCCAAATCGAGCACTTCAACTCTCAAGCTACAACCATACTCCTCGCTTCTCTAAGTAAGGAGGAATATAACAAGGTGCAAGGGTTGAAGAGTGCGAAGGAGATTTGGGACCTACTCAAGACCGCGCACGAGGGTGATGAACTCACCAAGATCACCAAGCGGGAAACGATCGAGGGGGAGCTCGGTCGCTTCCGTCTTCGCCAAGGGGAGGAGCCACAAGATATGTACAACCGGCTCAAGACCTTGGTGAACCAAGTGCGCAACCTTGGGAGCAAGAAGTGGGACGACCACGAGGTGGTTAAGGTTATTCTAAGATCTCTCATTTTCCTTAACCCCACTCAAGTTCAATTAATTCGTGGCAACCCAAGATATACTCAAATGACCCCCGAGGAAGTTATCGAGAATTTTGTGAGCTTTGAATGTATGATCAAGGGCTCCAAGAAGATCAACGAGCTTGATGATCCCTCCACGTCCGAAGCACAACCAGTGGCATTTAAGGCAACGGAGGAGAAGAAGGAGGAGTCTACACCAAGTAGACAACCAATTGACGCCTCCAAGCTCGACAATGAGGAGATGGCTTTAATCATCAAAAGCTTTCGCCAAATCCTCAAGCAACGGAAGGGGAAGGATTACAAATCCCGTTCCAAGAAGGTTTGCTACAAGTGTGGTAAGCCCGGTCACTTTATCGCTAAATGTCCATTATCAAGTGACAGTGACAGGGACATCGACTAGAAGGGCAAGAGAAGAGAAAAGAAGAGGTACCACAAGAAGAGGGGCGGCGATGCTCATGTGTGCCGTGAGTGGGACTCCGATGAGAGCTCCACCGAGTCCTCCTCCGACGAGGACGCCGCCAACATCGCCGTCACCAAGGGGCTTCTCTTCCCCAACGTCGGCCACAAATGCCTCATGGCAAAGGACGACAAAAGGAAGAAGGTTAAATCTAAATCGTCCACTAAATATGAGTCTTCTAGTGATGATAATGCTAGTGATGAGGAGGATAACTTGCGTACCCTTTTTGCCAACCTTAACATGGAACAAAAGGAAAAATTAAATGAATTGATTAGTGCTATTCATGAGAAGGATGACCTTTTGGACACCCAAGAGGACTTCCTAATTAAGGAAAACAAAAAACATGTTAAGGTTAAAAATGCTTATGCTCTAGAAGTAGAAAAATGTCAAAAACTATCTAGTGAGCTAAGCACTTGTCATGACACTATTGTCAACCTTAGAAATGAAAATGCTAGTTTAAATGCTAAGGTTGATTCTCATGTTTGTGTTGTTTCAATTCCCAATCCTAGAAATAATAATGATGATTTGCTTGCTAGAATTGAAGAATTAAACATTTCTCTTGCTAGCCTTAAGATTGAGAATGAAAAATTGCTTGCTAAGGCTAAGGATTTTGATGTTTGCAAAGCTACTATTTCCGACCTTAGAACTAAAAATGATTTGTTACATGCTAAGGTTGTAGAATTGAAATCTTGCAAACTCTCTACATCTATTGTTGAGCACACTTCTATTTGCACTAGATGTAGAGATATTGATGATAATGCTATTCATGATCACATGTCTTTAATTAAACAACAAAATGATCATATAGCAAAACTAGATGCTAAAATTGCCGAGCATAACTTAGAAAATTAAAAGTTTAAATTTGCTAGAAGTATGCTCTATAATGGGAGACGCCCGGGCATCAAGGATGGCATTGGCTTACAAAGGGGAGACAATGTCAAACTTAATGCCCCTTCTAAGAACTTGTCTAACTTTGTTAAGGGCAAGGCTCCCAGGCCTCAGGATAACGAGGGTTACATTTTATACCCTGCCGGTTATCCCGAGGACAAAATTAGGAAGTCTCACTCTGGCCCTAATCATGCTTTTATGTATAAGGGTGAGACATCTAGCTCTAGGCAACCAACCCGTGCTAAGTTGCCTAAGAAGAAAACTCCTAGTGCATCAAATGATCATGATGTTTCACTCAAAACTTTTGATGCATCTTATGTTTTGACTAACAAATCCGGCAAGGTTGTTGCCATGTTTGTTGGGGGCAAACACAAGGGGTCAAAGACTTGTGTTTGGGTACCCAAAGTTCTTGTGTCTAATGCCAAAGGACCCAAAACCGTTTGGGTACCTAAAGTCAAGAACTAAAATTGTTTTGTAGGTTTATGCATCTGGGGGCTCAAGTTGGATACTCGACAGCGGGTGCACAAACCACATGACAGGGGAGAAGAAGATGTTCTCCTCATATGAGAAAAACCAAGATCCCCAAAGAGCGATCACATTCGGGGATGGAAACCAAGGTTTGGTCAAAGGCTTGGGTAAAATTGCTATATCTCCTGACCATTCCATTTCAAATGTTTTTCTTGTTGATTCATTAGATTACAATTTGCTTTCCGTATCCCAACTTTGTCAAATGGGCTACAACTGTCTATTTACTGATGTAGGTGTTACTGTTTTTAGAAGAAGTGATGATTCAATAGCATTTAAGGGAGTGTTAGAGGGTCAGCTATACTTGGTAGATTTTGATAGAGCTGAACTCGACACTTGCTTGGTTGCTAAGACTAACATGGGTTGGCTCTGGCACCGCCGACTAGCCCATGTTGGGATGAAGAATCTTCATAAGCTTCTAAAGGGAGAGCACATTTTAGGACTAACAAATGTTCATTTTGAGAAAGACAGGGTTTGTAGCGCATGCCAAGCAGGGAAGCAAGTTGGCACTCATCATCCACACAAGAACATCATGACAACTGACAGGCCACTGGAGCTCCTACACATGGATTTATTCGGCCCGATCGCTTACATAAGCATCGGCGGGAGTAAGTACTGTCTAGTTATTGTGGATGATTATTTTCGCTTCACTTGGGTATTCTTTTTACACGAAAAATCTCAACCCCAAGAGACCTTAAAGGGATTCTTGAGACGGGCTCAAAATGAGTTCGGCTTAAGGATCAAGAAAATTAGAAGCGTCAACGGGACGGAGTTCAAGAACTCTCAAATTGAAAGCTTCCTTGAGGAGGAGGGCATCAAGAATGAGTTCTCCTCTCCCTACACACCACAACAAAATGGTGTAGTGGAGAGGAAGAATCGAACTCTATTGGACATGGCAAGAACCATGCTTGATGAGTACAAGACTTCGGATCGGTTTTGGGCCGAGGCGGTCAACACCGCCTGCTACGCCATCAACCGGTTGTATCTACACCGAATCCTCAAGAAGACATCATATGAACTCCTAACCGGTAAAAATCCCAATATTTCATATTTTAGAGTTTTTGGTAGCAAATGATTTATTCTTGTTAAAAGAGGTAGAAAATCAAAATTTGCTCCTAAAACTGTAGAAGGCTTTTTACTAGGATATGACTCAAACACAAGGGCATATAGAGTCTTTAACAAGTCCTCAGGACTTGTTGAAGTTTCTTGTGACGTTGTGTTTGATGAGACTAACGGCTCTCAAGTGGAGCAAGTTGATCTTGATGAGATAGGTAATGAAGAGGCTCCATGCATCGCGCTAAGGAACATGTCCATTGGGGATGTGTGTCCTAAGGAATCCAAAGAGCCTCCAAATGCACAAGATCAACCATCCTCCTCCATGCAAGCATCTCCACCAACTCAAATTGAGGATGAGGCTCAAGATGTTGAACAAGAAGATGAGCCACCTCAAAATGACGGCAACGATCAAGGGGGAGATGCAAATGTTCAAGAAAAGGAGGATGAGCAAGAACCAAGGCCGCCACACCCAAGAATCCACCAAGCAATCCAACGAGATCACCCCATCGACACTATCCTCAGCGACATTCATAAGGGGGTAACTACTAGATCTCGTGTTGCACATTTTTGTGAGCATTACTCTTTTGTTTCCTCTATTGAGCCACACAGGGTAGAGGAAGCACTTCAATATTCGGATTGGTTGGTGGCGATGCAAGAGGAGCTCAACAACTTCACTAGGAATGAGGTATGGCATTTAGTTCCACGTCCTAACCAAAATGTTGTAAGAACCAAATGGGTCTTCCGCAACAAGCAAGATGAGCATGGTGTGGTGACAAGGAACAAAGCCCGACTTGTGGCCAAGGGATACTCCCAAGTCGAAGGTTTGGATTTTGGTGAAACCTATGCACCCGTAGCTAGGCTTGAGTCAATTCGCATATTATTAGCCTATGCTACTTACCATGGCTTCAAGCTCTACCAAATGGACGTGAAGAGTGCCTTCCTCAATGGACCAATCAAGGAAGAGGTCTATGTTGAGCAACCTCCCGGCTTTGAAGACAGTGAGTATCCTAACCATGTCTATAAGCTCTCTAAGGCGCTTTATGGGCTCAAGCAAGCCCCAAGAGCATGGTATGAATGCCTTAGAGATTTCCTTATTGCAAATGGATTCAAAGTTGGAAAAGCCGATCCTACACTCTTTACCAAAACACTTGAAAATGATTTGTTTGTATGCCAAATTTATGTTGATGATATCATATTTGGGTCTACTAACGAATCTACATGTGAAGAGTTTAGTAGGATCATGACACAAAAATTTGAGATGTCAATGATGGGGGAGTTAAAGTATTTTCTAGGATTCCAAGTCAAACAACTCCAAGAAGGCACCTTCATTAGCCAAACGAAGTACACTCAAGATATTCTTACCAAATTTGGGATGAAGGATGCCAAGCCCATCAAGACTCCCATGGGAACCAATGGGCATCTCGACCTCGACACAGGAGGTAAATCCGTCGATCAAAAGGTATACCGGTCGATGATAGGTTCATTACTCTATTTATGTGCATCTCGACCGGACATTATGCTTTCCGTTTGCATGTGTGCAAGATTCCAATCCGACCCTAAGGAATCCCACCTTACGGCCGTAAAACGAATCTTGAGATATTTGGCTTATACTCCTAAGTTTGGGATTTGGTACCCTCGGGGATCCACTTTTGATTTGATTGGTTATTCAGATGCCGATTGGGCGGGGTGTAAGATTAATAGAAAGAGCACATCGGGGACTTGCCAGTTCTTGGGAAGATCCTTGGTGTCTTGGGCTTCAAAGAAGCAAAATTCGGACGCTCTTTCTACCGCCGAAGCCGAGTACATTGCCGCAGGACATTGTTGCGCGCAATTGCTTTGGATGAGGCAAACCCTGCGGGACTACGGTTACAAATTAACGAAAGTCCCTTTGCTATGTGATAATGAGAGTGCAATCAAAATGGCCGACAATCTCGTCGAGCATAGCTGCACTAAACACATAACCATTCGGTATCATTTTCTTAGGGATCACCAACAAAAGGGGGATATCGAGATTGTATACATTAATACTAAAGATCAATTAGCCGATATTTTTACCAAGCCACTTGATGAACAAACTTTTACCAAACTTAGACATGAGCTCAATATTCTTGATTCTAGAAATTTCTTTTGCTAACTTGCACACATAGCTCATAAATATACCTTTGATCATGTCTCTTTTATATATGCTATGACTAATGTGTTTTCAAGTCTATTTCAAACCAAGTCATAGGTGTATTGAAAGGGAATTGGAGTCTTCGGCGAAGACAAAGGCTTCCACTCCACTCCACAACTCATCCTTCGCCGTCACTCCGAGCATCTCTCCATCTTTGGTATAATCCTCACTCGCTTATTTATGACCAAAGGGGGGAGAAAGTAATTCGAAGGGCTCTAATGACTCCGTTTTTGGCGATTCATGCCAAAGGGGGAGAAAGTATTAGCCCAAAGCAAAAGGACCGCACCACCACCTAATTTTAAAAATAATTTTCAAATAACAAATGTCAATTTGGTATCTTATTATGTTCAAAAGGGGAAGAAAATAGTATTTCAAAATTTAATCATCAAAACCCTCTTGAACACTAAGAGGAAGATTTCATTTAGGGGGAGTTTTGTTTAGTCAAAGGAAAAACATTTGAAACAGGGGGAGAAAATTTCAAATCTTGAAAATGCTTCGCAAAAATCTTATTCATTTACCTTTGACTATTTGCAAAAGAACTTTGAAAAGGATTTACAAAAGAATTTGCAAAAACAAAACATGTGGTGCAACCGTGGTCCAAAATTTTAAAAATGAAGAAACAATCCATGCATATCTTGTAAGTAGCTATATTGGCTCAATTCCAAGCAACCTTTGCACTTACATTATGCAAACTAGTTCAATCATGCACTTCTACATTTGCTTTGGTTTGTGTTGGCATCAATCACCAAAAAGGGGGAGATTGAAAGGGAATTAGGCTTACACCTAGTTCCTATATAATTTTGGTGGTTGAATTGCCCAACACAAATCTTTGGACTAACTAGTTTGCTCTAGTGTATAAGTTATACAGGTGCCAAAGGTTCACACTTAGCCAATAAAAAGACCAAGTGTTGGGTTCAACAAAAGAGCAACGGAGCAACCGAAGGCTCCTCTGGTCTGGCGCACCGGACTGTCCGGTGTGCCACCGGACAGTGTTCGGTGCACCAGAGGACTCCAACTCAAACTCGTCGCCTTCGGGAAAATCCAGAGTCCGCGCGCTATAATTCACCGGACTATTCGGTGTACACCGGACAGTGTCCGGTGCTCCATAGAAGACAGGGCTCAGGAACTCGCCAGTCTCGGGAATTCGCGAAGGCTGCTCCGCTATAATTCACCGGACATGTCCGGTGTGCACCGGACTGTCCGGTGCAACCTCGGAGCAACGGCTACTTCGGCGCCAACGGCTACCTGCAGCGCATTAAATGCGCGCACAGCGCGCGCAGAAGTCAGGCACGCCCATACCGGCGCACCGGACACCCTACAGTACATGTCCGGTGCGCCACCGGAAATCGTGGCGGGCCCAGAAGTCAGACCTCCAACGGTCGGAACCCAACGGCATTGGTGACATGGCTGGGGCACCAGACATGTCCGGTGTGCACCGGACTGTCTGGTGCACCATACGACAGGCAGCTCCACCAACGGTCAAGTTTGGTGGTTGGGGCTATAAATACCACAACCACCCCACCATTCATTGCATCCATGTTTTCCACTTCTCAACCACTTACAAGAGCTAGGCATTCAATTCTAGACACACCCAAAGAGATCAAATCATCTCCAATTCCACTCAAGGCTTTAGTGATTAGCGAGAGAGATTTGTCGTGTTCATTTGAGCTCTTGCGCTTGGATTGCATTCTCTCTTTCATTCTTTCTTGTGATCAATTCATACTTGTAACCGAGGCAAGAGACACCAATTGTGTGGTGGTCCTTGCGGGGAGGTTTTGCTCCCGATTGATTTGAGAAGAGAAAGCTCACTCGGTCCAAGGGACTGTTTGAGAGAGGGAAGGGGTTGAAAAAGACCCGGCCTTAGTGGCCTCCTCAACGGGGAGTAGGTTTGAGAGAACCGAACCTCGGTAAAACAAATCCACGTGTCTCACCTCATTATTCGCTTGCGATTTGTTTTTCACGCCCTCTCTCGGACTCGTTTATATTTCTAACGCTAACCCGGCTTGTAGTTGTGTTTATATTTGTAAATTTCAGTTTCGCCCTATTCACCCCCCCCCTCTAGGCGACTATCAATCATTCATATGATCACTGGTGGGTACAGTGTCGACTTCGACACCAAGCGACAAAAGCGGGACCACTACCGCAGCATCAACCACGTCGCCATCACCGGTCCAGTCGTGCAGACGAAGTGGTCCCATGTACCGCTAACTTTCGACGCCCGAGACGTCGACCTCCGCAGCGCCCCCCACGTCGACGCCATGGTCATCAACTGCAGCGTGGCAGGCTGTGACTTGCACAAAGTCCTCGTTGATAATGGAAACCAGGCAGACATCATATTCCTCCATGCCTTCGACCGCATGGGCATAAGCCACAGCTTGCTCAAGCCTTCGAACAATCCACTATACGGCTTCGGCGGCAAGGGCACTTTTCCTATCGGCAAAATAGAGTTGCCTCTCTCCTTCGGTGTAGCGCCCAATGCTCGAAGTGAGCAGATAACCTTCGACATCGTCGACATGGTGTATCCGTACAACGCTATCATGGGCCGGGGCTCCATCAACAAGTTTGAGGCAGCCATTCATGGATTGTACCTATGCATGAAGATACCAGGTCCGTTGGGCGCCATCTCGGTCTACAGCAATCAGCAGACCGCGTGCAACATAGAGCGGGACTTCGTCCCCGGACAAAGAAATGTCCACTGCCTCACGGCCCAGCGCGAAGTCCCAGCGCCCACCGGCTCAACTGAAAAATAGCACAAGGCGTAGCTGCAAAGCAACGACGGGACCAAGACTGTCCCCCTCGACCTAGCCACACCCAAGCAAACAGTCACGATCAGCGAAGACCTCACCTCGCATGACGAGGAAAAGCTCCTGTGCTGCTTGTCCAAAAATAAGGACGTCTTCGCTTGGTCAGCCCTCGACCTGGTCGGGGTCAGCCGGTCCATAATCGAGCACAGCCTGGGCATCGACCCCTCGGTAAGACCGAAAAAACAACGTCTTCGCAAAATGTCCGACGAGAAGACAGAAGCCGCAAAAGCAGAGGTACACCGTCTCCTGGAAGCCAAATTTATCGAGCCATTGGCTTACCCCACGTGGCTCTCCAATGTGGTAATGGTGCAGAAAAAGAGCGGCAAGTGGCGAATGTGCATAGACTTCACCAGCCTCAATAAGGACTGCCCAAAGGACAACTTCCCCTTGCCCCGGATCGACAAAATAGTCGATAGCGCGGCTGGGTGCGAGGTCATGTCACTCCTCGACTGCTTCTCTGGTTATCATCAAATATACATGAAGGAGGAGGACAAGGCCAGCACCAGCTTCATCACACCCTTCGGCACATATTGCTTTATCAGAATGCCGGAGGGACTAAAAAATGTCGGGTCCACCTTCTCCCGGCTCACCAAAACAGTGCTCGAAGGGCAAGTCGGCAGAAACGTATTCACATACGTGGACGACATCGTCGTCGCCAGCAGGAATAAAGAGGACCATCTCGCAGACCTCGCCGAGACATTCGCGAACATGCGGGATGCACGGCTTTGCCTTAACCCCGATAAATGCGTCTTTGGGGTCCGCCAGGGGAAAATATTGGGTTACCTGGTATCGCACCGCGGCATCGAGGCCAACCCAACCAAAATCCAGGCCATTATCAACATGGCGCCCCCGCAGTCAGCCAGAGAGGTCCAGCGTCTGATGCGCAGATTGGCTGCCCTCAACAGATTCATTTCCAAGTCTGCTGAGCGAAGTCTTCCCTTCCTCAAAACACTCCGCGGCGCAAAAGATTTCGCTTGGGGACCAGAGCAGGCGGCGGCCTTCGCCTCACTAAAGCAGTACATGATGGAATAGGCCATCCTTACGAGCCCCGACTCTTCGCTACCACTATTGCTCTACGTCGCGGCTTCGCCGCACGCGGTCAATGCGGCACTGGTTCAGGAGCAGACAGTAGAGGGCGTAATTAGGCAGTGCCCAGTATATTATGTCTCCAAGGTGCTCACACCATCAAAGTGCAACATGACGGAGCTCGAAAAGGTTGCATATGCAGTCGTTATGTCTTCGTGCAAATTGTGCCACTACTTTGAAGCATTCAAGGTCCGCGTCACCTCAGATAGGGGACTCGGCGAATTATTCAGAAACACGGAGGCATCGGTACGGATTGCCAAGTGGGCGGCCGAACTCTCTGGCTACCACATCACTTTTGAGCCCAGGACTGCAATCAAGTCACAAGTTTTAGCAGACTTCGTTGTCGACTGGACCGGGCCAATAACACAGCCAGAGCCGTCCGCAGAGAAGGTTTGGACAATACACTGCGACGGCGCTTGGTGTCATGCGGGGGCAGGCGCTGCTGCAGTCATCACCTCACCCGCCGGGATCAAGCACAGATACGCGGCACGCTTAAGCTTCGCCCTGGAGTCTGATAGATGCACAAACAACATCGCAGAATACGAAGCCGTCATCCTCGGCCTCCGCAAGTTAAGAGCCCTCAGTGTCACCACCTGCATAGTCCGAACAGACTCCAGGGTAGTCGCCGGCCAAGTCGAAAAGGACTATGCAGCAAAGGACCCCGCACTTATGCAGTACCTCGCGGCCATCCGAAGCCTCGAGAAACAATTCAAGGGATTCACTGTGCAGCATGTGGATCGGGCCAAGAATGAAGAAGCCGACGCACTGGCCAAGGCGGCCGCCAGGGGTGAAGCCCTCCCCTCCGACGTGTTCTATCACGTCATCGGCACACCAGCCGTCCGTAGCCCCGAAGGGCTCCAAATAACCAACGACAGCAAGGGGCAGCGCATGATCAACCTTATCATGACCGAAGACTGGCGGGCGCCAATAACCCTGTACCTGCAAGGGTTCTATCACCCAGTCGATAGCAACGAGGCCAAGCGCCTCCACCATAGAAGCCGGGACTTCACATTGATCGAGGGCCAACTGTACAAAAAGGGGGTCAGCCAGCCGATGCTTAAGTGCGTCACTGAAACCGAGGGCGTTCAAATCCTGCGCGAAGTCCACAGGGGGACCTGCGGCTCCCACGCAGGCCCCAGGGCCCTGGTGGCAAAGGTGATACGGCAAGGCTTCTACTGGCCCGCCATTATCTGCGCCGCGAATCAGGTTGTCAGATCCTGCGAAGCCTGTCAGAAATTTTCCCCACGCTCGGGGCGCCCCTCGCAGTTCACGAAGCTGATCGCCCACACTTGGCCCCTTTAGCGCTGGGGCCTAGACATCGTCGGGCCCCTGCCCACGGCTCAGGGGAACCTTAAGTTCACCTTCGTAGCCATTGAATATTTCACTAAATGGATTGAAGCGAGGGCAGTATCCACCATCACATCGAAGACGGCCCAGAAATTCTTTTGGCAAAATATTGTTTGCCGTTTCGGAGTACCATCCGAACTCACCATCGACAACGGCAAGCAGTTCGACAATCAAGATTTCAAAGACTTCTGTTTTTCCATCGGCACCAAGCTTGCCTTCGCCTCCGTGTACCACCCCCAGTCCAACGGAGTCGTGGAGCGCGCCAACAGAAAAATTTTCACAGCCGTCAAGAAAATGCTCCTTGACGACAAAAAAGGCAAGTGGCCCGACCTGTTACCCGAAGTGGTCTGGGCACTGAATACAACCGAGTGCAGGGCGACTGGGTTTACCCCCTTTCGCCTATTATACGGGTCGGAGGCCATGACCCCGCAAGAGATAAAGCATGGGTCGCCTCGGACAGCCGCGTCGGCCGTCCCAGACGTAGATGAGCCAACTTCGAAGGATCTCATAGACGGAGACCGCGTCCTCGCCCTGCAGGCCCTGGACAAATACCAAGCCCAGACCAAAGCATGGCGCGACCAGGCAGTCATCCCAAGGGAATTCAGCGAAGGGGACCTCGTCCTCATCCGGACAGCTCGAACGGAGTCCAGAGGCAAGCTGGAGCCCATGTGGGAGGGCCCTTACATTGTCAAGTCGAAGGCCTCCCCCAGCGCATACAGGCTTGCGACGCCAAACGGCGAAGACTTAGAGCATCCCTGGAACATTGATAATCTGCGCAAATTTTTTGTTTGACTCATCAGGGCCAGCCCGCCCTTGTAATTTGTAAAAACAATTTTGTTCTAGCCCGCACTCTTTTCCTCCCGGGGGGTGAGGTTTTTAACGAGGCGGAGTCATGTAATATACAAGAGAAAAATCCCCCGCAAAATCCACGTCGAAAAAAGACCGCATCAGCGGTCTTCGACATTCGACTAATACAAAGTCACCGCGAGGCCCGGCAGCAGCCGCCCTCGCGTGCGACAAATCTGCGCAGAAGTCGCCTAAGGGTGCAGCCGGATTAGCACAACAAGTGCGAAAAATCGAAGCCTTCCACGAAGACTATCCGCACAGAAGTCGCCTAAGGGTGCAGCCGGACTAGCACAACAAGTGCGAAAAATCGAAGTCTTCCGCGAAGACTATCCGCGTAGAAGTCGCCTAAGGGTGCAGCCGGATTAGCACAACAAGTGCGAAAAATCGAAGCCTTCCGCGAAGACTATCCTCGCAGAAGTCGCCTAAGGGTGCAGCCGGATTAGCAGAACAAGTGCGAAAAATCGAAGTCTTCCGCGAAGACTATCCGCTCAGAAGTCGCCTAAGGGTGCAGCCGGACTAGCGCAATAAGTGTGAAAAATTCTAATTTGTCGTGAACACTATCCCTGCAGAAGTCGCCTCAGGGTGCAGCAGGGACAGCGCGTCAAGACCAACGAACCAATTACAATGGTACAGCCGCACGAAGCCTAACAAGTGCAAAAACGGCTACACCAAACTATCCGCTCAAAGGCCGACTACATGCGCACCAGACCAACATAATGAACACGCCAGACCAAGCATCTAACGCCTTCACAAACATAGCCAGGTGTGCGAAGGCACACAACCTCATCATACAAGCCATTACTCATGTACAAGCGAGGGCATCGCACTCTACATCGGTTCGACCTTCAGAATAATTCCCATCTCCCTATAGTTAAATAACATTATCCTAAGCTCCTCACCCGCAAAAAGGCTTCGCAACTCCCCCTCACCGGCACTCACAGCAGCCGGCAAGGACAACAGTTCCTGCCTGCCAGCCCCACTCACGCGAAGCCGACCGGTGTCCACTCCACTCACTCTACGCTTCGCAACCGCCCTTCGCCGCCTACACCTAGTGCTCGGACCAGACACGTCAGCTTCCGCAGCTTGGGACAAAGCCTCCGCCACTGCTATATCCAAGGCTGCAAAGTAGTCCAAGTCCTCATCCGACGACTCTTCGGTCCATTCAACAGAGCTCCCAGAGTCACCGAACTCGGAAAATTTAGACGCAGACTCATCCGATTTATTCCCATCATCCACGGTCGAAGCCGCCCAAAAATTAGCAGTAGTGGTTGCGTGCGCAGGCCCAAAATCTTGAACCTGCGCAGCAACCAAGGTTCAGCAACAATATCCAAAATTTCCTAACTACCCACACCCACTAGGCCACCTGCGAAGACCCAGCCATCGCGGGAGCCTCCGCCGTCGCCTCCGCAGCCTCCGCCACAGGATCCCCAGCCTTCGGCGCAGCAGTTGATGACGGTCTCCGCCGGCCGCAGTGGCTGCAGGGGCACCGGGAACGCCTTCGGCGGTCTCCGGGGGCGGCTCCGGAGCGGCCTCGGGCACAGCCGCCGCCGGGTTCGGCTCCGGGTCAGGCAGCGCGCTGTTCAAAGCCCCGAAATCATCAACCCTCTCGCCACGCGCCGCCTGAGACACAGCACACAGACTCAGCAAACCCACATTTAACCCAAATTAAACAAACACCAAACAAAAGCCAAGCATTACCTGACTCCTCGCCGTCTCAGCCCGCTCCCTGACCACCTCTTGACCGTGGGGGCCCCATATCCGGTCGTAGAGGGCTCCGGCGGATTCCTTCACTACGGGGTCCTCAATCGTGTAGATATCACGCTCCAAATCCTCATCAGCTTGGTCGAAGACCTCGTAGTGCCGGCACCCTTCACGAGAGAGCGCGTTCATCGCCCCCTCGCAGGTGACCAGAGAAGCATAAGACATAAACCCCTCCACGATGGTGGGGAGCGCCTGCAGCTCCTCCTGCACCCACTCAAGGCAGCAAAGTCCGGGCTCTCGGTCCGGCACTTCAAACTCACCAGTCCGCGCGCCCAGTTCACGGTATGAATCCATGAGCTGCTTGCTCGTCCGCTCAGCCTCCGAGCGCGCCGAGGCCTCGGCCCTTTTCACACGGCTCTGCATCGCGTTGAGCCACTCCTCCAGCTGCTTGGCGCGCTGCCTAGCGAGGCTGCCCTCCGCTCGCGCCAGGTTGGCCTCCGCCTACGCAGCCTGCGCCTTGGCGATGGCCTCAGTAGCCTCCTCCCTCTCCGCCGCTAGTTGGCGCGGGAGGTCGGCCTTCTCCCCCTCCAGCACAGCCACCTTGTCTGCCAGATTGCGGCACTTACTGTCGGCGGCCGACTTTTCCCGAACGGCGTCAGCATGTTGCATCCGAAGTCTCTCGACTTCGGCAGACACAACTGCCGTCAGGGCCCCCGACGCCGCGTGGTTTGCGAAGTCAGCCGCCTACAAGACACAAGACCACAACCCCGGTGAAGCCGTTTAAAAAAACCGAACCGAGGTCTAGCTCAATGGACCTGACTTAGCGCCTCCTTCATCTCCTCCAGCCGGTGGGACACGGCACCCGCCTCGTCCCTGACGGCAATGAGCGCCGTTATCTCGCCACCGGCACAAAGTGCACTTCCCTTCGCCCTTGGCACCACGGCAGCCGCCGCGGCCGACGCGGTAGGCGGAACAACAAGAAGCTGGTCTTCGTCCGACCCTGCGACGCATCAACAAATTAAAAAAAAACCCTCGAGCCAACGACTTACCAACAAGATAATCCTCCACACAAATGTCGGTGGCGAAGTCAGCAACGCGCTTGCTAGGGGGCGGCAACCCTCGAGCCGCCTTCGCAGCCTCCGGCAACCCGCCGGACGAAGGGGCAGCCTTCGCTGACTTGCGCCCACAGGTCGCAGCCGCCTTCGCAGCGTTCGGCGCCCTACTGGACGCAGGGACGGCCGACTTAGCCGCCAGCGGCGGCTGGCCTCCGCCGGGGGCATTAGCCTTCGCAGCCCCCTGCTGCCTCTTCGGCCTGGCTTCATGCAGCCTGACGACCGCCTGGCGCTTCTATGCAGCTCCCTGGTGATCCTTGTCCATCACTGCCGACACAACAGCAGCAATATTCCTCCCGTAAGGAAACACTTTCCAAGCACGAACCATGCGAGATGTAAAAAAGTCTTCGCCGGCCGCACGGGGGACAGGAACATTCTTAGGCCACCAACCCCCGGTAACCCTCAGCATCCGCGCCGAAGACTCCCGGAGCTCGGGCGAAGACATCCTTCCCCCCGGGGCCGCGCATGTCCTCATCAATTCTCTAGCAAAACCATCAGAAACCCCAAGTCCTCCCACAGCAGTATGTAATTTCCTCTTCTTAGAGGATGGGGCAGCCACCGGCGCGGGGTCGTCTCCAGACTCCACCACCGGTTTCTTCCCGCGACGTTCCACATCGTCTTGGCCGAGATAACCGCCATACGGCAGACGATTCAACTCAAAGACCCTGTTCAAGCGGTCATTTGACCCTCGAATGTCCCAACTGCGCTGGCCCTCTGTCCTAGGCACATATCGACCCATGATCCGCACCGCCCCATCCTCATCCTCACGCACAAAGGCGGCCGGATCGCGACCCTGCAGATCCAGCGTGAAGGCAGGACTTCACACCAGCTTCCCACCGTGGGAAGGCATCTGGCGGGGGCACACTTCGCCCAGCGCCCAGCCATGCGCCAAAGGCCATACCCCGAACGCCACAAACTCCTCAACCAAATCGCGCCCGCTGCTCAAGCTGACGGCGCACCGAAAGGCCCCTTCGCCCGCATCCTCATCCGCCACTTCAAAAGGCGGGTATGCTGAGTAAAAATGTGAGCACATCTCGGACACGGGGAGCCCCGGTTGGTCTTCGGCTGTACCCTCCGCGACGTAGAACCAAAAATCCTGCCAATTGCCCCACTTGTTGCGGGCGTAGGGAACCAACTCAAATACCTGCATCGTGGTCTTGCCGGTCTTCGGTGTAAATGTACAGGACCCAAACTGGGCAACCTCACTTCCAATCATCCTCTTCTGCGAGTGTAGGCAATAATACTTTGCGAAGACTTCGACTGATGGCTGTCCGCCGTACGAAGTCGTCGCCCAGACATACTTCGACAGAGCCACCACGGCGTTCGGAGTCAGCTGATGGATCTGAACATTGAATCTGCGTAGGACTTCTCCAACAAATCAGTGCACATGCAGGTGGAGGCCAGCGGCAAAGAACGCCTCAAACACAACCAACTCGCCTTCCGGCTCGGGGACTTCCTCCGTCCCCGGGACACGGGCGACCCCGCCGCCAAAGTAACCAAGCCGCTGCATATCCTGCACGCGGGCCGACGACATCCTCGACACACCAAAATCCACAGTATCGCCGGCGCGCAACTCCTCCGCCGCCACAGAACTCAGCGTTTCCTCAGACGACGCGTCGGCCGGCGGCGAGGCGGCAGCAGAAGAAGAAGAGGTCGGCATCGCTACGTACCGTCGGTGGCGGTGGGCGGTCTGCTTCACTCGAGCCAGATCTCCGGCGAACAAAGAGCAAGGAGAGCAGACGAGCAGCAGAGACGGTGGAGAAAGCGGCTAGGGTTTTCACGGAGCGCGGAAGAATAAATTTCAAAACACGCCGCCCCCGCCCCCTTTTATACACAGGGCGCGGCGCTTTAGGAAACCCACAGTCCCACAGTACGGCGTCAATCAACGGTCATGTCAAAAACCCCCGCGGAACCACTTCGAGCGAGGGCAGCGTCTCCGCCATCTAGAGACGTCTTCGGCACCAGATGACTTAGTCGAACTGGTCCCTCGGAGGGCAAATGTTGGGGCGAAGGCAAAGACGCCACCCTTCGCTCGGGGCCTTCGCCGTTTACGCCGGCCCAACGAAGACAAGACAATGGGCAGGGACACCCTTCGTCCCATACGGCATCGAACGAAGACCCGTGGCGAGGTCATCCCACCGGGCGGCCTCGTCCAGCGCGGAGGCCCATGTGAGATCCGGCCCATTGTGATAGGCCCTACGTGGCCGCTGCGTGTTACGGGCCTAATTTGTAAAGGCGTCCCTATAATTACAGTCTGTAACCCCGCTTTATGGGAATATTCTGGGGATAACCTAGGTGTTTGAGGGCACATGCGTCCTTAACACGGGACGCTGGGCACCCGGACACCTATAAATACCCCCACACAGTGCCCTTGAGGGGCTGGTTGAACAGTGCTTTTGCCATCACGCGTTAAACTCTGTTTGTGCTAACATTTCCCCCACTGTTGGATCGACTTGCGCCTGTGTGCAAGTTCCAACACCGTGCAAACACACGATCTGGTCAATGTATAATTCTGCATACTTTTGAGCTTTATCAATGGTGTGCACTAGGAGAAAATGTGCCACTTTCGTCAGTCGGTCCACAATTACCCAAATCGAATCATGATGTTGAGAAGTGTTGGGCAGACCCACAATGAAATCCATGCTGATGTCGTCCCATTTCCATGAAGGTATAGATAGGGGTTGCAAGGCTCCAGCTGATTTCAAGTGGCTTGCCTTTATCCTCTGACATGTGTCACATTCAGATACATATCGGGCTATCTCCCTCTTCATTCTGGTCCACCATTACAAGGGCTTCAGATCATGGTACATTTTGGTGCTCCCTAGGTGCATGGAGAATTTGGAGAGATGGGCCTCATCCAAGATTCTCTTCTTGAGATCCTCATTTTTAGGAACCACCAATCTGCTTCCAAATCACAATATACTCTTTCCATCCTGGTGGAAACATTTATACTTCTCGGTCTTCTGATGGAGGTTCTCCTTAACGATTCGTACTCCCTTGTCACTGAGCTGGGCCATGATGATCTGGTCTTGCAAAGTTGGCTCAACGGAAATGTGAGACAAAGCACCAGAAAGAATTACTTCAATCTTCATTTTGCTCAACTCATCACACAAGGTGTTAATGCGAGAATCCATCATAACACAATTGCATTGCAACTTCCAACTCAAGGCATCGGCTACCACATTGGCTTTTCCTGGGTGATAATGTACCTCCAGGTCATAGTCCTTGATCAGCTCTAGCCATCTTCTCTGCCTCATGTTGAGATCAGCCTGAGTAAAGATATACTTAAGGATCTTATGATCAGTGAAGATGTTGCAATGGGTTCCCATCAGATAGTGTCTCCACATTTTCAATGCATGAACCACGACTGCTAACTCCAAGTCATGAGTGGGATAATTCTGCTTTGTAACACCCCAGGTCTTACCTGAGGCCCTAACTCCCTACATACACTTGTGAATTGTTATCACATGTGTTTAAGTAAAGAAGAATGAGCACCAAAACTTTGGAGAACATGGGTAACTAAGAAATGTTCATGACCAAAGCTATCCCCAAGAAAATTGAGCAATTATCACCTTGGGCAAGAGAAGATTAAACCCTAGACCCTTCTTGAGCCCTTAGCTCCCAAAACCTTGGATTAAGGGAAAGGTTAAGCAAATGCACAAGTCATGAGTTAATCCTTAACCAAAGATTAAGTACACATAAAAATCTATAAAATGCGGAGGGGAGACATTGCAAAAAGACCCCCCAAAGACCCCTTATCCACTCATTATGTAGAGAGCACACTAGAGCTCTCTAATCTTCTCTAAGTCAAAATTTAACCCTAATCTAATGATCAGGCGTGTTCACTTAGTAAATGGCACAAAAACCACTTGGTCTAAATACCAAAAAGGAGCCAAACTACCTAAGGAACCCACTGGAAAAATTTGACCCCGAGCCAAAACCATTTGACATGATTTGACATCACTTTTGTCTCGGGGTGGACAGTGAGACAACCCAGATTTGGCGTCCGCAAATCTTCTAACCTAGGGCTTATCTCCCCTTGGAACTTACATACAAGAGATAGCCATAGGTGCCAGGAAGAGGTCTGCGCCGGATTTTTGCCAAGATTCACACGTTTGCGATCTCAGTCAGCTTTTGAACAAGGGCAGAAACACACCTCCACGTGTTCGACGTGCCCTGAACTCGCTAGAGCACGCCAGGTGCTCGAACCCGCGCGCCCTGCGTCACGCCAAGCCGAGCCCGTGCCACTGCCCGCGCCCGCGCCTATAAAGCCAGCCAAGGCTTCGACTGTACTCCCCCGCTCGCTCTCGACCTCACCGGAGCGCAAGATCACCGGTGTTTGCCCCGTGCATGGCGTGCCAGCGGCCGCCAGAGCACCCACCACCGTAGACCGGCCAACCGAGACATTCCCAGCCCCGTCCAACCCTCGGGAGAGACTTTACGTGCCTCGGTGAAGCTCCCAGAGCGAGGAATCAAGCTCTGCCTCGCCGGAGATGCCGGATCAAGGTCACCAGACTTCACCCGACCGCCGGCGAACGTAGACTGAGCTCCACGGTGAGTTATTCTTCGATTCCTTGCACGGGTAGACTCATTAGCACCCCGTGAAACTCCCTGTGCCCTTGGATTGACCTATGTCGCCGTGGATAGGCCGGAGCACCTGCTGCCGACGAGCTCACCCGCCCGCGCTCGTAGACCGGCCGATTCCGGCCATCACCAACGGCAAGCCGCACCTCGTCGTGACCACAAGAACTTCCCGGAGCCAACCCCGCCCTTCGCCGGACCTCCCTTGCCGCCAATAAGCCGCGCCGCCCTATTTCCTTCCGCGGGTACTATTCAAAAGGGGGAGGGATCTTGGGGAAGAAGGAAAGAAAGTCAAGGGGGTTTTTGAAGTGTTAGCGACTCAAATGAATAGTTGCGCAGGGGTATAATTTAGAGGATTGTTTTAAGAAAAGCCCAGGGTCCTCGGTGTAAACTGGTTTTCCAGAAAACCTTTTCAACAATTCTCATTTAAATACAAACAAAGCTTGTAAAATTCATAACTTCAGTTCTATCTGGCCAAATTTAGTCAAACCAATTTTGCAAGGTTCTAAATAATGTGAACTACTTAGGAAAAATACAAAACCCCCTAAGTATTGCAGAAGATTTCAAAGTTTTCATTTAAATAGTTATCTGGCCAAAAGTTAATTAAAATAGGGAAAAATAGTTACACTATTAGACTAGGGTTAAGAAAAATCAGAGAAGTACTTAACCACTCCCTAAGCTGTTTAAAAACAATACACTCCTCAGTACCCCAAATTAAGGAAGGGTTTACCATTTAAACTTATTTTGGCTCAAAGTTAAGAAAAAATAGAAAAGGTAATTTAAAATAAGAACCAGGGGGCAACCACATTTTTGCTAGCTCACTTATTTAACATAGTTCACTGGAAAATTTTGTTAGACCCTCGATTAGTACAAAAGAAATACATTACCTTTTATTTTATGAAAACAATGAAAACTTAGGAAAATCTTAGAAAAATAATCCTAAGGAGAAACCACCCCAAGCCTTGGGATAACTCATAATATGTTATTATGAACCTAGGAAAGCTATAGTATAAAGTGCCCTTTTACCCTTACTTTTGTTAATTTTGCTCAAGGAGCATCTGAATTGATTTTCCACCTCAAATTTTTAGAAGAACCCAAAAATGTCAATGTTTACTCCCTATAATTTTTATAACATTTTTGGAAAAAGTTAACTAACCAAGATAGTTCAAAAATGCTTAATGAGAAGCACAATAGCAAGGAAAAGGGAAATTTGGGAGAAATAGATAATGTACAACCAGAACCTTCCAAGGAACTCATAGAACATAAAAATATAATTAAAGAGGATAATTTTTTTCCTTCAAAATCTCAAAGATGAAAATCTAAAACCCTTAAGTATACCCAAAAGCAACCCTAGAGTATCACTCAACTTAGTACGATTTTACCATCCGTAACCTTTACAATTTATCATGTCATTAATAAGCATATATCTTATTCATTGCATTCGATAGACTGTAATCTCGCTGACGGGGAGTACATCCTCGTGCCGGAGCAAGGAGTTGCTCAGGAGGTAGCCCCGGAGGCAGCACCAGAGTCTGCCATCGAGGATCTGCCTGCCCCAGCTGTGCAAGGAAAGCCCCGGTTTTATGCATAACCGTTATATATATGCTATTTTACTGCACTTAATGTTTGTAGGCTTGTATTGTGCACTTAAGTGTAGGAGTTGACTGAAACCTTAATTGCATGAACTCTGGATTCCTTTTGAGATGGATACTAGTATGATAGGTCGAGTAGCTGCTTTACTAATTAGGGATCTCGGTAGAAGTCGAGTGATTTTTCTAGCACTCGCGCGAGGTCAGGAATTGGTTGTATCCATTTTGATATCGTAATGATGATGGTCTGTGGACAACGATCCATGGGGATTGGTTTTCTACGAGACGGAAATTGGAATAAGGATTAAGGTGTGGTACCGTGTGTCAAGCGTTTGAATGTACTAAACACATGCCGAGAAATATGGTAAATCGGTAAGCCTAGTACCTGAGTGAACCTACCCGCAGACTTTACCCCTCACGCGACCTGAGACGTGGTCTCCCATTCCGGTTATGGTGGGTACAAGTGCGGTCACTGCACGACGACAGTCGGGGTCAGTGAGGCATTGTACGCCAAGGCGGTGAGCCCTGATCTGTTGCTAGGGAATCGATGGGGATGGTTGATGTGTGTGGGGACGGAGTGCCTTGCCATGTCGTGTGTTTAGGTTTACCTTGCAAGGATGAAAACTTGATTCGAATCGTCTGCTTCTTGCAGCTAATGAGACTGCTTGATCCATGCTGCTACATTGAGTAACAAGTAGAAATATGTTGATCTGGCAAAATATGTTGATTGCTAAAAATGATTGCTACCATGTATGATTAGCTAGGTATACCTTTAGTCTTAAGAGAGTCACACTAAAACTTGAAGAGCTAAATTTGATTTTAGACTCAGCTAGTGCTTTTGCCAAACCAAACCTCTCAGCCAAATAGCTGCATGTCTAGAGGTAGAGGAGTAGACTCCTCACACCGGGTAAGTCTAGCTGAGTATTAGTATACTCAGCCTTGCTTGTGGCATAATTTTACAGGTTCTCTAGATGACATGGTTGCTGGAGTGACTTGGCCATCCATCTTACCACTGGGTTAGACTGTCGAGTGGGACCCTACCTTAGCAGATGAGGAGCATGAGGAGTGATGGGCCAGGCTTCCCTAATCCTCCGTTTGTTTATCTTTAGTTTTATTCCGCTGTATTCCAAACAATGATCACTACTTTTGCTAAAACTCCGATGATGTTGTAATAAATTTAATACTTCTTAATGTATGGTTTTTATGCTTTATTGTATTTGCTCTGTGCCTCACCTTCGAGTGAGTACGTGGTACTTGATCCTGTTAGTGGCCTTGTCGGACTAGATCTGAGGGACTGACGTTTTATTCCTATTTAAGTGTGGTCTAGCCTTTAAGGTGGGACTTAGGCACTTAAGTTGGAATAATTCGAGCAGTTCCGCCATAGTTGGTATCGGAGCTTGTACCACCACAGAGGAATCAGTAAATCATAAATACCAGCCTTTTCAAAAGTAAAACTTGTTAGAAACAATTGTTGGATAGATCGGTAAAGCAATAAGGATGGACATAGAACGTGAAGCCTTATGATACTAGATGGGTAACTAGGTGGCTATTTAAGTGAGCCCTACATGCTACACAAAAAATGGATGTGAATTTTTCCCTATTCCCTATAAGTTGATTGCGAGGTCGTTTAGGACGAGCATGCATGCATCATTTATTCAAGTTACTTGGTAAATGGTTAAGAACTTTGAATGCTATAAGGCATGATAATAAAAGATTAAGTACACTCCGAGACCACAACATGACCTTAGAAGGGCAAAGCGTGATTCCCTTTTATTTTTATAGTTCTTCTTCTTTTTTCGCTTACGCTTACCCTTACACAGATGACTTCTCACGATTCCTCGGAAGGAGGGAAAGCACATTCCCACACGGACGGACTGGCACGAGAGGGTTTTCCCCGCATCTTGTGGCAGGTACTTTAGGGAGCCGGTTATACGACGCCTCCCCAGTACGCGGTGCAGCTGTTCGAGAAGCACCGGGTACCCCAATGTAGGGTGAGGATGACCTTGGAGCCTCATCCCATGCAGCCAGGCTGGCGTTCGTTGGACTCCGAGTCTTTCGGATATCGGGCTGAAGACACTATCGAGGCCATTGCTCTCCACGGGCTGACAACCTTCTGTGGCTTTCACCCCTTGGAGCTGTCTACTCACCCCATTGGCTTGTTCCCCGCTGACAATGAGGACGACCCAATGTGGAAAGATCGGGTGGAGCATGCCAAGGACATATGGGCTCTTTACCTAGGGCAGACTGCTCACCTGACAGTGCGGTGCATGAATGCCCTGTATCGTCTGCAAGCGGTGTGAGCTGAAGCAATGTCCCAACCGATGGCCTTGGTGGAGGCTACCAAGATCACCCTGGATAACAGGGAGGACCTTATGGTAGACCTGTCCACTGAGCTGGTGGAGAAGGACCTCCAGGTGGAACAGATGGCCATCCAGATTCAAGAGCTTGAAGAACTAGTAGGAGCGAGGGAGAACACCATCGAGGTTCTCGAGGATCAGCTTATGAAAACTCAGCAGCAACTTGAGGAAGCTAACCAGCACTTGGACATGCACCATCAGGAGATCCAGGACATGGAGGCCAACGAGGATGTTGACATCAAGGGAGGAGAGGAGCCGGAGCTGGCATCCAGCCTCGATACTGCTGGCTCAGGGAGACCCCCTTCCCCCGAGTCAAGCATTGCCTCGTTTGTTCATTAGATTACAGGGATAAGGTTAGAATTGTGTGGCGGTAGAACTCCTTGAGGCTAGCTTAGCTTTTGCACTCTTGGGGTACTAGACTAAACCGAGTTGAGTCTTTTGGGTCACTGATGTAGTCGTAACAAACTCTTTTGGAATTATGGATGGTGGATGTTGTCAACCTTTAGTTATGAAGAAAGTTTTATGCCATGTGGTATCTTTTATGATTTATGCAAGAAAATGTTGGCTTTGTCCTTTTAGACCCTTCACTAAGCATGAACCATGACATCAAACATATGATATTAAGAGCATCCTAAATTTTCATATGGTAGGGAGAGCATGTCGTGGACAGAATGAGCGTATTCCTCCACCACCGCCACCGCCTCCTACCATGCAAGAACTGATGGCTCAGCAGAATGAGATTCTGCGATAGTTGGCTCAGCGGTAGCCACCACCTCAGCACTATGGTGGTGGTGATCACTATCAGCGTCCCCTAGTAGCGGCCACCTATCAGGAGTTCCTCAGCACTCAGCCGTCGTTGTTCACTCGGGCAGAGGATCCGCTTGATGCTGATGAATGGCTCAGGGTAGTGGAATCCAAATTCCCACTACTAAATGGAGTTTGTTCAGATGTGGCTAAGGTCCGGTTTGCCACCCAGCAGCTTTGCGGACCCGCGCGGACATGGTGGGATCACTTCCTCGCCATGCAGCCAGCTGACCATGTGGTGGAATGGGGAGAATTCAAGGCAGCATTCAGAGGGCATCACATACCGTCGGGCATTATGGATCGCAAGCTTAATGAGTTTCTGGCACTTACTTAGGGGAATCGTACTGTGTTGCAGTACGCTCAGGCTTTCAATGACCTGTGTCAGTATGTAGGTTATCATGCAGACACTGATGAGAAGAAGAGGGACAGGTTCAGGAGGGGCCTTAGTGCTAAGCTCCGCGACCGTCTCAATACAGTTAGGGCCAACAACTACAATGAGTTAGTCAACATGGCCATTTCACAGGAGGACTGCATCACAGCTCGTCAGGCATAAAAGAAGAGGAAGACCCCTGTGGCAGGACCTTCAGCTCAGCCTCAGCGCTTCAGGATTGTATTTGACAACCAGAGCAGGGGGCCACAGGAGCAACAGGGACGATGGGTGATCCGACCACAACAGCAGCAGCAGACACCCAACCACTCTCAGCCCCTAGTTCAAAGGAACAACAATCAGCCACAGCAGCAGTACCGTCAGGCCAATGACAATAGATGCTTCACTTGTGGCAGCACTGGACACTATGCCAAGAATTGCCCTAGGAACCAACAGAGGGAGGGGCAGAATTCCAATCAGAACCAAGGCAAGAGACGGAAGGTGCAAGTGAGACAAGGCAGACTGAACTTCACCACCATGGCTGACATTCCAGAGGGAGCACCCGTCATGACTGGTATCTTTTCCGTTTTGAATTATCCTGCAATCATTCTTTTTGATTCTGGTGCATCACACAGTTTTATCAGTGCAAAATTTAGTGCCAAATGCCAGTTACCTTTCCATCACACCAATGGGGGTATTACAATTTTAACACTAGGAGGCAGGGTTGCCACCTATCAAATCAACAGGCATGTGCCCATAAAGTTTGGTAGTCTTATAACTAAAACCACCCTCCTCATCTTGGGATTGGATAGTGTGGACATCATTTTAGGAACTGACTGGTTATCGAAGCATCAGGTAGTAATTGACATCGCAGCAAGGGCCATTGAGATCCACTGCCCTACTTGTGGTGAGATTATATTGTATTTGCCTAACCAGGGTTGTACCCGTTCCAGTGACCTTACCATGATAGAGTCACCTTTAGAGAAAATTCCGAAATTCTGTGAATACCCCGATGTTTTTCCAGATGAATTGTCAGGGATGCCACCCGACAGAGACATAGAGTTTGCAATTGAGTTGCAACTAGGAACTACACCTATATCCGAGAGACCTTATAGGATGCCTACAGCAAAGTTGGCAGAAATGAAAAAGCAGTTACAAGAATTGTTAGACAAAGGATTCATTCGCCCAAGTACTTCACCATGGGGATGCCCAGCCTTGTTCGTAAAGAAGAAGGATGAGAGTCTGAGATAATGTGTCGATTACCGCCCTCTCAATGCAGTGACCATCAAGAATAAGTATTCATTGCCCTGCATTGATGTATTGTTTGATCAGTTGGTGGGAGCCAAGGTATTTTCCAAGATAGACCTTCGCTATGGCTATCATCAGATCAAAATCAGGGCCAGCGATATTCCGAAGACGGCCTTCTCTACCAGATATGGGCTTCATGAGTACTTGGTGATGTCGTTCGGGCTGACCCATGCCCCGGCATATTTCATGTATTTGATGAACTCAGTGTTCATGCCAGAGCTGGACAAGTTTGTGGTGGTTTTCATTGATGAGATTCTGGTTTATTCCAAAAATGAAGCTGAGCATACTAAGCATCTACACATCGTACTTCAGCGACTGCGCGATCATCATCTATATGCTAAGTTGTCCAAATGTGAATTCTGGCTGAGGGAGATAAAATTTTTGGGTCACGCCATTTCTTAGGATGGGGTATTAGTTGATCCTGAGAAAGTACAAGAAGTGATGAATTGGAAGCCCCCTACCACTGTACGGCAAATTCAGAGTTTTCTGGGATTGGCAGGGTATTATCGGCGATTCATTCCGGATTTCTCTAGGATTGCCAAGCCAATGACTGAGTTGTTGAAGAAAGGAGTAAAGTATGATTGGAGTCAGAAATGCGAGGATGCCTTTCATGCATTAAGGCAGCATCTGACAACAGCACCCATGCTAGCGCAGCCCGACAACACCAAGCCCTTTGAGGTTTATTGCGATGCTTCAGGCACTGGATTAGGATGTGCCTTGATGCAAGACAACAGAGTTATTGCCTATGCATCCAGGGCACTCAGGCCTCATGAGCAGAACTACCCCACTCATGATTTGGAATTGGCTGCCGTAGTTAATGCTCTCAAGATTTGGAGACATTACTTGATGGGAGCTCATTATAATATCTATACTGATCACAAGAGTCTCAAGTATATTTTTACTCAGGCAGATCTTAATATGAGGCAGAGAAGATGGTTGGAGTTAATCAAGGACTACGATTTGGAAGTGCATTACTAGCCTGGCAAAGCCAATGTTGTGGCAGATGCCTTAAGCCGGAAGGCCCCTTGCAACTGTGTGAGTATGGATGCTAGAATTGCCACCCTGTGTGATGAGTTGTGCAAGTTGAGCATAGAAGTTGTTTCCTCAGGGACTTTGAAGTATATCTCAGTAGAGCCCATGTTACATGAGCAGATAGTCATGGCACAGATTCATGACAAGGGTGTCCAAGTCATTAAGGAAATGATCAAACAGAAGGTGGACAAGTACAAATGCTTCCATCAGGACAGCGAGGGAATTCTATGGTTTGGAGACCGATTGGTTGTTCCTAAAAATCCCGAGCTCAGAAAGAAAATATTGGATGAAGCTCATCTTTCCAAATTCTCCATGCACCCTGACAGTAACAAGATGTATCATGATCTTAGATCCTTGTACTGGTGGACCAGAATGAAGAGAGAAATTGCTAAGTATATATCTGAATGAGACACTTGCCAAAGAGTTAAGGCCAACCACTTGAAGGCAGCAGATAATTTACAACCCCTTACCATACCATCTTGGAAATGGGAGGATATTTGCATGGATTTCATCGTGGGTTTGCCCAATACCTCCCAGCACCACGATTCTACACAGAGCAGAGAAGTATGCCGAGATCTATATTGACCAAATAATTTGTTTACATGGAATACCAAAGACTATTGTATCAGACAGAGGAGCACCGTTCGTAGCACGTTTTTGGGAGCAACTGCAAGAGTCACTTGGGACCCATGTAATAAGAAGTTTAGCATATCATCCTCAGATAGACGGGCAGACGGAGAGAGTGAACTAGATTCTTGAGGACATGATACGAGCATGTGTGCTACACTATGGCAAGGATTGGGACAAGTGTCTTTCATTGGCAGAGTTCTCTTACAATAACAGCTACCAGTCCAGCCTAAAGATGGCACCTTTTGAGGCCTTGTATGGGAGAAGGTGTAGGACACCGCTGAATTGGTCACAAATTGGAGAGAGGGAAATATTTGGGCCTGACCTAGTACTTGAAGCAGAGGAGAAAGTCAGAGTCATTAAGAAGAATTTAGAGGCTTCTCAGGCCAGACAAAAGGGTTATCATGATAAGAGGAAGAAGCCTCTACAATTTGAAGTGGGAGATCATGTTTATCTTAAGGTGTCACCCACCAAAGGTGTTCATAGATTTGGACTAAAAGGCAAGTTAGCTCCTCGATACATTGGGCCCTATGAGATCAAAGATACGTATGGACCTGTAGCATTTCAATTGAAGTTGCCACCCCATATGTCAGCAGTTCATGATGTGTTCCACGTATCTCAGCTACGAAAATGTGTCCGCTTAACCACGGAAGTGCTACCTGAACCAGAATTAGAAATAGAACCAGACTTGTCGTATCAAGAGCACCCCATCAAGGTACTGGACCAAAAGGAGAGATCAACTCGGGCAAGGTCGATCAAGATGTATAAGGTTCAGTGGAGCCACCATTCAGTAGAAGTGGCTACGTGGGAGACTGATGATTTTCTACGTTCTCGCTTCCCCGACTTTCTGCCCAAAGGAGTCGGTACGTAACCCAGAACCCCACCCCCACCTGCCCTTTGAATCAAAAAAATCAGAAAACCTAGTTGTTAAGAGTAAAGTAAGCTTTGACAAAAATTTTAAAAGGACATCCTTCTGAAGTTGCAAAGAGGATGACATTCGAAGAGCAGATAATTAGAGAAACTTGGCTTAAAGAAATCTACAACACACAAACCCACCTTCTTGGTACCCCTCTAAAGGATCCCTACCCAAATCTCGGGACGAGGCAGGGCTGTAACACCCCAGGTGTTACCTGAGGCCCTAACTCCCTACATACAGTTGTGAATTGTTATCACATGTGTTTAAGTAAAGGAGAATGAGCACCAAAACTTTGGAGAACATGGGTAACTAAGAAATGTTCATGACAAAAGCAATCCCCAAGAAAATTGGGCTATTATCACCTTGGGCAGGAGAAGATTAAACCCTAGACCCTTCTTGAGCCCTTAGCTCCCAAAACCTTGGATTAAGGGAAAGGTTAAGCAAATGCACAAGTCATGAGTTAATCCTTAACCAAAGTTTAAGTACACATAAAAATCTATAAAATGCAGAGGGGAGACATTACAAAAAGACCCCCCAAAGACCCCAAATCCACTCATTAAGTAGAGAGCACACTAGAGCTCTCTAATCTTCTCTAAGTCAAAATTTAACCCTAATCTAAAGATCAGGCGTGTTCACATAGTAAATGGCGCCAAAACCACTTGGCCTGAATACCAAAAAGGAGCCAAACTACCTATGGAACCCACTGGAAAAATTTGAACCCGAGCCAAAACCATTTGACATGATTTGACATCACTTTTGTCTCGGGGTGGATAGTGAGACAACCCAGATTTGGCATCCGCAAATCTTCTGACCTAGGGCTTATCTCCCCTTAGAACTTACATACAAGAGATAGCCATAGGTGCTAGGAAGAGGTCTGCGCCAGGTTTTTGCCAAGATTCGCACGTTTGCGATCTCAGCAAGCTTTTGAACAAGGGCAGAAACACACCTCCACGTGTTCGACGCGCCCTGAACTCGCCAGAGCATGCTCGGCGCCCAAACCCGCGTGCCCCGCGTCACGTTAAGCCGAGCCCATGCCACTGCCCACGCCCGCGCCTATAAAGCCAGCCAAGGCTTCGACCATACTCCCCCACTCGACCTCACCGGAGCGCAAGATCACTGGCGTTTGCCCCGTGCATGGCGTGCCAGCGGCCGCCCGAGCACCCACCACCGTAGACCGACCAACCTAGACATTCCTAGCCCCGTCCGACTGTAACACCCTAGGTGTTACATAGGGTGTTCACCCAAGGCTACACTAATGAACTTATCATCACATGTGGTTTAAGCTGAGCAAAATACACCAAACTTGGGAATCAAGATCCTAAGTAAGTGCAACCCATCTTAAATGTCATCCCTTGGCTTATCATGCACATATAATGGGGAGAATTTCCCAAACCCTAATTCAAACCCCTTTGGACAATTAGAGCCCTAGAAGTGACTATGACCATAAGGCTATGAAAACCACATGATCATGACTTGGGCCAATTATAAAAGATGTAGTACACTTAATACCCTACAAAAAATAGTAAGAAAGTGACCCCAAAAAGGTTTCAGAAAAACCCCAACAGGCTCACCAAAGAGTTGAGCATAAAAGGAAAATCAGAATTTTTCTAAGTCAAAAACCAACCCTCCTCCAAAGATCAAACATGTTCACCCTCATTCAAACTTCAAAACCACTTGACCCAATTGACAAAGTGGCGCCTAAAGACCTCTAGAACACCCAGGAAAAGTTTGAACCCAACCCTAAGTCGTTTGACACGACTTGGCACAAGTTTTGTCTCGGTGTGGACAGCTCTGACAGAGCCAACTTCCCACCCCCATATCTCCCTAACCTGACCACATCTCCCTTGGAACTCACATAAACTAGGTAGCCCTAGGTGCAGGGAAGAGATCTCTCATAGGTCTTAGGGCAAGATTCACACATTTTGGCCGCTCAACAGAGGTTAGAACAAGAGCAGAAACAAACCTACACGTGTTCGACGTGCACTGAGCTCGCCAGAGCACGCCTGACGCCCGCCCCCGCGTGCCCCGCGTCGCGCCAAGCCGAGCCGGCGCCGTTGCCCACGCTCGTGCCTATAAAGCCACCAGAGACTTCGACCGTACTCCCCCACGCATGCTCGACCTCATCGAAGCACCAGATCACCGGCGTTGCCCCGCGCATGGCGTGCCCACAGCCACCCAAACACCCGCCACTGTAGACCGGCCAGCAAAGCCTCTCCCAGCCGCGTCCGACCCTCGGAGTAGCCAGTTCACAGTCACCGGACTTCACCCGACCGCCGGCAAGCGTAGACCGAGCGCCACGGTGAGTCATTCTCCGATTCCTTGCACAAGTCGATTGCTTGACATCCCGTGATGCTCCTCGTGCCCTTGGATTGACCTGTATCGCCGTGGTTAGGCCAGAGCACTCGCCACCGACGAGTTCACCCGCCTGCGCACATGGACCGGCCGATTCCGGCCACCACCACCATCGAGCGATACCTCGCTGTGACCGCAAGAACCTCCCGGAGCCAACCCCGCCCTTCGCCGGACCTCTCTCGCCGCCAGTAAGCTGCGCCGCCCTTTTTACTCCCACGGGTACTATTTAAATAGGGGGAGGAACCTTGGGGGAGAAGATAGAAAGGCCAGGGGGATTTTTGAAGTGTCAGCGACTCTAAGGAATAGTGGCGCAGGGGTATAAATGAAGGGATTGTTTTAAAAGAAGCCCTGGGACTTCGATGCAAAGTGGATTTCCAGAAAACCTTTTTAATATTCTAATTTAAATACAAACTAAACTTGAAAATTTCATAACTTCAATTTTGTTCACCCAAATCGAGTAAAACCAAATTTGCCAGATCCTAAATAATGTAAACTACTTAGGAAAAATATAAAACCCCTAAGTGTTGTAGAAAACTTCAAAGTTTTGATTTAAATGATTAACTGGTCAAAAGCTAAATGAAATAAGGAAAAATGGCTACACTATTAGACTGGGATTAAGAAAATTCAGAGAAGTGCTTAATCACTTCCTAACCTGTTTACAAATAATAAACCCCTCTGTACACCAAATTAAGGCAGAGTTTGCTATTTAAATCAATTTCAGCATCTAGTTAAAGAAAATATAATAGGTAGTTTAAAATAAGAACCAAGGAGTACCCACATTTTTTTCTAGCTCCCTTATTCAGTGTAGTTCACTAGAAAATTTTATTATACCTTTGTTTAGTACAAAAGAAAGGAGATACCTTTTTTTTAGTAAAACAAGGAAAACTTAGAAAAACCCTAGAAAAATAACCCTGATGAGAAAACACCCCAAACCTTGAGATAACTAATGTTTTGCTATTATAAACATAGAACAATTATGAGTTCTGTTGTTTGACATTTTTCAAATAACAAGTTAGTTGTAAGTTTCTTTTTACCATTAAACTTTAGAAAATCTTAAATAAATAACCACTAAGTGGCCCTCTGAGATTTTTGGCACAGAAGCATGTTATTACCTATAGATACCAGCAAAAAATGACTCTAGTGCAGAACCCACCACTAGATAAGAGTTGTAGTGCAAAGTGACCCCTTTTGCCCCAACTGTTGTTATTTTTGTCCAGGACAAATTCTAATTATTCTGGACCTCAAATTTATAGGACAGACTACAGTGACAAATAGTAACCCACTGTAATTTTTACAGAATTTTTGGAAGAAGCTAAATCTCTGTTGTAGTTCAAACCCACCCTAAAATCATAAATAGAAAATGAAAGGGGGAATTAATAGTGGAGACTAATGTTACCCTAACCAAACCAGCAAAACCCTTTGAGTGCCTACTAAAACATTTAAGGGGCAATCCAAGTCTTAATCCACTATGCTTATCTCTAGACAAAACCTCTAACCCAAATTGATAAGCCTAACCCACTAAGAGCATCTTATAACCAGGAAACCCTAGGCTATTCACTAACTTGTTTTTTCTTCACTTAGCATAATGATTTCTAAATCCTGCATAATCATAGCATACATATTTCTTATTCATTGCATTCAATAGATTGCAACCCCGCTGATGGAGAATACATCCTCGTGCCGGAGCAAGGAGTTGCTCAGGAGGTAGCCCCGGATCCAGCACCAGAGCCTACCCCCGAGGATCTACCTGCCCCAGCCTTGGAAGGCAAGCCCCGGTTTTATGCATAACTAGTTCTATATATTATTTTACTGCACTTAGTTATTGTAGGCTTGAATTGTGCACTTAAGTGTAGGAGTTGCCTGAAACCCTAGTTGCATTAACTCAGAATTCCTATTGAGATGGATACTAGTATGCTAGGTCGAGTAGCTGCTTTGCTAATTAGGGATCTCGGTAGAAGTCGAGTGATTTTTCTAGCACTCGTGCGAGGTCAGGAAATTGCTTGTATCCAATTTATATCGGAATGATGATGGTCTGTTGACAATGGTCCATGGGGATGCGTTGTCTACAAGATGGAAATTGGAATAAGGATTAAGGTGTGGTACCGTGAGTCAAGCGTTTGAACGTACTAAACATATGCCAAGAAATATGGTAAATCGGTAAGCCTAGTACTTGATTGAACCTGGCAGCAGACTTTACTCCTCACACGACCTAAGACGTGGTCTCCCATTCCGGTTATGGTGGGTACAAGTGCGGTCACTACACGACGGGAGTCGGGGTCAGTGAGGCATTGTACGCCAAGGTGGTGAGCCCTGATCTGCTAACAGGGAATCGATGGGGACGGTCGATGTGTGTGGGGATGGAGTGTCTCGCCACGTCGTGTGTTTAGGTTTACCTTGCTAGGATAAAAACTCGATGCGAATCGTCTGCTTCTCGCAGCTAATGAGACTGCTTGATCCATGCTGCTACATTGAGTAACAAGTGGAAATGTGATGACTTGGCAAAAGTTGTTGATTGCTAAATGTTTGATACCATGTATGACTAGATAGGTATACAATTAGTCTTAAGATAGTCACACTAGAACTGGAAAAACCTAAAACTTGATTTTTAGACTCAGCTAGTGCTTTTGGCAACCAAACCCCTCAGCGAAACAGCTGCATGTCTAGAGGTAGAGGAGTAGACTCCTCACACCGGGTAAGTCTAACTGAGTATTAGTATACTCAGCCTTGCTTGTGGCATAATTTTATAGGTTCTCTGGAGGACATGGTTGCTGGAGTGACTTGGCCGAACATCTTGCCACCGGGTTGGACAGTTGAGTGGGACCCTACCTCAGCAGAGGAGGAGCATGAGGAGTGATGGGACAGGCTTCCCCATCTCTCTATTTATTTATCATTAGTTTTATTCCGCTGCATTCCGAACGATGATCTCTACTTTGCTAAAACTCAGATGCTGATGTAATAATTTGATACACCTTAATGTATGGTTTTATGCTTTATTGTATTTGCTCTGTGCCTCACCATCGAGTGAGTACGTGGTACTTGATCCTGTTAGTGGCCTCGTCGGACTAGATCCAAGGGACTGACGTGTTATTCCCATTTAAGTGTGGTCTAGACCCTAAGGCAGGACTTAGGCACTTAAGTTGGAATAATTCGGGTGGTTCCGCCACAGCTGGTATCAGAGCTCTTACCACCACAGAGGAATCAATAAACTATAAATACCATCCTTTTTCAAAGTAAAACTTGATAGAAACAAATGTTGGATAGATCGTAGGACGATCAGGATAGACCTAGGACGTGAAGCCTTAGGATGATAGAGGGGTAGCTAGGTGGCTATTTGAGTAAGCCCTACAAGCTACTATAAGGAATGGGAGTTTTTACCTATTCCCTCTAAGTTGATGTGACGTCGTCTAGGACGAGCATGTATGCATCCTTAATTAAACTTCTTGATAATTGGGTAAGAACTTTAATACACAATAATGACAGATTAAGTACACCCAGTGCCATTGTCGTAGTTCTAGAGAAGCTGAGTTGTGATCCCTTTTTAATTTATACTTCTTTTCCTTTTTTTCAATTACGCTTAACCATACACAGATGACTTCTCACGGATCCTCGGACGAAGGGAATGCACAGTCCCACACGGACGGGCTTGCACGAGAGGGTTTCCCCCGTATCTTGTGGGAGGTACTTCAGGGAGCTGGTTACACGACGCCTCCCCAGTACGCGGTGCAGCTGTTTGAGAAGCACTGAGTGCCTCGCTGTAGGGTGAGGATGACCCTACAGCCTCATCCCCTACAGTCAGGCTGGCGTTTGTTGGATTCCGAGTCTTTTGGATACAGGGCTGAGGATACTATCGAGGCGATTGCTCTTCATGGACTGACCACCTTCTGCGGTTTCCACCCCTTGGAGCTGTCCACTCACCCCATTGGTTTGTTCCCCGCGGAGAAGGAGGATGACCTAATGTGGAAGGACCGAATGGAGCATGCCAAGGATATATGGGCTATCTACCCAGGTCAGACTGCTCACTTGACGGTGTGGTGCATGAATGCCCTGTATCGTCTGCAAGTGATGCGAGGAGAGGCAATGTCTCATCTAATGGCATTGTTGGAGGCTACCAAGATCACCTTGGATAACAGGGAGGAACTTGTGGTAGACTTGTCCACGGAGATGGTGGAAAAAGACTTACAAGTGGAACAATTGTCAAATGAGATCCAAGAGCTTGAGGAGCTTGTGGGAACCAGGGAGAACACCATCAAGGTTCTCAAGGATCAGCTAATCAACACCCAACAGCAACTTGCGGAGGTTAACCAGCATCTGGATATGCATCACCAGGAGATCCAGGACATGGAGGCCAACAAGGATGTCGACATCGAGGGAGGAGAAGAGCCTGCCTCCAGCTTGGACACTGCTGGCTCAAGGAGACCACCTTCCCCCGAGTCGAGCGTTGCCTCGTTTGCTCACTAGGTCGCAGGGCAGTAGAACTCCTTGAGGCTAGCTTAGCTTTTGCACCCCTAGGGTACTAGGCTAGATAGAGTTGAGTCTTTTGAGTTACTGATGTAATCGTGGCAAACTCTTTTGGAAGTATGGATGATGAATGATGTCAGCTTTAATTTAAGAAGAAAAGTTTATGCCAGGTGGAATCTTTTATAAATTATGCAAGAATATATATTGGATTTACCCCCTTTGACTCTTTCACCACTATTGAGCATTGAACCTCAGAAATATGATATTGAGAATACCCATGATTTCTTTTCAGATGGCAGGAAGAGCGCGTCGTGGACAGAGTGAGCGCATTCCTCCACCACCGCCACCGCCTCCTACTCTGCAAGAGCTGATGGCTCAACAGAACGAGATTCTGCGACAGTTGGCGCAGCGTCATCCGCCACCTCAGCATTATGGTGGTGGTGATCATCAACGTCACCCCGCAGCAGCCACTTATCAGGAGTTCCTCAGTACCCAGCCACCGTTGTTCACCAGGGCAGAGGACCCACTTGATGCTGATGTATGGCTAAGGGTAGTGGAATCCAAATTCCCACTACTCAATGGAGTTTGTTCAGAGGTGACTAAGGTTAGGTTCGCCACCCAGCAGCTTCGCGGACCCGCACGGAGATGGTGGGACCATTTCCTTGCTATGCAGCCAGTTGACCATGAGGTGGAATGGAGGGAGTTCAAGACAGCTTTCAGGGGGCATCATATACCAGCAAGCATTATGGACCGCAAGCTCAATGAGTTTCTGGCACTCACTCAAGGGAACCGGACAGTGTTACAGTATGCTCAGGCCTTCAATGACCTGTGCCAGTATGTCGGATATCATGCAGACACCGATGAGAAGAAGAGGGATAGGTTCAGGAGGGGGCTCAGCAGTAAGCTCCACGACCGTCTCAACACAGTCAGGGCCAATAGCTATAATGAGTTATTCAACATGGCCATTTCTCAGGAGGACTGTATCACAGCCCGTCAGGTAGAAAAGAAGAGGAAGACCCCCATGGCAGGACCTTCAGCTCAGCCACAATGCTTCAGAATTGTATCCGACACTCAGAACAGAGGACCTCAGCAGCAGCAAGGACGTTGGGTGATTCGACCATAGCAGCAGCAGTAGGAACCCAACCACTCTCAGCCCCCAGTTCAGAGGAACAATCAGCAGCAGTAGCAGTACCATCAGGCCAATGATAACAGGTGTTTCACTTGTGGTAACACCGGACATTATGCCAAGAATTGTTGGACAAGGGGTTTATTCACCCGAGTACTTCACCATGGCGATGCCCAGCCTTGTTTGTAAAGAAGAAGGATGAAAGTCTAAGAATGTGTGTCAATTACCGCCCTCTCAATGCGGTGACCATCAAGAACAAATACCCACTACCCCGCATTGATGTTTTGTTTGATCAGTTGGTGGGAGCCAAAGTGTTCTTCAAGATAGACCTTCGCTCGAGCTACTATCAGATCAAGATCCGTGCCAGCGATATTCCCAAGATAGCTTTCTCTACCAGATATGGGCTTTATGAGTTTTTGGTGATGTCTTTTGGGCTGACCAATGCCTCGGCTTAATTCATGAACTGATGAACTCAGTATTCATGCTAGAGCGGGACAAATTTGTGGTGGTTTTCATTGATGATATTCTGGTCTATTCCAAGAATGAAGACGAGCATACTAAGCATCTACACATCATGCTTCAGTGACTGCGCGATCATCGTCTATATGCTAAGTTGTCTAAATGTGATTTCTGGCTGAGAGAAATTAAATTTTTGGGTCACACAATCTCTCAGGATGGGATATCAGTTGATCCTGAGAAGGTACAAGAAGTGATGAATTGGAAACCTCCTACCGCAGTGCGGCAGATTCGAAGTTTTCTAGGATTGGCAGGGTATTATCGACGATTCATTCCTAATTTCTCCAGAATTGCCAAGCCAATGACTGAATTGTTGAAGAAAGGAGTCAAGTATGAATGGAGCCAGAAGTGTGAGGATGCCTTTCATACACTAAGGCAGCATTTGACAATAGCACTAGTGCTGGCTCAATCTAACCACGCCAAGCCCTTTGAGGTTTATTACGATGCTTCCGGTACTGGATTGGGATGTGTCTTAATGCAAGACAACAGAGCCATTGCTTATGCCTCCCGAGCACTCAGGCCCCATGAGCAAAACTACCCCACACATGATCTGGAGTTAGCAGCTATGGTTCATGCTCTCAAGATTTGGAGACATTACTTGATGGGAGCTCACTGTAATATTTACACTGATCATAAGAGTCTCAAATATATCTTCTTCCAGGCTGATCTGAATATGAGGCAGAGAAGATGGTTAGAACTAATCAAGGACTATGATTTGGAGGTGCATTACCATCCTGGCAAAGCCAATGTTGCGGCATATGCCTTAAGCAGGCAAGCCCAATGCAATTGTATGAATATGGATGCAAGGATCACCACCCTATGTGATGAGTTGTGCAAGCTGAAAATAGAAGTCGTTTCCTCTGGTGCTTTAAGTTATATTTCAGTGGAGCCCACATTACAAGAGCAAATAGTCATGGCACAAATTGGTGACAAGGGTGCTCAAGTTATTAAGGAAATGATCGAACAGAAGGCAGAAAAATATAAATGTTTCCGTCAGGATAGCAAAGGGATTCTATGGTTTGGGGACCGATTGGTTGTTCCCAAGAACCCAGAGCTCAGAAAGAAAATATTGGATGAAGCTCACCCACAACAGCAGTACGCAACATTTTCGGCGGCCAGAGTAATTTTCGGCGGCCAGAGGTTAGCCGCCGAAAATTACTGATTATTTTCGGCGGCCTGACACAGCCGCCGAAAATAGCATAATTTTCGGCGGCTTCTGACACGGCCGCCGAAAACTACGCTATTTTCGGCGGCTTCTGACACGGCCGCCGAAAATTATGGCTTATTTTCGGCGGCCAGGGCTAGCCGCCGAAAATTAAAAGTTTAAAACGGTCGGTCACCCTTCTTCTCTTTCTTTCTGTCTTCCCTGCCCGCCCGCGCCGTCGCTCCCTGCCCGCCCGCGCCGTCGCTCCCTGCCGCCCCTACGCTGTCCCCGGCCACCCCCAGGCCGGCCACGCTCCCCGGCCGGCCACGCTCCGCCGGTCCCCGGCCACCCCCCGCCGGGAAGCCCGGCCGAGGACGCCGCCGCCGCGCCCCGAGCCGCCACCGCCCCGAGCCATCACCGTCGACCACCGTCGTTCGAGCTGCCACCGTCGACCACCGAAGTCGTGGAACCACTCCACCGTCGACCACCGCCGTTCAAAGCCCCGAGCCGGAGAGGTAATTTTTTTTAAGTATTTTATTTCTTATTTTCGACGGCTGTTATTTAGATGCCGCCGAAATTATTATATATTTGTAATTGTGTTTGTTTGATTACTGTTTGTGATTCGTATTATTGTTGAATTTGATTACTATTATATTGTTAGCTTTAATAGTATATTATATTGTTTGATTACTATTATATTATTTGTTTGCAATTATATTATTAGAATGCAAGTATGTTATAGTATATTATACTATTTTCGGCGGCATACATTAGCCGTAGTTAGTTTGATTTAATTAATAATATATCATTTTATGTTTTATATATACGTAATATATTGTTTAGTGGCAGCGAGGTTATGCTGCTGAATTTTTTTTGATCCTTCTAGTTTGCTGTGGGTTTAGAACCTATCCTTGCCTATACATATAGGAACTAAACCCTTAACGAAGTTGAATAATGGTTTAACGATATGGTTCGGTTTAACAGTCTCAGGCATGGCTGAAGACCGTGCATGGATGTACAATGGCTGGAGTAGGAATGGACGTCATTCTGATGAGTGGGTAGCCAAGACCAAAGATTTTGTGGACCACGTATTTGCCTTGTCCTTAACCGGCACTGTCAGATGCCCTTGTAGGCGGCACGAAAACAGTATATTTCTTAATAAGGAAAGAGTTAGCCTAGATCTTTGTCAGTTTGGATTTATGCCCGGATATGAGGTGTGGGAACATCATGGTGAGGTAGTACCCAACAGGAATGTAGAAGAGGAGGAGAACAATGATTGGGCTGGCGATGATGCGATGCATGAGATGCTA
Source organism: Zea luxurians (assembly GCA_029449295.1). Lineage (NCBI taxonomy): Eukaryota > Viridiplantae > Streptophyta > Magnoliopsida > Poales > Poaceae > Zea > Zea luxurians. The sequence continues at coordinate 4,752,720 of JAOPSE010000033.1, forward strand.
GATTCGCTACGTCCAGAATTCAACCTAAGCTCCGAGGATCCTGCCACACCAGAGGTTTCCAGATTTTTTAAACTACTAAAAGACTCTGAAGAGCCGTTGCATGAACACACAGATGTGAGTATACTCGCTTTTGTGACTCGGCTCATGGCCATTAAGTCCAAGTACTTTTTCTCGAACAATTGTTACAATGAGATTTTAAAGTTATTAGGAGATGTGCTCCCAAAGCCCAATAAGTTGCCTAAAGACATGTACCAATCAAAGACAATTATCAAAGGTCTCGGTATGGATTATGAGAAGATTGATGTGTGCAAAAATAATTGTATGCTTTTCATGAAGGAGCATGCGGAAGAGAAAAAATGTCTGAAATGTGGACAATCTAGATTTGTGGAAGTTGTTAATGATGAGGGTGAGAAGGTGATGACAGATGTTGCACATAAGCAGCTCCGCTACTTGCCACTAACTCCTCGAGTGAAACGGATGTTTCTATCTAAAAAAACCGCTATGCACATGCGATGGCACAAAGAAGGTGTCCGTGATAACGATGACCTAATCGTGCACCCTTCAGATGGGGATGCATGGAAGGCTCTCGACACGTTTGATCCCGACTTTGCAGCTGATCCGAGGAATGTTCGAATCGGCCTCGCGACCGATGGCTTCACACCTTTTGGTCAAATGGCATCATCATACTCATGTTGGCCCGTCTTTGTTATTCCATACAACCTTCCACCTTCTCTTTGTATGAAATACGAATTTATATTTCTTTGCTTAATCATTCCTGGCCCAGACTATCCTGGAAAGAACCTCAATGTCATGTTAAAACCCTTGATTGAAGAGTTGAAGGAGCTTTGGAAAGGTGTTGAAGCATACGATGTTTTTACAAAACAGATATTCAAACTTCGAGTTGCGTATTTGTGGTCGGTGCATGACTTCATGGCGTATGCTATTTTTACCGGTTGGAGTACACATGGTAGATTGACATGTCCATATTGCGGTTCAGATACAGATTGCTTCCGTCTTGCTCATGGTGGAAAGATCACTTACTTCGATTGTCATCGACGCTGGTTGCCCAGGAAACACCCCTTCAGGAGCGATAAGAAAAACTTTATAAAGAACACTGTGGTCACCAAAGGTCCGCCTAAACGTCTTAACGCGGCAGAAATATATGCTCAGCTGAACAACCTTGTCCTAAATGAAAAGGGGGACAAGTACGAAGGATTCGGAGTGGACCACAACTGGACACATATATGTGGTCTCTGGGAGCTCCCTTATATGTCGTCATTGATTCTTGTGCACAACATTGATGTCATGCACCAAGAAAGTAATGTTGCTGAAGCCCTCATACACACCTGCATGCATTTTGAAAAAACAAAGGACAATCTGAAAGCTCGAAGAGATCTAGCAATGCTTTGTGACCGACCAACCCAAGTGCTCAATGACAACGGTAAGCCGCCACGTGCCTTGTTCTGTCTTACCTCTAAAGACAAGATCGAGGTAATGAGATGGATGAAAAAAATTAAATTTCGTGATGGTTATGCTGCGGGCTTGAAAAGATCTGTGAATTTGAAAACGGGAAAACTAACTGGGTTAAAGAGCCATGACTTCCATATATTAATGGAGAGGATTATCCCTGTCATGTTTCGTGGTTATATGCCCGACGCCATGTGGCAAGCAATAGCTGAGCTAAGTTATTTCTACAGGCAGATCTGTGCCAAAGAAATAAGTAAAAATATGATGGAGAAGTTGGAGAAACAAATACCAGTGTTGTTATGCAAGCTAGAAAAAATATTCCCACCTGGATTCTTCAATCCGATGGAGCATCTACTTATTCACATTCCATATGAGGCAAAGGTTGGTGGACCTGTACAATATAGGTGGATGTATCACATTGAACGTGCACTCAAAAACCTGCGAGGCATGGTTCGAAATAAGGCTAGAGTAGAAGGATGCATCGCTGAAGCTTTTTTGCTAAAGGAGGTTTCATACTTCACGAGTGTGTATTTCGCAGAGGAACATAATGTCTATGCTGCTACCATGCGATACAATGTCGATGAGGAACTTCCTGTCAGTGATCTCAACATTTTCCAATGGAGAGGCACAAGTACTAGTAAGGGCACGTTCTACCACCTTAGCATGGATGAAAGAATGTCCGCATTGCTATACATGTACTCTAATATGGAAGAGATGGAGCCATATTTCATGTAAGTCTTTATTTTACCCCTTAATTTCTTTACCAAAGGAGCCATATTTAATTACTTATTTGTCGTACAGTAAGTTCGACGAGGAAAATTGGACTTATTCCCATCAGCCTACAAGCAAACAACTAGATACTATGCGACGACATGGGAGGCAAGGAAGACCTAATTTTGTTGACTGGTTTCGCGAGCATGTAAACTCTTTATATTCCTTACTTTCATGTCATTTAGCCTTTTACGCGAGGTAGTCATTTTAACTGTATATTATTTGCAGTGCACAAAGACTCCTAACATACACGAGGACTTGAGACAGCTATCTTATGGGACGGTCACTTGCAGAACATTTGGTCGATACGATGTGAATGGCTTTCGTTTTCGTTCAGACCAATTTGAAAAGTCTCGTCCTCGTGCAGCCACACGTAACACTGGAGTTATGACTAGGGCACTCGATGCACTCGGCAGAGAAACTAATTATTATGGCATCATTCAAAACATCCTAGAGTTTAATTTTGCAGGGAACAAACCTTTGAAATTAGTATTCTTTCTATGTGATTGGTTTGACAGCACTAATGGGATTAGACAAAGTCAATATGGTATAACTGAAGTAAAGCACAAGGAACGACTTCGAGGCCATGATAATTTTATCCTTGCACACCAGTGCGAGCAGGTCTACTATATGTCGTACCCAAATCCAAAGTTTGAAGCATGGTGGGTAGTTCATAAGGTGAACCCTAGGGAACGTTTACATACTCCTTGCACTGCTGGTTATCAATTCGAAGACGAACAGGCCGATGAAGTTTATCAAGAAGAAGAATTGCTAACTACTTTTACTATCGATGAGGGTGTTGCACTGAACTCACTAGTCGGAGACCGTAACGATGTCACTACTGATGAGTGTGTTGCACCGAAACGAAAACGAAATCCAAGGAACAAAAAAACCACATTGCGAGCTTTGGATCGAAGAAGAGTCCTTGATCGTGATTCTGATGAATTTTGATGTGTAATGCAAAATTTCATAGTATGTGATGTATTATTTGATTTTTTATTAGTTCAATTAATTTAATGGAGCTAATACATTTAATGTTTTTCTATTGAACAGGATGAGTGGTAGGAAACCAAAGCGCACTGCTAGGGGGTTTCTTAATGCGGCGAGCAGGATACTCCCTGGTGCACGTTCCCTTTTCCAAGGGAGTTCTTCTAGCCAGAGCAGACAGGAGGCGTTGCTGAGACACGCTCGGCCAGAACTACGTGATACACCAATCGCTCTACAACGGAGTACCGATGTAAATGTTTATGTAATTCATCTTATGTAAATGTTTATGTAAATTTTTACGTGTCTCTATTTCATGTCCATAGGAAGAGGAGGATGACGAGGAGGAGGTGCAACACCATGAGGAGGAGGACGAGCAGGCCCATGAGGAGGAGGACGAGGTGGGCATAGATGCTGAGGCGGATGACGATGCCACCGAGGCTCCTGTCGTTCGACGAAGGGGCACTCGGAAGGGCCACTTTGTCCTACCTCCGTCAGCGCCTGCACAATCTGAAGCTCGAGTACTGATCATCCCGGTTGGTGATAGGTACTCACGTTTGGCCACTTTGTTCTTACTTATTTGTTTATTTTACACTATATATATGACATGACTTTCTTGTTTTTTTGTCATGCAGCCAATGGGAAGACACGTCATTTGACGGTCGAGGTCACCATAGACAGGTTAATCAAGTCTTAGGTAACCTCTGTCGTCTACATAACCCAGGAATTGTCACCGACCTGAAAGGTGTGGTGGTTCCTTGCACTAGCTGGTCGCACTTCGCACTAGCTCCACATGCTACATATGGAACAGCTCAAGGCGCCGTCAAGCACGACTTTTGGGTAATTTTTTCAAACTAACATTTATTAGTTGTTTCAACCTAACATTTATTAGTTTTATTTGAACTAATTTTATTTTCGATGTTGGACAGAGACGCTATCGTGTGGAACCTGAGGCTCAAGAGCATGCAGATCGAGTATTAGAGAACAATGCGAAGAAGGTGTGCAGGGATGCATTTTCCAATGCTCGTCTACAGGTTGTGAACGCGTACATGAAGCGCCGAGGTCATTCTATCAACAACTTTCGACAATATTCAGATGTCTACTTGACTGTAGACCAGTACATGGAGGTAAAAATCTAATTTAACAGCTCATTCAGATGTGAATGTAATTTTGAGCTAACGCTTTATATGCAGGTAACTCTTCCATGGATGGAACACCGGCCGCAGGCTTACAAGGCTTTGTGTGAGATATGGGCTTCGCCCGAGTGGATTGAGAAGTCAAACAGAAATCGACATAGGCAGCGCCATCAGCAGGACGAGGACGATGATGAGGTCGTAGTCAACCATACCTATGGGGCTGATGGACACATTCGGTTGGCTAAGCGAATGGTGAGTATGTAGTATTCTGTTTTACTCATAAATGAAACCAGATTGAACTCATATATTTGCAGGAGGCTCAAACTGGAGTTGTCCCGAGCCCAATCGATGTTTATAGGAGAGGGCATCGAGCGAAAAACAGTGAAATCTCCGACGAGCTGTGTAGTCAAGCGGCCGTTGAGCGTATGGTTAGTTGTTGTTAGGATTAATGTTTTCTTGCCATATAGCTATAAATTACATGTGTGCTGAACCTTCTTATTGTATTGCAGGAGACATACGGGAAGGAGATGGTTAGGAAGTATGGAGAAGACTACGATTGGCGAGGAGCACCTACCATCGACGCTGAAGTTGTGCATTCACTTGGAGGCAAGGCACATGGACGGTATGAACTTGTGGCTCTTTTCAATAATATTGGAACTATGATCGAATAGCTAATTTTCTTGTTTTTCAAGATATTCTATGTTTACCGGTGTTATCGATTCGACGGAGTTGCGTTCTCGTGGCGGCTCTTCGTCGCAGGCGGGCTGTGGTAGTAGCAGCCGTAGTCGCCGCTCTGTATCTAGCATGGAGGAAGCTATGAGGGAGCAGCAAGAAAAGTTTCGTGAAGAGCTGCGGCAACAACAAATGAGATTTCTCCAACAGCAATCAGAGTACATGGCTGCTTACAACGCACAGGCGCAACAAGCAATGAACGTGAGTGTCTTATTTATTCTCAACACGCTCGATATTGGTTCTATAACTAATATATTATATTTGCAACAGTCTTGGTTTCCACAGCAGGCACAGCAGCAACCATTTGTTTTCCCTCAGTTTCAGCCGCCGATGCCTCAGTGGGGATTACATGCTCCACCACCTCCACCTCCACCTCAGGTGCTTCAATTTAGTCAAGACTTGTCGTTTGTATCAACATAATTTGAAATCTTTACTAAACTTGATTTTGTAGGGATCCGGGATCATGGGCCACAACACGCCACCACCGGTCATACCAGCACCAGGAGGAGCTTATGCAGGGGAGGGAGCTGATGCAGGAGAGGTTAGTCTGATAAACAATTTGTTTGAATAGTCGTTATACATGTAACCGATGCCGTTATTAATGTCTTCTTTTTTTCTTTAGGATCGAAACCCGTTACACGACTTCGTCGACCAGTTCTTCGCTTCTGGAGGTAGTGGACACAACTCCAACGACCCAAATATGTGATTAAGTTAGCTTTGTGCCGCACTGTGTTATAATGAAATATTTGTGGATTTTATGTTTGTATGGACTATTTGTGGACTTTATATTTGTATGGACTCAAGTTTTATGTTGTGAACTCAAGTATGAATTTTCTGGTATTGTATGAAATTTCTGGTATTGTATGAATTTTGTATGAAATTCTGTTATTTTTCGCATTTTTTCAATTTTTTTTGCTCTGAAATTAGTAATTTTCGGCGGCCTCCCTGGCCGCCGAAAATAAGTATATTATTTTCGGCGGTATTAATTTCTGCGGCTGACTACGTGGCCGCCGAAAATAACAGCTTTATTTTCGGCGGCCAGAGAGCCAGCCGCCGAAAATAGCTTATTTTCGGCGGCCAGGCTCTGGCCGCCGAAAATAAAGCCTTATTTTCGGCCTGTTTTTTTTGGCGGCCAGAGACCGCCGAAAATAAACCCTTTGCCGCCGAAAATAACTTATTTTCGGCGGCAATGGGCTTATTTTCGGCGGCTTCTGGCCGCCGAAAATGCCTGTAGCTGCCGTAGTGACCTTTCAAAATTTTCCATGCACCCCGGCAGTAATAAGATGTATCATGACCTCAGATCCTTGTACTAGTGGACCAAAATGAAGAGGGAAATTGCTAAGTATATATCTGAATGCGACACCTGCCAGAGAATCAAGGCCAGCCATCTGAAGGTAGCAGGCACCTTACAGCCCCTTCCCATACCATCTTGGAAATGTTAGGATATTTGCATGGATTTTATCGTGGGATTGCCCAATACCTCCCGGCACCATGATTCCATCTGGGTCATTGTGGATAGGTTGACCAAGACAGCTCATTTCTTGCCGGTACACACCACCCACAGGACGAAGAAGTATGCATAAATCTACATTGACCAGATAGTTCGCTTGCATGGAATACCAAGGACTATAGTATCTGACAGAGGAGCACCTTTCGTGGCACGATTTTGGGAGCAATTGCAAGAATCACTTGGGACTCATGTAATAAGAAGCTCAGCATACCATCCTCAAACAGATGGTCAGACAGAAAGGGTGAATCAGATTTTGGAAGACATGTTGAGGGCATGTGTGCTACACTATGGAAAGGATTAAGACAACTGTCTTTCATTGGCAGAGTTCTCTTATAATAACAGCTACCAGTCCAGTTTGAAGATGGCGCCTTTTGAAGCCTTGTATGGGAGAAGGTGTCGGACACCGCTAAATTGGTCACAAGTTGGAGAAAGGGAAATTTTTGGACCTGACTTGGTACTTGAACCAGAGGAAAAGGTCAAAGTCATTAAGAGAAATTTAGAGGCTGCTCAGGCTAGGCAAAAGAGCTATCATGATAAGAGGAGGAAGCCTTTACAGTTTGAAGTGGGACACCATGTATATCTTAAGGTGTCACCCACCAAAGGTGTTCAGAGATTTGGAATCAAGGGCAAGTTAGCTCCTCGCTACATTGGACCCTATGAGATCAAGGAAACTTGTGGGCGTGTAGCATATCAATTGAAGTTTCCACCCCACATGTCAGCAGTGCATGATGTGTTCTATGTATCTCAGCTACGAAAATGTGTCCGCTTACCCACTGAAGTACTACCTGAACCGGAAATTGAGACAGAACCAGACTTGTCTTATCAAGAGCACCCCGTCAAGGTATTGGATCAAAAGGAGAGATCAATGCGGGCAAAGTAGATCAGAATGTATAAGGTTCAGTGGAGTCACCATTCAGTAGAAGAAGCTACGTGGGAAACTGAGGATTTTCTACATTCTCGCTTCCCCGACTTTCTATCTAAAGGAGTCGGTACGTAATCCAAAACCCCACCCCCACCTGTCCTTTGAATCTAAATATAAGAAAAACTTAGATGTTAAAGGTATTGTAAGCTTTGAAAATGACTCTAAAAGGACTTCCTTCTGAAGATGCAAAGAGAATGACATTCGAAGATCAGTTAACTAGAGGAACTGGGATGAAGGAAAGAGCAACACACCGACACACCTTCATGGCGCCCCTCCAAAGGACTCTACCTAAAATCTCGGGACGAGATTCCTTTCACGGGGGTGGGCTGTAACACCCCAGGTGTTACTTAGGGTGTTCACCCAAGGCTACACTAATGAACTTATCATCACATGTGGTTTAAGTTGAGCAAAATACACCAAACTTGGGAATCAAGATCCTAAGTAAGTGCAACCCATCTTAAATGTCATGCATTGGTTTATCATGCACATATAATGGGGAGAATTGCCCAAACCCTAATTCAAACCCCTTTGGACAATTAGAGCCCTAGAAGTGACTATGACCATAAGGCTATGAAAACCACATGATCATGACTTGGGCCAATTATAAAAGATGTAGTACACTTAATACCCTACAAAAAATAGTAAGAAAGTGACCCCAAAAATGTTTCATAAAAACCCCAAAAGGCTCACCAAAGAGTTGAGCATAAAAGGAAAATCAGAATTTTTCTAAGTCAAAAACCAACCCTCCTCCAAAGATCAAACATGTTCACCCTCATTCAAACTTCAAAACCACTTGACCCAATTGACAAAGTGGCGCCTAAAGACCTCTAGAACAGCCTAGAAAAGTTTGAACCCAACCCTAAGTCGTTTGACACGACTTGGCACAAGTTTTGTCTCGGTGTGGACAGCTCTGACAGAGCCGACTTCCCACCCCCATATCTCCCTAACCCGACCACATCTCCCCTTGGAACTCACATGAACTAGGTAGCCCTAAGTGCAGGGAAGAGATCTCTCACAGGTCTTAGGGCAAGATTTGCACGTTTTGGCCGCTCAGCAGAGGTTAGAACAAGAGTAGAAACAAACCTACACGTGTTCGACGTGCACTGAGCTCGCCAGAGCACGCCTGACGCCTGCCCTCGCGTGCCCCACGTCGCGCCAAGCCGAGCCAGCGCCGTTGCCCACGCCAGCGCCTATAAAGCCACCAGAGACTTCGACCGTACTCCCCCACGCGTGCTCGACCTCACCGGAGCACCAGATCACTGGCGTTGCCCCGCGCACGGCGTGCCCGCTGCCACCCAAACACCCGCCACCATAGACCGGCCAGCAGAGCCTCTCCCAGCCGCGTCCGACCCTCGAAGTAGACCGTGCATGCCTCGGTGAAGCTCCCCGAGCGAGGAATCGAACTTTGCATCGTCGGAGAAGCCAGTTCACGGTCGCCGGACTTCACTCGACCGCCGGCAAGCGTAGACCGAGCGCCACGGTGAGTCATTCTCTGATTCCTTGCACAAGTCGATTGCTTGACATCCCGTGATGCTCCCCGTGCCCTTGGATTGACCTGTATCGCCGTGGTTAGGCCGGAGCAATTGCCGCCGATGAGTTCACCCGCCTGCGCATGTGGACCGGCCGATTCCGGCCACCACCACCGTCGAGTCGTACCTCGCTGTGACCGCAAGAACCTCCCGGAGCCAACCCCGCCTTTCGCTGGAGCTCCCTCGCCGTTGTTAAGCTGCGCCGCCCTTTTTACTCCCACGGGTACTATTTAAATAGGGGGAGGGACCTCGGGGGAGAAGAGAGAAAGGCCAGGGGGATTTTTGAAGTGTCAGCAACTCTAAGCAATAGTGGCGCAGGGGTATAAATGAAGGGATTGTTTTAAAAGAAGCCCAGGGACTTTGATGTAAAGTGGATTTCCAGAAAACCTTTTTAATATTCTAATTTAAATACAAACAGAACTTGAAAAATTCATAACTTTAATTTTGTTCACCCAAATTGAGTCAAACCAATTTTGCCAGATCCTAAATAATGTAAACTACTTAGGAAAAATATAAAACCCCTAAGTGTTGCAGAAAACTTCAAAGTTTTGATTTAAATGATTAACTGGTCAAAAGCTAAATGAAATAAGGAAAAATGGCTACACTATTAGACTGGGATTAAGAAAATTCAGAGAAGTACTTAATCACTTCCTAACCTATTTAAAAATAATAAACCCTTCTGTACACCAAATTAAGGCAGAGTTTGCTATTTAAATCATTTTCAGCTTCTAGTTAAAGAAAATATATTAGGTAGTTTAAAATAAGAACTAGGGAGTACCCACATTTTTGCTAGCTTCCTTATTCAGTGTAGTTCACTAGAGAATTTTATTATACCTTTGTTTAGTACAAAAGAAATGAGATACCTTTTATTTTAGTAAAACAAGGAAAACTTAGAAAAACCCTAGAAAAATAACCCTGAGGAGAAAACACCCCAAACCATGAGATAACTAATGTTTTGCTATTATGAACATAGAAAAATTATGAGTTCTGTTGTTTGACATTTTTCAAATAACAAGTTAGTTGTAAGTGTCTTTTTAGCATTAAACTTTAGAAAATCTAAACTAAATAACCACTAAGTGGCCCTCTGGGATTTTTGGCACAGAAGCATGTTATTACCTATAGATACCAGCAAAAAAATGAATCTAGTGCAGAACCCACCCCTAGATAAGAGTTGTAGTGCAAAGTGACCCCTTTTGCCCCAACTGTTGTTATTTTTGTCCAGGACATATTCTAATTATTCTAGACCTCAAATTTATAGGACAGACTACAGTGACAAATAGTAACCCAGTGTAGTTTTTACAAAATTTTTGGAAGAAGTTAAATCACTGTTGTAGTTCAAACCCACCCTAAAATCATAAATAGAAAATGAAAGGGGGAATTAATAGTGGAGACTAATGTTACCCTAATCAAACCAGCAAAACCCTTTGAGTGCCTACTAAAACATTTAAGGGGCAATCCAAGTCTTAATCCACTATGCTTATCTCTAGACAAAACCTCTAACCCAAATTGATAAGCCTAACCCACTAAGAGCCTCTTATAACCAGGAAACCCTAGGCTATTCACTAACTTGGTTTTTCTTCACTTAGCATAATGATTTCTAAATCCTGCATAATCATAGCATACATATTTCTTATTCATTGCATTCGATAGATTGCAGCCTCGCTGACGGAGAATACATCCTCGTGCCGGAGCAAGGAGTTGCTGAGGAGGTAGCCCCGGATCCAGCACCAGAGCCTACCCCCGAGGATCTGCCTGCCCCAGCCTTGTAAGGCAAGCCCCAGTTTTATGCATAACCAGTTCTATATATTATTTTACTGCACTTAATGATTGTAGGCATGAATTGTGCACTTAAGTGTAGGAGTTGCCCGAAACCCTAGTTGCATTAACTCAGAATTCCTATTGAGATGGATACTAGTATGCTAGGTCGAGTAGCTGCTTTGCTAATTAGGGATCTCGGTAGAAGTCAAGTGATTTTTCTAGCACTCGCACGAGGTCAGGAAATTGCTTGTATCCAATTTATATCAGAATGATGATGGTCTATTGACAACGGTCCATGGGGATGCGTTGTCTACAAGATGGAAATTGGAATAAGGATTAAGGTGTGGTATCGTGAGTCAAGCGTTTGAACGCACTAAACATATGCTGAGAAATATGGTAAATCGGTAAGCCTAGTACCTGATTGAACCTGGCAGCAGACTTTATTCCTCACGCGACCTGAGACGTGGTCTCCCATTCCGGTTATGGTGGGTACAAGTGCGGTCACTGCACGACGACAGTCGGGGTCAGTGAGGCATTGTACGCCAAGGCGGTGAGCCCTGATCTGCTTACAGGGAATCGATAGGGACGGTCGATGTGTGTGGGAACGGAGTGCCTCGCCACATCGTGTGTTTAGGTTTACCTTGCAAGGATAAAAACTCGATTCGAATCATCTGCTTCTCGCAGCTAATGAGACTGCTTGATCCATGCTGCTACATTGAGTAACAAGTGAAAATGTGATGACTTGGCAAAAGTTGTTGATTGCTAAATGTTTGATACCATGTATGACTAGATAGGTATACATCTAGTCTTAAGAGAGTCACACTAGAACTTGAGAAAGCTAAAACTTAATTTTTAGACTCAGCTAGTGCTTTTGGCAACCAAACCCCTCAGCCAAACAGCTGCATGTCTAGAGATAGAGGAGTAGACTCCTCACACCAGGTAAGTCTAGCTGAGTATTAGTATACTCAGCCTTGCTTGTGACATAATTTTATAGGTTCTCTAGAGGACATGGTTGCTGGAGTGACTTGGCCGTCCATCTTGCCACCGGGTTGGACAGCTGAGTGGGACCCTACCTCAGTAGAGGAGGAGCATGAGGAGTGATGGGACAGGCTTCTCCATCTCTCGGTTTCTTTATCGTTAGTTTTATTCCGCTGCATTCCGAACGATGATCTCTACTTTGCTAAAACTCCGATGCTGATGTAATAATTTGATACTCCTTAATGTATGGTTTTATGCTTTATTGTATTTGCTCTGTGCCTCACCATCGATTGAGTACGTGGTACTTGATCCTGTTAGTGGCCTCGTTGGACTAGATCCGAGGGACTGACGTGTTATTCCCATTTAAGTGTGGTCTAGCCCCTAAGGCGGGACTTAGGCATTTAAGTTGGAATAATTCGGGCGGTTTCGCCACAGCGACCCTCGAGAGAGACTTTACGTGCCTCACTGAAGCTCCCAGAGTGAGGAATCGAGCTCTGCTTCATCGAAGACGCCGGATCAAGGTCACCGGACTTCACCCAACCGCCGGCGAACGTAGACCGAGCTCCACGGTGAGTTATTCTTCGATTCCTTGCACGGGTAGACTCATTAGCACCCCGTGAAACTCCCCGTGCCCTTGGATTGACCTATGTCGCCGTGGATAGGCCGAAGCACCCGCCGCCGACGAGCTCACCTGCCTGTGCTCGTAGACCGGCCGATTCCGGCCATTACCGACGGCAAGCCACACCTCGTCGTGACCGCAAGAACTTCCCGGAGCCAACCTCGCCCTTCGCTGGACCTCCCTCGCCGCCGGTAAGCCGCGCCACCCTATTTCCTTCTTCGGGTACTGTTCAAAGGGGGGAGGGACCTCGGGGAAGAAGGAAAGAATGTCAGGGGGGTTTTTGAAGTGTCAGCGACTCAAATGAATAGTTGCGCAGGGGTATAAGTTAGAGGATTGTTTTAAGAAAAGCCCAGGGTCCTCGGTGTAAACTGGTTTTCCAGAAAACCTTTTCAACAATTCTCATTTAAATACAAACAGAGCTTGTAAAATTCATAACTTCAGTTCTATCTGGCCAAATTTAGTCAAACCAATTTTGCTAGGTTCTAAATAATGTGAACTAGTTAGGAAAAATACAAAACCCCCTAAGTATTGCAGAAGATTTCAAAGTTTTGATTTAAATAGTTATCTGGCCAAAATTTAATTAAAATAGGGAAAAATAGTTACACTATTAGTCTACGGTTAAGAAAAATCAGAGAAGTACTCCCTAAGCTGTTTAAAAACAGTACACTCCTCAGTACACCAAATTAAGGAAGGGTTTACCATTAAAACTTAATTTGGTTCAAAGTTAAGAAAAAATAGAAAAGGTAATTTAAAATAAGAACCAGGGGGCAACCACATTTTTGCTAGCTCACTTATTTAACATAGTTCACTGGAAAATTTTGTTAGACCCTCTGTTAGTACAAAAGAAATACATTACCTTTTATTTTATGAAAACAATGAAAACTTAGGAAAATCTTAGAAAAATAATCCTGAGGAGAAACCACCCCAAGCCTTGGGATAACTCATAATATGTTTTATGAACCTAGGAAAAATGTGAGTTCTGTTGTTTGATATTTTTCAAATAACAAGTTAGTTATAAGTACCTTTTTGGCATTAAACTTTAGAAAATCACAACTAAATATTCAGTAGGCCTTTTTCTGTGATTTTTTAAAAAAAGACCTATTAATCCCTAGGAATCTTGGTAAAAATAAAGGTTGAACTAGAAACCCCAAAGAAATTAGAGCTATAGTGTAAAGTGCCCTTTTACCCTTACTTTTGTTAATTTTGCTCAAGGAGCATCTGAATTGATTTTCCACCTCAAATTTTTAGGAGAACCCACAAATGTCAATGTTTACTCCCTGTAATTTTTATAACATTTTTTGAAAATGTTAACTAACCAAGATAGTTCAAAAATGCTTAATGAGAAGCACAATAGCAAGGAAAAGGGAAATTTGGGAGAAATAGATAATGTACAACCAGAACCTTCCAAGGAACTCATAGAACATAAAAATATAATTAAAGAGGATAATTTTTTTCCTTAAAAATCTCAAAGATGAAAATCTAAAACCCTTAAGTATACCCAAAAGCAACCCTAGAGTATCACTCAACTTAGTACGATTTTACCATGCGTAACCTTTACAATTTATCATGTCATTAATAAGCATATATCTTATTCATTGCATTCGATAGACTGTAATCTCGCTGACGGGGAGTACATCCTCGTGCCGGAGCAAGGAGTTGCTCAGGAGGTAGCCCTGGAGGCAGCACCAGAGTCTACCATTGAGGATCTGCCTACCCCAGCTGTGGAAGGCAAGCCCCAGTTTTATGCATAACCGTTATATATATGCTATTTTACTGCACTTAATGTTTGTAGGCTTGTACTGTGCACTTAAGTGTAGGAGTTGACTCAAACCTTAATTGCATGAACTCAGGATTCCTTTTGAGATGGATACTAGTATGCTAGGTCGAGTAGCTGCTTTACTAATTAGGGATCTCGGTAGAAGTCGAGTGATTTTTCTAGCACTCGCTCGAGGTCAGGAATTGGTTGTATCCATTTTTATATCGTAATGATGATGGTCTGTGGACAACGATCCATGGGGATTGGTTGTCTACGAGACGGAAATTGGAATAAGGATTAAGGTGTGGTACCGTGATTCAAGCATTTGAACATACTAAACACATGCCGAGAAATATGGTAAATCGGTAAGCCTAGTACCTATGTGAACCTGCCCGCAGACTTTACCCCTCACGCGACTTGAGACATGGTCTCCTATTCCGGTTATGGTGGGTACAAGTGCGGTCACTGCACGACGGCAGTCGGGGTCAGTGAGGCATTGTACGCCAAGACGGTGAGCCCTGATCTGTTGCCAGGGAATCGATGGGGACGGTTGATGTGTGTGGGGGTGGAGTGCCTCGCCATGTCGTGTATTTAGGTTTACCTTGCAAGGATGAAACTCGATTCGAATCATCTGCTTCTCGCAGCTAATGAGACTGCTTGATCCATGCTGCTACATTGATTAACAAGTGGAAATATGTTGATCTGGCAAAATATGTTGATTGCTAAAAATGATTGCTACCAGGTATGATTAGCTAGGTATACCTTTAGTCTTAAGAGAGTCACACTAAAACTTGAAGCGCTAAATTTGATTTTAGACTCAGCTAGTGCTTTTGGCAAACCAAACCCCTCAGCCAAACAGCTGCATGTCTAGAGGTAGAGGAGTAGACTCCTCACACTGGGTAAGTCTAGCTGAGTATTAGTATACTCAGCCTTGCTTGTGGCATAATTTTACAGGTTCTATGGATGACATGGTTGCTGGAGTGACTTGGATGTCCATCTTACCACCGGGTTGGACTGTCGCGTGGGACCCTACCTCGGCAGAGGAGGAGCATGATGAGTGATGGGCCAGGCTTCCCCAATCCTCCGTTTGTTTATCATTAGTTTTATTCCGCTGCATTCCGAACAATGATCACTACTTTTGCTAAAACTCCGATGATGTTGTAATAAATTTAATACTTCTTGATGTATGGTTTTGATGCTTTATTGTATTTTCTCTTTGCCTCACCTTCGAGTGAGTACATGGTACTTGATCCTATTAGTGGCCTCGTCGGACTAGATCCGAGGGACTGACGTTTAATTCCTATTTAAGTGTGGTCTAGCCTTTAAGGTGGGACTTAGGCATTTAAGTTGGAATAATTCGGGCGGTTCCGCCACATGCTCATGAGGTCAGAGTGCTCTTGATGCGTAAGCAATGACTCGGTTGTCTTGCATCAAGGCACAACCCAGTCCAGTGCCAGAGGCATCACAATACACATCAAATGTCTTGCTGTTGTCGGGTTGCGCTAACACTGGTGCTGTGGTCAGATGTTGCCTTAATGTATGGAAGGCATCTTCGCACTTCTCACCCCAAACAAACTTGGCTTCCTTCTTCAACAATTCAGTGATGGGCTTCGCAATTCGAGAGAAATCTGGAATGAATCTTCGGTAATAACCAGCTAATCCCAGAAAACTCCAAATCTGTCAGATAGTCGTTGGTGGCTTCCAGTTCATCACCTCTTGCATCTTATCAGGATCAACAGCTATGCCTGCCTAAGAGATAGTGTGACCCAAGAATTTGATTTCCTTTAGCCAAAAATCACATTTTGACAATTTTGCATAAAGACGGTGCTCTCGCAGATGTTGAAGCACTACATGCAAATGCCCGGCATGTTCTTCTTCGTTCTTGGAGTACACCCGGATGTCATCGATAAAAACCACCACGAATTTGTCCAGTTCAGGCATGAAAACAGAATTCATCAGATACATGAAATAGGCTGGTGCATTAGTCAGCCCAAATGACATCACCAAGAATTCATACAGCCCATATCTGGTCGAGAAAGCTGTCTTCGGGATATCACTTGCCTGTATCTTGATTTGATGATAGCCGGAGCAAAGGTCTATCTTAGAAAACACTTTGGCTCTGACCAACTGATCGAAAAGAACATCAATACGAGGCAAAAGATACTTGTTCTTGATAGTCACCGCATTAAAGGGGCGGTAATCTATGCACAGCCTCAAGCTTTCATCCTTCTTTTTCACAAACAAGGCTGGACATCCCCAAGGCGAAGTGCTTGGGCGAATAAAACCCTTGTCCAGCAATTCTTGCAATTGCTTCTTCAATTCTGCGAACTCAGCGGGTGGCATCTGGTAGGGCCTCTTGGAAATTGGTGTTGTTCCCCGTTGCAATTCGATGGCGAATTCAATGTCCCAGTCTGGTGGCATTCCTGGCAATTCATCAGGAAAAACATCTGCATACTCATAGACTACTGGAATCTTCTTCACAGGTGACTCCATCATAGCAAAGGCACATGATTGAGTAGAGTCTTGGCTAGGTAGATACAACACTAGGTCTTTGGAGGTAGGGGAACGAATTTCCAGAGCTCTGGCAGCTACATCCATCACTACTCGGTGATGAGTCATCCAGTCGGCTCCTAGAATGATATCCATACCCTCTAATTCCAAAATTAGGAGTGTGGTTTTGAAGATTTTGCTTCCCATCGATATAGGCACACTTCGGATTAATTGGTTGGTTGCAATTTTACCCCCAGGAGAGGCTATCATGAATGACCCTTTGGTATGACAGAAATGCAATTGACATTTGGCACTAAACTTCTGGCTAATAAAACTATGAGATGCACCAGAATCAAACAAAATTAAAGATGGTTGATTAAAAACTGAAAAGATACCAGTCATGATGGGGCCTCCCTCAGGTAACTCCTCTAGAGTAGTGAAGTTGAGCTTCCCTTGCTTGACTTGTACCTTCTGCTTTTTCCCCTTGTCTTGATTTGGTTCTGGCACCTGCTTCTGCTGGTTTCTTGGGCAATTCTTGGCATAGTGACCCACATTGCCACAAGTGAAGCACTTGTTCCCATTGCCCTGGCGGAACTGCAGCTGCTGCGAAGGCTGATTGTTCCTTGGAGCGGGAGCTGAGAAACAAGTGGGTCCTAGTTGCTACTGCTGCTGAGGTGGCCTGATCACCCATCTGCCTGCCTGCTGCTAAAAACCCCTGCTCTGATTATGAGAAACAATTCGGAATCTCAGGGCCTGAGCGGAGGGTGCTGCCATTGGTGCCTTTCTCTTCTTCTCTGCCCGGTGAGCTACAATACAATCCTCCTGGGAGATGGCCAAATTGACCAACTCATTGAAGTTATCAGCGCGGATAGTGTTGAGATGTTCCCGCAGCATGGTGTTGAGACCCCTGCCGAAGCGGTCTCTCTTCTTCTCGTCGGAATCAGCATGGTAACCTGCATACTAGCACAGGTCGTTGAAGGCCTGGGCGTACTACAATACCGTGCAGGTTCCTTGAGTGAGTGCCAGAAACTCATTCAGCTTGCGATCAAGAATTCCTGTTGGAATGTGGTGCCCTCTGAAAGCGGTCTTGAATTCCTCCCAAGATACTTCATGATCAGCAGGTAGCATAGCACTAAAGTGGTCCCACCAAGTCCGAGCAGATCCACGAAGCTGCTGCGCGGCGAAGCGAATCTTGGTAGCATCAGGGTAGTCTCCCGTGAGGAGGGGAAACTTAGATTCCATAATGAGTAGCCACACATCGGCATCCAACGGATCCTCTGCCTTGGTGAACAAGGGCGGCTGCATACTCAGGAACTCCTGGTAGGTTGCCGCTGCTGGAGGACGCTGTTGCTGGCCTCCACCATACTGCTGAGGGTGGGGTTGACGCTGCAAGAGCTGTCGTAGAATCTCATTCTGCTGGGCCATCAGCTCCTACACTTTGGGAGCTAGAGGATGTGGCAGGGGAACTTGCTCGTTTTGCCCGTGACGCTGCCTAGCTGCCATCTGAAAACAGAGATTGTCGCCAATGTTATCTCAATTCACCAGCTCAAACTACATGTTATTATCTCGTATGGAAAGAAATTTGCAATAATCATAACATTAAGTTCGAAATGAAGATAACATGGTTACATCATCCCACAGATCTCAAAGGTTCTCAAGGGTTACATCAATTAGGGGAAGGTACTCTTAAGCCTAGTCCAAAATCTGCCATTACTAAGCTTGCGTAGGTTTCTATCCGCCTAAAGCGTCAAAACGACTGATCAACCCTAAGTGGTGGAAGCGACACTGGATGCGGGTGAAGCGGGCATCACGGAGGTAGTCCCATTGGCACCAGGGGCTGGTCCTAACTCCTTGGGAGCCTCTTCTCCCTCGCTTCCGGCCTCATTTGCCTCCATCTCCAAGTGGTGCATGTCCAGGTGGTCATTGGCTTCTTCGAGTTCCCGCTGCACATCGTGGAGCTGGTTCTCCAAGACATCAATAGTGTTGTCTTGGATCTCCACCTGCTGCTCCAAGGTGGTAATGCACTAGCTCAGCCTCTCCACCTGCAAATCCTTCTCCACCAACTCAAAGGACAAGTCGACCACAAAAATCTTCTCGGCTGTCGAGGGTGAGCTTGGTGGTTTGAGCGATGTTGGCAAGATGTGCCAAAGCATCGCTTTGCAGGGCCTGAAGGCGATACAGCGCACTCATGCACTGCATAGTGACCCTCCCAACCAAGTAGGGATACATCGCCACACATCCTTCACATGGCTCACACAGATACACCACATGGGGTCATCGTTCTTCTCAGTAGGGAAAAGTCCCAAGGGGTGCATCACCATCTCCAGGGGATGGTAGCCATAGAAAGTTGTCAGGGTCTTCATGGCTGCTGCTTCAGTGGTGTCGTCTATCCTGAATCCAATCGTCTCGGAGTCAAGAGAACGCCAACCCGGCTGAAGGGGATGAGCCTCCAAGGTCAGCTAGACTCGGCAATGGGGTACCCGATGCTCCTCGTACAACTGCATTGTGTACAAAGGGGGCGTAGGGTAACCGGCGGAGTTAAGCACTTCCCAAAAGATGGAAGGAAAGCCATCGTGAGAAAGGAAGTCAGAGCTGATACGAGTGTCTCCTCCACTGGCGGGGGTGGGTGAATTCATCTGCGGAAGGGGATCAGAGGTAAAGATTATGATGGAAGGAAGAAAAATAAAAGAGCCTGGATGGGTTGAAAGGAAGCGGGTCAGCTCAAGTTTTACTTCTTTAGTTCTTAATCCTCCAATTTTTATAATGCATGCATGCTAAAAATAACGGCTCCTCTCTAAAACAATGGGTGCTCCTAGGGCATCCTTCCAAGCTAAGGACTGGCCCACAAGGCCTACTTACTTAGCCACCTATTTTTCCTTCTATTCCTAAGGCCTTTTGTCCTAGGTCTAGTGGTCTAGTCCTGACGATTCTTATCAGTTTCTAAGAAAGTTTTAAATTTTGAAAATTTGGTATTCATGGTTTATTGCCTTTCTCTATGGTGGTATTTGCTCCGATACCAGCTGTGGCAGAACCACCCGAATTATTCCAGCTTAAGTGCCTAAGTCACGCCTCGGGGGCCGTAACACACTTAAATCGGAATAACCTGTCAGTCCCTCAGATCCAGTCTAATAAAGCCACTTAACTAGGATCAAATACCACAATCTCACTCGAAGGTGAGTCACAGAAGAAATACCATAAAGCAGGAAGACCTCAAATTAAGTACTGAATGATTACATAGATCGGAGTTCATAAAATAAGATGCAGCGGATAGTCGATATCGTCGATAGCGAGGAATTGGGCAAGGCCTGGCCCACTACTCGTCCTGCTCCTCTCCTGCCGGAGCAGCATCCCACGCGACCATCCAACCTGGTGGTAGGGTGGTAGGCCAAGTAACACCATCAACCATATCCTGAAGCGTACCTGCAAAAATTATGCCACAAGCAAGGCTGAGTATAATAATACTCATCTAGACTTACCCGGTGTGAGGAGTCTACTCCTCTACCTCTAGACCATGCAGCTGTTTGGCTGAGGGGTTTGGTTTGCCAAAAGCACTAGCTGAGTCTAAAGATCAAGTTTTAGCTTTTTAGTTTCTAGTATCATTATCTTAGCTAAGTTTGCTCCTTCTAAGCATACATGGTAGCAAGCATTTAGTGCAATCAACAAGTTATCTCATGTAAACCTCATTTCATTTCTTACTCAATGTAGTACAAGGGGTCAAGCAGTCTCATTAGCTATGAGAAGCAGACGATTCGAATCGAGTTTTAACCTTGCAAGGTAAACCTAAACACATGACATGTCGGGGCACTCCGTCCCCACACACGTCAACCGTCCCCATCGATTCCCCGTTCGTGGCCAGGGCTCACCGCCTTGGCATATAATGCTCCACTGACCCCGGTTGCCGCCGTGCAGTGACCGCACTTGTAACCACCATAGCTAGCATGGGAGACCCAGTCTCAGGACAAGTGAGGGGAAAAGTCCGCGCCCGGCTTCACTCAGGTACTAGGTTTACCGGTTACCATATTTCCCGGCATGTGTTTAGTACGTTCAAACGCTTGACTCAGATATCCACACATTAATCCTTAATCCCTCTTCCCGTCTTATGGACAAGCATCCTCCCTGGATCGAAGTCCATAGACCAACATAAATCACGTTATCAAGATGAATACAACCAATTCCTGACCTCACGCGAGTACTAGAAAAATCACTCGACTTCTACCGTGATCCTGATTAGCATAGCAGCTACTCGACCTAGCATACTAGTATCCATCTCAAAAGGAATCTTGAGTTCATGCAACTAGGTTTCAACCAACTCCTACACTTAAGTGCATGGTACAAGCCTACAAACAATAAGTGTAGTAAAATAGCATATATAACGGTTATGCATAAAACCGGGGCTTGCCTTCAGATGCTGGGGCTGCGGGGAGATCCTCGATGGCAGTCTCGGGAGCTTGCTCCTGATCTTCCTCTTGGACAGCTCCTTGCTCGGGGATGAGCACGTACTCTCCGTCAGCTAGATTGCAGTCTAATGAATGCAATGAGTGTTGGAACTTGTTCTGCCGAGCAAGTTGATCCAACGGGGGAGTAGAAGTAATGCAGACAAGGTTTTGGTCAAGAGGGCAATTGCTTTCTTGATCTCTCTTCACAAGGGCACTTAACGGGGGTATTTATAGGTGCTTGAGTGCCCAACGCCTTGGGTTAAGTACGCATGTGCCCTCAGGCGCCCAGGTTATCCCCGGAATATTCTCATTAAAGTAGGGTTACAGACTGTAATTACAGGGAAGCCTTTACAAATTAGGCCCGTAATGCTCCGCGGCCACGCATGGCCTGTTATAATGGGCCAGATTACACGTGGGCCTTTGTGTTGGACGACACCGCGGGATGGGACGACCTCGCTAGGAGCCTTCATTCCTCGGCGCAATGGCCGAAGGGTGGAGTCTGCCAGTTGTCTTGTCTCCGTTGGTGCAGCGAGACTGGCGAAGGCATCGAGCGAAGGGGTCTGCCGGTCGTCTTGTCTCCGTTGGTGCAGCGAGACTGGCGAAGGCATCGAGCGAAGGGTAGCGTCTTTGCCTTCGCCCCATCAATGAGTAAGATATATGCATGACATAATATGAAAGCTAGCACTTAATCTTTAAAGGTGAATGATTAAATTAACGCGGTAGAGCTTAATCTTGCTACTTGAAGGTTCTTCGAGTATACTTAACAATTCAGGGTTAAGCTTAGTTAACTAAGTGGTAAGTCCATTTTAGTGTTCCACTAAATTCCTTTTAATGTCTTAGTGAGAATTTATCTAGATTTCTAGTTGAATTTATTGGAGCGAGGTTTATTATTTTCCTTTCTTCTTCTTGTTTCCTTTATGCTTTTAAGGTGGGTTTGAACTACAAGTTATATAAATAAATTTCCACAAATTCTGAAAAATTTACAGTGGCTTCTTACTAGTGAAAATTTTCTGTCTCAAAATTTGGGGTTGAAACAGTGAGGGGTTCTCTCTGTATATAATTATCAAATATTAGGGCAGAAGGGGTGTTTTGAACTACATCTCCTTTTTAACAGTGAGGTTTTCTCTAAGACATATTTTTTCTGGTATTTAGATGTTATAACATGACTTTGCACCAAGTTTTAGCCATTAATACTCAATAGTTATTTTACCATGATTTTCTAAAGTTTCTAGCCAAAGGGGTGCTTTCTACTACCACTATATTTGAAAAATATCAAACAACAAATTTCTGATTTTTCCTAGCTTCTTCTTTGCGCAAGAGCAATCATTTTGAAGTTTGGCATCTTTTTGATTAAGGGAAGGGGTGGTAGGAATTATTTGGATTATATGGCCTTTTTCATGAAGTAGTAGCAATGGGTATTATTGTTAGCTTTCAATTGGGGTTTGCATTTTTCTTTGGTGGCCTACTTCATCACTAATCTAGTAAAAATTTATTTGCTCAGTGTTGCACATTTTTGGCTTACTCATGATTTAATCAAAATATGGCTTAATATCAAGTTCTATTTGTTTACCCTATCTAAAATGATGGGCTGGATTTTTGGCTTACTCATGAGTTAATCAAAATATGGCTTATTATTTTTGTAGTGGGGTTCTAGTGGTTACAAGTCCACTTGATTTTTATTAGCAATTTTGGATTTGCTTTTATTATTCTAATAATTAATTTCTAGTTGGAATAATGCTAAATAAAACATTTCACTTTGATTCTGTTTTGGACTAGGGGTCCCTTTATTTTTCCTAGGTTCTCTGTTACTTAAGTAAGCTAGGAAAAATAATTGCAGTCACTAATCATTTATTTCTAATATCTTTCTGAATTTCTTAAGTTTTGGGAAAAAATGGATTTTATTGGATAACCCTACTTAAACTTTCAATAACGGGGTGTCTAGTATTTTTAAACAGTGTCTAATTGGGGTTTGAACATTTGCAAGTTTTCTCAAGTTCAGCACAGAAGCATAACTAATTTTCTTTAATTTAATAAGGTTTGGTCAGTTTCTATAATTAATTTCAAACTCTAAAATTCAAAACAAAAAAATGGGGTTCAGTATTTTTAATTGATAGTCCATAATATTTTGAATCCAGCAAAATTGGTTTGACAATTTTTAGTTAAATATTCCTCAAGTTATGAATTTCCTAAGTTCTCTACTGAAATAAATAAAGATCAATTATAAATAGTTTAAATAAAGGCAGTTTTGCGCTGAGGTCCCTGGCGAAAGATTTTGAAGGAATTACAGACAGGTCCCCGGGGCACTATTAATTTGAGTCTGCGGCTCTGCGGAAAACCCCCTAGGGTTTCTGGAAATCGAACCCGCGGTCCCTCCCTAATGGAACAGTGGCCACGGAGAAGAAAGGGGCGGAGGGGCTTACAGCGGCGAGATTGCTCCGGTGAGGTGGTCGAGGATGTAGGGGAGGTCTCGGGGATCACAGCGATGTGCGGGTCGCCGTCGGGGATGGTCGGAGTCAGCCGGTCCACGTGCGCAGGCGGAGATGCTCGTCGGCGGCGAGGAATCCGGCCTAACCATGGCACGATAGGTCAATAGGACGGGTCAGAGAGATTCATGGGATGCTAGGGAAGACATGCGTGCAAGGAATTGGAAAATGACTTACCGGTTAGCTCGGTCCATGCGCGGTGGCGGAAGACCGAAGTCCATGACATTTAATTGTAATCATAATGCAATCTATTAAGGACTAGATAGTCTTTTCCTCCTTAAGTCGGTATCGTCCTTCGTCTTCGTCATAATACTAAGCCAAAGCTCCTTCAGTCATAGCTTCGACTTCTATCCGCATCATCTTCGGGTTGTATCTTCATGACGCGTATGCCTTTGTGGTATCTTGCCAAAGTTGTTTTTGCCTTGAGGACCTTCGGCGAGAAAGAAGACCCCCAACAGGTTCGAAAACCCTGAGTACGGAGTGTACTTTTGCAAGTCTTACCCTTCAAAGGAAAAGACTCTCAAGGATATGCTGGCTTTTGGGAATCAAGGTAAAGCTCATCAAAATTCAAAGACTCTGTTTGCAAAAAAAGCTTACTATGAGTGGATCCTTAAAAATCCATTTTTATTATCAGGTTAAGTAGTTACCCGTATCAAGAGTTCTTTCTATCTTAGATCAAACACTTGGTCTATAGTAGCCATCTTTTATCATCCCTTCATTTCACTGGATTGCTATGTGTAAGTCAGTGACCAAGTCTTCATGTCCAAAAAGTAACGGCGATCCGAATCGATTAATACCCAGCTGGGGATCTCCAACAACATGACATATGTAGCACTTAACCCTTGCATATGTCAACTCACCACTGGCTTTCTCAAGACCCGAATGGGTTCACGCCAACCGAGAGCACAGATACACCACCGTCTAGCCTCTTGCCATGGAGGGTACACGCTACTCTCGCCATCTCTCCACTCTCATTGTGTGGTGGCCTTTCTAGTATTGGTCCGACTAAGGCAAATCTTACACATGATGAGGCATGTGGCCAGTTAAAAGGTCCTCGATCATCAGGCC
The DNA here is from genome assembly GCA_029449295.1 of Zea luxurians. NCBI lineage: Eukaryota > Viridiplantae > Streptophyta > Magnoliopsida > Poales > Poaceae > Zea > Zea luxurians. The sequence continues at coordinate 4,777,359 of JAOPSE010000033.1, forward strand.
TACATCGGTTCGGTCCTTAATCGACTCAGAAGGACACACTACATCGAGACTTCCTTCTCGTGCAAGTCACCCGCCTGGTCTCGTCTTTATCATTTAAACCCAAAGTTTGGTACCTAATAGAGGTACATCTTTTCAGATGTTGAACCCATCACGGCCATGATGGATTCACCATCATGAGTCTTTTCTTTGTAAAATCCCCATTCATATGAAGCATCAACTTTTGTGTAAAACAAAACATTTTGTTTTCTATAGCACAGCTAAGCATTAGAAAACATTATGTAAATCAGGTAACAAGGAATAGTAATCAATTCCAAGAAAGGGAATGCATCAATTGGTTAGCACACAACTCCTATCACCTAATGCATCATCTCAAGTGATAAAGAGTTTTAAAAAACATCAAGGAAAGGGATAATGCACCAAGGCTTGCCTTGTGTTGCAGGAGGTTCTGGGTCTGTTCCACAGATGTCGAAGTAGAAGTTACTCTCTACTGGTGGATTCTCAACTTGAGGGACAACTTATTCTTCAACTACTATGTCTTCCTCATTTTCTATACATAATAGTACATATACATGAATGCTTATGTGATGTTATGAATATGCCATTACATAATAGAAACATACTAAGTTGTATATTGAATACAACTTTCCTTCATGGTATAAACTAACCACTAGGGTTTCCTAAATTAGGATTCTATCAGTATTAAGCAACTAATCCTTAAGAGGCTAGTTTATTGGGTTTGGGACCAAACAATGTCAAAATTATCTCAAACTTGACCCAAGGTCTTCAATCATCAAAATAAACTTACCCAAAAAGTTTTATTATTTTTAGAGCTACTAAATTAATTCTAAAATTCTAAAAGGCTGGGTTTAGGCATCTTTAAATGCTAAGTAATTCTAGGTTTGGAATAAAAATCTTGGAACTATTTTTATTAAATACTGGATGATTTTAGGAGTATAGCAAAATTGGTCTCATAATTTTCTCATTTTTTATTATTTTCTACACATTTCCTAATCTAGTGGTAAAAAGAAAAGGAAAATGAATGAACAGTATTGGGCACATTCCAGCCCGAACCAGCCCACCACCATGTTAAACGTGCCCCCGCGCGCACCCGCGCTGGTGACTTTGCGCTGAGGCCCCTGGCTATTCGAAAAACCAGTAAAGAATCCCTATACCCTATTCACGTGTTTCACTGACATGTGCACTTAAGTCCCTCTCTTCTTTCTTCTTCGCATGACCGTGTCCCCAACCATGGACAACGACGTAGGTTGCTCCGGCGAACTTGTACCGGCCAATATACTCTATAATCCCTACTTGAATTTGTTCTACACCTAATTCTACCATTGGCGCTCCACTGGGGGTCAACAATTAAGCACAAACACCATCCTAGAGCTTGGTCTACGGGCACCCGCGGATTTGAGGCTTTCCCGGCTCGTTCCAAATGATCTAGCGCGGTATAGCTCAATCGACTGAGCCGATGAGCATCACAAGCACATGAGGGTGTTACAACACGATCAAGAAGGATGAGGACGGACCTGAGGGTGGCTAGCCACGGCGAGATGCCAACGGCGGTGATTTTGGCTGATTTGGGGGAAAAACCAAATTCTTGGTCTATGGAGGCTAATCGGTGGTGAGGGTTGGTGTTCTGGCTTCGTAACAATCTAACATAGTAGGCCACACAGTCAATTTATAGCATCCGCAAGAGGTGGCTCCGAATTCCGGAAAGGTAAGCTGGTGGCCGGAGAGGAGGTGAGTCACCGGAGTCGCATATCATGGAATTACTAGGCAATGGTTTACAGTGGTTACTGCCTAGTCTTCACGGCCCACGACGACATGGTGAAATGGCTTAAGGTGTGTCATGGTTGAGGGAAACGTTGGCACGACGACAGTGGTCGCGCGGCCACGTCGCTGGTGCAAGAGGGTACGACGGCCACATCACGGTCTCATCCATGGTCAAGATCTTTTCACCCGCCACGGTTATCCACTTTACACAGGCACGAATCGCGGCGGCCGATGTGAATTACGGTGCAAGTTCACGGCGGCGATGTTTACTGAACCTGGAATCTGATTCAGGTTACTGTACCATAGGAGCTCCATTCAGTGTGTCTGACAGAGTAAGTTTGGAAGCGATTTACTCCAAAAATCGTACAACACCAGGCCAAGCTCGGTGTTACAAATTTATTCACTAATGTGAGGGCTTCAACTTTGCCACGGTGACTACAAACTATCTCCAAAGTTGACCAAATGTCACTGAACTTCAATTTTCAGAACTGAAGTTGTGTGACAGTCTGACTTCTAGGACATTTTATCCCAATTTCTAAGTAGCTTTAGGGCTTAACCACTTAATCAAACTTGTACCCCTTTAGTACCTCTATAAACTTGTTGTAGTGACCTAGGGCAGAATCTCCATGGATTAAGAAATACAAGGTCCCAAAGTTAGCTCAATCACACTGATTTCAGAGTTAGCCATCTGGGTGCCCTTGGGAACTTTTACAAATTACTCCAATTTATTCCACAATACTTGAAAATCTTCCAATGTAAAAGTTGTTTGGTTTTCAATATTCTACCACTTTGATATATGCACTTTGGTCCAAAAGTGTATAGAAATTGAAATCACCATATATGGCACAAATTAGGGTTCCAATTAGGGTTTTGAGTGTTCTAGGGTTTGTGTGCCACTCAAACTTTCCAAATTGAGTCCCTTATGAACATTTCAACTAACCTTTGAGACAAAACTCAATTTGCTATCACACACATCCTCATACCTCTATCCCTTGGTTAAGTACCCCATTCTAGGGTTAAGAAGCACTTCAAGTCATCACATCACAACTTGTTTTGAGGTTTTAACCTAGTGGATGCATTCTAGGTGTAACAAACATGATGACATGTCAATGTGTATGATGTTATGCTCAAGTTTTAGTTCTTGTAACACTAGGGGTGTTAGAAATTCCAACCTTTTCTAAAGTAAAACTTGTTTAGAAACCCATGTTGGATTGGATGTTAGGAGAATAAGGATAGACCTAGGACGAGAAGCCTTATGAATAGATGGGTAGCTTGGTGGCTATATAAGTAAGTCGTTCATGTTGTTACTGTAATAGGTGGGATGCCCTAGGAGCACCCCTATGATTGATGAGAGGACATCAGTACAAGCATGCATGCATTCTAATCATAATTATAAAATTTGCAAGTCAAACTAGCAAAAATAGAAAGAGTGTATTAAACCTTGACATCTTAAAAAACCAGGATAAATAAACTGCTAAGAAAAAAGTAAACTATGTCAACATAGGATGACCATTGTGAATCTTTCCTGATTTACCCTCATCACACCTTTTTTTCCTTTCTAGTGTTTTCCCCTACACTTAGACTCACCCTTCTTGCACAGATAGCTTCACCTACATCGACTGATGGAGGAGACACTCGCTTTAGCTTCGACTAGCTTTCCTGGGAGGGCTTTCCCTCTATTTTGGAGGAAGTGTCGAGCGCAGTTGGGTACCCCGCTCCATGTCTGTACACGATGCAGTTGTACGAGGAGCACAGAGTGCCACATTGCAGGGTTTGGCTAACCTTGGAGACTCACCCCCTACAGCTAGGTTGGCATTCGCTAGACTCTGAGATAGTCGGATTCAGAGTATAGGACACCACAGACGTTGCAACCTTGAATGCTCTTACGACCTTCTGCGGATATCACCCACTGGAGATGATGATGCACCCTCTCAGACTCTTCCCCGTTGAAAAGAGGGATGATCCGATGTGGTGTGACCGAGTACGCCATGCCAAGGATGTGTGGGCCATGCACCCCGACCAGGTTGGTGAGAGCACCTAGAGGGGGGGAGTGAATTGGTGATCCTGTAAAAACTTGAAACTTAAAGCCACAAACTTGATTAGGTGTTAGAGCAATAAAGCCAAGTGGCTAGATAGGAGTTCTTGCTAAACACGATAACCACAAAGAAATCAACATAGAGAGGCATAGTGGTTTATCCCATGGTTCGGCCAAGTCCAACACTTGTCTACTCCACGTTGTGGCGTCCCAACGGACGAGGGTTGCACTCAACCCCTTTCAAGCGATCCAAAGACCCACTTGAATACCATGGTGTTTTGCTTTCGTTTCACTATATCCCACTTGTGAGGAATCTCCACAGCTTGGAGCCTCTTGCCCTTACAATTTGATTATCACAAAGAAGCACGGAAGTAAGGGTGGGAAAAGCAACGCACACAAGACACATAATCAGAGCACAAACACGCACACTAGTCACAACTTGAGCTCGCAACACAACTCGAAGAGTTCTCTACTCAAATGGTGCTCTAGTTGCTATCACAAAGAATCAAATGCGTGGAAATGGAGTCTTGGTGCTTAGGGATGCTCAAAGAATGCTTGGTATACTCCTCCATGCGCCTAGGGGTCCCTTTTATAGCCCCAAGGCAGCTAGGAGCCGTTGGAAGCAATCCAGGAAGGCAAATCTTGCCTTCTGTCGGGTGGCGCACCGGACAGTCCGGTGCACCACAGGACATCCCCTGTTCATAGTCCGGTGCAGATTGCTTTCCTAATTTGGCGCAGTCGACCGTTGAGGATTTGGAGCCGTTGGCGCACCGGACACTGTCCGGTGCACACTGGACAGTCCGGTGCCCCCATCCGACCATTGGCTCGGCCACGCGTCACGCGTGGATTGCGCGACCAACCGTTGGCGCGCTCGACCGTTGGCTCATCGGACAGTCCGGTGCATCACCGGATAGTCCAGTGAATTTTAGCCATACGCTTGTTGACTTCTTCCCGAGAGCGGCGACTTCCCCGCAGACGACTCACCGGACAGTCCGATGCACCACTGGACAGTCCGGTGATTTATAGCCGTACGCCGCCGTCGAGACCCGAGAGCAGTCTGTTCACTAGGACTAGTCCTGGCACACTGGACACTGTCCGGTGCACCACCGGACACTGTCTGGTGCACCACCGGACAGTCCGGTGCATCAGACCGAGCAGCCTTTTGGCTGAACATAGCCAACTTATCTCCAAAGTGATTTCTCCTGTTTCTAGCACTTAGACACAATACATTAGTCTTCAAAACAATGTACTAAGTCTAGAAACATACCTTTAATCTTAATTTGCATTTCTTGAGTCTTTGGCACAATTATAACTCAAGGCATTTTTGTGTGAAGCACTAAATCACCAAAATCTTATAGAAATGGCCCAAGGGCACATTTCCCTTTCAATCTCTCCCTTTTTGGTGATTTATGCCAACACAATGAAAAGCAACTCAAAGAAGCGCAACATCAATGTAAATGAGAACAAAATTTTGTTTTGATTCAAATTTGACATATTTGGATCATTCTTTGCCACCACTTGGTTTGTTTTCACAAATCAAACTCAATTTCCTATCTCTAAGTCAAAATCACTTGGTGAGGCATAGAGAGAGATATTCCAAGAGAAATTGATCAAGGATTCAAAAACTCCCCCTTTTTCCATAATTAACCATTCTCCCCACAAGAGAACAACTTTTGACAACAAGAGTATTTTGACAAAACAAAAGCTCTAACTCTACTATTTTCAAAATTCTCAAGTGGTAGCTGATCCATTTCTTACTTTGGCCTTAATTTCTCCCCCTTTGGCATTAAGCACCAAAACAGGATCATTATTGGCCCTTGAACCTCATTGCCTTACCAAAATCTTCAATTAAGAGTAAAAAGGCAATAAGAACATGGAGATGAACTTGGAGTAAATAACCCTCTCATCGGAGTGCAGTGGAAGTCTTTCATGGTCCAAGTCCATCTTTCCCTTTCAATCTACCTTTGAGACTAAATCAAGCAAACTCAAGCACATGATTAGTCTTAAAGGGTCAAGTTGTAGCATGCCCCCCCCCTAAATAAGTGCATCACTTGCAAATGGACTTGTGAGGTCCGGGGATCATGAGTACAACTTGAGCACCACAAATAAATAATATGCATAAAGGAACATGATCAAAGGCATAAAACACATGTATGCTCTATATCAATCCAAGTTACGCGAATCTAAGACATTTAGCTCACTACGCAGCCTGCAAAAGGTCTTCTCATCTAAAGGCTTAGTAAAGATATCGGCTAGCTGGTTCTCGGTGCTAACATAAAACACTTTGATATCTCCCTTTTGCTGGTGGTCTCTCAAAAAGTGATGCCGGATGTCTATGTGCTTTGTGCGGCTGTGTTCAACAGGATTATCCGCCATGCGGATAGCACTCTCATTGTCGCATAGGAGTGGGACTTTGCTCAGATTGTAGCCAAAGTCCCGGAGGGTTTGCCTCATCCAAAGTAGTTGCGCGCAACACTGTCCTGCGGCAACATACTCGACCTCAGCGGTGGATAGGGCAACGGAAGTTTGATTCTTAGAACTCCACGACACCAAGGACCTTCCTAGGAATTGGCACGTCCCTGATGTACTCTTCCTATCGACCTTACATCCAGCATAGTCGGAGTCTAAATATCCAATTAAGTCAAAGGTAGACCCCTTTGGATACCAGATCCCGAATCAAGGCGTAGCAACTAAATATCTAAAAATTCGCTTAACAGCCACAAGGTGACACTCCCTTGGGTCGGATTGAAATCTAGCACACATGCATACGCTAAGCATAATATCCGGTCTACTAGCACACAAATAAAGTAAAGACCCTATCATAGACCGGTATGCCTTTTGATCAACGGACTTGCCTCCTTTGTTGAGGTCGACATGTCCATCGGTTCCCATTGGTGTCTTTGCAGGCTTGGCGTCCTTCATCCCAAACCGCTTGAGCAAGTCTTGCGTGTACTTTGTTTGAGAGATGAAGGTGCCGTCCTTGAGTTGCATCACTTGGAACCCAAGGAAGTAGTTCAACTCGCTCATCATCGACATCTCGAATTTCTGTGTCATCACCCTGCTAAACTCTTCACAAGACTTTTGATTAGTAGAACCAAATATTATGTCATCGACATAAATTTGGCATACAAATAGATCACCGTCACAAGTCTTAGTGAAAAGAGTTGGATCGGCTTTCCCAACCTTGAAAGCATTAGCAATTAAAAAGTCTCTAAGGCATTCATACCATGCTTTTGGGGCTTGTTTAAGTCCATAGAGCGCCTTAGAGAGCTTACACACGTGGTCGGAGTACTGTTCATCCTCAAAGCCAGGGGGTTGCTCCACGTACACCTCCTCCTTGATTGGACCGTTGAGGAAAGCGCTCTTCACGTCCATTTGGAACAACCTGAAAGAATAGTGAGCGGCATAGGCTAACAAAATACGAATCGACTCTAGCCTAGCCACAGGAGCGAAAGTCTCCTCAAAGTCCAAACCTGCGACTTGGGCATAACCTTTTGCCACAAGTCGAGCCTTGTTCCTTGTCACCACCCAATGCTCGTTCTGTTTGTTGCAGAACACCCACTTGGTTCCCACAACATTTTGCTTGGGACGTGGCACCAGTGTCCAAACTTCATTTCGTTTGAAGTTGTTGAGCTCTTCCTGCATGGCCAACACCCAGTCCGGATCTAGCAAGGCCTCTTCTACCCTGAAAGGCTCAATAGAAGAGACAAAAGAGTAATGCTCACAAAAATTAGCTAATCTAGAGTGAGTGGTTACTCCCTTGCTAATGTCACCCAAAATCTGGTCGACGGGATGATTCCTTTGAATCATCGCTCGAACTTGAGTTGGAGGGGCCTGTGGCGCTTCTTCCTTCTCAACTTGGACTTCTTGTGCTCCCCCTTGATCACATGCCTCCTCTTGAGGAACCTGTTCATCATCTTGAGTTGGGGGGTGCACCGTTGTTGAGCAAGAAGGTTGATCTTGCTCCTTGTGTTCCTGTGGTCGCACGTCTCCAATCACCATGGTAGGAATCACGTCCGTTGGAACATCATCCTCATCTACATCATCAAGATCAACTTGCTCTCTTGGAGAGCCATTAGTCTCATCAAATACAACATCGCTAGAGACTTCAACCAAACCCGATGATTTGTTGAAGACTCTATACGCCTTTGTATTTGAGTCATAACCTAACAAAAACCCTTCTACATCTTTGGGAGCAAATTTTGAATTTCTACCTTTCTTCACCAGAATGTAGCATTTACTCCCAAAAACTCAAAATTACGAAACGTTGGGTTTGTTACCGGTTAGTAGCTCGTATGACGTCTTCTTGAGGAGGCGATGAAGGTAGACCCGGTTTATGGCGTGGCAAGCTGTGTTCACAGCTTTCGACCAAAACCGCTTGGGCGTCTTGAATTCTAGAAGCATCGTCCTCGCCATGTCTATAAGTGTCCTGTTCTTCCTCTCTACCACACCATTTTGTTGTGGTGTGTAGGGAGCGGAGAACTCGTGCTTGATTCCTTCATGCTCAAGAAACTCCTCCACTTGCAGGTTCTTGAACTCGGACCCGTTGTCGCTTCTAATCTTTTTCACCTTCAGCTCAAATTCGTTTTGAGCTCGCCTTAGAAAGCGCTTGAGGGTCCCTTGGGTTTCTGATTTATCCTGCAAAAAGAATACCCAAGTGAAGCGGGAAAAATCATCAACAATAACAAGACCATACTTACTTCCCCCGATGCTGAGGTAGGTGACGGGTCTGAAGAGGTCCATATGCAATAGCTCCAGAGGTCTTGATGTAGTCATCACATTCTTGATGTGATGAGCACTTCCCACTTGTTTTCCTGCTTGACAAGCTGCACAAGGTCTATCTTTTTCGAAAGATACATTTGTTATACCTAACACATGTTCTCCCTTTAGAAGCTTGTGAAGGTTCTTCATCCCCACATGTGCTAGACGGCGATGACACAGCCAGCCCATGCTAGTCTTAGCGATTAAGCATGCATCTAGATCGGCCTCCTCCTTCGAAAAATCAACTAAATAGAGTTTGTCGTCTAGTACACCCTTAAAAGCTAATGAACCATCACTCCCTCTAAAGACAGACACATCTACGTTTGTAAATAAGCAGTTGTAACCCATATTACATAATTGACTAACGGACAACAGGTTATAACCGAGCGATTCTACTAAAAACACATTAGAAATGGAATGCTCAGAAGAAATAGCTATTTTTCCTAGTCCTTTAACCTTGCCTTGATTCCCGTCACCGAATATGATTGAGTCTTGGGAATCTTTGTTCTTGACGTAGGAGGTGAACATCTTCTTCTCCTCTATCATGTGGTTTGTGCATCCGCTGTCGATAATCTAGCTTGAGCCCCCGGATGCATAAACCTGTAAGGCAAATTAGGCTTGGGTTTTAGGTACCCAACTCTTGTTGGGTCCTATAAGGTTAGTAACAATAGCTTTAGGGACCCAAATGCAAGTCTTGTCTCCCTTGCATTTGGCTCCCACCTTTTTAGCAATCACCTTTTATTTTTACATGAAAGAATAAATTTAGCATTGCAAGCATGAAAGACAGTGGTAGATCCATTATACACTTTCCTAGGAGCATGAGACACAGAATTCCTCCTAGATCTACCATTAAAGTTTGAACTTGAAGTAATCATGGCATGAGAGTCAAAGGCGTCATAACTCCTATCATAATGAACATTTCTAGAATATTTCCTATCATGATACAAGAAAGCATGATTTTTATGAACACTATTAGCCAAAGGGGCCTTCCCTTTCTCCTTGGCGGAGATGGGAGCCTTATGTCTTGTTAAGTTCTTAGCTTCCCTTCGGAAGCCAAGCCCATCCTTAATAGAGGGGTGTCTACCACTAGTATAGGCATCCCTTGCAAATTTTAGTTTATCAAAATCATTTTTGCTAGTCTTAAGTTGGGCATTAAGACTAGCTACTTCATCATTTAATTTAGAAATGGAAATTAAATGTTCATTGCAAGCATCAACATTAAAATCCTTACACCTATTGCAAATTACTACATGCTCAATACAAGAACTAGATTTATTTGCAACTTCTAGCTTAGCATTTAAATCATCATTCAAAATCTTCAAGCTAGAAATAGATTCATTGCAAATAGACAATTCAGAAGATAGTAATTCATTCCTTTTAATCTCTAAGGCAAGAGACTTTTGAACATTAACAAATTTATCATGCTCCTCATACAAGATGTCCTCTTGCCTCTCTAGCAGTCTATCTTTTTCATTCAATGCATCAATCAGCTCATTAATCTTTTCTATCTTAGCTCTATCTAATCCTTTGAACAAGCTAGTGTAATCAATTTCATCATCATCACTAGAGTCCTCATCACTAGAAGTAGAGTACTTGGGAGTTTCTCTAGTGATTACCTTCTTTTCCTTTGCCATTAGGCAAGTGTGGCGCTCATTGGGGAAGAGCGACGATTTGTTGAAGGCCGAGGCGGTGAGTCCCTCGTCGTCGGAGTCAGACGACGAACAATCCGAGTCCCACTCTTTGTCGAGATGTGCCTCACCCTTCGCCTTCTTGTAGGCCTTCTTCTTTTCCCTCTTCCCGCCTTTCTCTTGTTCCTGGTCATTAGTGTTGTCGGGACAATTAGCTATAAAATGACCATACTTACCACACTTGAAACAGGAGCGCTTCCCCTTCATCTTGTTCTTGTTGGAATGCTCCTTGCGACCCTTTAGCGCGTCTTGAAGCGCTTGATGATGAGGGCCATTTCTTCCTCGTTAAGCCCCGCCGCCACAACTTGCGCCACCTTGCTTGGTAGCGCCTCCCTGCTACTTGTTGCTTTGAGAGCAACGGTTTGAGGCTCGTGGATTGGGCCATTCAACGCCTCATCAACGTATCTCGCCTCCTTTGTTATCATTCGCCTGCTTACAAACTTCCCAAGTATTTCCTCGGGCGTCATCTTGGTATACCTAGGATTTTCACGAATAGAGTTAACAAGATGAGGATCAAGGACAGTGAAGGACCTTAGCATAAGCTGGACGACGTCGTGGTTCGTCCATCTCGTGCTTCCATAGATCCTTATTTTGTTGACCAGGGTCTTGAGCCTGTTGTATGTTTGGGTTGGCTCCTCCCCCCTGATCATTGTGAACCTTCCCAGTTCGCCCTCCACCAACTCCATCTTGGTGAGCATGGTGACATCGATTCCCTCATGCGAGATCCTGAGGGTGTCCCAGATCTGCTTGGCGTTATCCAAGCCGCTCACCTTATAGTACTCTTCACTGCACAAGGATGCTAAAAAAACAGTGGTAGCTTGTGCATTTTTGTGAAATTGTTCATTTATAAACATGGGATTATCCGAACTATCAAAATGCATTCCATTCTCTACTATCTCCCATATACTTGGATGAAGAGAGAACAAGTGACTACGCATTTTGTGACTCCAAAATCTGTAGTCCTCTCCATCAAAGTGTGGAGGTTTACCAAGAGGAATGGAAAGCAAATGTGCATTTGAACTATGCGGAATATGAGAATAATCAAAAGAAAAGTTTGAGTTGACCATTTTCTTTTTCTCGTAGTCGTCGTCGTCGTCGTCCTTTTAGGAAGAAGAAGACTCGTCGCTGTCGTAGTAGACAATCTTCTTAATGCGTCTCTTCTTCTTCCCGTCCTTCTTCTTGTGACTTGAGCCCGAGTCTGTGGGCTTGTCGTCTTTTGGCTCATTGAGGAAGGACTCCTTCTCCTTGTCATTGATCACCATCCCCTTTCCCTTAGGATCCATTCCTTCGGGCGATTAGTCCCTTTCTTGAAGAGAACGGCTCTGATACCAATTGAGAGCACCTAGAGGGGGGTGAATAGGTGATCCTATAAAAACTTGAAACTTAAAGCCACAAACTTGATTAGGTGTTAGAGCAATAAAGCCAAGTGGCTAGATAGGAGTTCTTGCTAAACACGATAACCACAAAGAAATCAACACAGAGAGGCACAATGGTTTATCCCGTGGTTCAGCCAAGTCCAACACTTGCCTACTCCACATTGTGGCGTCCCAATGGACGAGGGTTGCACTCAACCCCTGTCAAGCGGTCCAAAGACCCACTTGAATACCATGGTGTTTTGCTTTCGTTTCACTATATCCCACTTGCGAGGAATCTCCACAGCTTGGAGCCTCTCGCCCTCACAATTTGATTATCACAAAGAAGCATGGAAGTAAGGGTGGGAAAAGCAACGCACACAAGACACAAAATTAGAGCACAAACACGCACACTAGTCACAACTTGAGCTCCCAAAGCAACTCGAATAGTTCTCTACTCAAATGGAGCTGTGATACCCGGTTTGCAAAGAAGAGAAGTTGGGGGTTATTCTTTTTGTTTTTTTTGTTTCCTCATTCGGTTGTTGCATTTTGGGGATTTGGAATTTGTGGAAAACATTCACAACTAGGGCAGTAGAATTTCTTTGGTTTGGCGCTTGCGATGGGGTTAGGAGCTGTCGCGTGGGCTAGTTGGGCCGCGATTAGTGATTCGGCCCATTATCCTTCCCAAACCCTAGCCGCCCTCCCCCTAACCCCCTTCCCCTTTGTGCAGCCGCCCCCCCCACTTCCCCACCCTTTGGCCGCCGCCCCCCCTTCCATCTCCTCCTCTCTCAATCCTTGCAGCCACACCACCAAACCTAGCCGGCCCCCCCCCATCTACTCCTCCCAAAAGGTGCCATTCCTTGCCGCTCGGATCATCGTCGCGTGGTGCGAATCTTCAATCGTTTTGGTGGAGGGAAGAAGGGAGGAAGGAAAGGGGGAGAATCCAAGGTGATTTTTGTGTTCATCTCTTATTCATTTGCGCTGCAATCCAATTGATTAGTTGTTGCGTATGCGATTGGGTAGAGGGGGCTGTCCAGAATTTTAAGTGGTGGATGAACAGCAGTAGTTCTAGCAGTTTCTGGGCATTTTTCGTGGGAAATTAATGGGAATCAGTTTGAGGATCATGTAGAACTTTGTCTTACCTTTCCAACGAGTATTTATGCGCCCAATTTGGAGTTATAAATTAAAAGTTATCACTGTTTGAATCCGGGTATGTGGCTGTCCACAAAAAAAAACAGATTTTCAGGGGGATGGACAGCAGCAGGATTAGCAGTTTCTGGGGATTTGTCGGGAGTAATTAGTGTTAATCAGTATGAGAATCATGTAGGGATTTTTCTTATCTTTCCAACAAGTACTTATGCGCTCGATTCGGAATTATATTTTAAAAGTTATCGCTGCTTGAATCCGAGTATGTCGCTGCCCAAATCAGGAAAAAAACAGATTGCAGGGTTTATTTTGTGGACAGTTTAGGGGTAATTAGATGTTAGAATTTAATCATAAATTGTATACAAAACTTGTGAGGAATTTTATGTAGTTGTCTCTGGAGTTTTTGTTTGACACCACTTCTGTCTTAATTTTAAAGTTATGGAATTGTTAAGCAGCATCGCTGCAGTTTGGTTGGTGGGGAGAATTGTTACCCGCGGCGGGGTTTGAGATTGCGCGTAGGTGCGGCGTTGTTCTTGAGGCTTATTATGTGAATTTGGTGCACTAAGTTGGGTGTCAAAAACAGGTGGTGGACTTCCGGATCGTTCTTAAGGATTTGCCCTAACTTCCGGTGAAGGCAAGTAAAACTGTGATGGTTATTCCGTCTGTCAAATGAGGAGTCTTATACTTGATTATGTCGTGCTATTGTGTTCATATTCTTATTTTTTTATTGAGTACCATCATTTGAAAATGTTCATGTTTCATGGATTTCATATGTTGAGTTTGAGGTTTGATTATGTTACTCAAGTGGTTATCATGTGGAATGGGTGGAAGTATGTGTCTAGCATATTTTATTTGGGAAGAACTCATGATGTTGTCATGCATAATGCACTCATCATCCATTGCATTGAAGTTTTGTCGTGATCTTATGGTCCGACCGTATCGGTACATTGAGCATCATATGTTGCCCGAGAAGGGTTATGATGCAGCTTCATATCCTTAGAGATATGGAGGTAGAAGTCATTATTGCATCTGTAGCCATGTGCATTCATGGGAGAGGTGTGGAATCTATTATGTGGATGTGGATAATCTGGACTTGTGCGTGGTGATTCTTCTTGGCGTTAAGTATTTAGTTACTTGTTTACTTGCTGCAATTTAATGTTCAAAAAGGAAGTTTTGAACCACGTGGTTGTTTAAGCACAGTGGATTTACAATGTCCAATTTGTTGTTGTTATGTTTACTTGCTAAGATGTGTCATCTCACATCCTGCATTGTTTGATGCAGGCACCTAATCTCTGCTTTTGGGAAAAGAGGGATGTAGCAGCACGGCCACTACACCTTTAATAAAGAAACCACCAATTAATAATGTTGTTAATCAGAGAGGGTCAAGTCTAGTGAATTACTTTGTTCTTGGTTGAGCGTTTGTTTTGGGGTGGGCTGAGTTCCTTATCTCATTTATTTTGCTTCTGTTGGGTTATGAATGTGCTTTACCACTTTTGCATTTAGATTCTACTACGTGAATTATCTGTCTTTATATCCTGTATGAACTACATGTTTCCCCTCCATGTTATGCTAGTTTTAAAGGAGGTGGTGCCGGATTTTGCAATATTTTCTCTCTTTATTACATCTCTCGTGTTGAGTAAGTTTGGTTGGAGTAGTTTTGGTAATATCCATTGTGTGTGACCAGTGGGGTGTTACAGGAGCTCTAGTTGCTAACACAAAGAATTAAATGTGCGGAAATGGAGTCTTGGTGCTTAGGGATGCTCAAAGAATGCTTAGTGTACTCCTCCATGCACCTAGGGGTCCCTTTTATAGCCCCAAGGCAGCTAGGAGCCGTTGGAAGCAATCCAGGAAGGCAAATCTTGCCTTCTGTCGGGTGGCGCACCGAACAGTCCGGTGCACCACCGGACATCCCCTGTTCACAGTCCGGTGCAGATTGCTTTCTTAATTTGGCGCAGCCGACCGTTGAGGATTTGGAGCCGTTGGCGCACCGGACACTGTCCGGTGCACACCGAACAGTCCGGTGCCCCCATCCGACCGTTGGCTCGGCCACGCGTCACGCGCGGATTACGCGGCCGACCGTTGGCTCGCCCGACCGTTGGCCCACCGGACAGTCCGGTGCATCACCGGACAGTCCAGTGAATTTTAGCCGTACGCTTGTTGACTTCTTCCCGAGAGCGGCGACTTCCCCGTAGACGACTCACCGGACAGTCCGGTGCACCACCGGACAGTTCGGTGATTTATAGCCGTACGCCACCGTCGAGACCCGAGAGCAGGCTGTTCACCGGGACTGGTCGTGGCACACCGGACACTGTCTGGTGCACCACCGGACACTGTCCGTTGCACCACCGGACACTCCGGTGCATCCAAACCGAGTAGCCTTTTGGCTGAACATAGCCAACTTATCTCCAAAGAGATTTCTCCTGTTTCTAGCACTTAGACACAAGACACTAGTCTTTAAAACAATGTACTAAGTCTAGAAACATACCTTTAATCTTGATTTGCATTTCTTGAGTCTTTGGCACAATTATCACTCAAGGCATTTTTGTGTGAAGCACTAAATCACCAAAATCTTATAGAAATGGCCCAAGGGCACATTTCCCTTTCAGTTGGGAGAATAACTATTCAGTGCATGACTGTGTTGTATCGCTTGGAGGCTCTGCAAAGCGATGCCATCACTTGACAAGCCTAGCTCGGACTGCTAAGACAACCCTTGACGATAGGGAGGTCTTCCTGGTGAACTTGTCCTTTGAATTGGTGGAGAAAGATCTCCAAATTGAGTAGACGAGTAACCGCACCCATGAGCTCGAGCAGCAAGTGGAAATTAGGGACAATACCATTGAGGTCCTTGTCACACCCGGATTTAAGGGCAAATCCAGGTGCAAATCAAATGTGTGCTTGGATCAAGTCTGACACATATGATGACTCATGGAACCAAAATGAATGTCACATCTTTTTTATATAATAAAGGTTCTATACAAAATAGCTAAATAAAAGCATCATACGAAGACAACGATCCTCCACAACCAAAGCTGATTAGGAGACGACGGCCTAGACCTCTCGGAACTTATCGCGGCATCCTTCATGCACCTCACCTGACGCTACATGTTCTTGACCCAGGGGTGAGTATATGTCACACACGGTTTTAGAAGGAAAACCGAATGCGAACCATGTATGTGCCAGGATCAACAATTCACGTACACAGCAGTTACATAACTGGACGTCATTACATAGTGCTCAAATAATAACATAAAAGAGGATAAAAGTTGATTACATCATGATGTCCGAGACATCCACATAGTCATTAACAGTTATCAAAGTGCGGAAAAGAAACGTAGATACACACGACCTTCACAGGCAGCCGGCTGGGGGTTTGCCGCTAACCCACGCATAGAACTCATCGTACTCTTGGAACTCCTAAAAGTCTTCTTCCACGGCTTCATCTTCTCCTGAGAAGTGGTTGCAACGTGGACAACCTAGGAAGGGTTTGGTGTGTAAAGCAAAGGTGAGTACACATCAACATACTCAGCTATTGCCCCGTTTTGGATGTAGTGGACTAGCTTTATGTGGGGTTAAAGTCCAGCAGTTACTTTTAGTTGGTCAGGTTATTATTACTAGTAGAGAGCCAGGTTTTAGCATTAACCCAAGTTATTAACCCAAAAGTACCCTTTCCAAACGGAAAAAATACCAGAAACTTTACCATAAGTATAATCAAACCATCATCCTCATCACCACCTTTAAACCAAACATCTCTGATCAAAGTATCTCTAATCAATGGAGCTCCCATGGCCGCTCATAACCGCGAGCACGGCTGATATATCAGTTTCATAACACTTTGCAGAAGTTGCACACTTTACCCACAAGTCGTGATTCCCTTTTGCCTTGGGCTGATCAAACCCTTAAACACTACCAAGGTGAACAGGCAGGATTTCACTACGTAGCCTTTACAAAGATTCCCTAAGGTTGTAGCCGCCCGTTAGGTTTCCTAAATGTACCACACCCCTCCCCAAGGGGCAATCCACCCTTGACAGATCGAGCCACATACACTGAGCCCGATTGACGGTACGACGGTGAAGAGAACTACACCCCAGGTCCTCTAATTATTCAACTAAGGGCGTCCCATTCCACCCTCATGGTTGCACTGTTTTCCCAGACGATCATCCAATGAACCAGTCCTTACGGAGAGGCACTCGAGAAACCGCTCGAGTCCCCTTAAATGTCACAGTATCATCATCATAATCAAAAGGGAAAACAACGTATCATAAATAATCTTATCATGTTCATTGATTAATGTGAAGCACTAGCATAAAGCTAAACCAAAATAACCCAACCCAAATAGGTAAACTAGGACAAGATAAACAATAGCTAGTCAATCCTTAAGTATAAATTGCAAATGCGGGGAGTGAGTTATAAGAATGAGTAGGACATAGATGGGTCAAGGGACACTTGACTTCACCAACCAGCTGCTGCTCAGGGTCTTCACCTGCAACTCCTTCGATCTCCGTCAACTGACCGTTATCTATACGAGTTCAAACATACATTCCACACATTTAATAAAAGGAACGGTACACCACGTAGCAATATATAACAAATAAGCAGACGCTCGGCGCAGGGCTCGCACCTATGACTAAGCGAGAAAGAGAAAGTAACGGTCGAGGCTACAGTCGAAGAGCGATCACGTTAACCGATTATAGATTAAAGTACCCGTCTAAACATAATCGTATTAATTTGACAATTACACTATACATAGAACAGAGCTATGCTATATGTTTAATTATTATCAATAACTAAAGGTAAATTTAAAAGGGTTGTCGCACGGCGAAACGCACGACAGCACGTACGAACTTAAACGGAGAATAGAACAAATCGTCGCGCGACGAAGCGCGCAATTGGACACTTGAATTAATTATGGAAAATAACGCCAAGCGTCGCGTGACGAAGCACATGATAGCATATCACTTAAACTGAATTTAAAACGAAACGCCGCACGACGAAGCGCGCGACACAACCTATTAGATAATCTAAAAAATAAATTGAATCGTCGTGCAACAAAGCGAGCGACGCAGCTCACTAAATACTCTAAAATTGAACGGGTCGTCGCGCGACAGAGCACGCGACACAGCAGACTCAATAATCTGAAATTAAGCAAATTCGCCGCGTGACGAAGCGCGCGACGCATCACGTTAATTAAACTAAATTCAAAACTAATTAAACTAAAATTAAAATAGTTCGCCTCACGACGAAGCGCACCACACAACAAGTTAATTAAACAAAATTTAAAATTAGTTAAAACCAAATGTTAATCACCGCGCGCGTTGGGCTGCGGGCACGGGAACGCGCTGCGCGCGCTAGGGACGTGCGAGCGGCGCCAGGAGCGCGCGAGACCCAACGCGCGCGGTCATTAACTTTTGGTTTTAACTAATTTTAAATTTTATTTAATTAACGTGCTGTGTCGCGCGCTTCATCGTGCTGCACTCGCGGGAATGCGCGAGCTGCGCCGGGGGCGCGTGCAGGGGCGAGCCGCCGGGGCCGCGCCAGGGGGCCGCGCCATGGGAGCTGCGCTATGGGGACCTCGCCAGGGGGCCATGCCATGGGAGCCGCGCCGGGGGGGTCAGGGGCGCGAGGGAAGAAGAAAAGGGGAGGGAGAGAGGGAAGAGATAGAGGGAAAGCTCACCTAGGGGATCCAAAATCCGGCGATAACCGTCACCGAATCACCTAGGGCATGAGGTGGGAGAGGGAGAGGTGGAAGAGAGGGTATTGCTGCGCGGGAAAATCAAATGAGAGAAAGGGAGAGAGAGGGGGGTGCGCATGGGGGGAGGGAGGGGCGCCCGGGGTGCGCTGGGCTGGGCCGGACCGGGCTGGGCTAGGTCGGGTAGCGGGTCAAAAACCCACGGCGCACACGACCACGGATCGGAAACCAATCGCGAATCGAAATCCGAGCGAGGCAAAACGGACGCGCGATTAAACACCACATCAGACAAAACAAATATGCTTTGGCATGATGCAACACTCATGTCAACATAGGTTTTTGTTTACACGCGAGACAAAAACCAGTCGCTATACTGCTTTCAAACTGGGAAGAAGGAGCGAAACGGGAAGAGAAAAGAGAGTAACGCCTGATTTTGGTGAGTAATAAAGAAGAAAAAATTCTACCCCCAAATTTAGGGTGTTACAAACCTATTCCCCTTAAAAGAATCTTGCCCTCGACATTCAAGGTTGGCCAGCAAAGAGTTTGAGATACTTGGCCATCAAATCATCTTCACGCTCCTAGGTTGCTTCTTCCTCAGAGTGGTGACCCCATCTGACTTTGCACATTCTTATAGTTTTCCTTCGGGTGACCCTGTCTGCAGTCTCAAGAATCTACGTTGGCTTCTCTATGTAGGTGAAGTCTTCTTGCACTTCCAGACCTTCCACTGGCAACTGCTCTTCTGGCACACTTAGGCACTTCTTCAACTGAGATACATGAAAGACATTGTTGGGACCATGCTTCGTCGCCGAAGGTCCTGCAGGAAGAAACAGTTTCGGTTGAAGCTGTCTGTACGTAATGCCGAAGGGTGCCGTTCATGAAGCTTCGGAATTACAAACCGACTTAAAGATAGAATGACCTTTTATTCCATAAGAGTTTGAGTCGATGTTGTAAACTTTTATGAGGGGTATGATTGTAATTGTTCACAGGCTGTGTCCTGTGCCTATAAATAGTGAACAGTATTTCTTTACTGTTCACGCATTCCTGTAATTGCAATCGTATCACCCGGAAATTATCATTTGTCAAGGCAGAGGTATAAATGTATTTAAATATTGTGTTTAAACATTTAAGATTTATATAGCATAATAAATGATGTCATTTATTTCCAATTTAACTATCTTTAATGCTTTATGTCCTGCGTTATTCTGCATTACCTTCGAGAATTAAATTACGAAGGTGATACTTTCGTAATTTTGTCATTATAACCTTCGTCCGAAGTTCATCGAATCCTTGGGGAAATAATGCTTCAGGGGACAAAGGACATCGATATTTAACATTTTATGTTGCTTTGTTCTTAATTCATAGTATTTGAGAGCAAGTCCCCAACATTGGCGCCCACCTCCGGTCAACTCACTTCCACTATTTTGAGCTGATGGCTTCGTTCAACGATCAAGCTAGAGCTGCTTCGGCCCCGAAGCTGGTACTCCCGATAACAGGTGGTTCATGCTCAGAGCCAGCCAACAAGAAGCAGAAGAAGGAAGCACAGAGAAGGGTACAACATGTTGGGGTGCAAGGACCCTTCATCAAGTCAAGATGGTCTCACATTCCAATTACCTTCTCCCAAGAGGATCTTCAACTCAAGGATTACCCACACAATGATGCTATGGTTATCTCTTGTGCGATCAAAGGATTTCTGGTCCATAATGTTTTGGTTGACACAGGCAGCGCAGCTGATATCATATTTGCTAAAGCTTTCAGACAAATGCAAGAGCCCAAAGACAAGATCCATGACGCTACGCACCCTCTTTGTGGCTTCGGAGGACGGCAAATTGTAGCACTTGGGAAGATTACCATGCCAGTAACCTTCGGATTTGTTAACAACACAAGGACTGAGCAAATTGTGTTTGATATTGTTGACATGGAGTATCCTTACAATGCTATCATTGGTCGCGGTACTCTCAATGCCTTCGAAGCAATTCTTCATCCAGCTTACCTCTGCATGAAGATACCTTCGGACCAAGGGCCTATTGCTATTCATGGAAGTCAGGAAGCTGCCAGAAGGGCCGAAGGAAATTGGACAGATTGAAAAGCAATCCATAACATAGATGGAGCTGAGGCCTATGAGCAATACAAGTTCAGAAGGGAAAAAGCTGCTTCAGCTGACCAGCCGAAGCCCATGCTCTTATGTGAGGATATAGCAGATCAGAAGGTGCTATTGGGATCTCAATTGTCTGAAGAGCAGGAAAAAACCTTGATAAGGTTTCTGTTCAACAATAAAGATGTTTTTGCTTGGTCAGCTAATGATCTTTGTGGAGTTAACAGGGATGTTATTGAGCATTCGCTCAATGTCGATCCATCCTTCAGACCCAGAAAGCAGAGGCTTCGGAAGATGTCTGATGACAAGGCCGAAGGTGCTCGGAATGAAGTGAAAAGACTTCTTAGTGCCGGAGTTATTAGAGAGGTAAAATACCCAGAATGGTTGGCTAACACTGTTATGGTGAAGAAGGCCAATGGTAAATGGAGAATGTGTATTGATTTTACTTACCTCAATAAGGCTTGTCCGAAGGACGAGTTTCCATTGCCAAGGATAGATTCCTTAGTCGATGCAGCAGCTTCATCAGAGCTTATGAGTTTGCTGGATTGCTATTATGGCTATCATCAAATCTGGATGAAGAAGGAGGATGAACCGAAAACCAGCTTCATAACCCCTAGTAAGACATATTGCTACCTTCGGATGCCTGAGGGGCTTAAAAATGCTGGAGGAAGCTTCAGCAGAATGACAGCGAAGGTTCTCCATTCTCAGATAGGCAGGAATGTACTAACTTATGTTGATGACATCATTGTAAAAAGCACGAAGCAAGATAACCACATTGCTGATTTACAGGAGACCTTCGCTAATTTTAGACAGGCTGGTTTAAAGCTGAATCCAGAAAAATGTGTCTTCGGAGTAAAGAAGGGGAAATTTCTTGGTTGCCTAGTTTCAACAAAGGGAATTGAGGCTAATCCAAGCAAAATCGAAGCTATACTTCGAATGGAACCACCAAGTACAAAAAAGGGGGCTCAAAGATTGATGGGAAGGCTGGCATCTCTCAACAGATTCATATCCAGATCAGCAGAGAGAAACTTACCATTCTTCGAAGTGCTGAAATCAGTCGAAGTCTTTCAATGGGGACCAATCCAGCAGAAAGCCTTCGAAGAGTTGAAGCAATATTTGATAGATCTAACAACATTAACTCCACCAACGCTAGGGGCTCCTTTGTTATTATATGTGGCAGCTTCGCACTCAGCTGTAAGTGCAGCACTTGTCCAGGAGAAGCTTGAAGGCCAAGTTAAGAGGCAGGCCCCAATATATTTCGTATCCGAGGTTCTTAGTTTATCGAAGAAAAATTATACAGAATTGGAGAAGGTACTGTATGCTGTTTTGATGGCCTCCAGGAAGCTTCGGCATTATTTTCAAGCTTACAACATAATTGTTCCTTCTTCGCAACCTCTGAAGGATATTATGAGAAACCGAGAAGCTACTGGAAGGATTGGAAAATGGGCTGTAGAGCTCAATGAATTTTGTATTGATTATGTTCATAGATCCTCGATTCAGTCCAAGGCGTTAGCAGACTTCATTGCTGACTGGACGCCAGGGGCTCAGGAGGAAGAAACAAATAAAGATGTCGAAGCATGGACAGTGTTTTGCGATGGGTCTTGGGGAACCTTTGGAGCAGGAGCGGCTGCTGTGTTGGTTTCACCTTCCAAAGTTAAAACTTGTTATGCGGCAAGACTTGATTTTAGTTGCACAAATAATATCACTGAATATGAAGCTCTGCTCTTGGGTCTTCGGAAGTTAAAGGCAATGGGAATCAGAAGGGCCATTCTTAAAACTGATTCTCAAGTTATTTCTGGTCATGTTGACAAGAGCTATAAAGCAAGAGACCCGACGCTTGAAAAGTATCTAGATACAGTCCGAAGGATTGAGGCTTCCTTCGAAGGTTTCACTGTCAAAAATATTCCTCGTGGAGAAAATGAATACGCTGATCTATTGGCCAAGTCAGCAGCCCATGGGCTGCCTATACTTTCGGAAGTATTTTTCAAAACAATAAAAGCACCTTCGGTCGAGCTTCTTGAAAGAGCAATCCTTAATATATCCCCTGTTTATAGCGAGGATTGGAGAACTGAGATCGTCTCTTTCCTTCAGGGTAATTTTCTTTCAGACGACGAAACTTATAACAGGAGAATAGAAGCAAGAGCTCGACCATATGTCATAATAGAAGGGGAGTTATACAAGCATGGGGTCTGTTCCCCATTGCTCAAGTGTTTATCTAGATCCGAAGGTATAGAATTAATGAAGGAAATACATGCAGGCCTATGTGGATCTCACATTGGATCTAGGCCCTTGCTCGGGAAAGTTTTTCGCCAAGGATTTTATTGGCCAAAGGCAGCTTCGGATGCAGCGGATATAGTCCAAAAGTGCGAAGGTTGTCAGAAATGTGCAAGAGATCAAAAACAACCTTCGTCTTTAACTCAATTAATACAACCCACTTAGCCGTTGCAAAGGTGGGGCCTTGATTTGCTAGGCCCATTACCACCAGCACAGGGGAACTTAAGATATGTGGTAGTGGCAGTGGAGTATTTTTCCAAATGGATTGAGGCAAAGCCCTTAGCCACAATAACTTCATTTACTATTCAAAAGTTTTTCTGGCAGAACATTGTTTGTCGCTTCGGAGTACCGAAGGCCATTACTGTGGACAATGGGACACAGTTTGATTCTGAAGCCTTCAGAGAATTTTGTGATCAAATTGGCACGAAGATCCATTTTGCATCAGTTCGACACCCAGAGTCAAATGGACTTGTCGAAAGAGCTAATGGGATCATAATGACAGGAATAATGAAGTCAATCTTCAATCAGCCCAGGGGAAAATGGGCTGACGAGCTAATCAAAGTGGTATGGAGCCATAATACAACCATGTCAAGGTCAACAGGTTTTACGCCCTTTAAACTATTGTTCGGTGACGAAGCAATAACCCTAGAAGAGGCCAAAGCAGGATCAATAAGGATAGTAGCTTCGACAGAAGATAAAGATGAAGCTGATTGCTCTGTAGAAAATATGCTATTGAAGGGATCAGACTTCAAGCTGTGGAAAATATCAATAAATATCAAACTGAAACAATAAAATGGCGTGACAGAAAAGTCAAGCTGAAGAACATTGAACCAGGACACTTGGTACTTCGAAGAGTAGCCAACCCTCAGACAGCAGGCCAATTACAGCTGAAGTGGGAAGGCCCCTTTTTGGTAGTATCTTCGTCAAGACCCGGTTCCTACAGATTGAAGGATATGGACGGCAACGACATTCCTAGATCATGGAATGCGGATGAGCTTCGACGATATTATGTTTAGCTTGATGTAATTTTTTATATTCTTTTTCGTGGCACCCTTTTCCTTTCCAAAGGGGGAGAAAGGTTTTTAATGGAGCCACAACATGTAATTTTCCTTATTTCAATTTTATGAGAGTGATATCCCCTAAAAAATGTAAATGTAAATGCAAAAGGAAAAAGAAAAGGAAACAGGGAGAAGCTCAAAAGTCGTTCCTGAGGGAATGCAGGGCTTACAGCGAAAAATAAGCGCTGATTCCGCTGAAAGTAAAAGGCGAAGAAGCTCCTAAGGGAGGCTTACAGCGAAAAGTCAACGCTGAAGGACTATGATTATGTATTTTGATATTCATTTGCACAATGCATCTCATCATGTCATTTGCATTCATAAACATGCATTTAGACATATATAGAATCATCATTATACCGCACAAAAACACAGATGCTTCGGCGATGAGGAAAAACTCGAAGGAAAATTTTTATGCTTCGTTGTGTACGAAAAGAAGGGAAGGTGTTTTTCGCCTTCGGCTCAAAAGAGAAGTTTCGTCCACAGCAAAGCAGATTGTACGCAGATAGCAGAAACAAAATATATTACAAGGTATGTACAAATTTACATAAGTTGTTCCATAACTATATTACAAAAGTTTCTCCAGAATTTTTGCAGGAAAGTATATTGTAAACAACTATCAAGCTTCAGGCTAGGCTTCGTCAAACTTCAACTTCGTCATTCTCCAGCTTCGTCATCCTGCGTATATCAAACAGCAGAATAAGAAAGGTGCAAATTTCAAGGAGAAGGTAAAAGTAACAAATATAAGTTTCTTACCGGCTTAAGATGACTTCGAGCTTCGTCACCCGCCATTTTTCGCCTGCCACCTACCCAGATTTGGGTCATGAATCTATTTCCAATGCTTCGGGCTAGGCTTGGGATATCTATTAGATCTGATGCTGACAAGCTGAAGATTGGTCTGTTCACAATATTTCCATGCGTGCAGCTAGCCTTCAGAAAAGCGGTGGCTGTGCCCCGAGAAGCTACCAGGGCGCAGAAGTCGGCATGCCCACCAATAACTTCGTCAAGGGCATCAACCTCGCCTTCAATATATTCTAACGTGCTGGGCAGATTATCAGCTGAAGGTGTAAATTTTGCAGAGCTGGCTCCGACAGAATGAAACACATCCTTCAGCCGTTGCACGCATCGGCTGCCGAAGCTTAGGCATTTCTCTTGAAGTTCTTTAAAGGATTTCTGCAAATTTGAATTTTTATCCACCTCAGTTTTCAGGCTTTCTTCGAGATATTTCTTTTCTTGCTCAAATTTTTCTGACTGTTGGAGCAATTCATTCTTTAAGCTATTTTTCTTAGTTTGGACTTCAGCCAAAGAACCCTCTGCTATTTTTCTGAATAACAAAATCTTTCTTTTCTAATGCACCTTCGTGCTCTTTGACCATCATTTCAAGATATTGGATGGTGAAATCCTTCTTTTTCAAATCAGCTTCATAATTTTCAACTTTTTCAGCCAAATTTTGGATGACGGCTTTGTTCTTCTCTTCTTCGAGATCTTGTTGCATTTTTAGAACCTTACTTAACAGTATGCTCTGTCGAAACGATCTTCGTTAGAAAACGACCTAAAAGATAATAATAATAATAAAATAACAAAAATATTTGTTACCTTGAAGTTAACATAAAGCAAACTTCCGGCGATATGGTGCCGTTGGTAACGGCAGTGGTCCGCTTCCAGCTTCGGCAAGCCAATGTTTTTGCAGAGAGTTCTAACAATTTTAGCTTCGCTGCGGTTTCGAAGGCACCTCAGTTTTCCTTCGTTAACCCCACCAAACAGTGTAGCCCCTGGCTTATATCCACAGGCTATGGCACATCTTTTAAGCTCTGCTTTTTCAGCGTCTGTCAGCTCTTGCTCAAGTAAATCTTGAAATTCAAAATCTTCCACCTCTAAAATGTCTTTAGCTTGTTTTTTCCCCTTTTTAGTGCCTATGCTCGCCGCGGCCACAACAGATTCTTCCTCAGTCATTTTTAAGAGTATGTTATCAATAACTTCAAGTGTCTCGTCCAGGTTCAGATCTTTTGTGGCCCCAGTTTCAACCCCGGCAGCTTCGGCTGCGCCAGTTTCAGTTTTGAAGGTTTCCGCTCTGGTGGTTTCGGCTGCGGCGCCTTTAGTTTCGGCAGTCTGGTCAATATCAATTCTTGATGCCGGTGTCGGTAACGGTGTCCCATGAATTACATCTGCTATTTGAATAATCCTTCGTTTTTTTCGGCAGTGCAGGACCTTCTTCAGCCGAAGCTGCCTTGTCCTTCTGAAAAAACTTCGTCAGTTCCAACGCCAGCGGACTTAGCTTGACAGGCAAGGGTTCAGTCATTACCTTCATAATCTCTTCTACTTCAACAGCAGAAGGCGTTGCAGGAGTATCTTCTTCTTGAACCAACGTTCTTGGTTCTAGAGATGCAGTTTTCCTCTTTCCTGCAGTGGCCACCTTCGGCTCAGGATTCAACTCTTCAGGGCTAAGTTTTTCAGAATCTCCCCTTTTCTTTTTGGTTACCTTGGCGACCTCTTCGTCAGCAGCGCTGGAAATTCTTTTTCTCTTTGGGCCTCCAGCATCTCGGCCCAGGCGATCATAATCAGCATATTCAAAACCTATGGCATCAAGCACCCTGTTCAGCCTTCGCTTCGGCCGAGTGCCTAAGGCTGCTGTCATCAGCTGGTCCTCTTTTTTGGAGTAATTTCCAAGGATTTCATTACTCATTACTTCAATTGTATCGAGCCATTCTTGACAGGGCGCTTTAAAATATTTCTTAAACTTATAATAATAGGGTAGTCGGACAAGCTTCCCTTCTTTCTTTTCTCCTTTAAGCTTTGGCATAGTCCACTCCTTCATAGTCAGAAATACTCTGAAGGCCAGAAATTCCTGCACTAAATCTCTAGTGCCAACGTGTTCTGCAATAATTTTGAATTCAGCCAGTGCGGCCCAAGTTGGACCTTCAGTTGTCATTCTGCAACGGGGTCTTGTTTCTCCGAAGATCAGTTCAAGAGGGCTCTGTACTAGCTTCTCTCTGTCTTTGTTAACTTTGACATAAAACCATTCTGACTTCCAGCCTGCCGGCCATTTGCTTCGGTAGATAATCACATGAAATTTTGTGGTCTTCTGATAGGCAAAATTGTAACAACCAAAATTTTCGTGCAACCCATCCTTTCTGGCCTTAGTCTGGTAATGCAGCTCATGTACTCGACAGAAGCTGTCGGCAAGCGGCTCCACCGCCTGGCTTCGGAGAGCCCAGATATAAACGCTAAGCCTGAAAATGGCGTTAGGAGTTAGTTGGTGAAAATAGATCCCAAACTTTTGCAACACATCAGAAATCATTCTATTCAAAGGAAATCTCAACCCAGCCTTTAAAAAACTCTTGAAAATAACTATTTCATCCTTTTCTAGCTTCGGTGTAGTCTCCTCTCCCCCGAAGCGAAGTAGCTTCTTCTCATTTTCTCTGAAATAGCCCGATTTCACCATTTTGGAGAAATCAGCCTTGGAGATAGTCGACTTCCCGAAGTCCAAATGGCTAGGCATGCTCGGTACTGCGATATGGTAATCATCGTCAGAATCAGCTTCCTCAATATCTCCTCGTTCTGCTTCGGCAGCAGCTTGTTCTGTTTCGGCAGCAGCCTGTTCTGTTTCGGCAGTAGGGATTCTTTCCGAAGTCACCAATCCGGATCGCTGCATTGCTTCGGAGATAGGAACAGTCTCTGCACCTTCGACTTCGTCTCCCTCACGCTCAACTCTAGCAGTAGAGCGCAATCTGGCCATTCAATTTTGAATTTCTTGAAAGATTTCTCGGGAACTAAATAACCTCTTCTCCCGAAGCTTTTCTTCTGACGAAGTAGACACCAAATTTGGAGCTTCGTCTGAATCCGAGAGTCGAGCTTCGGCTATGGTTAAAATTTTTGGCAGCAAAACAGTGCAATAGCAATGAATGCTGTGGTAACTTCACACCTACCTGACTGTTTATATAGTGTTGCAGGTAAGAAGGTGAATCGTCAGGATTTTTACACCAGGCAAACAGCTGCTCGCACCCGCTGCGCGGTGGGCCGCAAAGACCAAAATAGTGAACCTGCATGGTGGGACCGCTACGCGCTCGGAAACTGTATCGTTTCTCGACAACGAGCTCCGGGAAGGTGTTTTTCGGACCTTTGGCTTCCTAAAGCCTAGGAGACTTTTTTCACGGATCAAGCTCGTTACAGAAAACGATCTAGCACCGCGAAGGGGCTACTGTTGGGACCATGCTTCGTCGCCGAAGGCCCTGCAGGAAGAAACAGTTTCGGTTGAAGCTGTCTGTACGTAATGCCGAAGGGTGCCGTTCATGAAGCTTCGGAATTACAAACCGACTTAAAGATAGAATGACCTTTTAGTCCATAAGAGTTTGAGTCGATGTTGTAAACTTTTATGAGGGGTATGATTGTAATTGTTCACAGGCTGTGTCTTGTGCCTATAAATAGTGAACAATATTCCTTTACTGTTCACGCATTCCTATAATTGCAATCGCATCACCCGGAAATTATCATTTGTCAAGGCAGAGGTATAAATGTATTTAAATATTATGTTTAAACATTTAAGATTTATATAGCATAATAAATGATGTCATTTATTTCCAATTTAACTATCTTTAATGCTTTATGTCCTGCGTTATTCTGCATTACCTTCGAGAATTAAATTACGAAGGTGATACTTTCGTAATTTTGTCATCATAACCTTTGTCCGAAGTTCATCGAATCCTTGGGGAAATAATGCTTCAGGGGACGAAGGACATCGATATTTAACATTTTATGTTGCCTTGTTCTTAATTCATAGTATTTGAGAGCAAGTCCCCAACAGACATCATGCACCGCTGACAAACCTTCTGGCAGACTGAGATGATACGCCACTTCTCCATACCTTGCGAGAATCTGATACAGACCAACATACCGGGGCGCTAGCTTGCGTTTAACTCCGAACCTTCTGACTCCTCTGATAGGCGATACCTTTAGGTAGACAAAATATCCAACTTCAAAACTCAACTCTCTCCCTCTTGTGTCTGCATAACTTCACTGCCTTGATTGCGCTATCTCAGATTCTCCCGAACCATCTTAATGTTCTCCTCAGCTTCAATCAAAATGTCTGGCCCAAACACTTGCTTTTCTCCAGGCTGATTCCATTGCAACGGAGTTCTACAACTCCTTCCATAAAGCGCCTGAAATGGTGACATCTTCAAACTGGCCTGATAACCGTTGTTATAGGAGAATTCTACATAAGGTAATCTCTTGTCCCATCCAGACTAATCTTGCAACGCACATGCTCTTAACATGTCTTCGAGGATTTGATTGGTTCTTTCAGTCTGACCGTCTTTCTGCGAATGATATGTTGAACTAAAATTCAGATGTGTACCCAAGGCTTCATGCAACTGCTACCAGAAATGAGAGGTGAACTGCGTTCATCTATCTGACACTATCTTCTTTGGTACACCATGGAGACAAACGATCCGGGATATGTACAGCTCCGCCAATACTGCACTGCTGTAGGTAGTCTTGATGGGTATGAAGTGGGCTGACTTGGTTAAGCGGTCCACCACTACCCAGATGGAATCGTAGCCGGCTTGAGTGTGAGGCAATCCGAATATGAAGTCCATCCCGATTTCATCCTATTTCCACTGAGGAACTCGCAATGGCTGCAACAACCCAGATGGCTTCTGATGCTCTACCTTGATCCTCTGACAACTATCACCTATGGCCACATGCTCTGCGATCTCCCTTTTCATTCTGTACCACCAGAATTTCTTCTTTAGATCCAGATACATCTTCTCACTTCTAGGGTGTATGGAATAAGTTGTCTCATGAGTTTCCTTGAGGATCAACTCCCGAATAGACTGGACATTGGGAACACATAAACGGTCCTTGGACCATACCACACCTTCTGCATCTCCCCGAAAGTCTTTGCCTCTTCCTTCTAGAATCAGTTGTCAGATCCCATTGATCTTCTCATCATTCTTTTGCGCTTCCATGATTTCCCGCTCTAAGGTGGGTTCTAACTCAACTATTACTCCTCGCATGTTATTTAGAAATCTGAGAGTCAACCTGTCAAATTCTTTGGCCAACTCATAAGGCATCGAGTGAGTGACCATCATATTGACTTGACTTTTCCTGCTCAAGGCATCTGCCACTACGTTCACTTTGCCTGGATGGTAATAAATTTTCAATTCATAGTCTTTGATCAATTCTAACCATCTTTGTTGCCTCATATTTAGCT
The DNA here is from genome assembly GCA_029449295.1 of Zea luxurians. Classification (NCBI taxonomy): domain Eukaryota; kingdom Viridiplantae; phylum Streptophyta; class Magnoliopsida; order Poales; family Poaceae; genus Zea; species Zea luxurians. The sequence goes on from JAOPSE010000033.1 coordinate 4,807,435, forward strand.
TTGACTAAGTGAACATGTACTTCAGACTCTTGTGGTCTGTGTAAACATCACATTTCTACCCGTACAGATAGTGCCTCAATGTCTTTAGTGCATGAACCACTACTGCCAACTCTAGGTCATGGATTGGATAATTCTTCTCATGCACCTTCAGCTATCGAGACAAGTAAGCCACAACTCTTACCTCTTGCATCAACACACATCCCAAGCCAGTGTAGCAAGCGTCGCAATACACCAAGAATAGCTTATGCACATCAAGCAAGACCAAGTCTGGCGCTGTAGTCAACTTCTCTTTTGGTGCTTCAAAGGCTTCTTAGCACTTCTGGGTCCACTTGAACTCCACTTTGTTGGCTAGCAAAGCTGTCATCGGTTTCACAATCTTCGAAAATCCTTCAATGAATCACAGATAATATCTGGCCATTCCAATGAAGCTCTTGATTCCTCAAGCATCGGTTGGCGCTTTCCAGTTTAGAATGTCTGCCACTTTGTTCGGATCCACAACCAATCCATCTTTATTTATTATGTGACCCAAGAACAGGACTTAATTAATCCAGAACTCACACTTGCTCAACTTTGCATACAGCTGGTGCTCTCGCAATCTCTGCAATACCATCTTCAAATGATCCACATGCTCCTCCTCACATTGAGAATATATAAGAATATCATCAATGAATACCACCACAAACTTGTCGAGATGATCCATGAATACACTGTTCATCACATTCATGAAGAAGGCTGGTGCATTTGTTAGGCCAAAAGACAAAACGGTGAACTCATACAAACCATACTTGGTAGTAAATGCCGTCTTCGGAATGTCTGAAGGTCGAATCCTGAGCTGGTGATAACCTAACCTTAGATCTATCTTTGAAAACACGTTGGCTCCTCTTAGCTGGTCGAACAGATCTTCTATTCTGGGCAAGGGGTACTTGTTCTTGATTGTGACCTCATTCAGAGCTGGATAATCGATGCACATCCTCCTAGTGCCATCTTTCTTCTCCACGAATAGGACAGGGGCGGCCCAAGGTGAGGTGTTGGGTCTAATGTAACCTTTCTCTGATAGCTCATCAATTTGCTTCTTGAGCTCAACCAACTCGGGTCCAGATACACTATAAGCTCTTTTAGAAATAGGGGCGGTGCCAAGAATAAGCTCCATGGCAAACTCAACTTTCCGCTCATGTGGCATACTTGGTAAATCTTTTGGGAACACATCCAAAAACTCTGACACAACCTTGTTAGTCTCGAGTGGATATGCCTCCTTGCTATCAATAGCCATCTAATGACTACCTCCTTTCCTTGGCTCGGGTGAGACGAACTCAGTCACCACTTCTCTTAGTAGGGACACCAACTTAATTGTCCTCTTATTACAACTGATAATTGATTGGTACTTATCTAGCCAATTCATCCCTAGGATGACATCTATTCCCTGAGTACCCATTACTATGGGGTTAGCGGGAAACTCTATCCCCCTTATTTCCACACTTACAGTCAAGCAAACACTATCAGCTCGAACTTTACCACCGGCTGAATCAATTTGAATGGGTGTTGACATGGTAGTTATTGGAAGATTATGCGCTTCTACCCATGATGCAGTAATAAATGAATGCGTGGCTCCAGTATCAAATAATACTTTTTCAATATTGGAGTCGACTGGAAACATACCTACTATCATGTCTGGTGTTTCCTGAACTGCTTCAGCCTCCAAATGGTTCAGTCTCCCATGATTGTAGGGTGTCTGGACGCGGTTGCCTGCTACTGGTTGAGACACATTCTGCTTCACTGGGGCACTAGAGCCTGACTGCTGCTGGGCTGCCTTCTTCAGACATTGCATCACCCAATGGCCTTGCTCTCCATAATGGAAACATGCTCTGCCTCTCCCTTGCGCTGGGGCTGCTTGACTGCTCTGGTTGGTTGCTGAGGCAGGGAGGCGAGGTGCCTGCTAATTCTGCCTCTGGAACTGACTTCCTCCTGTCTGACTATTTTGGTGATTCTGCTGCTGATGCCGGGGGTATTGCCTCTGAAACTGCTGTTGAGGCGGGCGCTGATTCTGCTTGAACTGTTGAGGTGGGTTGCCTAAGAAACGGGGGCGATTACTGCTTGTAGGCTGAGGTCTACCAATCTTGCGCTTGCGGTCCTCCATCTCCTTGTGCTTCTTCTCTGTCATAATCACTCTATCGATCAGGTGCTGAAATGTGGGGAAGGTATGATTCATCAAGTGATAGTGCAGGGGATCAACCAAGCCTCTCAAGAAACGATACTACCTCTTGGCGTCTGTGCTGACATCTTCAGGAGCATAGCGGGACAGCTGCAGAATCCTGTCTCGGTACTCACTGATAGACATGGGCCCTTGCTTGAGCACCAGAAATTCCTCTTTCTTCACTGTCATCAGACCTGGTGGAACATGATACCGACGAAAATTATCTCTGAATTCCTCCCAGGTGACGGTGTCGGGGTTGTCATGGGTGGCGAGGTCGGACTCCCACCAAGACTGAGATGCTCCCCTCAACAAATGGGGACCATACAACACTTTCTCCTTGTCGTCACACTGAGCGGTGTGTAACTCCCGCTCCACGATATGCAGCCAATCTTCAGCGTCCATAGGATCAACAGAGTGAGCGAACACTGGGGGATGACCTCTCACGAATTCAGCACGCTTGTCTCTGAGCATCTAAGGCATCTGAGGCTGAGGTGGGGGCTGATGCTGCTGCTGCTACATAGCGGCCAGAGTCTAACCAATAGCCTAGACTGCCTGAGACTACATCAAGAACATCTGCTCTATTGTCATCGGGGGCGGTGGTGGCAACTGCTGCCTTGGTGCCTCATCTTGCGGTGCTACCTGCTCCTGCTGAGCACGCCTTCCTCCTCTGCGACTGTTGTCTAACATCAGCAGAATGCAATCACATATCAGAACTGATCTTGCAAATCTTGCAGCATAAGAAAAGAGTATAGAATTCTTCCACAATACTGAACAGATAAACATCTTCACTGACTCCCAACACAGGCAAACACAACTTCTCAAATAAAGAGGAAAGTAGAGTAAAAAGGGCTTCCCAACTAGATAACAAATTTTATTAACATTAACGGGTAAACCAAAGTGCAGGGGTATCCACACTCTGGCCATAGTCATAACAAAGATCCAAATCCATCATAATTCATCATGACAAACATAAAAACACAGGATAAGCAAACTACCCTGTCTAACTAAAACTAACTGAGAGTAAGACTAAGGCTAAAACTAAGACTTCTATTTTAAACATTAATTACAAGATCCGACGCTGACGGTCTATGGTTCTAAATTTATCCTGGTCCTACAGTCGGGGTTACCATAGGCATGGTGTCCACGCCGAGGTGAGCAATACAGGTGCTGAGACCCGATGGAGGCAGGAGAGCCATCCTCTAGGTGACGGCGCTCCACGCGCTTAGCCCGCGGCTGGGCAATCTCAGCATGAGCCCTACTCAGCTCGTCCAAAGCATGGTCCAGCTCCGTGTTTAGCACGGTGGCTAGGTTGATTGTTCTGCTCAACCTAGGATTGTCCTCACCGACAGGTGAGACAACCACGCCTCCTATGCTGCCAGATGGACGGCAGGGGTAATACCTCAAGTCGAGACCATTGGCCACTCCACCAAGCACTAAGGAGTAGTGCGAAAGCGCATGCCATGTGGCATCGTGCATGACCACCTCAGTTGAGTCCCGCTCAGAGATAGAGTAATGCTCCGAGCAGACCTCCACACCCCGGAGACTATTCTCCGGACGGTGCACCAAACAAGTCGCCTCCCAATGGTCTGGATAAACCCCGCAACTCGGCTAGAAGACAACACAACGATACTCGATAGACCAGGTACGCCGATCAAGTGCCTGGCGCAACAAGGTGTCGAGCGCATCGTGGAAGTGACACACGCGAGCAGCGTCATGAGTTATGGGTCGAGCAACCCATCCCTCCATCTCTTGTTCCTCTGAAAGGTCAGTGCTGTGGCCTGAGCTGCTGTCGTCACCTCCATTGTCGGGGTCTCCTCCAATAGCTACTCCAGCGGTCGGGATGCCCAACAGTGGTGCAGGGGGTGCCTCCAGCGGGGGCATAGGGGAGTAGCTCCTCACAGACTATACCTCCTGCTAAGGCGAGGAAGATGAGCCCCGCTGCTCCAACTCCTATCGCCGAAGCTCTTGCTCCTCATGCAGGTGGTAGTGCAGCCTCTCCAAATGGCTAGACTGACCAGTCACCGGACGGCAAAGTAGACGCTCCGCGAGACGAAAAGGAAAGAAAGGAAGGACTCACTTCCGTGCGGTGTGTCTAAGACGAGCCATCTACAAAAGACACCTTAAGCATAAGAGTGAGAACAGAACTAGTATGACCAGCATGTAGACCATAAAAAGATTAGGAATTAGAATAAAGCAAAATTTTTAGCAAGGTATAGTATATATAATAAAACATAGATTTGGTTGATATGACCAACTTTTGAGGGGATACCAAAGTCAAGGTAATAATAAGGGTCTATAGTCCTTAGAACGACCATTCTACTCGGTCCTACAGTCAGCACGTCTTTGATACCACCTATGTCACACCCGGTTTTAGAAGGCAAACCGAATGCGAACCATGTACGTGCTAGGATCAGCAATTCCCGTACACAGCAGTTACATAACTGGACATCATTACACAGTGCTCAAATAATAACATAAAAGAGTGTAATAGTTCATTACATCATGATGTCCGAGACATCCACATAGTCATTAACAGTTATCAAAGTGCGGAAAAGAAACATAGATACACACGGCCTTCACAGGCAGCCGACTAGGGGTTTGCCGCTAACCCACGCCTAGAACTCACCGTACTCTTGGAACTCCTGGAAGTCTTTCTCCACGACTTCATCTTCTCCTGAGGAGTGGTTGCAACATGGACAATCTGGGGGGGGGGTTGGTGTGTAAAGCAAGGGTGAGTACACATCAACATGCTCAGTAATTGTCCCGTTTTAGCTGTAGTGGACTAGCTTTATGTGGGATTAAAGTCCATCGGTTACTTTTAGTTGGTCACGTTATTATTACTAGTAGAGAGCCAGGTTTTAGCATTAACCGAAGTTATTAACCCAAAAGTACCCTTTCCAAACGGAAAGAATTCCAGAAACTTTACCATAAGCATAATCAAACCATCATCCTCATCACCACCTGTAAACCAAACATCTCTGATCAAAGTATCTCTAATCAATGGAGCTCCCTTGGCCACACATACATAGGATCATCATCAGCATAACGTACAAACATGTTTCGGTCCCAAAAGGATGGCAATTTTATGCTTCGCTGTGTACGCAAAGAAGGGAAGGTGTTTTTCGCCTATGGCTCAAAAGTATTAATTTCGTCCACACCAAAGCATTTCATACATGGACGGAAAAGTAAGATTATATTACAAAGTAAAACTCAGATTACATCATATTTTATACAAGTTATTACAGGAGTTTTTTTGAGCTACTTTTACAAGACTATTCAAGCTTCGACATTTTCTCTGGAGCTTCGTTCTTCTACTCTGTAGCTTCGGCCTGGTCAATCTGTATGAAAGTATTATAAGCCAAATTCAAAAATTCAAAGGAAAAGGTAAGAATAAGGTATGATTCTATTACCAGCTTGAGGTGACTCCGAGCTTCGTCACCAGCTTTGCTCCGACCACCTTTTGTCCATACTAACTTTATAAATCTGTTTGCAATACTTCGAGCCAGATTCGGAACATCATCTAAGTCTGCCGGTGATAGGCTGAAGTTGGGTCTATTAAAAATCTTGCCGTGTTAAAAGCCAGACTTCAAAAAAGCAACATCTGTGCCCCGAGAAGCTGCCAGGGCACAAAAGTCGCTATGCCCAGCTATAACTTCGTCAAGATCATTAATTTCACCTTCAATGTGCTCGAAGGCACCAGGCAGGTCTTCGGCCGAAGGAGTAAACTCTTCACTACTGGCTCCGGCAAAATGGAACACTTGCTTTAGCTGATGAATGCATCGAGTGCAGAACTCCAAACATTTATTTTGAAGATTTTTCAAAGATTCTTTCAATTCCAAGTTTCTTTGAGTTTCGGCTTCAAGCCTTGCATTAAGCTTCAGTTTCTCTTGTTCAAAATTTTCTGACTGGGAAAGAAGTTCGAATTTAATTCTGTTATTTTTGCTTCAGCATCTACTAATAAGCCTTCGGTTGTTTGTAGCTTGAGGTCTTTCTTCTCAATAGCAGCAGATTGCTCCTTTATTTTGTTTTCTAAATTTTCAATTGTAACTTCTAGCCTTTTATCCTCTAAATCTTGTTGCATTTTTAATGCCTTGTTCAAAAGCATGCTCTGTGCACAAATAGCCTTCGTTAGAAAATATTTTCGTACCACAAGTAATAAGAATTAGACACAAAATGTTCACCTTGAAATTAGAATAGAATAAACTGCCGACAACATGCTGTCGATGGTAGCGGCTGATGTTGGGGACTTGTTCTCAAATGGTAGCAATCTCCCTGGCACCCGAAAAGGCACATATGTCTCCGCGGCTATTCAAAATTTCTTCAAAGGCCTCAGCTTCGTGACTGATCCATTTGATTGGGCCCTCGGGGTCACCCTTTATGAAGTTCTCTTCAATTGAAAAAGCACCAACGCTGGCGAAGCTGGTTTTTACTTTTTTAATACATTCTATAGATTTCTCAAAGCATCTTTTCTTAGATGCACGAAGCTCTTCAACGCTTTTTTCCAAATGGTTTGCCCATTGTTCACTGATTTCTCGTTTTGTTTCTTCAAGTGTGCGTTCCTCTTTAGCTCTGGCTAGTTGTTTTCGGAGATCTTCAATTTCACGCCTCTGAGCCTCAGCTTGAACTTTAAAAGTAGCTTCGTCTTCTTTTATTCTATCTATCAATGAATGCAATATTTTATCTTTTTTGAGACATTCGTTCCTTAGCTCAATTACTTCGGAACAAAGGTTGCTTAGGGCCATAACACACCCTTCGTCTTCGGCATCTTTTTGGGCCCTGAGGGCATTGCTAAGTATAAGGCCCTGCAAAGAAAAATGTGTGTGCGTCAATAAATTTAAGCAAACGAAAAATTTTGGTTTCAAGAAAAAATACGAAAACCTCATTCTCTGCACCTTTAAGCTATTATATGCCAGGCTATCGGCTAGCTCGTTTTTCGACAGCACCGAGAGCTTGTCTTCTAGTGTTGGGAATCCGAAGCTCTTGCTCATCTCCCGATAGACAAAAATCTCCTTGCTGTCAGGGAGACAATACAAAAAGTCTTCTTCTCCACTGCCGTTGAATATCAACGCCCCCTTTGGATATTTCAATTTTTGGGCGTAAAACTGGGCCTCTTGCTGTTCTTTTTCAGTCAATTTTTTCCCCGAAGCATGACGTAGAATATAATCCAAGGCTTCGGAAGATGCTTTAGGGGCGGCAGTACCAGTTTCTTCAGCCAAAATTTGTTCTGCTGTTTCTGTTTCTTCAACTTCCAAGGATTTCACCTTGGTGGGCTCTAAAGGCCCAGCTTCAGTCTCAGACTGATGTTTTGAAGTTTCGGTATCAAATGCTTCAATATGCACTTCGGAGGATTCAACAATTTTCTTCGGAGTTGTGCTTGAAGACTTAATTGTCTCCAAAACATCCAGCACATTAACCATCCTTTTTCTTTTTGGGGTCACTGCTGGACCCTTTTGGCTTTTTGCTGCCTCAATTTTTGCTGAAGGACTTAGAACTTCTGATGTCTTTGTTTCTTCAGCCCTCGGTCCTTCTATTTTTTCTGTCGCCGGCACTTCGGCCAGCCCTTCAATATTTGGCAGGGGAGTTGGTTCTTTAGCTTCGGTGGCCGAAGAGGTCTCACCGACAAACTTAGGCACTGTGGCCGGTTCAATATAACGTGGCCGGTGCGTGAGAACCTTTACCCTTTTCCTCTTCGGCGCCGGCTCGCTAGGAGCGGCTGAAGCAGCTTCCTTCGCACAAGATGTATTCTTTCTTTTTTTGACCCCGCGTTGGATAATGTTAGTCGGGGTAGACAAACCCAATCACATCAAATACTCGGTTGAGTCTCTTCTTCTTTCGGCCTCCGAAGGCCGCTGATAGTGCAGTGTCTTCGGCCTTCGAGTATAATCCAAGCAATTCATCACTTATGGCCTCAATACTTTTTAGCCAGTCATCATCTAGCTCGACGAATTTATCTCCATATTGGAATGTATATTTTAGCCTAACTAATCCACCTTCGTCAGTTTCTCTAACGGTCTCATTCGGCATTTCCCACTTTTCTACAAGTGGCCATATTCTGAAGGCAATGTGTTCTTGGACCAAATCCCTTGTCCCAATAAAAGAGCAAACCACGTCGAAGGCTCTCTGGCTTTCTTCGGCTGCTTCATTCATTTCCACCTTCGGCCTCCGAAGGCCGAAACGTTGCCAGATAGGGCGCATAATGATACCTTTAATATCCTCCCGTGCTTTCAAGTCATTCTTCACATAAAACCATTCCGTCATCTAGTCGCCGGGCCACCTCTTTCGAAAGGTTGGCACGGGACAGCTTGACCTAGACCGGACACCGAAGCTGTAGCAGCCAAAATTGTTGTGATACTACTCTTTACCCCGAAGCTGAAGCTGAAAATTGTTGTGATACTCCTCTTTACCCCGAAGCGCCGAAGCTGAAGCACGGGAAGATATTAAAGGTATCATTATGCGCCCTATCTAGCAACGCTTCGGCCTTTGGAGGCCGAAGGTGGAAATGAATGAATCAGCCGAAGAATGCCAGAGAGCCTTCGGCGTGGTTTGCTCTTTTATTGGGACAAGGGATTTGGTCCAAGAACACATGTCCTTCAGAATATGGCCACTTGTAGAAAAGTGGGAAATGCCGAAGGAGACCCTTAGAGAAACTGACGAAGGTGGATTAGTTAGGCTAAAATACACATTCCACTATGGAGATAAATTCGTCGAGCCAGATGATGACTGGCTAAAAAGTATTGAGGCCATAAGTGATGAATTGCTTGGATTATACTCGAAGGCCGAAGACACTGCACTATCAGCGGCCTTCGGAGGCCGAAAGAATAAGAGACTCAACCGAGTATTTGATGCGATTGGGTTTGTCTACCCTGACTACCGTTATCCAACGCGGGGTCAAAAAAGAAAGAATACATCTTCTGCGAAGGAAGCTGCTTCAGCCGCTCCTAGCGAGCCGGCGCCGAAGAGGAAAAAGGTAAAGGTTCTCACACACCGGCCACATTATATTGAACCGGCCACAGTGCCTGAGTTTGTCGATGAGACCTCTTTGGCCACCGAAGCTAAAGAACCAACTCCCTTGCCAAATATTGAAGGGCTGGCCGAAGTGCCGGCGACGGTAAAAAATAGAAGGACCAAGGGCTGAAGAAACAAAGACATCAGAAGTTCTAAGTCCTTTAGCAAAAATTGAGGTAGCAAAAAGCCAAAAGGGTCCAGCAGTGACCCCAAAAAGAAAAAGGATGGTTAATGTGCTGGATGTTTTGGAGACAATTAAGTCTTCAAGCACAACTCCGAAGAAAATTGTTGAATCCTCCGAAGTGCATATTGAAGCATTTGATACTGAAACTTCAAAACATCAGTCTGAGACTGAAGCTAGGCCTTCAGAGCCCACCAAGGTAAAATCCTTGGAAGTTGAAGAAACAGAAATAGCAGAACAAATTTCGGCTGAAGAAACTGGTACTGCCGCCCCCGAAGCATCTTCCGAAGCCTTGGATTATATTCTACGTCATGCTTCGGGGAAAAAATTGACTGAAAAAGAACAACAAGAGGCCCAGTTTTACGCCCAAAAATTGAAATATCCAAAGGGGGCGTTGATATTCAACGGCAGTGGAGAAGAAGACTTTTTGTATTGTCTCCCTGACAGCAAGGAGATTTCTGTCTGTCGGGAGATGAGCAAGAGCTTTGGATTCCCAACACTAGAAGACGGGCTCTCGGTGCTGTCGAAAAACGAGCTAGCCGACAGCCTGGCATATAATAGCTTAAAGGTGCAGAGAATGAGGTTTTCGTTTTTTTTCTTGAAACCAAAATTTTTCGTTTGCTTAAATTTATTGACGCACACACATTTTTCTTTGCAGGGTCTTATACTTAGCAATGCCCTCAAGGCCCAAAAAGATGCCGAAGACGAAGGATGTGTTATGGCCCTGAGCAACCTTCGTTCCGAAGTAATTGAGCTAAGGAACGAAGGTCTCGAAAAAGATAAAATATTGCATTCATTGATAGATAGAATAAAAGAAGACGAAGCTACTTTTAAAGTTCAAGCTGAGGCTTAGAGGCGTGAAATTGAAGATCTCCGAAAACAACTAGCCAGAGCTAAAGAGGAACACACACTTGAAGAAACAAAACGAGAAATCAGTGAACAATGGGCAAACCATTTGGAAAAAAGCGTTGAAGAGCTTCGGGCATCTAAGAAAAGATGCTATGAGAAATCTATAGAATGTATTAAAAAGTAAAAACCAGCTTCGCCAGCGTTGGTGCTTTTTCAAGTGAAGAGAACTTCATAAAGGGTGACCCCGAGGGCCCAATCAAATGGATCAGTCACGAAGCTGAGGCCTTTGAAGAAATTTTGAATAGCCACGGAGACATATGTGCCTTTTCGGGTGCTAGGGAGATTGCTACCATTTTGGAGAGGAAAGGCTGTGAGCATGTGAAATTTTTGGCACAATCCGAAACCGCCTTATCCTCCGAAGATATAAAAGACCCCTCGGCCGAAGCAAGCCTGGTCGGTGGAAAAATTTTCACCGACATCTGGGACAATGGTGGCCAGGAAATGGCCCAAGAAATTATACGAAGAAGCGAAAAAGGCATCCATGATGCTAGAAAAGTAGCAGAGGCCGCTGAGAAAAGTGCGGAGCTCGAAGGGCAAATAGGTACTAACTAGTGGTTTTTGGCTCTGTTGTAATTTTTTGATTTTGAACTTGTTTACGGTTTGTAATAGTAATATAGCCGTATCTTCTCCTCCCTCAGAACCTGCTGAGCCATATACGGGCCCCCACGCGAAGGGGGATGACGAAATTAGGAAAATGGCCGAAGCCATCATGGATAAAGTTGTTGATCAGCTACTAAACGAAGATGCAGAAGTAGTTCTAAGGGAAGATTAGATGTTGTTGCAAAAAACATTTAGAATGTAATGTTTGTTGAGAAACATGTGTAATATTTTGTAACTTTGAATGTAATATATTAGCTATTTATGGTTCTGTCCTTTACGATGCATGAAATTTCTTATACATACCGTTTTTGAGCCTTCGACGAAAAAACACCTTCCCTTCTTTTCATGCTTCATAAACAGTACCCGTGCTCTCATAAGATCAGTAACCAATCCTCGTAAAGCCAATAACCAATGGATCTTTCCATTTCAGAGTTTGACGAAGGTGTAACTCCTCAATAGCTATTTTTTGTGCCTTGTCACTGTTTCTTCGAAACAATTTTCGAATATCAATACTGAGATCCCCTTCTTGCATTGTTGATGCAACATGATGTATGATGTTATGCTATGCAAATGATGGAATGATGTGATGTTATGCAAAATGATATTTGCCGAAGGTCGATGTTTTTTCACTGCAAGCCTCCCTTAGGAGCTTCTTCGCATTTTACTTCAGCGGAATCAGTGTTTATTTTTCGCTGTAAGCCTCCCTTAGGAGCTTCTTCGCCTTTTACTTTCAGCGGAATCAGTGTTTATTTTTTGCTGTAAGCCTCCCTTAGGAGCTTCTTCGCCTTTTACTTTCAGCGGAATCAGCGTTTATTTTTCGCTGTAAGCCTCCCTTAGGAGCTTCTTCGCCATTTACTTTCAGCGGAATCAGCGTTTATTTTCGTTATAAGCTCTGCATTCCCTTCGGAACGACTTTTGAGCAGAAAACTTACACTGCGCTCCCTTAGGAACGACTTTTGCTGTTTCGAAGAAATTACGCTGCATTCCTTAGAACAAAATTTTTGATAATTCGAAGGTCCTTCTTGCCACCATAAATTCTTATGCTTCGGCAGCTTAAGCCTATGGAGAAGATATATTTTCATTACGGTAAAAAGCGAAACTGTTATAAGAGATTAAAACGACAAAAAGCCATTAAGCCTCCCATAATTGTTCCTTATTAAAAAGAAAATAATACTAAATGCGAAAAACTGCTGTTGGGGTACGATATTTGTCAGTAAATATGCTTCGACTCTAGCACAGTGCTATTGACTGTGCGAGCTTCGGACTCCTCTCTGAAGTCCCGCTGAAGGTGAGTGTGCTGACTCCCTTCTGGCTGCTGACCTCGTTGCGTTGGTGGTGGAGGTGGAGGCTGTTGCCAAGATGCTTGGGGTTGGCTTGCCGAAGCAGCAGAAGCTGCAGGGTGGTTGCCTACATATTTTGGAATATAAGGTGAATGGTACGAAGCAGTATGCATGACTTGCTTCGGCTGACTCTGTTGCGCTATAGCTTCTGCTATCTCCTTTTGCTTCTGGATGGCAACATGGCACATCCTGGTGGTATGGCCCTTGTCCTCACCACAGAATAGACAATAAATTTTCCTTGGCTGATCCCCAAATCTTCCTCTGAAGCCCCTGGCGCCTCTGCCCCTTGGAGCTGGCGGCCGGAAAGAGCTTTGCTGCTGCCCCGAAGCTTGCGAGGAGTACTGTGGTCTTTGTTGTTGACTCCCTCTATCATCACTCTGAGCAGAGTTGTGAATTGACCTGACGTGCCTCGGATGGAATCTTCCTTCGAAGCCCCTGGTCATTTCAGAGAACCTGTATGCTTCCTCCGTTCTTTGGTGGAAGTCATTGTCAGCTCGAATATACTCGTCCATCTTCTGGAGCAGCTTCTCCAAAGTTTGAGGAGGCTTCCTGGCAAAGTATTGAGCTGAAGGTCCTGGCCGAAGCCCCTTAATCATGGCCTCAATGACAATTTCATTGGGCACTGTTGGTGCCTGCGCCCTCAGACGCAGGAACCTTCGGACATACGCTGAAGGTGTTCTTCGTGATCCTGTGTGCACTAGAATAAAGCTTGAGCAGTGACCGACTTCGTTTGAAACCCTTGGAAGCTGGTTATCAGCATGTCCTTCAGCTTTTGCCATGAGGTGATTGTTCCTGGCCAGAGAGAGGAGTACCAGGTTTGTGCAACACACTTGACAGCCATGACGAAAGACTTTGCCATGAATGCAGTATTGCCACCATACGAAGATATGGTTGCTTCATAACTCATCAAGAATTGCTTCGGGTTTGAATGACCGTCGTACATGGGGAGTTGGGGTGGCTTGTAAGACTGGGGCCAAGGTGTAGCCTGCAGTTCTGTTGACAGAGGAGAAGTATCATCAAAAGCAAAATTTCCATGATGGAAATCCTCATACCAATCGTCCTCGTTGTAGAAGCCCTCCTAATGAAGCTCTCTGCGTGGAGGCCTTCGGTTCTGGTCATCTTGAGGAAGATGACGAACTTCTTCAGAGGCTTTGTCTATCTGCCTTTGTAGGTTAGCCAGACGAGCCATCTTTTCCTTCTTTCGTTGGACCTGTTGATGGAGCATCTCCAAGTTTTGGATTTCTTGGTCCAAGTCGTCCTCCGGAGGTGTCGGACTAGTGGCCTTCCTCTTCTGGCTTCGGGCCTCCCTAAGAGAAAGGACATCCTAATTGGGATCCAGCGGCTGTAGAGCGGCAGCCCCTGTAGCTGAAGCTTTCTTTGGCGGCATGACGAAGGTGATGCTTGCCGAAGGTGTTCAAAACTCAAAAAATGGAAGTGAGTTCACCGGAGGTGGGCACTAATGTTGTGGTCTTTGAAAACAAGTCCCAATGTTGGGGACTTGTTCTCAAATGCTAAGAGTTAAGAACAAGGCAACATAAAATGTGTTAAATGCTAAAGTCCTTCGTCCTTCAAGGCATTATGACCCTTCGGATATAATGAATTCCAGACGAAGGTTATGAAGGAAAAACCTTCGTAAGCACGGTAAATAATAAGGAAGAATTTGTAACACCCCAGGTGTTACCTTGGTTAGAGCCCACCTTGATACTAAAGGCTTTGATCACATGTGGTAGAAGCATAGGGCCACACCTAAGAACTTTGGAGATCATGTGCTAATCATGTTGCCAATGACCTAAGAAGCATTACTCTAATCCTTGCTCACTTACTACCTTGGATAAGAGGGGAGAAGAACCCTAGACCTCTTCCTAAACCCTATCTTCCAAAACCCTAAGTAAAAGGGGGGGGGAAAGAGAGTGAGCAAATGTGAAAAGCATGGGCAATCTTTACCCAAACCCTAAGCAACCTTATAACCAGCAATTAGGGGAGAGAAATAATGCAAAAAGACCCCTGGAAAAACCCCAATTCAAATCTCCAAGTGGAGAGAAAGCTAGAGCTCTCTATTTCTCTCTAAGTCCATTTTTAACCCTAATCCAAAGACCAACCGTGTTCACCTTGAAGATGGCACCAAAACCACTTGGGTTCTATACAAAAAATGTGGTATACCACCTAAGGCACCCCCTGGAAAAAGTGGAGACCGAGACTTGGACGTTTGACAGGGATTGGCATCAGTTTTGTCGCGGGGTGGGCAGGGAGACAAGCCAGATTTGGCGCCTGTCTATCTCCTGATCTAGGGCGTATCTTCCTTTGGAACTCACACATGTGAGATAGCCCTAGGTGCCAGGAGGAGGTCTGCGCCGGATTCATGGCAAGATTCGCACGTTTGCGATCTCTGGAGACGTTTGAACAATGGAAGAAACTCACCTCCACGTGTTCGACGCCTTCTGCCCGCGCCAGAGCACGCCCGCGCGCGCTCCCGCGTGCCCAGCGCCGCGCCCGAGCCAAACCAGCGCCGTGGCCCGCGCCCGAGCCTATAAAACCCTCCTAGGTTTCGAATACACTCTTCCGCGCACCCTCAAAACCTCACCGGAGTTAGCTCGTCGCCGTTTGCCCGTGCGCAGCGTGTCCGCGGCCGCCCAATCCCCCTATCACTGTAGACCGGCCAGCAGAGCCATTCCCAACCCCGTCCAGCCCTCGGAGAAGACTGTGCACGCCTCCGTGAAGCTCCCCGAGCGAGGAATCGGAGTTTGCTTCGCCAGAGTGGCCAGTCCACGCTCACCGGAGCTCTCAACCCCACCGGAGTACGTGGACCGGGTAAACCACTCAACCATCCTTCGATTCCTTGTGCACACAGTCGCTACGTTATCCCGTGAAGCTCACCGTGCCCTTGGATTGAACCAGTTCGCCGTAGTTTGGCCGGTACACTCGCCGCCGACGAGCACACCCGCCTGCGCTCGTGGACCGGGCGATTCCGGCCATCCCCGACGTCAAGCCGTACCTCGACATGACCGCCAGAGTCTCCCTGAGCCAACCCCACCCTTCGCCGGACCTCCCTCGCCGTCGGTAAGCCGCGCCACCCTTTTCTTTCCCGCGGTTACTGTTTCAGTCGAGGGAAGGACTGCGGGTGAGAGGGAGAGAAGGTCGGGGGGTTTTGTGAAATGTCAGAGACACAGGGGAGCAGTGGCGCGTGGGTAGATCTGCGAGAGTTGATTTGGTTTAAACCCAGGGACCCCGGTGTAAACTGTTTTTCCAGGAAACTCTTTTTAAAATCTGTTTTAAATTGAACAGAGACTTTAAAAATTCATAACTTATCTTTAGTTCATCCAAATTTGGTCAAATCAATTTTGCCAGACTCTAAATAATGTAACCTATTTAAGAAAAATATAAAACCCCTTGGTATTAAGGGAGATTTTAAAGCTCTGATTTAATGTTAGTTTTGGCCAAAAGCTCAATAATAGAAAGAAAAATAGTTGTGCTATTTGACTAGGGTTAGGAAAAATTGGAGAAGCTTATATCTACCTACTGGCCTGTTTAAAAATGTTAAACCTCTCTATCCACTCTATTAAGTTAGTTTCTACCCCTTATTCCATAATATGCTTAAAGATAAGAAAAATAGAAAATGTAATTTAAACCATGGACCAGAGAGCACCCCTATTTTTGTTAGGATACTTATTTAATGTAGTTCACTGGAAAAATATATCATACCCTTGTTTAGTATAAAATAAGTAGGATACCTTTTAAATTAATAAAATAAGGATAACTTAGAAAAACCCTACAAAAATAACCCTAAGGCAAAGACACCCCAAACCTTGGGATAACTAATGCTTGGTTATTATGAACAGAGGAAAAATGCAAAATCTGTTGTTTGATATTTTTCAAATGACAAGTTAGTTATAAGCACCTTTTTGGCATAAAACTTTAGAAAATCACAATTAAATAATCACCAATTAACTTTGTATGGGTTTTGGCACAGAGGTTTAGTATTACTGTTAGATCCCAACAAAAATGACCCTTAGGAAGAAACTCAACTCTAATGGTGAGGTGTAGTGTAAGGTAGCCCATTTTACACCACTCTTGTTAATTTTGTCTAAAGCATAGCCTTTACAGTTTAAGCCTCCCATTCCGAGAAACCAGCTAGAATAGCCAATGGCAACCCACTGCAATTTTTGCAGAATTTTTGGAAATTAGTAACCCATTGTCATAGTTCAAACCTACACTAGAAACCATAAGTAGAAATTAAAGAAAGGAAAATAAATACTGGTAATTAGTGTCATCCTAAAACCCTTATAACATTGCCCACTGAAATGTGTAAGGACAATGCAAATCCACTATATCCTCCTCGACAAAAACCTAAACCTAGGAGTGTTAAGCATAAACCACTAAAGGCCCCGTATGACCCGGAAACCCTAAGTTTTTCCTTAACTTAGTTTTCTTTTTGCATAATGTTATTAATCCTGCATAATTATAACATACATGTTCATTGCATTCGATAGACTGTAATCTTGCTGACGGAGAGTACGTCCTCGTGCCGGAGCAAGGAGCTGCTCAGGAGGTAGCCCCCGACCCAGCACCCGAGCCTGCACCAGAGGACCTGCCTGCCACTGCTTTGGAAGGCAAGCCCCGGTTTTATGCATAACCCGTTATTTATGCTATTTTACTTCACTTAATGATTGTAGGATTGATTGTGCACTTAGGTGTAGGAATTGTTTGAAACCCTAGTTGCATGATCTCAGGAATCCTTTTGAGATGAATACTAGTATGACAGGTCGAGTAATTGCTTTATTTAATTAGGATCTCGGTAGAAGACGAGTGATTTTTCTAGCACTCGCGCGAGATCAGGAAATTGATTGTACCCACTTTTATACTGTCATGATACTAGTTGTGGACAACAATCCATGGGGATTGATTGTTTATGAGATTGGAAAATGGAATAAGGATTAACGTGCGGATACCTGTGTCAAGCGTTTGAACGTACTAAACATATGCCGAGAAATATGGTAAATCGGTAAGCCTAGTACCTGAGTGAACCTGGCAGTGGACATATCCCCTCACGCGACCTGAGACGTGGTCTCCCATTCCGGTTATGGTGGGTACAAGTGCGGTCACTGCACGACGGCCAGTCGGGGTCAGTGAGGCATTGTACGCCAAGGCGGTGAGCCCTGATCTGCTGACGGAGAATCGATGGGGACGGTTGATGTGTGTGGGGACGGAGTGCCCCTACATGTCGTGTGTTTAGGTTTACCTTGCAAGGATAAAAACTCGATTCGAATCGTCTGCTTCTCGCAGTTAATGAGACTGCTTGATCCATTGTACTGCATTGAGTAACAAGTGGAAATATGATGAGTTGATATAAGATGTTGATTGCTAATAATGCTTGCTACTATGGATGAGTAGATAGTACACTTTTAGCCTTAAGAGAGTCACACTTAAATTGACAAAATTAAAAGTTGACTTAGAAACTCAGCTAGTGCTTTTGGCAACCAAACCCCACAGCTAAACATCTGCATGTCTAGAGGTAGAGGAGTAGACTCCTCACACCGGGTAAGTCTAGTTGAGTATTAGTATACTCAGCCTTGCTTGTGGCATAATTTTACAGGTTGTCTGGAGGAAATGGTTGCTCGAGTGACTTGGCCGTCCATCTTGCCACCGGGTTGGACTGTCGAGTGGGACCCTGCCTCGGCTGAGGAGGAGCATGAGGAGTGATGGGACAGGCTTCCCCATCTCTCTGTTTATTTGCCGTTAGTTTTATTCCGCTGCACTTCGAACAATGATGGTTACTTTTGCAAAACTCCGATGATGATGATGTAATAATTTAATACTCTCACATGCATGGTTTTATGTTTTATTGTATTTGCTCTGTGACTCACCATCGAGTGAGACTGTGGTACTTGATCCTGTCAGTGGCCGTGTCGGACTAGATCCGAGGGATTGACGGGTTATTCCCATTTAAGGCAGGGCTTAGGCACTTAAGTTGGAATAATTCGGGCAGTTTCGCCACAGCTGGTATCGGAGCTTGTACCACCACAGAGGAATCAATAAAACATGAATGCCATCCCTTTTCTAAAGTAAAATTTGATAGAAACAATGCAGGATAGATCATAGGACGAGCAGGATAGACCTAGGATGTGAAGCCTTAGGATGATAGAAGGGTAGCTAGGTGGCTAAGTGACTAGGCCCTACAGGCCACTTTTACAGGATGGGAGCTCTTCCCTATTCCTTTTATCTTCTTGTGAGGTCGTTCAGGACGAGCATGCATGCATTCTTAATTAAGCAAATGGATAACTAAGTAAAGACTTAAAAACAAGATAACAACCCAGTGCATTTTTCTTTTAACTAGAGACAGGCTGAGTTTTATTTTTCCTTTTTCTTTTTTTTATTCTTTTTCTTTTACTTACGCTTGACCGTACACAGATGACTTCCCACGGATCCTTCGATGGCGGAAATGCATTGACCCACACTGACGGACTTGCACGAGAGGGCTTTCCCCGCATTTTGTGGGAGGTACTTCAGGGGGCCGGATACACGACACCCCCTCAGTACACGGTGCAGCAATTTGAGAAGCACCGGGTGCCCCGCTGTAGGGTGAGGATGACCCTGGAGCCTCATCCCCTGCAGCCAGGCTGGCGTTCTCTGGACTCCGAGTCTTTCGGCTACCGGGCGGAGGACACGATCGAGGCGATCGCTCTGCACGGGTTGACGACTTTTTGTGGGTTCCATCCCTTGGAGCTCTCTACCCACCCCATTGGGTTGTTCCCCGCGGAGAAGGAGGACGACCCGATGTGGAAGGATCGGGTGGAGCATGCCAAGGACATCTAGGCTCTCTACCCAGGCCACACGGCTCACTTGTCGGTACGATGCATGAACGCCCTGTATCGTTTGCAAGTGATGCGTGGAGAGGCAATGTCTCATTTGATGGCATTATTGGAGGCTACGAAGATTACCTTGGACAACAGAGAGGAACTCGTGGTTGACCTGTCCCAGGAACTGGAAGAAAAAGATTTACAAGTGGAGCAGCTGTCTGAGGAGATCCATGAGTTGGAGGAATTGGTGGGGACGAGGGAGAACACCATTGAGGTTTTAGAGGATCAGCTCATTAACACTCAGCAGCAGCTTGCTGAGGCTAACGAGCACCTGGACATGCATCACCAGGAGATCCAGGACCAGGAGGCCAACGAGGACGTCGACATCAAGGGAGGAGATGAGCCTGCCTCCAGTGTGGACACTGCTGGCTCGGGAAGACCACCTTCCCCCGAGTCGAGTGTGGCTTCATTCGCTCACTAGATGTCCAGAGTAGAGTTAGGCGTTGGTGATGGTAGGACGCCTCGCGGCTAGCTTAGCTTTTGCGCCCTTGGGGCACTAGGCTAGATAGAGTTGAGTCATTTTGGGACAGATCGATGTAATCGTGCTAAACTCTCTTGGAAGCCTGTTTGATGGATGCTATTATCAGTTTAAATTTGGAAAGAGAAATTTATGTCCTTGTGTTGAAGCTGGATTCTATCATGTTGATTTTAACTTTTTCTCCGCGATAAAATCTTGAATTTGGAGATATGGTGTTAAACATGTATGTGGTTTTCAGATGGCCGAGAGGCAGCGTCGTGGCCAGAATGAGCACGTTCCTCCACCGCCACCGCCTCCCACTCTGCAGGAGCTCATGGCTCAGCAGAATGAGATCCTGAGGCAGCTGGCTCAGCGACAGCCACCACCTCAGCACTATGGTGGTGGGGACCATCAGCGTCACCCCGTGGCGGCTACATATCAGGAATTCCTTAGCACCCAACCACCATTGTTCACAAGGTCAGAGGACCCACTTGATGCAGACGTATGGTTGCGGTGGTGGAATCCAAATTCCCACTGCTCCATGGAGCTTGCTCAGAGGTCACCAAAGTCAGGTTTGCCACCCAGCAGCTTCGCAGACCCGCAAGGACCTGGTGGGATCATTTTCTTGCTATGCAGCTAGAGGACCGAGAGGTGGAGTGGAGGGAATTCAAGGCAGCTTTCAGAGGACACCATATACCAGCCGGGATCATGGACCGGAAGCTCAATGAGTTTCTGGCACTCACTCAGGGCAACCGGACAGTGTTGTAGTATGCCCAGGCCTTTAATGACTTGTGCCAGTATGCTGGGTACCACGCAGACACGGATGAGAAGAAGAGAGACAGGTTCAGGAGGGGGCTCAGCACTAAGCTCCGTGATCGTCTCAACACCGTCAGGGCCAACAGCTACAATGAGTTGGTCAACATGGCTATCTCTCAGGAGGACTGCATTACATCTCGATAGGCAGAGAAGAATAGGAAGACCCCTGTGGCAGGACCCTCAGCTCAGCCACAGCGCTTCAGGATTGTGTCCAACACGCAGAACAGGGGACCCCAGCAGCAGCAAGGGAGATGGGTGATCCGACCACCACAGCAGCAGCAGCAGCAGGCACCCAACCGCGCTCAGTTTCCAGCTCAGAGGAACAATCAGCAGCAGCAGTACCGCCAAGCTAATGACAACAGGTGTTTCACCTGTGGCAACACCGGACATTATGCCAAGAATTGCCCCAGGAACCAGCAGAGGCAGGGGCAGAATGTTAATCAGAACCAAGGGAAGAGGCAGAAGGTGCAAGTGAGGCAGGGCAGGCTGAACTTCACCACCATGGCCGATATTCCCGAGGGAGCACCTGTCATGACTGGTATCTTTACAGTTTTAAATTATCCTGCTATCATTCTATTTGATTCTGGTGCATCGCATAGTTTTATCAGTGCCAAATTTAGTGCCAAGTGCCAATTACCTTTTAACCACACCCATGGAGGTATCACCATTTCAACACCAGGAGGCAGGGTTGCCACTTACCAAATTAACAAGAATGTGCCTATAAAGTTTAGTAGTCTGATAATTAAAACCAACCTCCTCATTTTGGGTTTGGAGAGTGTGGATATTATATTGGGAACTGACTGGTTGACCAGAAATCAGGCTGTGATGGACATTGCAGCTAGGGCCATCGAAGTGCACTCACCAACATGTGGTGAAACCACATTATATTTGCCCGATCAGGGTTGTACCCGTTCTTGTGCCTATATCATGACAGAATCCCCAGTAAGAAAGATCCCAGTAGTCTGTGACTACCCCGACATTTTTCCGGATGAATTGCTAGGAATGCCACCTGACAGAGACATTGAGTTTGCAATTGAATTGCAACCCGGGACTGCTCCTATCTCCAAAAGACCCTATAGGATGCCTCCCGCGGAACTGGCAGAACTGAAGAAGCAACTGCAAGAACTGTTGGACAAGGGGTTTATTCGCCCAAGTACTTCACCTTGGGGATGTCCTGCATTATTCGTGAAGAAAAAGGATGAGAGTTTGAGAATGTGTGTTGATTACCGCCCTCTCAATGCGGTAACTATCAAGAACAAATATCCACTGCCCTGCATTGATGTTCTGTTTGATCAGTTGGTAGGAGCCAAGGTATTCTCCAAGATAGATCTTCGCTCAGGGTACCATCAGATCAAGATCCGTGCCAGCGATATTCCCAAGACGGCTTTCTCTACCAGATATGGGCTATATGAGTTTTTGGTGATGTCTTTTGGGCTGACCAATGCCCCGACTTATTTTATGTACCTGATGAACTTAGTGTTTATGCCAGAATTGGATAAGTTCGTGGTCGTTTTCATTGATGATATTCTGGTCTATTCCAAGAATGAAGACGAGCATACTGAGCACCTGCACATCGTGCTTCAGCGACTGCGCGACCATCATCTTTATGCTAAGTTGTCTAAATGTGAGTTCTGGCTGAAGGAGATTAAATTCTTGGGTCACACGATTTCTCGGGATGGGATATCAGTTGATCCTGAGAAGGTGCAGGAGGTAATGGATTGGAAACCTCCAACTACAGTGAGACAGATTAGGAGTTTTCTGGGGTTAGCAGGGTATTACCGACGATTTATTCCGGATTTCTCCAGAATTGCCAAGCCAATGAGAATTGCCAAGCCAATGACTGAGTTGTTGAAGAAGGGAGCCAAGTTCACTTGGAGCCAGAAGTGCGAAGATGCTTTTCATACACTGAGGCAACATTTGACAACAGCCCCAGTGCTGGCTCAACCTGATAACACTAAGCCCTTCGAAGTTTATTGTGATGCTTCTGGTACAGGATTGGGATGTGTCTTGATGCAAGAGAACAGAGTAATTGCTTATGCTTCCCGAGCACTCAGGCCCCATGAGCAGAACTACCCTACACATAATCTGGAGTTGGCAGCTGTGGTTCATGCTCTTAAGATATGGAGACACTATTTGATGGGAGCTCACTGTAACATCTACACTGATCATAAGAGCCTCAAATACATCTTCACTCAGGCAGATCTGAACATGAGGCAAAGGAGATGGTTGGAGTTAATCAAGGACTACGATTTGGAAGTGCATTACCACCCGGGCAAAGCAAATGTAGTGGCAGATGCCTTGAGCAGAAAGGCCCAGTGCAATTGTATGAGCATGGATGCAAGAGTTACCACCCTGTGTGATGAGTTGTGCAAGCTGAACCTGGAAGTTGTTTCTTCAGGTGACCTAAGCTATATCTCGGTGGAGCCCACATTGCAAGAACAGATAGTCAGGGCACAGGTTGAGGATAAGAGTGTGCAGGTTATCAAAGAAATGCTCAAGCAGAAGGCAGAAAAATACAAGTGCTTCCGTCAGGACAACAAGGGAATTTTATGGTTTGGAGATCGATTGGTTGTTCCCAAGGACCCTGAGCTCAGAAAGAAGATACTGGATGAAGCTCACCTTTCCAAATTCTCCATGCACCCTGGTAGCAACAAGATGTACCATGATCTTAGATCTTTATACTGGTGGACCAGAATGAAGAGGGAAATTGCCAAGTACATCTCCGAGTGTGACACTTGCCAGAGGATAAAGGCTAGTCACTTGAAGGCAGCAGGCCCTTTGCAACCCCTTCCCATACCATCTTGGAAATGGGAGGACATTTGCATGGACTTTATAGTGGGATTGCCCAATACCTCCAGGCACCATGATTCTATTTGGGTCATTGTGGACAGATTGACCAAGACTGCTCATTTCTTGCCAGTGCACACCACCCACAAGACAGAGAAGTACGCTAAAATTTATGTTGATCAGATAGTAAGATTGCACGGTATTCCAAAGACCATTATATCTGACAGAGGAGCACTGTTTGTGGCACACTTTTGGGAGAAGCTACAAGAATCACTTGGGACACAAGTAATTCGAAGCTCAGCATAACATCCACAAACAGATGGCCAGACAGAAAGGGTAAATCAGATTTTGGAAGACATGTTGCGGGCATGTGCACTACACTATGGAAAGGATTGGGACAAGTGTCTGTCTTTGGCAGAGTTTTCTTACAATAACAGCTATCAGTCCACTCTGAAGATGGCACCTTTTGAGGCATTATATGGGAGAAGGTGTAGGACCCCACTGAATTGGTCTCAAGCAGGAGAAAGGGAAATTTTTGGGCCAGACTTAGTACTGGAAGTAGAAGCAAAGGTCAGAATTATCAAGAAGAACCTAGAAGCTGCTCAGGCCAAGCAAAAGAACTATCATGACAAAAGGCGGAAGCCTCTACAGTTTGAGGTGGGAGATCATGTCTATCTTAAAGTATCACCAACCAAGGGTGTCCAGAGATTCGGAATCAAGGGCAAGTTAGCTCCTCGCTACATTGGACCCTATGAGATCAAGGCAAGTTGTGGACCCATAGCTTACCAATTGGAATTGCCACCCCGCATGTCAGCAGTTCACAATGTGTTCCATGTATCTCAGCTGCGGAAATGTGTTCGTCTACCCACTGAAGTGCTACCAGAACCGGACATTGAGATAGAACCAGACTTGTCCTACCAAGAGTACCCCATCAAGGTATTGGATCAAAAGGAGAGATCAACTCGGGCAAGGTCAATCAGAATGTATAAGGTTCAATGGAGTCACCATTCAGCAGAAGAAGCTACATGGGAGACCGAGGATTTTCTACGCTCTCGCTTCCCCGACTTTCTGCCCAAAGGAGTCGGTATGTAACTCCAAAACCCCACCCCCACCTGCCCTTTGAATTCAATTATAAGAAAAACTTAGATAACAAAGATAGTCTAAGTTGTGGATTTAACTTAAGAAGGGCTTCCTTCTGAAGTTGCAAAGAGGATGACATTCGAAGAGCAGTTAATAAGTGAAACTTGAGCGTAAAGGGAGAGTAGCACTAACACACCTTCAAGCACCCTCCAAGGGACTCTACCTAGAATCTCGGGATGAGATTCCTTTAAGGGGGGAGGGCTGTAACACCCCAGGTGTTACCTTGGTTAGAGCCCACCTTGATACTAAAGGCTTTGATCACATGTGGTAGAAGCATAGGGCCACACCTAAGAACTTTGGAGATCATGTGCTAATCATGTTGCCAATGACCTAAGAAGCATTACTCTAATCCTTGCTCACTTACTACCTTGGATAAGAGGGGAGAAGAACCCTAGACCTCTTCCTAAACCCTATCTTCCAAAACCCTAAGTAAAAGGGGGGGAAAGAGAGTGAGCAAATGTGAAAAGCATGGGCAATCTTTACCCAAACCCTAAGCAACCTTATAACCAGCAATTAGGGGAGAGAAATAATGCAAAAAGACCCTTGGAAAAACCCCAATTCAAATCTCCAAGTGGAGTGAAAGCTAGAGCTCTCTATTTCTCTCTAAGTCCATTTTTAACCCTAATCCAAAGACCAACCATGTTCACCTTGAAGATGGCACCAAAACCACTTGGGTTCTATACCAAAAATGTGGTATACCACCTAAGGCACCCCCTGGAAAAAGTGGAGACCGAGACTTGGACGTTTGACAGGGATTGGCATCAGTTTTGTCGCGGGTGGGCAGGGAGACAAGCCAGATTTGGCGCCTGTCTATCTCCTGATCTAGGGCGTATCTTCCTTTGGAACTCACACATGTGAGATAGCCCTAGGTGCGAGGAGGAGGTCTGCGCCGGATTCATGGAAAGATTCGCACGTTTGCGATCTCTGGAGACGTTTGAACAATGGAAGAAACTCACCTCCACGTGTTCGACACCTTCTGCCCGCGCCAGAGCACGCCCGCGCGCGCTCCCGCGTGCCCAGCGCCGCGCCCGAGCCAAACCAGCGCCGTGGCCTGCGCCCAAGCCTATAAAACCCTCCCAGGTTTCGAATACACTCTTCCGCGCACCCTCAAAACCTCACCAGAGTTAGCTCGTCGCCATTTGCCTGTGCGCAGCGTGTCCGCGGCCGCCCAATCCCCCTGTCACCGTAGACCGGCCAGCAGAGCCATTCCCAACCCCGTCCAGCCCTCGGAGAAGACTGTGCAAGCCTCCGTGAAGCTCCCCGAGCGAGGAATCGGAGTTTGCTTCGCCGGAGAGGCCAGTCCACGCTCACCGGAGCTCTCAACCCCGCCGGAGTACGTGGACCGGGTAAACCACTCAACCATCCTTCGATTCCTTGTGCACACAGTCGCTACGTTACCCTGTGAAGCTCACCGTGCCCTTGGATTGAACCAGTTCGCCGTAGTTTGGCCGGTACACTAGCCGCCGACGAGCACACCCGCCTGCGCTCGTGGACCGGGCGATTCCGGCCATCCTCGACGTCAAGCCGTACCTCGACGTGACCGCTAGAGTCTCCCCGAGCCAACCCCACCCTTCGCCGGACCTCCCTCGCCGCCGGTAAGCCGTGCCACCCTTTTCTTTCCCGCGGTTACTGTTTCAGTCGGGGGAAGGACTGCGGGTGAGAGGGAGAGAAGGTCGGGGGGTTTTGTGAAATGTCAGAGACACAGGGGAACAGTGGCGCGAGGGTAGATCTGCGAGAGTTGATTTGGTTTAAACCCAGGGACCCCGGTGTAAACTATTTTTCGAGGAAACTCTTTTTAAAATCTATTTTAAATTGAACAGAGACTTTAAAAATTCATAACTTATGTTTAGTTCATCCAAATTTGGTCAAACCAATTTTGCCAGACTCTAAATAATGTAACCTATTTAAGAAAAATATAAAACCCCTTGGTATTAAGGGAGATTTTAAAGCTCTGATTTAATGTTAGTTTTGGCCAAAAGCTCAACAATAGAAAGAAAAATAGTTGTGCTATTTGACTAGGGTTAGGAAAAATTGGAGAAGCTTATATCTACCTACTGGCCTGTTTAAAAATGTTAAACCTCTCTGTCCACTCTATTAAGTTAGTTTCTACCCCTTATTCCATAATATGCTTAAAGATAAGAAAAATAGAAAATGTAATTTAAACCATGGACCAGAGAGCACCCCTATTTTTGTTAGGATACTTATTTAATGTAGTTCACTGGAAAAATATATCATACCCTGGTTTAGTATAAAATAAGTAGGATACCTTTTAAATTAATAAAATAAGGATAACTTAGAAAAACCCTACAAAAATAACCCTAAGGCAAAGACACCCCAAACCTTGGGATAACTAATGCTTGGTTATTATGAACAGAGGAAAAATGCAAAATCTGTTGTTTGATATTTTTCAAATGACAAGTTAGTTATAAGCACCTTTTTGGCATAAAACTTTAGAAAATCACAATTAAATAATCACCAATTAACTTTCTATGGGTTTTGGCACAGATGTTTAGTATTACTGTTAGATCCCAACAAAAATGACCCTTAGGAAGAAACTCAACTCTAATGGTGAGGTGTAGTGTAAGGTAGCCCATTTTACACCACTCTTGTTAATTTTGTCTAAAGCATAGCCTTTACAGTTTAAGCCTCCCATTCCTAGAGACCAGCTAGAATAGCCAATGGCAACCCACTGTAATTTTTGCAGAATTTTTGGAAATTAGTAACCCATTGTCATAGTTCAAACCTACACTAGAAACCATAAGTAGAAATTAAAGAAAGGAAAATAAATACTGGTAATTAGTGTCATCCTAAAACCCTTATAACATTGCCCACTGAAATGTGTAAGGACAATACAAATCCACTATATCCTCCTCGACAAAAACCTAAACCTAGGAGTGTTAAGCATAAACCACTAAAGGCCCCGTATGACCCGGAAACCCTAAGTTTTTCCTTAACTTAGTTTTCTTTTTGCATAATGTTATTAATCCTGCATAATTATAACATACATGTTCATTGCATTCGATAGACTGTAATCTTGCTGACGGAGAGTACGTCCTCGTGCCGGAGCAAGGAGCTGCTCAGGAGGTAGCCCCCGACCCAGCACCTGAGCCTGCACCAGAGGACCTGCCTGCCACTGCTTTGGAAGGCAAGCCCCGGTTTTATGCGTAACCCGTTATTTATGCTATTTTACTTCACTTAATGATTGTAGGATTGATTGTGCACTTAGGTGTAGGAATTGTTTGAAACCCTAGTTGCATGATCTCAGGAATCCTTTTGAGATGAATACTAGTATGACAGGTCGAGTAATTGCTTTATTTAATTAGGATCTCGGTAGAAGACGAGTGATTTTTCTAGCACTCGCGCGAGATCAGGAAATTGATTGTACCCACTTTTATACTGTCATGATACTAGTTGTGGACAACAATCCATGGGGATTGGTTGTTTATGAGATTGGAAAATGGAATAAGGATTAACGTGCGGATACCTGTGTCAAGCGTTTGAACGTACTAAACATATGCCGAGAAATATGGTAAATCGGTAAGCCTAGTACCTGAGTGAACCTGGCAGTGGACATATCCCCTCACGCGACCTGAGACATGGTCTCCCATTCCGGTTATGGTGGGTACAAGTGCGGTCACTGTACGACGGCCAGTCAGGGTCAGTGAGGCATTGTACGCCAAGGCGTTGAGCCCTGATCTACTGACGGAGAATCGATGGGGACGGTTGATGTGTGTGGGGACGGAGTGCCCCTACATGTCGTGTGTTTAGGTTTACCTTGCAAGGATAAAAACTCGATTCGAATCGTCTGCTTCTCGCAGTTAATGAGACTGCTTGATCCATTGTACTGCATTGAGTAACAAGTGGAAATATGATGAGTTGATATAAGATGTTGATTGCTAATAATGCTTGCTACTATGGATGAGTAGATAGTACACTTTTAGCCTTAAGAGAGTCACACTTAAATTGACAAAATTAAAAGTTGACTTAGAAACTCAGCTAGTACTTTTGGCAACCAAACCCCACAGCCAAACAGCTGCATGTCTAGAGGTAGAGGAGTAGACTCCTCACACCGGGTAAGTCTAGCTGAGTATTAGTATACTCAGCCTTGCTTGTGGCATAATTTTATAGGTTCTCTGGAGGAAATGGTTGCTGGAGTGACTTGGCCGTCCATCTTGCCACCGGGTTGGACTGTCGAGTGGGACCCTGCCTCGGCTGAGGAGGAGCATGAGGAGTGATGGGACAGGCTTCCCCATCTCTCTGTTTATTTGCCGTTAGTTTTATTCCGCTGCACTTCGAACAATGATGGTTACTTTTGCAAAACTCCGATGATGATGATGTAATAATTTAATACTCTCACATGCATGGTTTTATGTTTTATTGTATTTGCTCTGTGACTCACCATCGAGTAAGACTTTGGTACTTGATCCTGTCAGTGGCCGTGTCGGACTAGATCCGAGGGATTGACGAGTTATTCCCATTTAAGTGTGGTCTAGCCTCTAAGGCAGGGCTTAGGCACTTAAGTTGGAATAATTCGGGCAGTTCCGCCACAGAATTCATATGCGAAATATGAAGAATAATATATATAATATCATCAACTTATTTTTATTAGCATTATCATATCCAGAATAACAAATTATAAATGTACCTTCGGTTTGACGGAAAGTAAAGGTACAGGCGTGATGCAAAAAGCGAATGCCAAGTCAGCCTCAACAGTACGGGAGTACTGTTCATCTATTTATAGGCAAGGGACGCAGCCGGTGTAGAATTACATTTGTGCCCTTTACATTTATCAATAACTCTATAGTAATTCTTCGGGGTCTAATTTGTCTTTTCATCTTTAAGTCGGTTCCCCTTCTCTGCTATCATGTCGAATCTTTTCTGCGCACAGCTTCGTGATCATATTATCCTTCGTCATAATCGCTTTTCGTCTCGCTCAAGCTTCGTACTGACCATACTCTTGTATACTCATGACCCGATTCCGAAGATACCTGTTCACATATTCCACTTGGAAAACATTGTTAAATCATGTTTTTGAGGACCTTTGGAAGCCGAAGGCCCCCAACAACAATAATATTACTCGTTTATTTCATCTTGCTTGTAAAGCTGAACGTGAAGTGCA
The DNA here is from genome assembly GCA_029449295.1 of Zea luxurians. Taxonomy (NCBI): domain Eukaryota; kingdom Viridiplantae; phylum Streptophyta; class Magnoliopsida; order Poales; family Poaceae; genus Zea; species Zea luxurians. Next base: position 4,836,834 of record JAOPSE010000033.1, read on the forward strand.
GGGATGACATGCAAGGACACAAGCTAACTCTTCTGCAGGTCGCACCACATCATTCCACTCCAATACTACCATCGTGGCACCACCAGTAGCGACATCGCCATCTACCGGCACTCCACGTGATAAGGCTGTAGCAAAAAGTCCAACGCCACCTCTAGCAACAAAGGGTGCTTCTTTCGCTGGACGCACCAAGGATATTCAATGTCACGCTATAAAGGGTTTGGTCATGCAATACGGGACTGCCCCAACAAGCACACACTGATTATACGTGACAATGGTGAGTATTCTTTAGCTAGTGATTTTGAAGAAACTATATATGATATGCTTGCCACTGGCGTTGCAGGAACCCAAGAAGAACATGTGGATGCCACGGATGCTGACAAGTATGAGAGTCTTGTCATGCAACGCGTACTTAGCACGCAGGTTGCACAACCCGAGCAGCACCAGTGCCACACCTTGTTCCATAACAAAGGTGTTGTACAAGAACGTTCCATTCACATCATTATTGACGGTGGCAGCTACAACAACTTGGCAAGAATGGAGCTGGTGGAGAAGTTGTCTCTCCCCACTCGTCCACACCCACACCCCTATCATATTCAATGGCTTAACCAGGGTGGTAAACTCAAGGAACAAACGCTCGGTACATGTTCATTTCTCTATGGGTCCTACCATGATTATGCTGATTGCGATATTGTTCCAATGGAATCTTGTTCACTTCTGCTCGGTAGGCCTTGGCAATATGATACGAATAGCTTACATCATGGTCGAGCAAACTATTACTCTTTGATGTTTAAAGGCAAGAAAATAATTCTTCATCCAATGACCCCTGAATAGATTGTAAAATCTAACATAGTTAGAGCTAAACAACAACACCAGAAACCACCCATACCAAATGAAATTAAACAGAAAGCTGCTATTTTGCTTGCCACTAAATCTGATTTTGATGACGTACGTGTTGATAATCTTCCTTGCTATGTGCTTGCATGCTCTCATATGTTGTTTTCACTAGATGATGCACCATCTTTGGATATACCCCTGTTGTTACTAAGCTTTTGTAGGACTATGCCGATGTGTTTCCAAAGGAGTTACAACCAGGTCTTCCTCCCATTCGCCGCATTGAACACCAGATCGACCTCATCTTAGGTGCTCAGCTTCCCAAACGTGCCCCATACTGTATCAATCCTGATGAAACAAAGGAAATTTAGAACCAATTCCAAGCATTACTTGATAACGGCTACATTCGTGAGTCTCTTAGCCCTTGCTCGGTTCCGGTTTTACTTGTTCCCAAGAAGGATGGTACCTGGCGCATGTGCATCGATTGTTGAGCGATTAACAACATCACATTTCGTTATCGCTATCCTATACCTTGCCTTGATGATATGCTTGATGAGCTTAGTGGTGCTGTTATTTCCTCCAAGGTTGATAGCGGGTACCACCAGATTAGAATGAAACTTGGGGATGAATGGAAAAGGACATTTAAAACAACTTTTGGCTTAAATGAATGGTTATTTATGTCGTTTGAATTGACTAATGCCCCTAGCACATTTATGTGCTTGATGAATGAAGTTTTAAGGCCTTTCATAGGACTTGATGGGGACCATAATTAGGGGTACCCCCAAGACTCCTAATCTCAGCTGGTAACCCCCATCAGCACAAAGCTGCAAAGGCCTGATGGGCGCGATTAAGGTCAAGGCTCAGTCCACTCAAGGGACACGATCTCGCCTCGCCCGAGCCCAGCCTCGGGCAAAGACAGCCGACCCCGAAGGATTCACGTCTCGCCCGAGGGCCCCCTCAAGCAACGGACACACCTTCGGCTCGCCCGAGGCCCAATCTTCACAGAGAAGCAACCTTGGCCAGATCGCCATGCCAACCGACCGAATCACAGGAGCATTTAATGCAAGGATCGCCTGACATCTTATCCTGACGCGCGCTCCAGTCGACAGAGCCGATGTGACCGCAGTCACTTCACCGCTCCACTGACCGACCTGACAAGAAAACAGCGCCGCCTGCCCTGCTCCGACTGTCGCGCCACTCACCAGAGTGAGGTTGACAGTGGCTAAGTCCAGCCTTGGGCAACATAGGAAGCTCCGCCTCGCCGACCCTAGGGCTCGGCCCCCGTCTCGGCCTCAGACGACGAACTCCGCCTCGCCCGACCCTAGGGCTCGGACTCAGCCTCGGCTCCAGAAGATGATGAACTTCGCCTCGACCGACCCCAGGGCTCGGACTCAGCCTCGGCTCCGGAAGACGACGAACTCCGCCTCGCCCGACCCTAGGGCTCGGACTCGGCCTCGGCTCCGGAAGACGACGAACTCCGCCTCGCCCGACCCTAGGGCTCGGACTCGGCCTCGGCTCCGGAAGACGACGAACTCCGCCTCGCCCGACCCCAGGGCTCGGACTCAGCCTCGGCTCTGGAAGACGATGGACTCTGCCTCGCCCGACCCTAGGGCTCGGACTCAGCCTCGACCTCGGAGGAATCGCCACCTCGCCCCAACTCGGGTTCAGACCAGCCACGTCGCCGGGAGGGCCATCATAACCCTACCCCTAGCTAGCTCAGGCTACGGGGAACAAGACCGGCGTCCCATCTGGCTCGCCCCGGTAAACAAGTAATAATGACACCCGCACGCTCCATGACGGCGGCAGCTCCCAGCTTCTTATGTCAGCAAGGAGACGTCAGCGTGGACCCGACAGCCCCGATAGCTGTACTTCTGCAGGGCTCTAGCGCTCCTCCGACGACCATGACATCACATGAACAGGGTGCCAAAACCTCTCTGACTACCACAACGACATGTACTTAGGGCTCTAGCTCCTCTTTGCTAGACACGTTAGCACATTGCTACACCCCCCATTGTACACCTGGGCCCTCTCCTTATGCCTATAAAAGGAAGGACCAGGGCTCTCGTACGGAGAGGTTGGCCGCGTGGGAGGACGGGACGGCGCATAAGGCTCTCGCTCTCTCTCTCTCTCACTCCCGCGCGAACGCTTGTAACCCCCTACTGCAAGCGCATCCAGCCGCCCTGGGCGCAGGACAACACGAAGGCCGCGGTTTCCCCTCGCTGCTCTCCCCCCTTTGTGTCCCATCTCGCGCCGACCCATCTGGGCTGGGGCACGCAGCGACAATTTACTCGTCGGTCCAGGGACCCCCCGGGGTCGAAACGCCGACAGTTGGCACGCCAGGTAGGGGCCTGCTGTGTGTTGACGAACAGCTTCCCATCAAGCTCCAGATGGGTAGTCCCCAGCAACCTTTCCAACCCGGGACGACGCTCCATTTTGGGAGTCTCGAGTTCATGTCTCTCGACAGCAGCTACGACATGGTACTCCTTCTTCCGCCGCGCGACGATGACAATGGCGGCCGTCAGCCCGCCCGCCGGCGGCAGAATCGACGATGTCTTCCCCACGTGGCGGAAGAGCAACATTCAGTTCTGTCCTGTCGCCTCCCCCGCCGAAGGAGGAGGAGGCGGGGCAAGCATGGCCAAGCAGGGGGCGATACCTCGTCAGCTGTCGAGCGAGACGACGGCGCCGGCGCCCTAGCGGGAGACACGCTGGGCGTTGACCTCGCGTCAGAGACGAAGACGAGCGCCGTTTCCCCGCAACGTGCCACCATCGAGCTGACAGATGACGCCAGCGCGCTCGCGAAGGGCTTGCTGGGCGTCGCCCTCGTACCTGAGACAGCGGTGCAGTTCGCCCCTGACGCGACTTTGTCACCACCCGTCGATCAAGAGGTACCGTTCGTTTCCCATCCCATGCCTTTCAGATTCGGCTTCGATCCACCAAGCGACCCCGCTTCGGTGGAGGCTTTCGCAAAGGCATGTCCAAACCCTCCGGGGTACCATGTGCGGTCACCCTGGGACAGACTGACGGCCATCTCGACATACGGGCCCTCGGGTTCCGAGGAAGATGACGAGCCTGACTCTAGTTGGGATTTCTCCGGGCTTGGTAACCCCAGTACCATGCGGGACTTCATGACCGCATGTGACTACTGCCTCTCCGATTGTTCCAATGGTAGCCACAACCTCGGCGACGAGGACTGTGGCCCAAGTCGCGAATGTTTCCACGTCGATCTAGGGGGTCTCGGCGAAGGCTACCATCTTGGTATGCCGGAGAACGGCGATCCCCCTAGGCCTGCGCCACGTGTTGACATCCTTCGGGAGCTAGCTGTGGTCCCAGTCCCTGCGGGGGGTCAGGACGCACAGCTCGAGCAAATCCGCGAGATGCAGGCCAGGCTCGACGAGGAGGTAGGAACACTTGCGCAGCCTCGGCTGAACCTCAAACAGGAGTGGGCAGGCCGAGCTCCGGCCGGAGAAGCACGTCATCTGCCCCAAGACGTCCAGCACCGCATCGCTGACGATACCAGGCCAAGGCTACCCCTAGCTTCCAGTGGGGTCGACCAGAACCTGGCTGCAGCTGCGATACTACTCCGAGCGATGCCGGAACCCTCCACCACCGAGGGGCGGCGTATCCAGGGAGAGCTCAGGAACCTCCTGGAAGATGTCGCGGTTCAACGGGCCAAAAGCTCTGCCTCCCGAAGGCAGGGGTACCCCCCGGAGCATCGCGCCGCGACTTCCAGATTCGTGCGAGAAGCCTCGGTCCACACCAGGCACACGCGCAGCACGGCGCCTGCGGCCCCGGGTCGCCGCGGTGACGAGCACCACCACCACAACCGTCGGGCCCACCTCGACGAAAGGGTGCGCCGAGGCTACCACCCCAGGCATGGGGGACGCTACGACAGTGGGTAGGATCGGAGCCCCTCGCTCGAACCACCCGGTCTGCAGGCTTTCAGCCGGGCCATACGCCGGGCACTGTTCCCGACCCGGTTCTGAACCCCGACTACCATCACAAAGTACTCGGGGGAGACAAGGCCGGAACTGTGGCTCGCGGACTACCGACTGGCCTGCCAGCTAGGTGGAACGGACGATGACAACCTCATCATCCGCAACCTCCCCCTGTTCCTCTCCGACACCGCTTGAGCCTGGTTAGAGCATCTGCCTCCGGGACAGATCTCCAACTGGGATGACCTGGTCCAAGCCTTCACCGGCAACTTCCAGGGCACGTACGTGCGCCCTGGGAACTCCTGGGATCTCCGAAGCTGCCGCCAGCAGCCGGGAGAGTCTGTCCGGGACTACATCTAGCGATTCTCGAAGCAGCGCACCGAGCTGCCCAACATCACCGATTCCGTCGTCATCGGTGCGTTCCTCGCCGGCACCACCTGCCGTGACCTGGTGAGCAAGCTGGGTCGCAAGACCCCCACCAGGGCGAGCGAGCTGATGGACATCGCCACCAAGTTCGCCTCTGGACAGGAGGCGGTTGAGGCCATCTTCCGGAAGGACAAGCAGCCCTAGGGCCGCCAGCCGGAAGACGTCTCCGAGCCGTCCGCTCGGCGCGACACCAAGAAGAAGAACAAGAAGAAGTCGCAAGCGAAACGAGATGCCACCGACGAAGACCTTGTCGCCGCCGCTGAGTACAAGAACCCTCGGAAACCAACTGGAGGTGCCAATCTCTTCGACAAGATGCTCAAGGAGCCGTGCCCCTATCATCAGGGGCCCATAAAGCACATCCTTGAGGAGTGCATCATGCTTTGGCGCCACTTTCACAAGGACGGGCCACCGGCGGAAGGTGGCGGGCCCCACAACAACGACAAGGAGGAGGACCACAAGGCAGAGGAGTTTCCTGAGGTCCACAACTGCTTCATGATCTACGGTGGGCAAGTGGCGAACGCCTCGGCTTGGCACCGCAAGCAAGAGCGTCGCGAGGTCTGCTCGGTAAAGGTGGCGGCGCCAGTCTACCTAGACTGGTGCAACAAGCCCATCACCTTCGACCAAGGTGACCACCCCGACCGCGTGCCGAGCCCGGGGAAATATCCGCTCGTTGTCGACCCCGTCATCAGCAACGTCAGGCTCACCAAGGTCCTCATGGACGGAGGCAGCAGCCTCAACATCATCTACGCCGAGACCCTCGGGATCTTGCAGATCGATCTGTCCTCGATCCGGGCAGGCACGGCGCCTTTTCACGGGATCATCCCCGGGAAACGCGTTCGACCCCTCAGACAACTCGATCTGCCCGTCTGCTTCGGGACTCCCTCCAACTTCCGAAGGGAAACCCTCACGTTCGAGGTGGTCGGGTTCCGAGGAACCTACAACGCAGTGCTGGGGAGACCATGTTACGCCAAGTTCATGGCCGTCCCCAACTACACCTACCTCAAGCTCAAGATGTCAGGCCCCAACGGGGTCATCAATGTCGGCCCCACGTACCGACACGCGTACGAATGCGACGTGGAGTGCGTGGAGTACGCCGAGGCCCTCGCCGAATCTGAGGCCCTCATCGCCGACATGGAAAGCCTCCCCAAGGAGGTTCCAGATGCGAAGCGCCACACCGGCAACTTCGAACCAGCAGAGGCGGTTAAATCTGTCCCTCTCGACCCCAGCAACGACACCTCCAAGCAGATCCGGATCGGCTCCGAGCTTGACCCCAAATAGGAAGCAGTGCTCGTCGACTTTCTCCGCGCGAACGCTGAGGTTTTTGCGTGGAGTCCCTCGGACATGCCGGGCATACTGAGGGAAGTCGCCGAGCACTCACTGGATATCCGAGCTGGGGCCTGACCCGTGAAGTAGCCTCTGCGCTGATTCGACAAAGAAAAGCGCAGAGCCATAGGCGAGGAGATCCACAAGCTGATGGCCGCTGGGTTCATCAAAGAGGTATTCCATCCCAAATGGCTTGCCAACCCTATGCTTGTGAGAAAGAAAGGGGGGAAATGGAGGATGTCTGTAGACTACACTGGTCTAAACAAAGCATGTCCGAAGGTTCCCTACCCTCTGCCTCGTATCGATCATGTTGGGGGCCTTCGTCCTCCGAAGGTCCTCAAAAACATGATTTGACAATGTTTTCCAAGAGGATTATGTGAACAGGTATTTTCGGATTCAGAATTACGGATATGGAGCACGGCCAGGACGAAGCTCGAACTAGACGAAGGTCGAGGGCAGCCGAAGCTGTGCGCAGGGAAGCTTCGGCGCGATGATATGGGGGAACCGACTTAAAGATGAAAAGACTTCGGGGGCCTCGACAGATTTCCATAAACCGTTAACAAATGTAATGGACATAGATGTAATTTTACGTGGGCTGCGTCCCGCGTCTATAAATAGATGAACAGTACTCCCGTACTGTTCACGTTGACTTGGCATTGGCTTTTGCGTCACGCTTGTACTTATTACCTTTTCCCAGGACCGAAGGTACATTTGTAATATGAAATCATTTCTGTTTCTTCATAATAATAAAAATAGAAATGATTTTATGATGTTTATATTTCACGCTTTATATGAATCCTTCGGCATTATTTATTATGTTCACGAAGGTATGTCCTTCGAAACCTTCGTCCGAGATGCATTATATTCCGAAGGGATAAAATGTTATGGAGGACGAAGGGCTTTAATATTTAACATTTTCTGTGTTGCCTTGTTCTTAATCCTTAGCATTTGAGAACAAGTCCCCAACATTGGCGCCCACCTCCGGTGAATCCACGACCACTTCGAAGTTTTTGTGAACACCTTCGGAAGCTATAGACCTTCACTATGGCGCCGAAGAAAGCTTCAGTGACTGGGGCAGGAGCACTACAACCGCTGGACCACAACCAGGAGACCGTCTCTCTTCGGGAGGCCCGAAGCCAGAAGAGGAAAGCCGTCAGCCCGACGCTTGAGGAAGAAGAGCTAGACCAAGAAATCAGAGAGATGGAGATGCTACATCAACAAGTGCAGAGGAAGAAGGAGAAGATGGCCCGCCTAGCTGAGTTGCAAAGGCAAATAGACGAAGCCTCTGAGGAAGTTCGCCATCTCACTCATGATGAGCAGAACAGAAGGCCTTATCAGAAAGACCTTCATCAGGAGGGCTTCGTCACCGAAAATGATTGGTATGATAATTTCCATCAGGGAAATTTTGTTTTCGATGATGTTTCTCCTCTGTCTGCTGAGCTGCAGGCTACACCTTGGCCTCCATCTTATAAGCCACCCCAACTTCCCATGTTCGACGGCCACTCCGACCCGAAGCAATTCTTGATGAGCTACGAAGCAACAGTGTCTTCGTACGGGGGCAACGCTGCAGTCATGGCGAAGTCTTTCGTTATGGCCGTCAGGAATGTTGCTCAAACTTGGTATTCCTCCCTTCGGCCGGGAACAATCACTTCATGGCAGAAGCTGAAGGATATGTTACTGACCAGCTTTCAAGGATTTCAAGCGAAGCCGGTCACAGCTCAAGCCCTCTTCCAGTGTATTCAGGATCACGAAGAATACCTTCAGGCGTATGTCCGAAGGTTCTTGCGATTGAGGGCGCAGGCTCCGACGGTGCCCAATGAAATTGTTATCGAAGCCATGATCAAGGGGCTTCGACCTGGACCTGCAGCTCAATATTTTGCTCGGAAGCCCCCTCAGACCTTGGAGAAATTGCTCCAAAAGATGGATGAGTACATTCGTGCTGACAATGACTTTCGCCAAAGAAGGGAGGAGGCCTTCAGATTTTCTGAAATGACCAGGGGCTTCGGAGGAAGATACTACCCGAGGCATGTTCGTTCCATCCACAACACTCAGAATGATGATAAGGGGAGTCAGCAGAACAGACCGCAGTGCTCCTCACAGGCTTTGGGGCAACAGCAAAATTCCTTCCGACCACCAGCTCCAAGAGGCAGAGGCGCCAGGGGCTTCGGTGGAAGATTCGGAGATCAGCCAAGGAGACTGTTTTGCTTGTTCTGTGGAGAAGGCAAGGGCCATACCACTAGGACGTGCCATGTTACAATCCAGAAGCAAAAGGAAATAGCCGAAGCTGCATCTCAACAAGCTCAGCCGAAGCAGGTCATGCATACTGCTTCGTATCATCCGCCTTATATCCCACAATACATGGATAACCACCCTGCAGCTTCTGTAGCTTCGGCAAGTCAGCCTCAAGCTTCCTGGCAGCAGCTTCCGCCTCCACCTCCATTGCAGCAAGGTCAACAGCCAGAAGGGAGTCAATACGCTCCACATCAGAGGGACTTCAGAGAACAGTCCGAAGCTCGCACAGTCAACAGCACTGTGCCAGAGTCGAAGCACATTTATTGACATATCCTACTTTTGATAGCAGTTTTTTCTATTCAGTTTTATTTTCTGTGAAGCAAAAAACATTGATAGTTTTCATGTAATAATTTCGTTGTTTCCTACGAGGAAAGTTTATTTGCTCCAAAAGCCTAAGTTGATGAAATAACTTTTTCCGTTACCAAGGAGGACAATCGGATTAAAATCTTTCGGAGTAACAGAAAGTCGTTCTAAGGAACGCAGAGTAAGTTTATAAAGTCACAAAAAGCCGTTCCAAAGGGAGCGCAGAGTAAGTTTTCTGCTCAGAAGTCGTTCCTAAAGGAATGCAGAGCCTACAGCGAAAAGTCAACGCTGATACCGCCTAAGTAAAAGGCGAAGAAGCTCCTAAGGGAGGCTTACAGCGAAAAGTCAACGCTGAAACCGTCTAAGTAAAAGACGAAGAAGTTCCAAAGACGTTCCTAAGGGAATGCAGAGCTTACGAATATATTGTGTGTGTATCTTCGGAACAAAAGTCACATGCATAACATAACATCATCACATCATTTTGCATAGCATAAACATCATACATCATATTGCATTTGGCAAGAGAAGGGGACACTCTCAGCCTTCGAAAGGACACTTTGAGAAAGTGACATCGAAATTGTATAGCTTCGGAATATAGCTTCGGAATACAGTTTCGGAGAATATTTCTACGAAACATGGGCGAACTTTATCAGACCAATATCAAAGTTGTATAGCTTCGGAATATAGCTTCGGAAAATAGCTTCGGAGAATGTTTTCACGAGACATGGATGACATTCATCAGAATAATTTTAACGAACAATGCCTTCTTCACGAAGCATGAAAAGAAGGGAAGGTGTTTTTTCGCCGAAGGCTCAAAAATGGTATGTATCTAAAGTTTCATGCATCGTAAAGAATTCAATAATGAAAAGAGACTTGTATATTACATTCAAATGTACAAAGTGTTGCATAGATTACACTTTAAATGTTTTTTCACAAATAGCATCTAATCTTCTCTCAATACTGCTTCGGCGGCTTCATTCAAGAGTTGGTCAACAACCTTGTCCATGATAGTTTCGGCCATTTGTTTAATTTCTTCATCCACTTTAGTGTGGGGGTCGGCAGTTGATTCAACAGTTTCTGAGCGAAGAGAACACTTCTTCATTACTTTTACAAATCGCGAGTAAAGTTTAAAATGAAAATTACAACGCAGCAAGAACGGCTAATCGGTACCTAATTGTCTTTTGGGCTCCGTACTCCTTTCGGCAGCCTCTGCTACTCTTCTTGCATCATGAATGCCTTTTTCGCTTCTTTGGATGATCTCTTGCGCCATTCCTCGGCCGCCGTCGTTCCAGATATCAGTAAAAAATTTGCCACCAATCGCGCTCGCTTCGGCCGAGGTGTCCTTGATGTCTTCGGAAGATAAGGTAGCTTCGGATTGAGCTAAAAATTTTACATGTTCGCAACCTTTCTTCTCTAAGACAGAAGCAATTCCTCTGGCGCCCGAAAAAGCGCATATGTCGCCACGACTGTTCAGAATTTCTTCGAAGGCCTCTGCTTCGCGGCTGATCCATTCCAGCGGACCTTCGGGATTGCCTCGAGAGAAATTTTCTTCGCTGGAAAAGGCGCCTACGCTGGCGAAGCTGGATTTAATTTTATTCACACATTCTATAGATTTGACATAATATTTCCCCTGAGATGTGCGAAGCTCCTTAACTCTTGATTCCAATTTGCTGACCATAAAATCGCTAAGTTCTCGTTTCGTTTCCTCAAGCGCGCGATCCTCTTCAGCTCTGGCCAGCTGTTTCTGAAGATCTTTAATCTCGCGTTTTTGAGCTTCGGCCTCGGCCTTTGAAGCAGCTTCGTCTTTTTTCACTTTATCTACCAGTGTTAGCAGAATTTTATCTTTTTCCAAAGCTTCATTTCTTAGTCTGATAACTTCGGAGCGTAAATTATTAAATGCAATCTCAAAGCTTTCATCTTCGGCGCTCTTTTGCGCTCTTAGCGCGTTGCTTAGGATCAGGCCCTATACGAAAAAGAATTCATATAAGGAAAAAGGAATGAGTTGCGTAAAAAATAATAAGGGGGTTTTTTCAAGCGTTTAATTCCTGTACCTTCAAGCTGTTGTACGCAAGACTGTCTGCGAGATCTCCTTTCGTCATGGCGCTTAATCCAGATTCAAGCTTCGGGAAACCAATACTCCTGGCCATCTCTCGGCAGACGGATAGCTCTTTGTTATCAGGCAGGCAGTATAAAAAGTCATCTTCATTCGTTCCGTTGAATATTACTGCCCCCTTCGGATATTTTAGCTCTTTTGCATAATGGTTGGCCTCATAAGTTTCTTCTTCAGATAGCTTTTTCCCCGAGGCATGTCGTATGATGTAATCACGCATGCTAGCAGGTGCTTCGGGGATGGCGGTGTCCGTTTCTTCAACTAATACTGGTTCCGGAATTTTTATTGCTTCGGTTTCAAGAGGTTGCTCCTTGAAGGGCTCTGAAGGCCCAGCTTCGGCTTCAGCTTCAGCCTGTTGCGCCGAAGCTTCAGTAGAAGCTTCAGCATCTTCAGCACTCTTTTTTGGGGTTGCGCTTGAAGACTTAATTGTCTCCAAGACGTCTAATACGTTTACCATTCTTTTCCTTTTGGGGGTCACTGATGGACCCTTTTGGTTTTTTGCCATTTCTACATTTACTGCAGGACTCAAAACTTTCGAAGTTTTTTCTTTAGTCGATTCTTTCGCTTCTTCCAATTTTTCTGTTGATGGCGCTTCGGCCATTACTACAATTTCCGGCAACAAGGTCGGCTGTTCAACTTCGGTAGCCGAAGAGGTTTCTCCGGTAAACTCAGGCACCGAAGCTGGTTCAATATGGCGTGGCCGATGTGTGAGAACCTTTACCCTCTTTCTTTTTGGTTCCGGCTCGCTGGGGGCAGTTGCAGCTTCTTCTTTTGCAGAGGTTGTGTCTTTTCTTTTCTGCCCTCGGATGGGATAACGATAATCAGGGTAGAAGAACCCAATTGCATCAAACACCCGATTGAGTCTTTTCTTCTTTCGGCCTCCGAAGGCTGCTGATAACGCAGTATTCTCAGCCTTCGAATATGCCCCAAGCAATTCGTCACTTAATGTTTCTATGCTTTTCAACCAGTCGTCATCAGGTTCAATAAATTTATCTGCATATTTGAATGTGTACTTCAGCCTGACTAGTCCGCCTTCGTCGGACTCTTTAATGGTTTCCTTCGGCATTTCCCATTTTTCTGTAAGTGGCCATACCCTGAAAGCAATGTGCTCTTGGACTAAGTCCCTTGTCCCAATGAAAGAGCAGACTATGCCGAAGGCTCTTTGGCATTCTTCGGCTGCTTCGTCCATTTCAACCTTCGGCCTTCGAAGTCCGAAGCGTTGCCAGATGGGGCGCATAATGATACTCTTGACGTTCTCTTGCGCCGTTAAGTCATTTTTTACATAAAACCATTCGGTCATCCAGGCTCCGGGCCACCTCTTCCGAAAGGTTGGTACAGGGCGGCTTGACCCGGAGCGGGCACCGAAGCTGTAGCATCCAAAATTATTGTGATATTGTTCTTTTCCCCACGGCTTCGTCTCATATAACAGTTCATGAATGTTGCAGAAACTTTTAGCATTTGCTTCTAAACCTTGGCTTCTTGCAGCCCAGACAAACATCCCCATCCTTATGATAGCTTCAGGAGTAAGTTGATGAAGGTAGACCTGAAATGTCTTCAGTACCTCAACAACGAAGTTGCTCAGGGGGAATCGGAGCCCAGCCTTCAGAAAGCTTCGGAAGACTACAACTTCATCTTCTTCCGGGGTGGGAGAGGTCTTTTCTCCAGCGTCGGCCCTCACAATAGATATATCTCGAAAATATCGCCCCCTCATATTATCAACATGACTTTGCTTGATGGTGGTCTTCCCAAAAACTGTGTGGCTCGGTCGCCACGGTCGATCATCGGCCTCTTCCCCACCACTTTCCACATCAAAGCTGTCGCTGTCATCAGTATCTTCGGACAAACCTTCGAGAATCTCCTTGGTGATTTTCTCTGTATTGGTCTCTGCCATCGCTATCAGGAATCCCAGATTCTTCTCCTCCTCGAGACTCAGCTTCGTCTCGGCAGGGATCTTCTTGCCTTCAGACATCTTCGGAAACACTAAAAAATTGTTCCCGATGCCGAAGCTTCAAAATCGAAAAGACCAGCAAATCTTAGTGTGCAAGAGCTAAAATTTTTAGTGGGCCGAAGCAGAAGGCAAGTGTGCGTACCAAATGAGTTCGCGATGTGATCTTATTTATACGCCTAGGGCGTTGAAAATTGGAAGGCCCCGCTTGTCAGTGAATGTTGCTATTCTAGCAAAGGGAAGGTGTTTTTTCGGACCTTCGGCTCAAGGCCTTCGTCCATATCGCAATCTGAATTTATTATTTACAAATTGATATTGCGAGGGGCTACTGTTGGGGGCCTTCGTCCTCCGAAGGTCCTCAAAAACATGATTTGACAATGTTTTCCAAGAGGATTATGTGAACAGGTATTTTCGGATTCAGAATTACGGATATGGAGCACGGCCAGGACGAAGCTCGAACTAGACGAAGGTCGAGGGCAGCCGAAGCTGTGCGCAGGGAAGCTTCGGCGCGATGATATGGGGGAACCGACTTAAAGATGAAAAGACTTCGGGGGCCTCGACAGATTTCCATAAACCGTTAACAAATGTAATGGACATAGATGTAATTTTACGTGGGCTGCGTCCCGCGTCTATAAATAGATGAACAGTACTCCCGTACTGTTCACGTTGACTTGGCATTGGCTTTTGCGTCACGCTTGTACTTATTACCTTTTCCCAGGACCGAAGGTACATTTGTAATATGAAATCATTTCTGTTTCTTCATAATAATAAAAATAGAAATGATTTTATGATGTTTATATTTCACGCTTTATATGAATCCTTCGGCATTATTTATTATGTTCACGAAGGTATGTCCTTCGAAACCTTCGTCCGAGATGCATTATATTCCGAAGGGATAAAATGTTATGGAGGACGAAGGGCTTTAATATTTAACATTTTCTGTGTTGCCTTGTTCTTAATCCTTAGCATTTGAGAACAAGTCCCCAACAGATCAAATCGTGGATTCCACTGCTAGGTGTGAAACCCTGTCGTTCCTCGATGCCTACTCAGGGTATCACCAAATTAGGATGAAAGAGTCCGACCAGCGCTCGACTTCTTTCATCACACCTTTTGGCATGTACAGCTACGTTACTATGCCATTTGGTTTAAGGAATGCGGGTGCGACGTACCAAAGGTGCATGAACCACGTGTTCGGAGAGCACATTGGTCGAACGGTCGAGGCTTACGTCGATGACATCATAGTCAAGACGAGGAGAGCCTCCGACCTCCTCTTCGACCTTGAAACGACATTCCGGTGTCTCAACGCGAAAGGCGTAAAACTCAATCCCGAGAAGTACGTCTTCGGGGTCCCCCGAGGCATGCTCTTGGGGTTCATCATCTTCGAGCGGGGCATCGAGGCCAACCCGGAAAAAATCATGGCCATCACCAACATGGGGCCCATCAAGGACTCGAAAGGCGTACAGAGGGTCATGGGATGCATTGCGGCTCTGAGCCGCTTCATCTCGCGCCTCGGTAAAAGAGGCCTACCTCTGTACCGCCTCTTAAGAAAGACCGAGTGCTTCACTTGGAACCCTAAGGCCGAGGAAGCCCTCGGGAACCTGAAGGCGCTCCTTACAAACGCACCCATCCTGGTGCCCCCCGCTGCCGGAGAAGCCCTCTTGATCTACGTCGCCGCTACCACTCAGGTGGTCAGCGCCGCGATCGTGGTCGAGAGACGAGAAGAAGGGCATGCATTGCCCGTCCAGAGGCCGGTCTACTTCATCAGTGAGGTACTGTCCGAGACCAAGATCCGCTACCCACAAATTCAGAAGCTGCTGTACGCGGTGATTCTGACGCAGCGAAAGTTGCGACACAACTTCGAGTCTCATCCGGCAACTGTGGTATCATCCTTCCCCCTCGGGGAGATCATCCAGTGCTGAGAGGCCTTGGGTAGGATTGCAAAGTGGGCGGTGGAAATCATGGGCGAGACAATCTCGTTTGCCCCTTAGAAGGCCATCAAGTCCCAAGTCTTGGCAGACTTTGTGGCTGAATGGGTTGACACCTAGCTTCCGGCAGTTCTGATCCAACCGGAACTCTAGACCATGTTTTTCGATGGGTCGCTGATGAAAACAGGGGCAGGCGCGGGCCTGCTCTTCATCTCGCCCCTCGGGAAGCACCTCCGCTACGTGCTACGCCTCCATTTCCCGGCGTCCAACAATGTGGCTGAGTACGAGGCTCTGGTCAACGGGTTGCACATCGCCATCGAGCTAGGTGTTCGACGCCTCGACACTCGTGGTGACTCGCAGCTTGTCATCGACCAAGTCATGAAGAACTCCCACTGCCGCGACCCGAAGATGGAAGCCTACTGCGACGAGGTTCGGCGCCTGGAAGACAAGTTCTACGGGCTCGAGGTCAACCACGTCGCCCGACGATACAACAAGACTGCGGACGAGCTGGCGAAGATAGCTTCAAGGTGGACAACGGTTTCCCCGGACGTCTTCTCCCGAGACCTACATCAACCCTCGGTCAAGACCAGTGACACGACCGAGCCCGAGGCACCCTCGGCTCAGCCCGAGGCGCCCTCGGCTCAGCCCGAGGCACCCTTGGCCCCCGAGGGTGAGGCACTGCGTGTTGAGGGAGAGCGGAATAAGGTCCCGCCTGATCGAGACTGGCAGGCCCCGTACCTGCAATATCTCCACCGAGGAGAGCTGCCCCTCGACCGAGCCGAAGCTCGGCGACTGGCGCGGTGCGCCAAGTCATTCGTCTTGCTGGGTGACGGGAAGGAGCTCTACCACCATAGCCCCTCCGGCATCCTCCAGTGATGCATATCCATCACCGAAGGCTAGGAACTCTTACAAGAAATACACTTGGGGGCTTGCTGTCACCACGCAGCACCTCGAGCCCTTGTTGGAAACGCTTTCCGGCAAGGTTTGTACTTGCCGACCGTGGTGGCCGACGCCACTAGAATTGTCCGCACCTGCCAAGGGTGTCAGTTCTACGCAAGACAGACGCACCTACCCGCTCAGGCTCTGCAAACAATACCCATCACCTGGCTATTTGCCGTGTGGGGTCTAGACCTCGTCGGTCCCTTGCAGAAGGCACCCGGGGGCTACATGCACCTACTGGTCGCCATCGACAAATTCTCCAAGTGGATCGAGGTTCGACCCCTAAACAGCATCAGGTCCGAACAGGTGGTGGCGTTCTTCACCAACATCATCCATCGCTTCGGGGTCCCGAACTCCATCATCACCGACAACGGCACCCAGTTCACCGGCAGAAAGTTCCTGGACTTCTGCGAGGATCACCACATCCGGGTGGACTGGGCCGCTGTAGCTCACCCCATGATGAATGGGCAGGTAGAGCGTGCCAACGGCATGATTCTGCAAGGACTCAAGCCGAGGATCTACAACGACCTCCACAAGTTCGGCAGGCGATGGATGAAGGAACTCTCTTGGTGGTCTGGAGCCTGAGGACGACGCCAAGTCGAGCCACAGGTTTCACGCCGTCCTTTCTAGTCTATGGGGCCGAGGCCATCTTGCCCACAGACTTAGAATACAGTTCCCTAAGGACGAGGGCCTACGACGACCGACGCAACCAGACCAACCGAGAAGACTCACTAGACCAGCTGGAAGAGGCTCGGGACGTGGCCTTACTACACTCGGCGCGGTACCAGCAGTCCCTGCGACACTACCACGCCTGAGGGGTTCGGTCCCGAGACCTCCAGGTGGGCGACTTGGTACTTCGACTACGACAAGACGCCCGAGGGCGGCACAAGCTCACGCCTCCCTGGGAAGGGCCATTCATCATCGCCAAGGTTTTGAAGCCTGGGACATACAAGCTGACCAACAGTCAAGGCGAGGTCTACAGCAACGCTTGGAACATCCGACAGCTATGTCGCTTCTACCCTTAAGATGTTTTCAAGCCGTTCATATACCTCGTTTACATATGAAGTCTAACCATCAAGGAAGGGTCGGCCTTGTCTCGGCAAAGCCCGACCCTCCCTCGGGGGCTAGAAGGGGCGAACCCCCTCTGCGTCAAAATTTTTCTCGAAAAACGTCTTTCAGCAAGAGCATTTTTCGTGTTTTTCGACTACTTCGATGGTGGGATCCTGAAAACGA
Source organism: Zea luxurians (assembly GCA_029449295.1). Classification (NCBI taxonomy): domain Eukaryota; kingdom Viridiplantae; phylum Streptophyta; class Magnoliopsida; order Poales; family Poaceae; genus Zea; species Zea luxurians. Next base: position 4,854,093 of record JAOPSE010000033.1, read on the forward strand.
CGGAGTACACGTAAGCAGGCAAGGCTGACCGAGCCGAGGGACTCCTACGCCTCCGGGATACGGATACCTCACACATCACCTTCTGCGATAAGTAACTCGCGCTCGGATAAACGGTTCCGCTGACCGAACAAGTCTTAACGCTCGAAGACTCTTCTGCCGAAACAATTTTTCATGCCATCTCAACTGTGTCGACAAAAGAATCCTATGGACGAGTAAGAGTACACGTAAGCGGCAAGGCCGACCGAGCCGAGGGACTCCTACGCCTCCGGGATACGGATACCTCACTCATCACCTTTCGTGAGAAGTAACTCTCGCTCAGATGAATGATTCTGCCACCGACAAGCAAGTCTTGATACTCGAAACAGGGGGAAAAGAAACGCAGCTTTACAACACGACGATAGTATGTTTGGGCCTCGGTGGCCGCAAAAAAAACATATGCATACTACAGGCGAACCGATGATGCAGGCTCAGATGTCGATGGAGAAGGAGCAGCAGCACCCTCGACGTCAACTCCACCTTCAGCGAAGCCCGACCGAGCCTCAGACGGCAACACGGGCGAAGGCTCTACGCACGGAAGGACGACGTTAGCACCACACCCGGGCCATCGCTGCCAGGGTCTCCTCCAGGAACCCGGCACGAGCAGACGGCTCGGCCGGCCGCCCCGAAGCCTCAGCCAGCTGTCCCCCGAGGACACCAGATCGACTCGTGGCCTCGGCAACCCGACTCCGGCGCCGGTCCCGTTAGTGGACGGCCCAGCCAGGCTCCAGCAGATGAAGCTTCCCTTTTTTGAGCCAACTCTGCCTCTGTCCGTGCTGGCACCGCTGCCTCCGGCTCTGGCTCATCGAAGAGCGGCCGAGGGTTTCTTTGACTAAACAAGTGAAGCCTCGTGCGGCAAGGCCGACCGAGCCGAGGGATTCCTATGCCTCTGGGAAACGGATACCTCACTCGTCACCTTCCGCACAGAGCAACTCACAATTGGTTAAGCGGTTCGGCTAGATGACAGGCGAGTCTCAGTGCTCGAAAATGAGGGAAAAAACATGGTATTACACGCAAAAATACCTACATGTTCAGGCCCCGACAGCCACAATGAACAAACACTGGCACTCAAGGTGCCATTACAAACGGAACTCCGGTTCCGCCCCCGCTGGTATAAACAACCTCCACATCGGAGAGCCTACGGGATGACAGACTCCGGGCGACTCGCCAGCAACCTCCACAGCAGCAGCCTTGGTCCCAGGACGGACGCGGCCACCTGAGGGCTCTCATTTGCGTCCCCACTCAAGGGACACGAACCAGATATTAAAGCCAAAGAGCCGAAGGTTGGTCCATGGGTGGCGCTGACGGTCTCGTCGGTGGAAAGGCCTACCTCTCCAGCTACCACCACCTCAGCACAGACGGCAGCGTCCACCTGTCCACCAAAACCGCACCGGTGAGCGCCGGCCGCCCCGAAGCGCACCGGTAGGTCCTCACTACCATCCTCACCACGAAAGCGAGGACAAAGGACAGAATGTTGCATCCTAGCTGGACAGCAACAGTCCGCCTTCCCCGGCTTGGCTGGAGGGCGCCTCCTCCGCAGAGCTGGGGGATGGTTTCCACCCTCAGAAGCTGGAGGAGGCGGGACGCCAACCCACGCGAAGGCAGGCCCCGGCTCGGCGCACTCCCCGCCCTAGCAAGGATGATGAAGATCCTTGAAGCTGAGGGTGGGGCAGAGGCCACAGCCCGGCTCGCTTCTCCCCACCATCGAACTGGAGGTCACCGTCTTGGTTGACCACCGGTGAGGGGATGCAGCCGGGCTGCCTGATGAAAATCCTTGAAGCCGAGCGATGGCTGAAAGGTACCAACTTCCGCAAAGTTGCGTTCCTCTAACAACAGCAAGACGAAGGCGACGCGAGCGCTCCCCATCCGGGGGCTTGGAAGGTGGAAGGACGCGACACATGAGGAAAGTGCGAAGACATGGTTGCCATTCAAGGGGGTCACCCTCCTTTTAAAGGCGACTCTCCCCACTTGCGTCCTCAGCTGTCGCGGACTGAGTCTTCTCCAACACGCTCCAAGGTCCTCCCCCTACGACACGGGGGTTGGGTCCCATGCGTCATTTAAGCTGGCCCAGGACAGAAGAAGCCAGACCGCCGTGCGTGGAGCGCACAACAGCCCAGCGGTTACAAGAATTCTTCCACTATCGCCCGGACCAGTGGGTGAAAGGGCGGACCGCCATGCAGGCGGCATGCAACCACACCAAGGGGGCGCACCCTTTCGACTTCGACACGTCCAGCATGGAGGCCCAGGCCCACACGTCATGTAACCGGCGCGCCGGTTACTACAAGCGAGAAACTGCACCGCCACTCGCGCCAGTCCCGCGCCTCCTCGACTGCGGAATCGGTGCCGCAACTCGAGGCAACCCTGCGCACGGCCCAATAGTGCGAACCAGGCACGCCGGTCACGGGTCAGTCAGCCGCGGGAGAAGGGGCGACGGTCGATACGGCCAAAAATGGGCACGCAGTAATGGCGATGGCAGGCAGGCGGAAGCAGTAGTCAAATCATCTGCAGGCTCACGTCCCCTCCGGGAACAGCGAGAGAACCCTCTCCCACGGAGTGAAGATGACGTGCCCGTGTCCCGTTCCTCGAACAGCTCGCACACGCACAACGACTGCCCCGCGATCCACTCGTCCCGTCGCATTAACTCTGCGGCAGGGCAGGCGGCACCTTTGGCAGGCAAAGCGGGCAACACTTCACCTCCGCCATAATGACCGCGTCAAAAAGGTACGCCACGACGTTCGATTTTGTATCCTTTTCCACTTCCTCTTTCTCTCTCTTGCCATAGGGACCGGGAAAGGGGATACTCCCAAAGGGATCCTTCTCCACGAAGGAAACGGGCCCCGAGCCCCCCTATTGATCAGAGGTTCGAAGGCTGGCCCCTCGAAAGGGTTCGACAGCCGCCTCAGAGCACTCGGGCTTCGCGCCCACTACTGGTCAGAGGTTCGAAGGCTGGCCCCTCGGAAGGGTTCAACAGCCACCTTAGGCCGCTCGGGCTCCGCGCCCACTACTGATCAGGGGTTCGTAGGCTGGCCCCCGAAGGGTTCGACAGCCGCCTCAGAGCATGCAGAGCGAGGGATGACTTGGGTACGTTCGATACATAACCAAGGCTCAGGCTACGCTCCTGAGGTACCCTAGGACATTTCCGAGACCAGCGGGAGCGATTTTCATAACGGAATCCCACCAGAGGGAGGCATCGAGCCCTCGCACCCCGTCAAAAGGGGACCGGGTCCGGCGAATCACCCGCAGGTACTTTTGGAGCGCGCCTCCGGGCCACTAGCCGACCCCTAACGAATGGGGCACGGGCGTCCACTCGGATTACCCGCTAGCAACTCACTGGAGACACCATGTTCGGCGCCCTCCGAGGGCAGCATGGCGCTTTCCCCCCTCCTCCTTGCAGAAAGGCGACGTAGGGGCGTATGAAAAAAGCTGAGTCTATCCTTGACCGTCCTCTCGCTCTGCGTGAAGGCTCGGGGGCTGCTCTCGCGAACCGGCTCTGACCAAACCGTTGACAGCGTCAACATACCAGCCCGAGAACTTGGGACTCGACTATGGACCCGGGCTACGGCCAGTTCGCATGAGGGAACGACCAAACCGGCCGAGCCATCACGAAAGGCACCAAGACCTCGAAGGAGTCAAAACACTACTCCAAGGCCTCGGGGGCTACACCCAGCGGGTGCGCTCGCGCGCACCCACCGGAACAAAATGCAACCGAGAAAGGCCGGTCCCCTTGAAAAAAGTGCGACAAAAGCCTCCAAGCGAGTGCCAACACTCCCTTCGAGGCTCGGGGGCTACTGTCGGGGACCATAATTAGGGGTACCCCCAAGACTCCTAATCTCAGCTGGTAACCCCCATCAGCACAAAGCTGTAAAGGCCTGATGGGCGCGATTAAGGTCAAGGCTCAGTCCACTCAAGGGACACGATCTCGCCTCGCCCGAGCCCAGCCTCGGGCAAAGACAGCCGACCCTGGAGGATTCACGTCTCGCCTGAGGGCCCCCTCAAGAAACGGACACACCTTCGGCTCGCCCGAGGCCCAGTCTTCGTAGAGAAGCAACCTTGGCCAGATCGCCACGCCAACCGACCGAATCACAGGAGCATTTAATGCAAGGATTGTCTGACATCTTATCCTGACGCGCGCTCCAGTCGACAGAGCTGAAGTGACCGCAGTCACTTCGCTGCTCCTCTAACCGACCTAACAAGAAAACAGCGTCGCCTGCCCTGCTCCGACTGCCGCGCCACTCGCCAGAGTGAGGTTGACAGCGGCTAATTCCAGCCTCGGGCAACGTAGGAAGCACCGCCTCGCCCAACCCCAGGGCTCGGCCCCCATCTCGTCCTCAGACGACGAACTCCGCCTCACCCGACCCCAGGGCTCGGACTCAGCCTCGGCTCCAGAAGACGATGAACTCCGCCTCGCCCGACCCCAGGGCTCGGACTCAGCCTCGGCATCGGAAGACGACGAACTCCGCCTCGCCCGACCACAGGGCTCGGACTCGGCCTTGGCTCCCGAAGACGATGAGCTCCGCCTCGCCCGACCCAAGGGCTCGGACTCGGCCTCGGCTCCAAAAGACGATGAACTCCGCCTCACCCGACCCCATGGCTTGGACTCAGCCTCGGCTCCGGAAGACGATGGACTCCGCCTCACCCGACCCCAGGGCACGGACTTAGCCTCGACCTCGGAGGAATCGCCACCTCACCCCAACTCGGGTTCGGACCAGCCACGTCGCCGGGAGGGCCATCATTACCCTACCCCTAGCTAGCTCAGGCTACGGGGAACAAGACCGGCGTCCCATCTGGCTCGCCCCGGTAAACAAGTAATGATGACACCCCGCACGCTCCATGACGGCGGCAGCTCCCAGCTTCTTATGTCAGCAAGGAGACGTCAGCGTGGACCCGACAGCCCCAACAGCTGTACTTCCGCAGGGCTCCAACGCTCCTCCGACGACCACGACATCACATGAACAGGGTGCCAAAACCTCTCCGACTGCCACGACGACATGTACTTAGGGCTCTAGCTCCTCTTTGCTAGACATGTTAGCACATTGCTACACCCCCCATTGTACACCTGGGCCTTCTCTTTACGCCTATAAAAGGAAGGACCAGGGCTCTCGTACGGAGAGGTTGGCTGCGCGGGAGGACGGGGCGGCGCATAAGGCTCTCGCTCTCTCTCTCTCTCTCACTCCCGCGCGAACGCTTGTAACCCCCTACTGCAAGCGCATCCAGCCGCCCTGGGTGCAGGACAACATGAAAGCCGCGGTTTCCCCTCGCTGCTCTCCCCCTTTGTGTCCTGTCTCGCACCGACCCATCTGGGCTGGGGCACGCAGCGACAATTTACTCGTCGGTCCAGGGACCCCCCGGGGTCGAAACACCGACACGACTGTTTGTGGTTTTTTATTTTGATGATATTCTAATTTACATCTAGTCTATGGAAGAGCATTTGGAACATTTGCCTGCAGTTTGCGGTGCTTTGTGCGGTGCCCGCTTATTTGGTAATTTGGAAAAATGCAACTTCTACACAACACGTGTGTCGTTTCTTGGCTATGTTGTTACTCCGCAAGGCATTGAGGTTGATAGTAGCAAGATTGAGGCCATCCAATCTTGGCCCACGCCGACGATAGTTACATAGATTCAGAGTTTCCTTGGGCTTGCAGGATTCTACCGACAGTTTGTGCTTGATTTCAGCTCCATTGTCGCCTCGTTGCATGAGCTCACTAAGAAGGGCATCCCTTTCTCCTGGGGTATGGCACAAGACGAGGCATTCACCATCCTAAAAGATAAGTTAACACATGCCCCCTTACTACAGCTTCCTGATTTCAATAAGATGTTTGAACTTGAATGCGATGCTAGAGGTATTGGGTTGGGCAGTGTGTCGCTTCAAGAGGGAAAACCAGTGGCTTACTTTAGCGAAAAATTAAGCGGTGCTCGTCTGAATTATTTGACTTATGACAAAGAACTTTGTGCCTTGGTTCGCAATCTACAAACTTGGCAGCATTTTTTATGGCCTCGCGAGTTCGTTATTCATTTTGATCAAGAAGCTTTAAAACATATTCGTAACCAAACCAATCTGAACCATTGGCATGCTACGTGGGTGGAATTCATAGAGTATTTTCCTTACGTCATTAAACACAAGAATGGGAAAGACAACATTATTGCTGATGCTTTGTCGCATCGATACACCATGCTATCTCAGTTAGATTTTAAAATTTTTTGCTTACAAACAATGAAAGAACAATACGCTGATGATTCAGATTTTAAGGACATTTTGATGGATTGCAAGGATGGTAGACCATCGGGTAAATTCCACGTAAACGATGGGTTCTTGTTCTATGCTGACAAGATGTGTATTCCAGCAAGCTTTGTTTGTCTTTTGCTATTGCAGGAAGCGCAAGGTGGGTGACTAATGGGACAATTTGGTGTATACAAGACATAGGATATTTGGGTCGTACACTTCTTTTGGCCCCAGATGCGCTGCGACGTGGGATGCCTTGTTGCACGCTGCACCACATGACAGAAAGCTAAGTCACACCTGAAAAACCATGATTTGTATATGTTAGAAATATGCCCTAGAGATAATCATAGAGATGAGCATATTTCTTTGTATCCATGATATATATATTGCTTAATTGAATATCCATGAAAGGCACCTTGTATTGATTAGCAATTATGTGAATTGTTTGTGAGATTCTTTACTTGTATGGTTATTCTAAATGATGTCCCTGGTCAGAGTCGATGACTAGCACATATATTAGTTGATGACTACATTTCACAAGTCATGGACATGGAGATGTCGAACTAATAATGTGGGCGCATGTATGACATGAGGCTGGACCGACCCAATGTGAGATATTGTAATATAGTTCTCTTTTTGCAACATGTATATTGTGTCCTTAGACCTGAGATTGTCGCATGTTCTCAAGATGTGGATTGACCTACTTAGGGACTATCAAACGCTACTCCGTTACTGGGTAGTTATAAAGGTAGTTTTGGGTTTGTCAGGAAGCATGCTGTGAGGCATGGTCAGTCAAGATGGAATTTGTCCCTCTCTTCTTGAGAGAGATATCTCTGGGCCCCTCGAGTGATTGGATCAAGAAATGCATGGTCGTGCTAGGGTTAAGAGTTAACCATTGAAAGGATTCCAATTAACAGTATCGAGAAAGAGAGGTCAGCTTAGAGCCAGACCAAATATCGTGAGACAAAGGGAACAACATATATGTAATGTTGCAATGGTTCGTCTGATATGATCTTTACGTGCGCATAGGAGTTGACATGTTGTGCTAGAGGCTGCTGTCAATTATTGGGCCAAGTAAGAGAATTCGGGCCATGCCTATTTGTATGTGAACCAATAGGGTCACACACTTAAGGGGAAGGAAGCCTAACTCGGATTAGATCCGAAATTAGACTGGGCTTTAGGGTTACTGATGAGCCTCAGAGTCAGAAGCCCACCATAATGCCTATATAATGAGGGCCGGGGCGCGGTTAGGCTAACCCTAATTTGCCACCAGCAAACGAGTAGCCGCTCGCCTCTCTCCCTCGTACAGCCACCGTCATGAACCTAGCAGTTCAGTACGTGGTGCTTCCTCCCTGTATGTGTGGATACCTAGGAGGTGCTGCATCTAGAGCACTAGGATGAACCACGCGAGGACGTGAAGGACGCTGGCGACTGCACGGCACTGCTCGACGCGTTCGTCTACATCGAGACGTCTTCCATGACCTATAACCGCATTAGTTCTTGGTTTTATGGGGTCGAAAATTTTGTTTTTCTCTAGCGTAGCCTCCCCATAATCCTACAATATATGCCATTACCTGTCCCTACTTCTCCTTGGATCAATATTTCCATGGATTTTGTTTTAGGCTTACCAAGAACTAAGAAGGGGAGGGACATTATCTTTGTGGTTGTTGATCGATTCTCTAAAATGGCTCACTTCATACATTGTCATAAAACTGATGATGCTGCCAGCATTGCTGAATTTTTCTTTCGTGAGATTATTCGTTTACACGGTGTTCCTCATACAATAGTCTCACATCACAATGCTAAGTTCCTAATGCATTTTTGGAGATCTGTTTGGAATAAACTAGGCACTAAATTGCTATTTAGTGCCACTTGTCACCCACAAACAGATGGGAAAACTGAGGTTGTGAACTGGACCTTATCTACCATGCTTAGGGCTGTATTAGACAAGAATTTGAAACTTTGGGAGGATTTCTTGCCACATGTAGGGTTTGCTTACAATCGTGCTACACATTCCTCCACAAAAACGTGCCCTTTTCAGATTGTCTATGGTTACATTCCATGGGCGCCAATTGACTTGCTGACCCTTGATGCTTTGGACGCCCCACATGTAGATGATGTTGCACATGTTAAACACATGTTGTATATCCATGAGAAGACACAGCAGAACATTGCGCACACTAATGCTAAAAATCGAGTTGTCGGTAGCAAAGGACGTAAACTTGTTACTTTTGAACCGGGTGATTTAGTCTGCTTGCATTTGCACAAGGATCGCTTTCCAACTTTGCGCAGGTCTAAGCTGATGTCACGTGCTGCTGGTCCATTCAAGGTGTTAAAAAATTAATGATAATGCTTATGTGCTTGACCTACCAACGGAATATGTTGTTTCCTCTAGTTTTTATGTTGCAGATTTGAAACCATATGCGGGCGAGGATGAGGAGTTGCCGTCGAGGACGACTTCGATTCAAGAAGGGGAGGATTATGAGGACATCAACCCCAACAAAGGAATGGCTACTCCAACTGCACTAGCACAGGCGCCACCAGGACCATTGACTCGAGCTCGTGCACGTGAATTAAACTTTGTGATGATTCTGAGGAATGAAGGACCAGAAGTTTCCTAAAGTGCATGCGCCATCTATGCTCATGATGAATCTGCCCAGAATAAAGTCTAGGTGATGCGCCACCTATCTATCTTTTAGTTTGGAAAGAAATAATCAAGAAGGTGTTGCGCCACCTAAATAAGGAATGGGGATCAAGGAGATAGCATGGCTGATTGGGTGCCTATTCCCTGCCTTGTGGACAAGAGATTGATTGGCTGATTGCGCGCCTAATTTTCTGCCTTGTCGGGGACTCTGGGCGCCCACCTCCTCCACTCTATTTAGCCAGGGGCTGCGCCCCCTCCTAGAGTTCAGTTTTCTTTGATAGTTTTAGCCATTGTGTAAACTTCTTGTATTGCAGTTGTGCTCAACGGCCACCTGTGGACAACCTAGTGAACCCCAACTCGTGAGTGATTCATATTCAGTTTTACCTACATCTTGTTCTTGCTTGTTTCTTCGATTGCTCATAGGAATAGGTTCTTCCATTTGGAGTTGGTTCTATGATGTAATACCCAAAAAGTATACAAGGAATATATAGTTGATCTTATTTTGTGTGCCATATATTCATCATAACAAGAGCATACCTATAATTAAGAATGATTAATCAAAACAAATGATACAAAAATGGAATATGCATCATGCTGAGGCTTTATTTTGTGTGCATTTTGTGATAATGTAAAAATAGAGCAAAAGGAGGTATGTTAATACACAAATTGGAATTTAAATCCTAAAAGAAATTCTAGAGTTCGAAAAAGAAGAAAGGAAATGCTATGTGGGTAAAAATAAGTATAAAAATATATATATATATAATAATAATAAAATATATTATTTCTATAATGAGATGTGAATGTGTACAATTGACTCAAAGGTGAAACTCATGAAAGGATTAGAATTTAAATTTGGAATTTAAAATATAAAGAAGACAAAACAGGAAAAAGAAAATAAAATAAAAAGGGAAAACCTGCTGCTGGGCCAACTTCATGCCATTCGACCCATTTACCCTAACACACCTGCGCGGCCCATCTTCCCTACGCGCGCCCCATGACTGACCTGGGGGCCCCATCAGCCAGTCGCCCAGTCGTCCGCGCGCACTCTCCGTCGATCACATGCTGAGTCCATGGACCCACCTGTCATCCACGTCCACCTTCCTGATGCACGACACTGACATATGGGCCCGCCTGTCGGTCACACGGGCACCCGTATCTCTCTTTGTAGCGGCGTGCTCCGTGTCACTAGTGTGTGGGACTAGCGTGTCAGGTCGTGCCTCCCTATCGTGCGGCCATGCTGTTGCGACATTGCCGCGGTCGTGACCGGGGAGCTCGGGATTGGACCAGTTCGCGCACTTGAGGATAAAAGCCAATCCTAGGGCCTGTCGCGAACCCCCCTGGAGTCAATACCTCCAAGCCTCCGCCGCCATCGTTGTCAAACCATGATGGAGAGCCGAGTAGAGTTCACCGTCGACCCCGAGCGCCCTCCAAAGTGGCTTCCAGTCCTGATCTGTCCTAGGAAACGGCTCGTGTCGAGGTGCGGCACCTCCTCGACTCTTTCAGACGGGAGATTCGGAAGCCATCGCGAGGAAATTTCTCACCGTCGTTACACCACTACCGCGGATTGCGGCTCGTCGTGGCCTACTTCTGTTGCCGTTTTGTGCGTTCTGTAAGTCTTCCCATGACGTTCGCCGTTAAGCATACGTCGCGTAGATGTCTCGGTTAGGGAATTAGTGCACTAGCCGACCAATTTGGTCGTACTCCGTCGATGCCCCGCTGCGCGAATAGGGGTTGCGCCGCCGCTTCTCAGGTCGGGCGGAGAAGAAGAGTTCCTGGCCGCTTGATACAAAATGGATGTTAGGGATTAGATCTAAGGTAACGATTCGGCCAGCGACGTAGAACCGTCTGATTTAAATCATACGCCTACAACTCGATCGTAGGTATTTAAATCCCGTCCGTTGATTGTGGATCCAGTGGCCTTCCTTGCATATCGTTCGATCTCGGGTGGGTATGATCTGAGCCATAAACTTCTAATCCAACGGACGAGTACGTTGTGTACCCCTTCGCCCTGACATTTTCACATAAGAAACCTTCTGAAATTACAAAATGAACCCGCGGTCCAGTTCTGAGTGGTCTGAGTCTCGGGTTTCATGCGTAGAGGCCCCTAGCATTTGGTTTAATGGAGCACGCAGTCCAGGGAACTAGGAAAATAGATAAAATCCTTTGAAAAATACTTTTTAGTGCAAAAATAATTGCTAGGACTTGTATAAATCATAGAAAATTCATATGAACTCCAAATTGATCCATTCCAGTTTCTAAAATTTTGTAATATTATTGTTTATCACCTAGAGTCTCTGTTTTGAAATGAAAACAGTAATAAAATTAATTTCTCAATTAATCATATATTAAGCACATAAAACCTTTGGGAATTCATAACTTAAAATCCATAACTCCAAAACTAATGATTCCTGTTCCTATGATCTTATTTTAATATGTAGATTATTAATATGTATTTTGTTTATATGATTGGTGTGATATTAATTTCTCCTTTATATTGTGCTTGTTTGTATTGTGGCGAGTAGAAGAGCTAGTGGCTGAGGATTCATAGTGGATCCCTAGCCATTCATCTCCATAGTGTCTAAGGGCCTTGCAAACCTATGTGACATGGGTTACACGACTTGTGGGTCCAGGGTACAACCTCTGCAGAGTGTAAAACTAGTATACTAGCCGAGCTCATGGTCAAGAGCAGCTTAGGACTCTCGCATGATTAAGTTATGGAATTAAATTCAATTTGTCATTTGCATTGCATGGGATTATTTATTAATTTTGTTCTATTATTCTTATTATGGTCTGATATTTACTTACACTTAGTAACTGCTAATAAAATTTGACCAACTTATTAAAAGCAATGCTTAGCTTTAACCCATATTGTTGATCAGCTTTACACATCACATGAACTCCCACCTTTGATGACTTCATGCCACATTATTCCCCACAACTTGTTGAGCTATGATCATGTGTGAGCTCACCCTTGCTGTCTCACACCCCCCACAGGAGAAGAACAGGTGGTTCAAGAGGAGCCACAATACGAGGAGTTTGATCTGATCTAGGTGGCATCTCCCTGTTGACTTTATGGCGCCAAGGATGGACCTTAGTACATTTTATATTTATCTTTTATTTTGTAAGACTTCCGCAATGTAATAAGCACTCTGATGTTATTGTGACATTTATCTCTATACACTCTGTTATTACATGTGTTGTCTTCTTTGGCGCATATATGAGATGCACCCGGCTTTGTCCATTAAATCCGGGTGTTACGGAAGTGGTATTAGAGGAATTTTTGACTGTAGGACGGAACCTAGATAGAAATGGACAAAACCCTTACCTACTTACCTTAGTCTGATTCTTTCTATACTCATCTTATCTTGATCATGTCTCACCTTTTGCTGTTCTACTCTGATTACTCTTATCTTTTTCTACTGCAAGACATGATGGATTTCACACCTTGGAATCCTGCACTTATGATCTTTTTAAGAGATAGGAAACCTAAGACAAAATTAAAACTATTTTCTCTATTTAAAAATGTTGGTTGATTGTTCTGATGATGAATGCCTAATTTGCTTCTTTGATTGATCGAAACATTATAATAGGGCATCTTAGCATGTACCACCATAAGGTAATGAATTAGCTTTAGTAGGTAAAACACTAATCTACTTAGCTAATAAATCCCCCAAAGTAATATGATTCGTAATTATCGCCTTGTCTATAATTCTTTCTTACCATATTTTTCTAACTTAATTAGATGGTCAATACCAGGAAGGGTGGTGGAATTGATCTACCTCCCAATCGACACAGTCGGAGGATATTTAGACAACCACAACAACAACAAGCAGAGATGGATCCTCCACAGCCTCCACTAGCCAGATTTGATCCCGCAGTTGCAGCCCAGATGCGGATAATGCAGCAGATGGCTGATACGATGGTAGATATGCATGCGCAGATGCGACAAGAGCGTTAGGACATGCGCCAAGAGAGAAAAGAGATGCGCCAAGAGTGAAGGGCGCAACAAGCACCACTGCCACCACCACCTCCACCACCAGTTCCACCCTGGGACAAGCACCGCGAGTTCATGAGCCACAAGCTACCGATGTTCGCCAACTCTCTCGATCCACTAGACGCTGATGATTGGCTGAAGTCTATGGAGAAGATGCTGATCATTTCCCAATGCTCTGACCGGGAGAAGGTTCTATATGCTTCTGGTCGTCTGACAGGTCCTGCTGCTGATTGGTGGGATTCTTACGCTGCTGTCCACGATGCTGCTGATACTATCACATGGGCAGAATTTTCTACTGAGTTCAGAAACTATCATATTCCTGCTGGACTGATGAAGATTAAGAAGAAGGAATTTCTATCATTGAAGCAGGGGAGCATGTCAGTCAGTGAGTACCACGACATATTCATCTAGCTATCCAGATATGCACCTGATGAAGTGGCAGAAGATGAGAGAAAGAAGGAGCACTTTATTGAAGGACTTAATGGACCTCTGCAGTATGCTCTAGTGCCTCACACCTTTCCATCATCCAGAGGCTGCTTGACAAGTCCCTAGCTATTGAACACAAGTGTGTTCAGCTGGGAGATCAGAAGAGGAAGGCTATATCCCAGGGTCAGGGAAGCAGCAGTGTTTTACCTCGCTATGTTCCACCCCATGGTACACCAGTTCGCTATGGAGGAGGCCAGCGCCCAGCTCAGCACACACCTCAGGGGACTCAACCGACTCATCAGGCTGCCCCCACTAGCACCCCGTCGAAATTCCCAAGGCAAAGTGCTGGTACCACATGCTACAAGTGTGGTAAGACAGATCATTATGCTAATGTTTGCCCATAGAGGAGTGCTACTACACCTGTGTAGAACAAGCAGTAGACACTAGGATCTAGCAAGGGATTATCTATTGCTAGGGTTAATCAGGTCAACGCTGATGCTACTACTGAAGGAGCTGACATCGCACTTGGCATGTTTTATATTAATGCAATTCCTACAACGATATTATTTGAATCTGGTGCTACACATTCATTCATGTCTGCTCGATATGCCAACACAAATGAATTACCACTGAAAAATATGAAAACACCCATGCTCATAATTACACCTAAAGGGCCTGTTGAGGCAAGTTATATGACATATAGATTGACATTGACAATTATGGGAAGAGAATTTTGGGCTACCGCAATAATATTAGAGGAAAGCAGTATAGATCTGATCCTTGGTATGTCATGGTTAAGAAAGGCGAAGGCTATTATACAATGTGGTAGGGTACTGTAGAACTCACCAGCCCTAAAGGAGAAAAATTCAAGTTGAAATTGCAGTAACCACCTCTACCAGACGTGCGGCATTCTTATTAGATGGGAAGTTTGTTGGTGACAACATTCGTGTGGTTAGGGATTTTCCAGATGTGTTTCCAGAAGAGTTACCAGGGATGCCACCAGATAGGGAAGTTGAGTTTGTCATTGACCTCTTACCTGGGACTGCTCCTATTTCTAAACGGCCATACATGATGTTGTAGAGGAGTTAAAAGAACTTAAGAAGCAACTAACTGAGTTATAGGAGGCTAGGTACATTCGTCCGAGTTCCTCACCTTGGGGAGCACTGGTTCTGTTTGTACAGAAGAAGGATGGATCACAAAGGATGTGTGTGGATTATAGATCCCTTAATGATGTTACTATGAAGAACAAGTATCTGTTACCCTGCATTGAGGATTTATTTGATTAGATGAGAGGTGCAAGGGTATTCTCGAAGATTGATCTTCGATCCGGTTACCATCAAATGAAGATTATGCCATTTGATATTCCCAAGATGGCTTTCTCAACTCAATATGGTTTATATGAATTCACAGTTATATCATTTGGGCTAACTAATGCACTAGCCTATTTTATGAATCTGATGAATAAGGTGTTCATGGAGTATCTGGATAGATTCGTCGTGGTATTTATCGACAACATTCTTATTTATTCCAAGAGTGATAGCGATCATGAGGCACATCTGAGATTGGTGCTACAGAAGATACGAGATAATCAACTCTACGCCAAGTACAGCAAATGCGAGTTCTGGATTGATGAAGTGCCATTCCTCGGACATATCATTTCTAATGGTGGGATATCAGTGGATCCTGCTAAAGTCAAGGAGATAATGGCATGGAGCATACCCACTACAGTTACTGAGGTCCAGAGTTTCTTGGGACTTGCAGGCTACTATCGGAGATTTATTGAAGGGTTCTCTAAGATTGTTAAGCCCATGACCTCACTTCTGGAGAAGGGAAGAGAGTTCAAGTGGGACTCGAAGTGCCAAGATAGCTTTGATAAATTAAAGATGAGAATGATGTCACCACCAGTGTTGGTTATGCTAGATCTACAGAAGGGATTTGACATTTATTGTGATGCATGTGGTCAAGGCTTGGGATGTGTGCTTATGCAAGAAGGCCACATGATTGCCTACGTGTCTCATCAGTTGTGGAAACATGCGTTGAACTATCCCACTCATGACTTAGAACTGGTAGCCGTAGTGCATGCGCTCAAGATATGGAGACATTATATCATGGGAACCAAGTGTCAAGTGTACACTAATCAGAAGAGTTTGAAGAACATATTCACTCAGAAGGATCTGAACCTTAGGCAACGCTGATGGTTGGAGCTCATTAAGGATTATGATTTGGAGATTCACTATCATCTGGGCAAGGCAAATCTGGTTGCGGATGCCTTGAGTCGAAAGGAGCATGTTCATTCAGCTATTGTTGCCTGGCTACCCGATGAGATTGTCGAGGATTTCAGGAGACTTAACCTGAGGATTGTTGCTCACACTGAAGGAGTTACTATTGATGTGGAACATACCTTGGAGCAAGAAATTCGCAAGGGTCAGATTGATAATTCTAAAATACAAGAGATCAAGGATCTTATTACGGAAGGTAGAGGTCCAGAATTCATGGAGGATGAGCAAGGCATAGTATGGTTCAAGGACCGAATTTGTGTTCCTGAGACTGATAGCGTTCGTGAGACTATACTAAAGGAAGCCCATGATTCTGATTATTCTATTCATCCTGGTAGCACTAAGATGTATTAGGATTTAAAGCAGAAGTACTGTTGGAATGGGCTGAAGGGGGATGTGGCTACACATGTGGCTATATGCGATGTGTGTCAAAGAGTCAAGGCCAAACACCAAAGACCAGCTGGACTGTTGGGGGCCTTCGTCCTCCGAAGGTCCTCAAAAACATAGTTTGACAATGTTTTCCAAGTGGATTATGTGAACAGGTACCTTCGAACTCAGAATCATGAACATGAAGCACGGTCAGGACGAAGCCTGAACCAGACGAAGGACGAGCTGATTACCAAGCTCTGCGAAGGGTGGTGCACAGCCGAAGCTGTGCGCAGGGAAGCTTCGTCGCGATAGCAGAGGGGGGAACCGACTTAAAGATGAAAAGACTACGTGGACCTTAACAGATTTCCATAAGTCATTGTGAAATGTAATGGACATGGATGTAATTTTACGTGGGCTGCGTCCCGCGTCTATAAATAGGTGAACAGTACTCCCGTACTGTTCACGCTGACTTGGCATTTGCTTTTGCGTCACGCTTGTACTTTTACCTTCTCTCAAGACCGAAGGTACATTTGTAATTTAAAATCATTTCTATCTTTCCATGATTAATAAAAATGATTTTATGATGATGTTCGTGTCATATTCCATGCTTTATATAAGTCCTTCGTCATTACTTGTTACGTTTACGAAGGTATGTTTCTTGTGACCTTCGTCCAAAACTCATTATTCCCCGAAGGGGAATAATGTTCCGAAGGACGAAGGACTTTAACATTTAACATTTTTTATGTTGCCTTGTTCTTAACTCTTAGCATTTGAGAACAAGTCCCCAACATTGGCGCCCACCTCCGGTGAACTCACTTCCACTTCGAGTTTTGTGAACACCTTCGGAAGCTATAGACCTTCGCTATGGCGCCGAAGAAAGCTTCAGCGGCTGGGGCTGCGGCATTGCAACCACTGGACCCCAACCAGGAGACCGTCTCTCTTCGGGAGGCCCGAAGCCAGAAGAGGAAGGCCGTCAGCCCGACGCTTCAGGAAGATGAACTAGACCAAGAAATCAGGGATATGGAGATGCTCCATCAACAGGTGCAGAGGAAAAAAGAGAAGATGGCCAGGCTAGCTGAGCTGCAAAGGCAGATAGACGAAGCTTCTGAAGAAGTCGTCATCTTACCCATGATGAGCAAGACCGAAGGCCTCAGCAAAAAGACCTTCGTCAGGAGGGTTTCTTCAACGAAGATGACTGGTATGAAAATTTCCATCATGGAAATTTTGTTTTTGATGATGCTTCTCCTCTGTCTGCTGAGCTGCAGGCTACACCTTGGCCTTCGTCCTATAAGCCACCCCAGCTTCCCATGTTCGATGGCCATTCGGATCCGAAGCAGTTCTTGATGAGTTACGAAGCAACAGTGTCTTCGTATGGTGGCAATGCTGCAGTAATGGCAAAGTCTTTCGTTATGGCCGTCAGGAGTGTTGCTCAGACCTGGTATTCCTCCCTTCGGCCAGGAACGATCACTTCATGGCAGAAGCTGAAGGATATGTTACTGACCAGCTTTCAAGGATTTCAGACGAAGCCGGTCACAGCTCAAGCCTTGTTCCAGTGCATTCAGGATCATGAAGAATACCTTCAGGCGTATGTCCGAAGGTTCTTACGTTTGAGGGCGCAGGCACCAACGGTGCCCAATGAAATTGTTATCGAAGCCATGATCAAGGGGCTTCGTCCTGGACCTGCAGCTCAGTACTTTGCTCGGAAGCCTCCTCAGACCTTGGAGAAACTGCTCCAAAAGATGGATGAGTACATTCGAGCTGATAATGACTTTCGCCAAAGAAGGGAGGAGGCCTTCAGATTCTCTGAAATGACCAGGGGCTTCGGAGGAAGGTACTACCCGAGGCATGTCCGGTCCATCCACAACACTCAGAATGATGACAAGGGGAGTCAGTAGAACAGACCGCAGTGCTCCTCACAGGCTTCGGGGCAACAACAAAATTCCTTCCGGCCACCAGTTCCAAGAGGCAGAGGCGCCAGGGGCTTCGGCGGAAGATTCGGAGATCAACCAAGGAAACTGTTTTGCTTGTTCTGTGGGGAAAGCAAGGGCCATACCACTAGGACGTGCCATATTACAATCCAGAAGCAAAAGGAAATAGCCGAAGCTGCATCTCAACAAGCTCAGCCGAAGCAGGTCATGCATACTGCTTCGTATCATCCGCCTTATATCCCACAATACATAGACAACCATCCTGCAGCTTCTGTAGCTTCGGCAAGTCAACCTCAAGCTTCCTGGCAACAGCCTCCGCCTCCACCTCCATTGCAACAGGGTCAACAGCCAGAAGGGAGTCAATATGCTCCACATCAAAGGGACTTCAGAGAACAATCCGAAGCTCGCACAGTCAACAGCACTGTGCCAGAGTCGAAGCACATTTATTGACACATATCCTACCTTTGATAGCAGTCTTTTCTATTCAGTTCTATTTTCTGTGAATCAAAAAACATTGATAGTTTCCATGTAATAATTTCGTTGTTTTCCACGAGGAAAATCTATTTCTTCCACAAACTTAAGTTGCTGAAGCTTAAAACTTTTTCCGTTAACAAGGAGGACCTTCGAATTAAAAATCCTTCGGAGTAACAGAAAGTCGTTCTAAGGAACGCAGAGTAAGTTCATGAAGTCACAAAAAGCCGTTCCAAAGGGAGCGCAGTGTAAGTTTTCTGCTCAAAAGTCGTTCCTAAAGGAATGCAGAGCCTACAGCGAAAAGTCAACGCTGATACCGCCTATGTAAAAGGCGAAGAAGCTCCAAAGACGTTCCTAAGGGAATGCAGAGCTTATACCGCCTAAGTAAAAGGCGAAGAAGCTCCAAAGACGTTCCTAAGGGAATGCAGAGCTTATACCGTCTAAGTAAAAGACGAAGAAGCTCCAAAGACGTTCCTAAGGGAATGCAGAGCTTACGAATATATTTTGTGTGTATCTTCGGAACAAATGTCATTTGCATAACATAACATCATCACATCATTTTGCATAGCATAAGCATCATACATTATGTTGCATTTGGCAAAAGAAGGGAACACAGTATCAACCTTCGAAAGGACGCCTTGAGAAAGTGAAAATTGTGTAAAGTCACAAAGGAATGCAATGACCGTCTTCGGAATATAGCTTCGGAGAATGTTTTCACGAAGCATGCACGAGCTTCATCAGAACAATATTGAAATTGTATAGCTTCGGAGAATGTTTTCACGAAGCATGGACGTGATTCATCAGAATAATTTTAACGGAGAATGTCTTCTTCACGAAGCATGAAAAGAAGGGAAGGTGTTTTTTCGCCGAGGGCTCAAAAATGGTATGTATGTAGAGTTTCATGCATCGTAAAGAATTGAATAATGAAAGGAGACTTGTATATTACATTCAAATATACAAAATGTTACATAGATTACACTTTAAATGTTTTTTCTAAATAGCATCTAGTCTTCTTTTAAAACTGCTTCGGCGGCCTCATTTAGCAGTTGATCAACAACTTTATTCATGATAGCTTCGGCCATTTGCTTAATCTCGTCATCCCCTTTTGTATGAGGGTCAGCGAGCGATCCAGCAGGTTCTGAGGGAAGAAAACATTTCTACATTACTATTGCAAATCGCGAACAAAGTTTGAAATAAAAGTTACAACACAATAAGAACGACTAATTAATACCTAATTTCTCTTCGGGCTCTGTACTTTTTTCGGCAGCCTCTGCCACTTTCCTTGCATCATGGATGCCTTTTTCACTTCTTTGAATTATTTCTTGCGCCATTTCTCGGCCGCCATTGTCCCAAATATCAGTGAAGAATTTACCGCCAACCATGCTTGCTTCGGTTGACGGATCTTTAATGTCTTCGGAGGACAGAGCAGCTTCGGACTGAGCTAAAGATTTTATGTGTTCACAACCTTTTTTCTCTAGAACAGCAGCGACTCCTCTGGCACCTGAAAAAGCGCAGATGTCACCACGGCTGCTCAAGATTTCCTCGAAGGCTTCTGCTTCGTGACTGATCCAATCCAGTGGACCTTCGGGATTGCCTCTTGGAAAATTTTCTTCGCTAGAAAAGGCGCCAACGCTGGCGAAGCTGGATTTTATCCTCTTGACGCATTCTACAGATTTGACATAGCATTTCCTCTGAGATGCGCGAAGCTCTTTAACTCTTAATTCCAATTTATTGACCATATGATCACTAAGTTCTCGTTTTGTTTCCTCAAGCACGCGCTCCTCTTTAGCTCTAGCCAGCTGTTTCTGAAGATCT
The DNA here is from genome assembly GCA_029449295.1 of Zea luxurians. Taxonomy (NCBI): domain Eukaryota; kingdom Viridiplantae; phylum Streptophyta; class Magnoliopsida; order Poales; family Poaceae; genus Zea; species Zea luxurians. The sequence continues at coordinate 4,874,272 of JAOPSE010000033.1, forward strand.
TTAATCTCGCGCTTTTGGGCTTCGGCCTGGGTTTTTGAAGCAGCTTCGTCCTTCTTTACCTTGTCTACCAGTGTAAGCAAAATTTTATCCTTTTCCAGAGCTTCGTTTCTCAGTTTGATAACTTCGGAGCGCATATTGTTGAACGCAATCTCATAGCTTTCATCTTCGGCGCTCTTTTGGGCTCTTAGTGCGTTGCTTAGGATCAAGCCCTATACGAAAAAGAATCCATATAAGAATAAAGGAATGAGTTGCGTATTAAAAAAAAGAAAGAGGATTTTTCAAAGCGCTTAATTTCTCATACCTTTAGGCTATTGTAAGCAAGACTGTCCGTGAGATCCTCTTTCGTCATGGCGCTTAATCCAGCTTCGAGTTTCGGGAAGCCTATACTCCTCGCCATCTCTCGGCAGACAGATAGCTCTTTGTTATCAGGCAGGCAGTATAAGAAGTCATCTTCATTCGTCCCATTGAATATTACTGCCCCCTTCGGATATTTTAGCTCCTTCGCATAATGGTTAGCTTCATGAGTTTCTTCTTCAGATAGTTTTTTCCCCGAAGCATGTCGTATGATGTAATCACACATGCTGGCAGGCGCTTCGGGGATGCCAGTGTCAGTTTCTTCAACTAAAACTGGTTCTGGTATTTTTATTGCTTCGGCTTCCAAAGGTTGCTCCTTGTAGGGCTCTGAAGGCCCAGCTTCAGCTTCAGCCTGTTGCGTCGAAGCTTCAGTAGAAGCTTCAGCAACTTCAACACTCTTTTTTGGAGTTGTGCTTGAAGACTTAATTGTCTCCAAGACATCTAGTACGTTTACCATTCTTTTCCTTTTTGGGGTCACCAATGGACCCTTTTGGTTTTTTGCTGTTTCGACATTTGCTGCAGGACTTAAAACTTCTGATGTTTTTTCCTTAGTCGGTTTTTTCGCTTCTTCCATTTTTTCTGTGGATGGCGCTTCGGCCATCTCTGCAATTTCTGGCAGCAAGGTTGGCTGTTCAGCTTCGGTGGCCGAAGAAGTTTCTCCGGTGAACTCAGGCACCGAAGCTGGTTCAATATGGCGTGGCCGATGTGTGAGGACCTTTATCCTCTTTCTTTTCGGTTCTGGCTCGCTAGGAGCGGTTGCAGCTTCTTCTTTTGCAGAGGTTGTGTTTTTCCTTTTCTGCCCTCGAATGGGATAACGATAGTCAGGGTAGAAGAACCCGATTGCATCAAACACCCGGTTGAGTCTCTTCTTTTTTCGGCCTCCGAAGGCTGCTGATAACGCAGTGTTCTCGGCCTTCGAATACGCCCCAAGAAGTTCGTCACTTAATATTTCAATGCTTTTCAACCAGTCGTCGTCAGGTTCAACAAATTTATCCCCATATTTGAATGTATATTTTAATCTGACTAGTCCGCCTTCGTCGGACTCTTTGATGGTCTCCTTCGGCATTTCCCATTTTTCTGCAAGTGGCCATACCCTGAAGGCAATGTGCTCTTGGACCAAGTCTCTTGTCCCAATAAAAGAGCAGATAACCCCGAAGGCCCTTTGGCATTCCTCGGCCGCTTCATCCATTTCAATCTTCGGCCTTCGTAGTCCGAAGCGTTGCCAGATGGGGCGCATAATAATATTCTTGACATTTTCTTGCGCTGATAAGTCATTCTTTACATAGAACCATTCAGTCATCCAGGCTCCGGGCCACCTCTTCCGAAAGGTTGGCACAGGGCAGCTTGACCCGGAGCGGGTGCCGAAGCTGTAGCACCCAAAATTGTTGTGATATTGCTCTTTTCCCCAGGGCTTCGTCTCGTATAATAACTCGTGAATGTTGCAGAAGCTTTTAGCGTTTGGTTCCAAACCTTGGCTTCTCGCAGCCCAGACAAATACCCCCATTCTTATGATGGCTTCGGGAGTAATCTGATGAAGGTAGACTTGAAATGTTTTCAGGACTTCAACAACAAAGTTGCTCAAGGGGAATCGAAGCCCTGCTTTGAGAAAGCTTCGGAAGATAACGACCTCATCTTCTTCAGGGGTGGGAGAAGTCTTTTCTCCAGCGTCAGCCCTCACAATAGATATATCTCGAAAATACCGCCCCCTCATATTATCAATATGACTCTGCTTGATAGTGGTTTTCCCAAAAACTGTGTGGCTTGGTCGCCACGGCCGATCTTCGGCCTCTTCCCCACCACTTTCTACATCAAAGCTGTCGCTGTCATCAGTATCTTCGGACAGACCTTCAAGAATTTCCTTGGTGATTTTCTCTGTATTGGTCTCCGCCATCGCCATAATGAACCCCAAGTTCTTCTCTTCGTCGAGACTCAGCTTCGTCTCAGCAGTGATCTTCTTACCTTCAGACATCTTCGGAAGTGCTAAAAAACTGTTTTCAAGTCCGAAGCTTCAAAATCAAAAAGATCAGCAAATCTTAGTGCACGAGCTAAAAATTTAGTGGGCCGAAGCAGATGGCAAGTGTGCGTACCAAATAAGCTTGCGGTATGATCTTATTTATATCCCCGGCGCGGTGAAAATTAAAAGACCCCGCTTGTCAGTGAGTGTTGCTATTCTAGCAAAGGGAAGGTGTTTTTTCGGACCTTCGGCTCAGGGCCTTCGTCCATTTCGCAATCTGAATTTATCATTGACAAATTAATATTACGAGGGGCTACTGTTGGGGGCCTTCGTCCTCCGAAGGTCCTCAAAAACATAGTTTGACAATGTTTTCCAAGTGGATTATGTGAACAGGTACCTTCGAACTCAGAATCATGAACATGAAGCACGGTCAGGACGAAGCCTGAACCAGACGAAGGACGAGCTGATTACCAAGCTCTGCGAAGGGTGGTGCATAGCCGAAGCTGTGCGCAGGGAAGCTTCGTCGCGATAGCAGAGGGGGGAACCGACTTAAAGATGAAAAGACTACGTGGACCTTAACAGATTTCCATAAGTCATTGTGAAATGTAATGGACATGGATGTAATTTTACGTGGGCTGCGTTCCGCGTCTATAAATAGGTGAACAGTACTCCCGTACTGTTCACGCTGACTTGGCATTTGCTTTTGCGTCACGCTTGTACTTTTACCTTCTCTCAAGACCGAAGGTACATTTGTAATTTAAAATCATTTCTATCTTTCCATGATTAATAAAAATGATTTTATGATGATGTTCGTGTCATATTCCATGCTTTATATAAGTCCTTCGTCATTACTTGTTACGTTTACGAAGGTATGTTTCTTGTGACCTTCGTCCAAAACTCATTATTCCCCGAAGGGGAATAATGTTCAGAAGGACGAAGGACTTTAACATTTAACATTTTTTATGTTGCCTTGTTCTTAACTCTTAGCATTTGAGAACAAGTCCCCAACATGGACTATTACACCCGTTAAAGATACCTGAATGGAAGTGGGAAGAAATTGGCATGGACTTCATTACTGGATTACCTCACACCTCGAAAGGATATGATGCCATATGGGTGATTGTGGATAGACTGACCAAAGTGGCTCACTTCATTCCGGTCAAGACCACTTATAAAGGCTCTTAGCTGGCAGAGTTATATATGGCCTAAATTGTGTGTTTACACGGAGTACCAAAGAAGATCATTTCTGATCGAGGTTCATAGTTTACCTCAAGATTCTGGAGAAGCTTTCATGAGAATATGAATACATAGTTGAACTTTAGTACAGCCTATCACCCTTAGACTGATGGACAGACTGAAAGGACTAATCTAGTACTAGAGGATATGTTGAGAGCTTGTGCCCTTCAGCATGGAGGAAGTTGGGACAAAAGTCTACCATCTGCTGAGTTTTCATATAATAATAGTTATCAGGCTAGTCTGAAGATATCACTGTTCGAGGCTCTATATGGAAGGAAATGCAGGACCCCTCTATATTGGGATCAGACTAGAGAAAGACAGTTCTTTAGGCATGAGCTTATTCAAGAGGCAGAAGAACAAGTCCGTATTATCCGGGAGAATTTAAGGGTAGCTCAGACTAGGCAAAAGAGCTACGCTGATAATAGAAGAAGACCACTGGAGTTTGAGGAAGGTGATCATGTGTACCTCAAGGTGTCACCACTTTGTGGAATGAGGAGATTTAAAGTTAAGGGCAAATTATCCCCTCGCTTTATTGGACCGTTCAGAGTTTTTAGGCGAGTTGGAGAGATGGCATACCAACTCGAGCTACCTGATAATCTATCCGATGTGCACAATGTATTCCATGTATCTCAACTTAAGCAGTGTCTCCGTGTCCCTGAGGAACAGCTACCCATGGAGGAACTCAGTGTTCAGGGTGACTTGACTTATTCATAATATCCTACCAAGATTCTTGCAATTTGACTCGAGTTACAAGAAATAAGGTTATAAATATGTGCAAAGTGCAGTGGAGTCACCATGGAGAAGATGAAGCTACTTCGGAGAGATAAGAAGAGCTTCACATAGAATTTCCCCGTCTTTTCCCTAGTCCTTCCTAAATCTCGAGGACGAGATTCTTGTTAAGGGGGTAGGATTTTAATACCCAAAAATGTATACAAGGAATATATAGTTGATGTAAGGCCCAAAATCTGTATAAGAAAAAAATATATTTAATAATAATAAAAAATATATATGAAGAAATAAAATAGTAAATTCAGATATCTCAAATTATACTTGAGTGTTGAAATTTGAGAACTGAATTTTGGAAACCAAGAATTATTTTAGAAAAGTAATAGAAAAGTTTTCTATTCAACTAAATGATTATGCATATCATTAAATGATGCACCATAAGCATTTATTTACAAGAATATTTAATTTTGATGTAACTTTTACTTCTTATCCCACATTCAAAATACTATTTTTCTAAAAAGAAAGAAAACAATAGGAGTGTGTTTCATATTTCTTACATCTATCAAATAAATAAAATAATTAAAATAAACATATATCTATTGCATCATGTTGGAGTTTATTTATCTGTGCATTTAACAATAATAATATTAATGTTAGTAGAAATACATTAATGTCCACATTTGGATTTAAGACCTAGTTTGCAAATTAGAATTTGGAAAAGGAGAAGGAAAATACTATACAAAAAATAAAGAAAATAAATATACAAATAAATAAAATCCTTCCATACTTGTTTGATCAATTTTTACATTTGAATCTAGGTACAAAGTTCATAGCAAAATTTGGATTCAAAATAGATATTCAAAAATAAAAGGAAAAAGAAATCAAGAAAAGAAAAGGCAACAAGGAAAAAGAATAACACGTTACCTGGGCCCAAACCCCTCCCTACAGCCCATTCCGCGTAGCTCGGAGCCACTGCCACAAGGACCCCACGCACTAGTACGCGCGCTTGCGCCAAACACCTGCCCCACACTTGCGCATCACCTTTGTCACCGACGTGTGGTCCCCATGTGACCAGCCATTGTGTGGCACGCCAATGCTTCCGTTTTCCCACTGACCTAGGGGGTCGCATGGTTAGACCTTCCTCCAACAGAATGGTCCACAGTCCTCAGATCGACTGGTGCCGTCGCGAGATCCTCATCCACGACCGCCCAGATCCTGCGGCCTCGTCGTGCCTATAAAAAGAATCGGTCACGCCCCATTCCTGGTGACGACCCAATCGCCGTAGACGAGTAGAGCCTTGACGTCAGAAATAGAGAGAGAGAACAGGTGTGTTGCCGCCGGGAGGGTGCTCAACGGGGCGCGCACTGGACGTCCAAGGACTCCCTGTGCGTGCGGCATGGAGCAAACTGGGTCTCCTCGCCGGGCGTTGAAGACTTCGCGGGTGGCCACAGCTTGGTCAATTCCACATTGGAATCCACGGGCGGCACTACACCATCGACCGGCCGCATCGCTGTTACTCGTTGTAGCATCCTCATAGAGTATCACCATTCAATTCCGAGTTTAGACCTTGAAACAGCAGGGATGGTTTGCCACTAATGGCGACGCCGTGCCTTCGCATTCCGTCGTCGGTCGGGCACCGTGGAGAGAGAGAGAGAGGATTAGGGGAGAGGGAAGAAGGGCCACTGGCCATTACATGGGAGATTGGCGACTAGGATTGGATCTGGTGGGAAATAGCTATGGGCCATTGGATCCACATCGCGTGGCATGATTAGATCGTGGCGCTTTAAACTCTAGTCCATTTGATCTGATCGTGCGGTACCGATTGGATCTCGCTTTAATTAAACCCTCACCACAGATCTCAGAATCAATGGTGGATAGCGCTTATCGGTTCATCTCACGGGAGATTTAATTCTGGCGCGTCCAAATCTAATCTAACGGCCCAGATATTGAGATACCCCTTTGGCCGACCATATTACATATAAGACCCTCTTGTTTTGTGAAATAAACCCACCATCCGTGTGGTAGGGGGGTTTGAGTCTTAAGAATTCTTGCGCTTTAACCCCTGGTCTTTCCTGCAATTGTCGCCCAGTCCAGAGAGTTAGAAAATTTAGTAAAGTAATTAGAAAATGATTTTTAATGTGAAAATAAATGCTAGAACTTGTTTAATCCATATAAAATTCATATGAAGTCCAAATTAATCCATTCCAGTTTCTATAATTTTGTAGTATTATTGTTCATCACCTAGTTTCTCTGTATTGACATGAAAACCATATAAAAATGTATCTATTAATTAATCTTGTACCAAGCACATAAAACCTTTGGAAATCCATAACTTCTTTGTTTGAACTCCGAATTGACCCGTTCCAGTTGTGTTAGCTTCATAAGAATATTTACTATGCAATAACAACATTTATTGTACCATGTATCATTCTTTTATAATTAGATCTTTATTTAACTTATGTTCGTTAGTCTGGTTAAACTACTTATTATAATCTACTAGAATATGATCTATGGTCAATTTATAACTTAGATTAAAGTTGAGATAATTATTTATAGAATAACCTCTCATATGGTTTATGCTAACCAATTGATAATATAGTTTAATATTTTAGTCACATAGATCTTCTATAAAATCATAACTCCTTAACCATGACTCCGATCTTAGTAGTTCTTGATCCCACGATCTCGTAGCTTCGCGTTGATCATTATTATTCTATTTACTCTTATGTTTGGTGTGATGTTAGTTTTGTACATACCATTTTTGTTTGTATTGCTACGACTAGCAGTGAGGTCACGAGACACTTGAGGAGCAAGTTAGTACCTGGAATCTCAAGTCCCACGCAAGTTGTGCCCTTGACCACTTATGTACCCAATAATGTTCTTTAATATCACTTATTCATGCATAGGTTTAATTTTGATGGGACCCAATAGGTCACCTTAGTCTGCTTATCTTTTACCTTGTTCACCCATGAATCAATTGGGTAGTTATGCTATTGCTTGATATGGTTTTGGGATAATATTTCATTATATCCATGTTCCAATTATCCTATTATGTTATTTATGTTCATGTCAAGATCATTGATTTTAATTGGAACATGGAGATTAACTTGAGAAACAGGTGCCACCACAAGGATGGAATGGAACGCCCTTGGCTGACTAACTAGGAAAGCTAGTGGAAGACTACCTTACCCAAAAGGGGCAAGGGCAGTAGGGGAGTAGGCATGCAGGGAGGTTCTCGGGTTGACTTTGCTGCGATGGCAGTCAGACGAAGGATTCTTGTAAGTGCTCTTCCCATAAACTGTAGCGTGTTTTTGGAAGCTAGTGGAACAAGGTAAAGGCCTCGTAGTGTTACCCAACCTCGCTTCCTTGGTAGAGGTGTATGGGATTCATGACCCCTTGGTAGATGGGTAACATGACTTGTGGGTACAGGGTACAACCTCTGCAGAGTGTAAAACTGGTATACTAGCCGAGCTCACGGTCATGAGCAGCTCAGGACTCTCGCATGATTAAACTACGAAACTAAATTCAATTTGTCATTTGCATTGCATGGGATTATTTATTAATTTTGTTCTATTATTCCTATAGTGCGCACATTTGGTTTAATAGTGCAGACAGTGCAGGGAACTACGAAAATAGATAAAATCCTTTGGAACATTTGGTTTCATATGAACTCCATATTGATCCATTCCAGTTTCTAAAATTTTGTAATATTATTGTTTATCATCTAGAGTCTTTGTTTTGACATGAAAACAGTAATAAAATTAATTTCTCAATTAATCGTATATCAAGCACATAAAACCTTTAGAAATTCATAACTTAAAATCCATAACTCCAAAATTAATGATTCATGTTCCTATGATCTTATTTTAATATGTACATTATTAATATGTATTTTGTTTATATGATTGGTGTGATGTTAATTTCTCCTTTATATTGTGCTTGTATGTATTGTGGCGAGTAGAAGAGCGAGTGGCTGAGGATTCTGGAGTTCAGCAGATAGAAGTTGCTGAGCAGGAGCTCATTGAAGGCAAGTTGTGCCCTTGACCACTTTTATTACCCAATAATGTTATTTAATATCACTTATTCATGCATAGGTTTAATTTTGATGGGACCCAATAGGTTACCCTAGTCTGTTTATCTTTTTACCATGTTACCCCTGAATCATTTGGGTACTTTGCTATTGCTTTACATGGTTTTGGGTTAATATTTCATTATATCCATGTTCCAATTATTTTGTTATTTTATTTATGTTCATATCAATATCATCATTATCTTTAATTGGAACATGGAGCTTAACTTGAGAAAGACGTGCCACCACAAGGGTTTAATGGGACGCCATTGGCTGACTAATTAGGAAAGCTAGTGGAAGACTACCTTACCCAAAAGGGGCAATCTAACACCCCAAGTGTTACCATGGCTAGAGCACACCTTGGTACTAAGGACTATGATCACTTGTGGTAGAAGCTTAAGGAGAACATAAGAACCTTGGAGACCCTGTGTTAATCAAGATTTGTTAATGACATAAGAGCCTCACTCAAGCCTTTGTGCATTTGCTACCTTGGGCAAGAGGAGGGAGAACCCTAGACCCCCCCTTGAACCCTCCCTTCCAAAGCCATGGTTGAAAGGGGGAGAGAATGAGCATTTGTGCAAACCATGAGTTAAAATTTTGGCACAAAGTTAAGTAAGTTATTAACCTACAATTATAGGGAGGAAATATTGCAAAAATACCCCTGGAGAAACCCCAAATCAAATCTCCAAGTAGAGTGAGAGCTAGAGCTCTCTAATTCTCTCTAAGTCAAAAACTACACCTACACTAAAGATCAACCGTGTTCACCTTGAAGATGGCACCAAAACCACCTATGTTCTATACCAAAAATGTGGCATACCACCTAGGGCACCCACTGGAAAAAGTTGAGCCCTAGACCCTGACGTTTGACATGCCTTGGCATGGTTTTTGTCGCGAGGTGGGCAGAGTGACATACCTGATTTGGCGACCGAAGATCTCCCTACCTAGGCCATATCTGCCGTGGCAACTCACGGACGAGAGACAGCCCTAGGTGCCAGAAAAAGACTCGCGCGCGGATTTTGGCCAAGATTCGCACGTTTGCGACTTGGGTGAGCTGTGGAACAAGGGCAGAAGAAAACTTACACGTGTTCGACGCGCTCTGCGCACGCCAGAGCACGCCCACGCCCGACCCCGCGCCGCGCCGAGCCGCGCCGTGTCCCCTGTGTGTGCCGCGCCTATAAAGCCCACTCAAGCATCGACCACACTTCTCCGCGCACGCTTGAAACTCACCGGAGCTCAACTCACCGCCGTTTGCCTGTGCACGGCGTGTCCACGGCCACGCGAGCCCCTGCCGTCGTGGACCGGCCAGTCCAGCCTTTCCCAACCCTGTCCGACCCTCGAAGACGAGTGAGCACACCTCGGTGAAGCTCTCCAAGCGAGGAATCGAAGTCTGCTTCGCCGGATAGGCCAGTCCATGGTCGCCGGAGTTCACAACCCCGCCGGAGTGCGTGGACCGGGTAATCTACTGAACCATTTTCCGATTCCATGTGCACACAGTCCCTACATCACCCTGTGAAGCTCACCGTGCCACTGGATTGCATTAGATCACCGTGGTTTGGCTGGCACACCCGCCGCCGACGAGAGCACCCGCCTGCGCACGTGGACCGGGCGATTCTGGCCATCCCTGCCATCGAGCCATACATCGCTGTAACCGCCAGAGCCTCCCCGAGCCAACCCTGCCCCTCGCCGGACCTATCTCGCTGCCGGTAAGCCACGCCGCCCTTTTCTTTCCCGCGGGTACTGTTTGCATTGGGGGAAGGACTTCGGGGAAGAAGAAGGAAAGGTCAGGGGGCTTTTTGAACTGTTAGTGACTCAAATGAATAGTAGCGCGGGGGTATAACTGAGAGAGTTAGTTTGGAAATACCCCGGGGTCCTCGGTGTAAACTGCTTTTCTAGAAAACCTTTATTAAATCTGATTTTAAATTTGAGCAGAACTTTAATAATTCATAACTCCTGTTTTATTCATCCAAATTTGGTCAAACCAATTTTGTCAGGCTTTAAATAATGTAAACTGCCTAGGAAAATTATAAAACCCTTATGTACTACAGAAAACTATAAGGATCTTATTTAATTATTATTTTGACCAAAAGCTAAGTAATAGGGATAAAAATAGTTGCACTATTTGACTGGAGTTAGAAAAATGTGGAGAAGTTTATATCCACCTACTAATCTGTTTAAAAATGCTAAAACTCTCTGTCCAACCCATTAAGTTAGTTTTTGCCATTTATTTTATAATATGATTAAAGTTAAGAAAAATAGAAAAGATGATTTACAGGATGAACCAGAGGGCACCCCTATTTTTGTTAGAGTACTTATTCAATGTAGTTTACTATAAAAATCTATTATACCCTAGTTTAGTATAAAATAAGTAGGATCCCTTTTATTTTAAGAAAACAAGGAAAACTTAGAAAAACCCTAGAAAAATAACCCCAAGGAGAGAACACCCCAACCCTTGGGATAACAAATGTTTTGTTATTATGAACATAGGAAAAATACAAAATTTGTTGTTTGATATTTTTCAAATGACAAGTTAGTTATAAGCACCTTTTTGGCATAAAACTTTAGAAAATCACAACTAAATAACCACCAATTAACTTTTTGTGATTTTTGGCACAGAGGTTTATTATTACTGTTAGACACCAACAAAAATAACCCTTAGGAAAGAACTCACCTCTAATGAAGAGATGTAGTGCAAAGTGGCCCTTTTACACAACTTTTGCTATTTTTATCTAAAGCATAGCCTTTTATTTTAAACCTCAAAATTCCTAGAACAGGCTACAATGACCAATGACAACCCACAGTAATTTTTATAGAATTTTTGGAAATTATTAAACCACTGTCGTAGTTCAAACCTACACTAGAAACCATAAATAGAAAATAAAGAAAGGGGAATATGGATAATAGAAAATGAGTGTCATCCTAAAACCCTTTATAATTGTCCACTGAAATATCTAAAGGCAATACCAATTCACTATGCTGATCCCTACCAAAACCTAACCCTAGAAATGATAAGCATAAACCATTAAAAGCCACGTCTAACCCAGAAACCTTAAATTGCTCATTAACTTAGTTTTTCTTCCCTTCGCCTAATGTTATTAAGTCCTGCAAAATCATGACATACATATTCATTGCATTTCGATAGACTGTAACCTCGCTGACGGAGAGTACATCCTCGTGCCGGAGCAAGGAGCTGCTCAGGAGGTAGCCCCGGATCCAGCACCCGAGTCTGCACCAGAGGATCTGCCTGCCACAGCTTCGGAAGGCAAGCCCCGGTTTTATGCATAACCTGTTATTTTATGCTATTTTACTATACTTAATGATTGTAGGATTGATTGTGCACTTAAGTGTAGGAGTTGTTTGAAACCCTAGTTGCATGATCTCAGGAACCCCATTGAGGTGAATACTAGTATGCTAAGACGAGTACCTGCTTATTAAGTAGGATCTCGGTAGAAGTCGAGTGATTTTTCTAGCACTCGCGCGAGGTCAGGAATTGGCTGTATCCACTTTCTTATCATATTGATGTTGGTTTGTGGGCAACAATCCATGGGGATTGGTTGTTTACGGGATAAAAATTTGAATAAGGATTAAGGTGTGGTATCGTGAGTCAAGTGTTTGAACGTACTAAGCACATGCCGAGAAATATGGTAAATCGGTAAGCCTAGTACCTGATTGAACCTGGCAGTGGACTTTACCCCTCACGCGACCTGAGACGTAGTCTCCCATTCCGGTTATGGTGGGTACAAGTGCGGTCACTGCACGACGGCAGTCGGGGTCAGTGAGGCATTGTACGCCAAGGCGGTGAGCCCTAATCTGCTGACGGGGAATCGATGGGGACGGTTGATGTGCGTGGGGACGGAGTGCCTCGCCACGTCGTGTGTTTAGGTTTACCTTTCAAGGATAAAACTCGATTCGAATCGTCTGCTTCTCGCAGCTAATGAGACTACTTGATCCATGCTGCTACATTAAGTAACAAGTGGAAATGTGATGAGTTGATACAAGATGTTGATTGCTAAAAATGTTTGCTACTATGTATGAGTAGATAGTACATATTTAGCCTTAAGAGAGTCACACTTAAATTTGACAAAGTTAAAACTTGATTTAGAAACTCAGCTAGTGCTTTTGGCAACCAAACCCCACAGCCAAACAGCTGCATGTCTAGAGGTAGAGGAGTAGACTCCTCACACCTGTGGCGGAACCACCCGAATTATTCCAGCTTAAGTGCCTAAGTCACGCCTCAGGGGCCATAACGCACTTAAATCGGAATAACCTGTCAGTCCCTCAGATTTAGTCTGATGGAGCCACTTAACCAGGATCAAATTCCACAATCTCACACGAAGGTGAGTCACAGAAGAAATACAATAAAACAGGAATCCACAAATTAAATATTGAGTTATTACATAAATCAGAGTTTTTGAGTAGCCAATGAGAGTTCACGAAATAAAGTGCAGCGGATAATCGATGTCGTCGGTATTGAGGAAATGGGCAAGGCCTAGCCCACTACTCCTCGTGTTCCTCTCCTGCCGGAGCAACATCCCACTCGACCGTCCAACCCTGTGGCAGGGTGGTAGGCCAAGTCACACCATCAACCATTTCCTGAATGGTACCTGCAAAAATTGTGCCACAAGCAAGGCTGAGTATACTAATACTCAGCTAGACTTACCCGGTGTGAGGAATCTACTCCTCTACCTCTAGAGTATGCAGCTGTTTGGCTGAGGGGTTTGGTTTGCCAAAAGCACTAGTTGTTTCTAAAATCAACTTTTAGCTTTTCAAATTCTATCATCATTACTTAGCTAGATTTACTTCTTCTAAGCATACATGGTAACAAGCATTTAGATCAATCAACAAGTTATCTCATGTAACCTCATTTCACTTCTTACTCGATGCAGTACAAGGAATCAAGCAGTCTCATTAGCTGCGAGAAGCAGACGATTCGAATCGAGTTTTAACCTTGCAAGGTAAACCTAAACACACGGCATGTCAGGGTATTCCGACCCTGCACATGACAACCGTCCCCATCGATTCCCCGTTCGTGTCCAGGCCTCACCGCCTTGGCATACAATGCTCCACTGACCCCGGCTGCCGCCGTGCAGTGACCGCACTTGTACCCACCATAGCTAGCATGGGAGACCCAGTCTCAGGTCGCATGAGGGATAAAGTCCGCGCCCGGCTTCACTCAGGTACTAGGTTTACCGGTTACCATATTTCCCGGCATGTGCTTAGTACGTTCAAAAGCTTGACTCAGGTATCCACACATTAATCCTTAATTCATTTTTCCCGTCTCATGGACAAGGCATCCTCCCTGGATCCAAGTCCATAGACCAACATAGATCCCATTATCAAGATGAATACAATCAATTCCTGACCTCGCGCGAGTGCTAGAAAAATCACTCGACTTCTACCGAGATCCTGATTAGCAAAGCAGCTACTCGACCTAGCATACTAGTATTCATCTCAAAAAGGAATCCTAAGTTCGTGCAACTAGAGGTTTCAAGCAACTCCTACACTTAAGTGCACATTACAAACCTACAAACATTAAGTGTAGTAAAATAGCATATATAAACGGTTATGCATAAAACCGGGGCTTGCCTTCAATTGCTGGGGCTGCGGGGAGATCCTCGATAGCAGCCTCTGAAGCCTGCTCCTGGTCCTCCTCTTGGGCTGGTCCTTGCTCGGGGATGAGCACGTACTCTCCATCGGCAAGATTATAATCTAATGAATGCAATGCGTAAGATATATGCACGATATGATATGTGCTTTTAGAAATCACAACTTTAAAGGTGTATGATCTACTTGAGTAAAACAAGTTAACTTTACTTATGTAAGACCCTTTTGTGGTATACTTGGTGAATTGGTTTAAACTTAGCTAAGGTAAGTAGTGGATTTAATTTTTGGGGTTCCATTGAATTCCTTTTAAGTCTTAGGGAGAATTGATAAGTTCTCAAGTTAGACTCATTGGGGTGAGGTTTATTTCTTCTTCCCTTTTCTTTTATTCTTTTTAATGTTTTAGAGTGGGTTTGAACTACAAGTTGCTTTTATAAAATTCCAGAAATCCTGCAAAAATTACAGTAGCTGGGTACTGGTGTATGCTTCTCTGTCTCAAAATTTGGGAATCAGAAAGTGAATAGTTTTCTCTGGATAAAATTATTAAATTCTAGGGCAGAAGGGGTGCTTTGAACTACAACTATTATTTAACAGTGGGTAATTTTCCTAAACTCATTTTTGCTGGCTTTTAGGTGTTATAACATGACTTGATACAAATTTCTAGTCATTAATACCTTCTAATTATTTTTCTGTGGTTTTCTGAAGTTTCTAGCCAAATAGGTGCTTTCTACTACCACTATATCTAAAAAATATCAAACAACAGAGTTCTTATTTTTCTTGGTTATTATTTTGTGCAAGATCAATCATTCTGAAGTTTGGCATCATTTTGCTTAAGGAGAGGGGTGGTATGCATTATTTGAATTTAGTGGCCTTTCTCATAAAATAGTAGCAATAGATAAGAATTTGCTTCCTTTTCATGGATTTGTATTTTTCTCTGATGGTTTATCTCATTATGGACTTAGCTAATTTTTGGTTGCCCATTATCACATTATTAGGGGTTGTTCAAGAATTATTGGGAAAATGCTTTATTATCACTTTGTATTTATTTTCCTTACTTAAAAAGTTGGGCTGAGGTGCTCTGTATTTTTGTAGTGGGGCTCTGGTGGTTATAAGTCCACTGGATTTTTATCAATCATTTTGGTTATAGTTTTGCCACTCTAATAATTGATTTTCAGTCTATATAAGGCTAAATAAATCATTTTAATTTAAAACTGGTCTAAATTAATGGTCTCTGTATTTTTCCTAGGTTCTTTGTTACATAAGTAAACTAGGAAAAATTATATTAATCACTGTGCATTAATTTCCAATGCCTTTCTGATTTTTTTAAGTTTTGGGCAAGATAGCTTTAAATGAATAACTCCATCATAATTTCTAATGTTGGGGTTCCTACTATTTTTAAACAGTGTCTAAATGAGGTTTAAACATCTACAAATTTTCTTAAGTTCAGCACAGGAGAAAAACTAATTTTTCTTAATTAAACAAGGTTTGGTGGGTTTCTGTTTTTAATTTTAAACTTTAATATTTAGAACAAAAAGCATAGAGTTTATCATTTTTAAATGATAGTTCATAATATTCAGGAACTAGCAAAATTGGTTTGACAACTTTTTATGAAAAATTCCTCAAGTTATGGATTTTCTAAGTTTTCTGGTCATTAAAAAAATTAACAGAAATGATTTAATGGAAATCCACTTTGCACTGGGTCCCTGGCGGGTTTTTAAGTTTTCCTCGCGAATCAGTCCTTAAGCTACTATTCACATGAGTCGCTGACGTTACAGAAAACCCCTCGGGTTCTACAGATCCTAACCCGAGGTCCTTCTTCTACCTCAAACAGTAACCGCGGCGAAGGAAAGGGTGGAGGGGCTTATCGGCGGCGAGATTGCTCCGGTGAAGTGGTCGAGGACGAAGGGGAGGTCTCGGGGATCACAACGAGGTGCGGGTCGCCATCGGGGATGGCCGGAGTCGGTCGGTCCACGCGCGCAGGCGGGGATGCTCGTCGGCGGCGAGGAGTCCGGCCAGATCACGGCGAGATAGATCAATTGGATGGGTCAGAGAGGTTCACGGGATGCCAGAGAAGATATGGGTTCAAGGAATTGGTCGGAGACTCACTGGATAGCTCGGTCCACGCGCGGAGGCGGAAAACCGAAGTCCGGTGAGGTCGATCTCGGGCCTCCGGAGAAGTCTGGCCGGGTCCGAGGGCTTGGCAAGCTTTACGGGCTACTGGCGGAGCTAGCCGAAGCACTGGCTCGACTTGAAGATGGCTGGAGTGGGCTGGCCACGGTGGCCAAAGCTCTGGCGGCGATGGCGGGCGAAATTGAGCTCGCCGGAGCTAAGGAGAGGGGGCTGGCCGGCGAAGGTGAGTGCGGGGCGAAGTGAGGTGCGCCCGGGGAGGCTTTATAGGCACGGGCGAGCACGGCCGAGGGCGTGGGCGCGCGGTGGACTTGACTGGACGCCGGGGCGAGCGCGCGCGGGGGTTGGGCGAGCTCTGGCGTGCCGACCAGGGTCGAACACGTGTGCCCGTGCGTTCTGCCCAAGTTCTGGCGCGTGTGGTCGCTCATCCGAGCCTGCTCTCGCCTTGGTCAGTGCACAAAACATCTTCTCCTCCCTACAAGCTACCATTCTGGTGTGGAGGTCATAGGATTTTTCCTACTGGTTGAAGAGATATGGAGCCAGGAAATCCGGTCTGTCTCTCTGCCCAAACCCGAGGCAAATCCAAGGTTTTGTCGTGTCTAGGGCTCACGTCCCAATGGCATCTTCTGGCACACGACAGAGGGGTTAGTTAGACACAATTTTGTCAATGGGGCCATTAGGATTCGACTTGGGGATCAAGGTGAACATCCCTGATCTTTAGCTCAAGGTCTGAATTTCAGAATTCTGAAATTCAGAATTCCCATTAAGTCCGCACATGAGAAGCTTGATTTGGGGTTTTAATTGAGTTATTTTGGCTAAGCTTTCTCAACCTTTCTTGTTGTTTATTAAATATACTTCAATTTTTATAATTGGCTCAAGTCTAAATTTTAAATTTTTCATACCCTTTTCCTTATTTTCTTGAACTTTGCTCATGGGGTTCACTTAGGGTTTATATTACGGTTACAACATTAATACCTTTTTGAAAGACCCATTTGTTGTGATCATGATACTTTTAAGTATATGCTTGGTGAATTCTTTATTCTTAAGTTAATTTGATGCTCATGCTTACTTTGGTTCACATAAAATGATGGTTCTTGGTTTGACATTTTAAGAGAAACCCTAGGTGACACTGGGGTGTCACAGCCTTCCCCCCTTAAAGGAATCTCGTCCCGAGATTCGGGCCAGAGTCCTCCCGGGGTGAAGCGAAGGGTGAGACTTATAGGAAATGGGTGATTACTGTTATTATTAGGGTAAAATTGTTCTTCGAATGTCATTGTCTTTGCAACTTCAGAAGGAAGTCCTTTTTAAGTTTTACTTCATAGTTACTTCATTCTGAATTAAGACCTTATTTTTGGAAATTAGATTTGAAGGGCAGGAGGAGGGGTCGGGTGATTAAGTACCAGCTTCCTTGGGTAGGCAATCGGGGAAGTTGGATCTCAGGAATTCCTTGGTTTCCCAAGTAGCTTCCTCCTCTGAGTGATTACTCCACTGGACCTTGTGCATCTTGATCGATTTAGCCCGAGTTGATCTCTCCTTGCAATCCAGAATCTTGGAGGGGTACTCTTGGTACGATAGATCTGACTCTATCTCCATTTCCGGCTCTGCTAAGATCTCAGTCGGCAACCGAACACACTTCTTTAGCTGAGATACATGGAATACATCGTGAATGGCAGACATTTTTGAAGGTAACTTCAGCTTGTATGCCACGGGTCCACATGCTTCTATGATCTCATAAGGTCTAATGTAACGAGGGGCTAGCTTGCCTTTGATCCCAAACCTCTGTATTCCCTTGGTGGGTGATACCTTAAGGTATACAAAACTTCCCACCTCGAACTGGAGAGGTTTCCTTCTTCTATCATGATAACTCTTCTGCCTGGCCTGAGCAGCTTCTAGATTCTTCCTGATTACTTTGACCTTCCTTTCGGCTTCAGTCACTAAATCAGGTCCAATAACTTCTCTCTCACCAGGTTGAGACCAATTGAGTGGTGTTCTACACCTTCTTCCATAGAGAGCTTCAAAAGGTGCGATCTTTAGGCTGGATTGATAACTATTATTATATGCAAACTCTACTAAGGAGAGGTGCTTATCCCAGTTCTTGCCACAATCGATCGCACAAGCTCTTAGCATATCCTCCAGAATTTGGTTTACCCTTTCTGTCTGACCATCAGTCTGTGGGTGGTAAGCTGTACTCCTGATTAGCTTAGTCCCCAGAGACTCTTGCAATTGTTCCCAAAATCTAGCAACAAATTGGGCTCCTCGGTCAAAAACAATGGTCCGAGGCAGTCCGTGCAAACACACGATCCGGTTGATATACAATTCTGCATACTTTCGAGCCTTATCAGTGGTGTGCACAGGATGAAAATGTGCCACTTTCGTCAATCGGTCCACAATAACCCAAATTGAATCATGATGACGAGAGGTGTTGGGCAGACCCACTATGAAATCCATGCTGATGTCATCCCACTTCCACGAAGGTACGGACAGTGGTTGCAAAGCTCCAGCTGACTTCAAGTGGCTTGCCTTTACCCTCTGACAGGTGTCACATTCTGATACATACTGGGCTATCTCCCTCTTCATTCTGGTACACCAGTACAAAGGCTTTAGATCATGGTACATCTTGGTGCTTCCCGGATGCATAGAGAATTTGGAGAGATGAGCCTCGTCTAAGATTTTTCTCTTGAGATCCTGGTCCTTAGGAATCACCAATCTGCTTTTAAACCATAACACACCCTTTTCATCCTGGCGGAAACAATTATACTTCTCAACCTTCTGATGGAGATTCTTCTTGATAATCTGCACTCCCTTGTCACTGAGCTGGGCCATGATAATCTGGTCTTGCAAAGCTGGCTCAACAGAAATGTGAGACAAAGAACCAAAAGGAATCACTTCAATTTGCATCTTGCTCAACTCATCACACAAGGTGTTAATGCGAGAATCCATCAGAATACAATTGCACTGCATCTTCCGGCTCAAGGCATCTGCTACCACATTAGCTTTTCCTAGGTGGTAATGTACCTCCAGGTCATAATCCTTGATTAGCTCTAGCCATCTTCTCTGCCTCATGTTGAGATCAGCCTGAGTGAAAATGTACTTAAGGCTCTTATGATCAGTGAAGATGTTGCAGTGGGTCCCCATTAGGTAATGCCTCCACATCTTCAATGCATGAACCACTGCTGCTAGCTCAAGGTCATGAGTGGGATAGTTTTGCTCATGAGGCCTGAGTGCTCTTGAGGCATAAGCAATGACTCGGTTGTCTTGCATCAAGACACAACCTAGCCCTGTGCCAGAGGCATCGCAATATACATCAAAAGGCTTGCTGCTGTCAGGCTGCGCCAACACTGGTGCGGTGGTTAGATGCTGCCTTAATGCATGGAAGGCATCTTCGCACTTCTGACTCCAGACAAATTTGACTTCTTTCTTCAGCAACTTAGTTATAGGCTTCGCAATTCGAGAGAAGTCTAGAATAAATCTTCGGTAATAACCAGCTAATCCCAGAAAACTCCGAATCTGATGAACAGTTGTTGGTGGCTTCCAGTTCATCACCTCTTGCACTTTATCAGGATCAACAGCTATTCCAGCCAAAGAGATAGTGTGACCCAAGAATTTGATTTCCTTCAGCCAAAAATCACACTTGGATAACTTGGCATAAAGGTGGTGCTCTCGCAGACGTTGAAGAACTACATGCAAATGTCTGGCATGTTCTTCTTCGCTCTTTGAGTACACCAAGATGTCATCGATGAAAGTCACCACGAACTTGTCCAATTCCGGCATGAAAACAGAATTCATCAGATACATGAAATATGCTGGTGCATTTGTCAGCCCGAATGACATCACCAAAAATTCATATAGCCCGTATCTGGTTGAGAATGCCGTCTTTGGAATATCACTTGCTCGTATCTTGATCTGATGGTAGCCAGAGCGAAGGTCTATCTTGGAAAACACCTTGGCCCCGACCAACTGGTCAAAAAGAACATCAATACGAGGCAAAGGATACTTGTTCTTGATAGTTACCGCATTAAGAGGGCGGTAATCTATACACAGCCTCAAGCTTTCATCCTTCTTCTTCACAAATAGTGCTAGACATCCCCAAGGCGAAGTGCTTGGGCGAATAAATACCTTGTCCAGCAACTCTTGCAATTGCTTCTTCAACTCTGCCAACTCAGCGGGTGGCATTCGGTAGGGCCTCTTGGAAATTGGGGTCGTTCCCGGTTGCAACTCGATGGCGAATTCAATATCCCGGTCCGGCAGCATTCCTGGCAATTCATCAGGGAAAACATCTGCATACTCACAGACCACTGGGATCTTCTTCAGAGGTAACTCCATCATAGAGAAAGCACATGACTGAGTAGGATCCTGACGGGGCAGAATTAAAGTGAAGTTCCCACAGAACGGAGAATTAACTTCCACGGTACGACTGGCTATATCAAGCACAACTTGGTGCAAGGTCATCCAATTAGCTCCTAGAATAATGTCCACATTTTCCAATCCCAACACAAGAAGAGTGGTTTTGACAATGTGGCTTCCCAGCTGAATACGCACACTTTGGTTTAATTGATTAGTTGAAATTTTACCCCCAGGTGTGACTATCATGAATGACCCTCTAGAGTGAGAGATTGGCAGTTTGCATCTAGCATTGAACTTTTGGCTAATGAAACTATGAGATGCACCAGAATCAAATAGAATTAAAGCAGGTTGATTGTAAACTGAAAAGATACCAGTCATGATAGGAGCTCCTTCAGGTATTTCCTCTACAGTGGTGAAGTTGAGCTTCCCCTGCCTGACTTGCACCTTTTGCTTTCTTCCCTTGTCTTGATTTGGTGCTGGCATCTGCCTCTGCTGGTTCCTAGGACAATTCTTGGCATAGTGGCCCACATTGCCACAAGTGAAACACTTGTTCCCATTGCCCTGGCGGAACTGCTGCTGCTGCGGCTGGTTGTTTCTTGAAGCGGGAGCTGGAAAGCGGTTGGGTGCTGGCTGCTGCTGCTGAGGTGGCCTGATCACCCATCTGCCTGCCTGCTGCTGAAAACCCCTGCTCTGATTGTGAGAAACAATTCGGAACCTCTGAGCCTGAGCGGATGGCACTGCCATTGGTGCCTTTCTCTTCTTCTCTGCCCGGTGAGCAACAATGCAATCCTCCTGGGAGATGGCCATGTTGACCAACTCATTGAAGCTATCAGCCCGGACAGTGTTGAGTCGTTCCCGCAGCTTGGTATTGAGACCCCTGCGGAAGCGATCCCTCTTCTTCTCATCAGAATCAACATGGTACCCTGCATACTGGCATAAGTCGTTGAAGGCTTGCGCATACTACAGTACCGTGCGGGTTCCTTGATTAAGGGCCAGGAATTCATTCAACTTCCGATCAAGAATGCCAACGGGGATGTGGTGTCCTTTGAAGGCAGTCTTGAATTCCTCCCAAGACACCTCACGATCAGCGGGGAGCATAGCACGGAAGTGATCCCACCAAGTCCGAGCAGATCCGCGAAGCTGCTGCGCGGCGAAGCGGGTCTTGGTAGCATCAGGGCAGTCTCCCGTGAGGAGGGGAAACTTGGACTCGACGACGCGAAGCCATACGTCGGCGTCCAACGGATCCTCTGCCTTGGCGAACAAAGGCGGCTGCGTGCTCAGAAACTCCTGGTAAGTGGCCATAGCCGGAGGTCGCTGAGGTTGGCCTCCACCATGGTGCTGAGGGTGGGGCTGGCGCTGCAAGAGCTGTCGCAGAATCTCATTCTGCTGTGCCATCAGCTCCTGCACTGTGGGAGCTGGAGGAGGTGGCGGGGGAACCTGCTCGTTATGCCCGCGACGCTGCCTAGCTGCCATCTGAAAATAGAGATTGCCGCTAATGTTATCCCAACTCACAGTTTCGAACGACAAGATATCATCTCATATGGAAGGAAAAATGCCATAATCATATTATTAGGTTCGAAATGAAGATAACAAGGTGACAAATATCCCACAGATTTCAAAAGTTCACAGGGTTACATCAATTAGGAGGAGGGTACCCATAAGCCTAGTCCAAAATCTGACATTAACTAAGCTCGCATAGGTTTCTATCCACCTAAAAGTGTCGAAGTGACTGCTTAACCCTGAGCGGTGGAAGCGACACTGGATGCGGGTGAAGGGGGCATCGCGGAGGTAGTCCCATTGGCACCAGGGGCTGGTCCTAGCTCCTCGAGATCCTCTTCTCCCTCGCTGCCTGCTTCATTAGCCTCCATCTCCAAATGGTGCATGTCCAGGTGGTCATTCGCTTCATCGAGTTCCCTCTGCACATCGTGGAGCTGGTTCTCCATGACATCAATAGTGTTGTCTCGGATCTCCACCTGGTGCTCCAAGGTGGTGATGCGCTGGCTTAGCCTCTCCACCTGCAGATCCTTCTCCACTAACTCGGAGGATAAATCGACCACATAATCTTCTCGGCTGTCGAGAGTGAGCTTGGCGGTCTGAGCGATGTTGGCAAGGTGTGCCATAGCGTCGCTCTGAAGGGCCTGAAGGCGGTACAGCGCACTCATGCACTGAACAGTGACCCCCCAACCAAGTCAGGATACATTGCCCACACATCCTTCACATGGCTCACGCGGTTACACCACATGGGATCATCCTTCTTCTCAGCTGGGAAGAGTCCCAAAGGGTGCATCACCATCTCCAGGGGATGGTAGCCACAAAAAGTCGTCAGAGTCTTCATGGCTGCTGCTTCGACGGTGTCGTCCGTCCTGAGTCCAATTGTCTCAGAATCAAGAGAACGCCAACCCGGCTGAAGGGGATGAGCCTCCAAGGTCAGCCAGACCCGACAACGAGGTACCCGATGCTCCTCATACAACTGCACCATGTATAAAGGGGGCGTAGGGTAACCGGCGGAGTTAAGCACTTCCCACAAGATGGAAGGAAAACCATCGCGAGAAAGGAAGTCAAAACTGAAACTAGAGTCTCCTCCACTGGCGGGGGTGGGTGAATTCATCTGCTGAAGGGAATCAAAGGTAAAGATTATGGTGGAAGGAAAAAGAAAAAGAGAGCCCGGATGGTTTAAAGAGAGTGGGTTAGCTCAAATTTTAATTCCTCTTTGTGTTTTATGATGCATGCATGCTGGGAAAAGAAAACGTTGCCTCTCGAAAGAAAATAGGGTGCATTTTAGGGCATCCTTGAAAATATAAGTACTGGCCCACGGGGCCTAAGTAATTAGCCACCCATTTCTCCCTCTATGCCTAAGGCCTTTCGTCCTAGGTCTAACGGTCTAGTCCTGACGATCCTTAGCAGTTTCTAGACAAGTTTTAAATTTTGAAAATGGATTCATGGTTTATTGTCCTTCTCTGTGGTGGAATTTGCTCCGATACCAGCTGTGGCGGAACCACCTGAATTATTCCAGCTTAAGTGCCTAAGTCACGCCTCAGGGGCCATAACGCACTTAAATCGGAATAACCCGTCAGTCCCTCAGATCTAGTCTGATGGAGCCACTTAACCAGGATCAAATTCCACAATCTCACATGAAGGTGAGTCACAGAAGAAATACAATAAAACAGGAATCCACAAATTAAGTACTGAGTTATTACATAAATCGAAGTTTTTGAGTAGCCAATGAGAGTTCACGAAATAAAGTGCAGCAGATAATCGATGTCGTCGGTATTGAGGAAATGGGCAAGGCCTAGCCCACTACTCCTCGTGTTCCTCTCCTGCCGGAGCAACATCCCACTCGACCGTCCAACCCGGTGGCAGGGTGGTAGGCCAAGTCACACCATCAACCATTTCCTGAATGGTACCTGCAAAAATTGTGCCACAAGCAAGGCTGAGTATACTAATACTCAGCTAGACTTACCCGGTGTGAGGAATCTACTCCTCTACCTCTAGACTATGCAGCTGTTTGGCTGAGGGGTTTGGTTTGCCAAAAGCACTAGTTGTTTCTAAAATCAACTTTTAGCTTTTCAAATTCTATCATCATTACTTAGCTAGATTTACTTCTTCTAAGCATACATGGTAACAAGCATTTAGATCAATCAACAAGTTATCTCATGTAACCTCATTTCACTTCTTACTCGATGCAGTACAAGGAATCAAGCAGTCTCGTTAGCTGGGAGAAGCAGATGATTTGAATCGAGTTTTAACCTTGCAAGGTAAACCTAAACACACGGCATGTCAGGGTACTCCGACCCTGCACATGACAATCGTCCCCATCGATTCCCCGTTCGCGTCCAAGCCTCACCGCCTTGGCATACAATGCTCCACTGACCCCGGCTGCCGCCGTGCAGTGACCGCACTTGTACCCACCATAGCTAGCATGGGAGACCCAGTCTCAGGTCGCATGAGGGATAAAGTTCGCGCCCGGCTTCACTCAGGTACTAGGTTTACCGGTTACCATATTTCCCGGCATGTGCTTAGTACGTTCAAAAGCTTGACTCAGGTATCCACACATTAATCCTTAATTCATTTCTCTCGTCTCATGGACAAGGCATCCTCCCTGGATCCAAGTCCATAGACCAACATAGATCTCGTTATCAAGATGTATACAATCAATTCCTGACCTCGTGCGAGTGATAGAAAAATCACTCGACTTCTACCGAGATCCTGATTAGCAAAGCAGCTACTCGACCTAGCATACTAGTATTCATCTCAAGAAGGAATCCTAAGTTCATGCAACTAGAGGTTTCAAGCAACTCCTACACTTAAGTGCACATTACAAACCTACAAACATTAAGTGTAGTAAAATAGCATATATAAACGGTTATGCATAAAATTGGGGCTTGCCTTCAATTGCTGGGGCTGCGGGGAGATCCTCGATAGCAGCCTCTGAAGCCTGCTCCTGGTCCTCCTCTTGGGCTGGTCCTTGCTCGGGGATGAGCACGTACTCTCCGTCGGCAAGATTACAATCTAATGGATGCAATGCGTAAGATATATGCATGATATGATATGTGCTTTTAGAAATCACAACTTTAAAGGTGTATGATCTACTTGAGTAAAACAAGTTAACTTTACTTATGTAAGACCCTTTTGCGGTATACTTGGTGAATTGGTTTAAACTTAGCTAAGGTAAGTAGTGGATTTAATTTTTGGGGTTCCATTGAATTCCTTTTAAGTCTTAGGGAGAATTGATAAGTTCTCAAGTTAGACTCATTGGGGTGAGGTTTATTTCTTCTTCCCTTTTCTTTTATTCTTTTTAATGTTTTAGAGTGGGTTTGAACTACAAGTTGCTTTGATAAAATTCCAGAAATCCTGCAAAAATTACAGTAGCTGGGTACTGGTGTATGCTTCTCTGTCTCAAAATTTGGGAATCAGAAAGTGAATAGTTTTCTCTGGATAAAATTATTAAATTCTTGGGCAGAAGGGGTGCTTTGAACTACAACTATTATTTAACAGTGGGTAATTTTCCAAAACTCATTTTTGCTGGCTTTTAAGTGTTATAACATGACTTGATACAAATTTCTAGTCATTAATACCTTCTAATTATTTTTCTGTGGTTTTCTCAAGTTTCTAGCCAAATAGGTGCTTTCTACTACCACTATATTTGAAAAATATCAAACAACAGAGTTCTTATTTTTCTTGGTTATTATTTTGTGCAAGAGCAATCATTCTGAAGTTTGGCATCTTTTTGCTTAAGGAGAGGGGTGGTATGCATTATTTGAATTTAGTGGCCTTTCTCATAAAATAGTAGCAATAGATAAGAATTTGCTTCCCTTTCATGGATTTGTATTTTTCTCTGATGGTTTATCTCATTATGGACTTAGCTAATTTTTGGTTGCCCATATCACATTATTAGGGGTTGTTCAAGAATTATTGGGAAAATGCCTTATTATCACTTTGTATTTATTTTCCTTACTTAAAAAGTTGGGCTGAGGTGCTCTGTATTTTTGTAGTGGGGCTCTGGTGGTTATAAGTCCACTGGATTTTTATCAATCATTTTGGTTATAGTTTTGCCACTCTAATAAATGATTTTCAGTCTATATAAGGCTAAATAAATCATTTAATTTAAAACTGGTCCAAATTAATGGTCTCTGTATTTTTCCTAGGTTCTTTGTTACATAAGTAAACTAGGAAAAATAATCTTAATCACTGTGCATTAATTTCCAATGCCTTTCTGATTTTTTTTAAGTTTTGGGCAAGATAGCTTTAAATGAATAACTCCATCATAATTTCTAATGCTGGGGTTCCTACTATTTTTAAACAGTGTCTAAATGAGGTTTAAACATCTACAAATTTTCTTAAGTTCAGCACAGGAGAAAAACTAATTTTTCTTAATTAAACAAGGTTTGGTGGGTTTCTGTTTTTAATTTTAAACTTTAAAATTTAGAACAGAAAGCATAGGGTTTATCATTTTTAAATGATAGTTCATAATATTCAGGAACTAGCAAAATTGGTTTGACAACTTTTTATGAAAAATTCCTCAAGTTATGGATTTTCTAAGTTTTCTGGTCATTAAAAAAATTAACAGAAATGATTTAATGGAAATCCACTTTGCACTGGGGTCCCTGGCGGGTTTTTAAGTTTTCCTCGCGAATCAGTCCTTAAGCTACTATTCACATGAGTCGCTGACGTTACAGAAAACCCCTCGGGTTCTACAGATCCTAACCCGAGGTCCTTCTACCTCAAACAGTAACCGCGGCGAAGGAAAGGGCGGAGGGGCTTACCGGCGGCGAGTTGCTCCGGTGAAGTGGTCGAGGACGAAGGGGAGGTCTCGGGGATCACAACGAGGTGCGGGTCGCCGTCGGGGACGGCCGGAGTCGGTCGGTCCACGCGCGCAGGCGGGGATGCTCGTCGACGGCGAGGAGTCCGGCCTGATCACGGCGAGATAGATCAATTGGATGGGTCAGAGAGGTTCACGGTATGCCAGAGAAGATATGGGTGCAAGGAATTGGTCAGAGACTCACTGGATAGCTCGGTCCACGCGCGGCGGCGGAAAACCGAAGTCTGGTGAGGTCGATCTCGGGCCTCCAGTGAAGTCTGGCCGGGTCCGAGGGCTTGGCAAGCTTTACAGGCTACTGGCGGAGCTGGCCGGCGAAGGTGAGTGAGGGGCGAAGTGAGGTGCGCCCGGGGATGCTTTATAGGCACGGGCGAGCACGGCCGAGGGCGTGGGCGCGCGGCGGACTTGACCGGACGCCGGGGCGAGCGCGCGCGCGCGAGTTGGGCGAGCTCTGGCGTGCCGACCAGGGTCGAACATGTGTGCCCGTGTGTTCTGCCCAAGTTCTGGCGCATGTGGTCGCTCATCCGAGCCTGCTCTCGCCTTGGTCAGTGCACAAAACCTCTTCTCCTCCCTACAAGCTACCATTCTTGTGTGGAGGTCATAGGATTTTGCCTACTGGTTGGAGAGATATGGAGCCAGGAAATCCGGTCTGTCTCTCTGCCCAAACCCGAGGCAAATCCAAGGTTTTGTCGTGTCTAGGGCTCTCATCCCAATGCCATCTTCTGGCACACGACAGAGGGGTTAGTTAGACACAATTTTGTCAATGGGGCCATTAGGATTCGACTTGGGGATCAAGGTGAACATCCCTAATCTTTAGCTCAAGGTCTAAATTTCAGAATTCTGAAATTCAGAATTCCCATTAAGTCCCCACATGAGAAGCTTGATTTGGGGTTTTAATTGAGTTATTTTGGCTAAGCTTTCTCAACCTTTCTTGTTGTTTATTAAATATACTTCAATTTTTATAATTGGCTCAAGTCAAAATTTTAAATTTTTCATACCCTTTTCCTTATTTTCTTGAACTTTGCTCATGGGGTTCACTTAGGGTTTATATTAGGGTTACAACATTAATACCTTTTTGAAAGACCCATTTGTTGTGATCATGATACTTTTAAGTATATGCTTGGTGAATTCTTTATTCTTAAGTTAATTTGATGCTCATGCTTACTTTGGTTCACATAAAATGATGGTTCTTGGTTTGGCATATTAAGAGAAACCCTAGGTGACACTGGGGTGTCACAACACCGGGTAAGTCTAGCTGAGTATTAGTATACTCAGCCTTGCTTGTGGCATAATTTTACAGGTTCTCTGGAGGACATGGTTGCTGGAGTGACTTGGTCGTCCATCTTGCCACCGGGTTGGACCGTCGAGTGGGACCCCGCCTCGGCTGAGGAGGAGCATGAGGAGTGATGGGACAGGCTTCACCATCCCTCTATTGATTTTCCGTTAGTTTTATTCCGCTGCACTTCGAACAATGATGGTCACTTTTGCAAAACTCCGATGATGATGATGTAATAATTTAACACTCTTACCTGCATGGTTTTATGCTTTATTGTATTTGCTCTGTGACTCACCATCGAGTGAGATTGTGGTACTTGATCCTGTTAGTGGCCGAGTCGGACTAGATCTGAGGGATTGACGGGTTATTCCCATTTAAGTGTTGTCTAGCCTCTAAGGCAGGGCTTAGGCACTTAAGTTGGAATAATTCGGGCAGTTTCGCCACAGCTGGTATTGGAGCTTGTACCACCACAGAGGAATCAATAAAATATGAATACCATCCCTTTTCAAAATAAAATTTGGTAGAAACAATGTTGGATAGATCGTAGGACGAGCAGGATAGACCTAGGACGTGAAGCCTTAGGATGATAGAAAGGTAGCTAGGTGGCTAAGTATTTAGGCCCCACAGGCCACTTTAGGGGATGGGAGTTCTTCCCTAATCCCTTTTTCATTGCTGTGAGGTCGTTCAGGACGAGCATGCATGCATTCTTAAATTTAACAAATGGAAAAATTTAGTAAGAACTTAAAATTAGAACCAATTAAGTTTCCCCGTACCATTCTGTTTTAGTTAGAGAGGAGCTGGGTCTTATTTTTCTTGTTCTTTTTATAATTCTTTTCCTTTACTTACGCCTAACCGTCCACAGATGGCTTCCCACGGATCCTCAGACGACGGGAATGCACTGTCCCACACTGATGGAATCGCACGGGAGGGCTTTCCCCGCATTTTGTGGGAGGTACTTCAGGGGGCCGGGTACATGACACCCCCTCAGTACGCGGTGCAGCAGTTCGAGAAGCACCGGGTGCTCCACTGTAGGGTGAGGATGACCTTGGAGCCTCATCCCTGCAGCCAGGCTGGCGTTCACTGGACTCTGAGTCTTTTGGATACCGGGCTGAGGACACAATCGAGGCGATCGCTCTGCACGGGTTGAGTACCTTCTGCGGATTCCACCCCTTGGAGCTTTCCACCCAGCCCATTGGCTTGTTTCCCGAAGAGAGGGAAGACGACCCAATGTGGAAGGATCGGGTGGAGCATGCCAAGGACATCTGGGCTCTCTACTTGGGACAGACTACGCACTTGACCGTACGGTGCATGAATGCTCTGTACCGTCTGCAAGTGATGCGTGGCAAGGCAATGTCCCATCTGATGGCATTGTTGGAGGCAACCAAGATCACCTTGGACAACAGGGAGGAGCTTGTGGTTGACTTGTCCCAGGAGATGGTGGAAAAGGACTTACAAGTGGAGCAATTGTCGGACGAAATCCAAGAGCTAGAGGAATTAGTGGGGACAAGGGAGAACACCATCGAGGTTCTCGAGGATCAGCTCCTCAACACCCAGCAGCAGCTTGCCGAGGCCAATGAGCACCTAGATATGCATCACCAGGAGATCCAGGATGTGGAGGCTAACGAGGACGTCGACATTGAGGGAGGGGAGGAGCCTGCCTCCAGCGTGGACATTGCTGGCTCAGGGAGGCCACCTTCCCCCGAGTCGAGTGTTGCCTCGTTCGCTCTCTAGGTATCACGGGTAGGAATAGAAGTTGGTAATGTTAGGACTCCTCGCGGCTAGCTTAGCTTTTGCAGCCTTGGGGTACTAGGCTAGATAAAGTCGAGTCTTTTTGGGACCATTGATGTAACCGTGATAAACTCTTTTGGAAGTTTGGTTGATGGATGATGTCAGTTTTAAATTTGAACGGAAAGTTTATGCTTTTTGGTTTATGTCGGGATCTATCAATTTGCTTTGGACTCTTTCGCCGTGATTAAACATTGAACTTGGAGATATGGTGTTAAGTATATATGTGATTTTTCAGATGGCTGGAAGAGCATGTCGTGGCCAGAATGAGCGCATTCCTCCACCGTCGCCACCGCCTCCCACTCTGTAGGAGCTAATGGCTCAGCAGAATGAGATCTTGAGGCAGCTAGCTCAGCGTCAGCCACCACCTCAGCACTATGGTGGTGGAGATCATCAGCGTCACCCCGCAGTAGCCACTTACCAGGAGTTCCTAAGTACTCAGCCGCAGTTGTTCACCAGGGCGGAGGACCCACTTGATGCTGATGTATGGCTGAGGCTAGTGGAATCTAAATTCCCACTACTCAATGGAGTTTGTTTCGAGGTGACAAAGGTCCGGTTCGCCACCCAGCAGCTTCGCGGACCCGCGCGGACATGGTGGGACCACTATCTCGCTATGCTACCAGCTGACCATGAAGTGTATTGGAGACAGTTCAAGGCAGCTTTCAGAGGGCACCATATCCCAGCTGGCATTATGGACCGTAAGCTCAACGAGTTTCTGGCACTCACTCAGGGCAATAGGACAGTGTTGCAGTATGCTCAGGCTTTTAATGATCTATGCCAGTATGTTGGGTACCATGCAGATAAGGATGAGAAGAAGAGAGATAGGTTCAGACGGGGGCTCAGCACTAAGCTCCGTGACTGTCTCAACACCATCAGGGCCAACAACTACAATGAGTTGGTCAACATGGCCATCTCCCAGGAGGACTGTATCACAGCTCGTCAGGCAGAGAAGAAGAGGAAGACCCCTGTGGCAGGACCCTCAGCTCAGCCACCGCGCTTCAGGATTGTGTCTAACACTCAGAACAGGGGACCCAACAGCAGCAAGGGAGATGGGTGATCCGACCACAGCAGCAGCAACTGGCACCCAACCGCACCCAGTTTCCAGCTCAGAGGAACAATCAGCAGCAGCAGCAGTATCGCCAGGCAAATGACAACAGGTGTTTCACCTGTGGCAACACCGGGCATTATGCCAAGAATTGCCCCAGAAACCAGCAGAGGCAGGGGCAGAATGTTAATCAAAACCAGGGCAAGAGGCAGAAGGTGCAAGTGAGGCAGGGCAAGCTGAACTTTACCACCATGGCTGATATTCTAGAGGGAGCACCCGTCATGACTGGTATCTTTACCGTTTTGAATTGTCCTGCTATTATTCTTTTTGATTCTGGTGCATCACATAGCTTTATTAGTGCCAAATTTAGTGCCAAGTGTCAATTGCCCTTTCATCACACCAATGGGGGTATCACAATTTCAACACCCGGAGGCAGGATTGCCACCAATCAAATCAGCAGGCATGTGCCCATAAAGTTTGGTAGTCTTGTAATTAAAACCACCCTCCTCATTTTGGGTTTGGATAGCGTGGATATTATATTGGGAACTGACTGGTTAACCAGGCACCAAGCAGTTATTGATATTGCAGCTAGGGCCATTGAAGTGCACTCACCAACTTGTGGTGAAACCACACTATATCTGCCCGACCAGGGATGCACCCGTTCTTGTGCCTTCGTTATGATAGAATCCCCAGTGGAAAAGATCCCAGTAGTTTGTGACTACCCAGATGTTTTTCCGGATGAATTGCCAGGAATGCCACCTGACAGAGACATTGAGTTTGCAATTGAATTGCAACCTGGGACTGCTCCTATCTCCAAGAGACCCTATAGGATGCCTCCCGCGGAACTGGCAGAACTGAAGAAGCAACTGCAAGAATTGTTGGACAAGGGGTTCATTCGCCCAAGTACTTCACCTTGGGGAAGTCCTGCATTATTTGTGAAGAAAAAGGATGAGAGTTTGAGAATGTGTGTTGACTACCGCCCTCTCAATGCGGTGACCATCAAGAACAAATACCCACTACCCCGTATTGATGTCTTGTTTGATCAATTGGTGGGAGCCAAAGTATTCTCCAAGATAGACCTTCGCTCGAGCTACCATCAAATCAAGATCCGTGCCAGTGATATTCCAAAGACTGCTTTCTCTACCAGATATGGGCTTTATGAGTTTTTGGTGATGTCTTTTGGGTTGACCAATGCCCCGGCTTATTTTATGTACCTAATGAACTCAGTATTCATGCCGGAGTTGGACAAGTTCGTGGTCGTTTTCATTGATGATATTCTGGTCTATTCCAAGAATGAAGATGAGCATACTGAGCACCTACACATCGTGCTTTAGCAACTGCTCGATCATCGTCTTTATGCCAAGTTGTCAAAATGTGAATTCTGGCTGAAGGAGATTAAATTCTTGGGTCACACAATTTCTCAGGATGAGATATCAGTTGATCCTGAGAAGGTACAAGAAGTAATGGACTGGAAACCCCCGACTACAGTGAGGCAAATTCGGGGTTTTCTGGGATTGGCAGGGTATTATCGACGATTTATTTCGAACTTCTCCAGAATTGCCAAGCCAATGACTGAGTTATTGAAGAAGGGAGCCAAATATGATTGGAGCCAGAAGTGCGAAGATGCCTTTCATACTTTGAGGCAACATTTGACAACAGCCCCAGTACTGGCTCAACCTGATAATACCAAGCCCTTCGAAGTCTATTGTGATGCTTCCGGTACTGGATTGGGATGTGTCTTGATGCAAGATAACAGAGTAATTGCTTATGCTTCCCGAGCACTCAGACCCCATGAGCAGAACTACCCAACACATGATCTGGAGTTGGCAGCTGTGGTTCATGCTCTTAAGATTTGGAGGCACTACTTGATGGGAGCTCACTTTAACATCTACACTGATCACAAGAGTCTCAAATACATCTTCAGTCAGGCAGATCTGAACATGAGACAGAGGAGATGGTTAGAATTGATCAAGGACTACGATTTGGAGGTGCACTACCATCCTGGCAAAGCCAATGTGGTAGCAGATGCCTTGAGCAGAAAGGCCCAGTGTAATTGTATGAACATGGATACCAGAGTTACCACCCTGTGTGATGAGTTGTGTAAGCTGAACCTGGAAGTTGTTCCTTCCGGTGAATTAAGTTATATCTCGGTGGAGCCCACATTGCAAGAGCAAATAGTCCAGGCACAGATTGGGGATAAAGGTGTTCAGGTTATCAAAGACATGCTCAAGCAGAAGGCAAAAAATACAAGTGCTTCCGTCAGGACAGTAAGGGAATTTTATGGTTTAGAGATCGATTGGTTGTTCCCAAGGACCCTGAGCTCAGAAAGAAGATATTGGATGAAGCTCATCTTTCCAAATTCTCCATGCACCCTGGTAGCAAAAAGATGTACCATGATCTCAGATCTTTATATTGGTGGACCAGAATGAAGAGGGAAATTGCCAAGTACATATCCGAGTGTGACACCTGCCAAAGGATTAAAGCTAGTCATTTGAAGGCAGCAGGCCCTTTGCAACCCCTTCCCACACCCTCTTGGAAATGGGAGGACATTTGCATGGACTTTATCGTGGGACTGCCC
Organism: Zea luxurians; assembly: GCA_029449295.1. Classification (NCBI taxonomy): domain Eukaryota; kingdom Viridiplantae; phylum Streptophyta; class Magnoliopsida; order Poales; family Poaceae; genus Zea; species Zea luxurians. The sequence goes on from JAOPSE010000033.1 coordinate 4,907,680, forward strand.
AACACCTCCAGGCACCATGATTCAATTTGGGTCATTGTGGACAGATTGACCAAGACCGCTCATTTCTTGCCAGTACATACCACCCATAGGACGGAGAAGTATGCGGAAATCTACATTGACCAGATAGTTCGTTTGCATGGGATACCAAGGACTATAGTGTCAGACAGAGGAGCACCATTTGTGGCATGATTTTGGGAACAATTGCAGGAATCACTTGGGACCCATGTAGTACGAAGCTCAGCATACCATCCTCAAACAGATGGCCAGACAGAAAGGGTAAACTAGATTTTGGAAGACATGTTGAGGGCATGTGTGCTACACTATGGAAAGGATTGGGATAAGTGTCTTTCTTTAGCAGAATTTTCTTACAATAACAGCTACCAGTCCAGTTTGAAGATGGCACCTTTTGAGGCCTTATATGGGAGAAGGTGTAGGACCCCGCTGAATTGGTCTCAAGCAGGAGAAAGGGAAATATTTGGGCCAGATTTGGTACTTGAAGGAGAGGAAAAGGCCAGAGTCATCAAGAAGAACTTAGAAGCTGCTCAAGCCAGGCAAAAGGGCTATCATGATAAGAGGCGGAAACCTCTACAGTTTGCAGTCGGAGACCATGTTTATCTTAAGGTGTCACCCACCAAGGGTGTCCATAGATTCGGGATCAAGGGCAAGTTAGCTCCTCATTATATTGGACCCTACGAGATCAAGGAGACTTGTGGGCCTGTAGCATATCAATTGAAGTTGCCACCCAGCATGTTAGCTGTTCATGATGTGTTCCATGTATCTCAGCTGCGGAAATGTGTTCGCCTACCCACTGAAGTGCTACCTGAACTAGAGATTGAGATAGAGCCCGACCTGTCCTATCAAGAGTACCCCGTCAAGGTATTGGATCAAAAAGAAAGGTCAACGCGGGCAAGGTCAATCATAATGTATAAAGTCCAGTGGAGTCACCATTCAACCGAAGAAGCTACATGGGAGACTGAGGATTTTCTACGCTCTCGCTTCCCCGACTTTCTGCCCAAAGGAGTCGGTACATAACCCAAAACCCCACCCCCACCTGCCCTTTGAAAATAATTATAAGAAAAACTTAGATAACAAGGATAGTCTAAGTTGTGGATTTAACTTAAATAGGGCTTCCTTCTGAAGTTGCAAAGACGATGACATTCGAAGAACAGTTAACTAGAGAAACTCAAGGAAAAGCAGAAACCCCACACCAGCGCACCTTCATAGCACCCCTCTAGAGGACTCTGCCTAGAATCTCGGGACGAGATTCCTTTAAGGGGGGAGGGCTGTAACACCCCAAGTGTTACATGGCTAGAGCACACCTTGGTACTAAGGACTATGATCACTTGTGGTAGAAGCTTAAGGAGAACATAAGAACCTTGGAGACCCTGTGTTAATCAAGATTTGTTAATGACATAAGAGCCTCAGTCAAGCCTTTGTGCATTTGCTACCTTGGGCAAGAGGAGGGAGAACCCTAGACCCCCCTTGAACCCTCCCTTCCAAAGCCATGGTTGAAAGGGGGAGAGAATGAGCATTTGTGCAAACCATGAGTTAAAATTTTGGCACAAAGTTAAGTAACTTATTAACCTACAATTATAGGGAGAAAATATTGCAAAAAGACCCCTGGAGAAACCCCAAATCAAATCTCCAAGTAGAATGAGAGCTAGAGCTCTCTAATTCTCTCTAAGTCAAAAACTACACCTACACTAAAGATCAACCGTGTTCACCTTGAAGATGGAACCAAAACCACCTATGTTCTATACCAAAAATGTGGCATACCACCTAGGGCACCCAATGGAAAAAGTTGAGCCCGAGACCCTAACGTTTGACATGCCTTGGCATGGTTTTTGTCGCGAGGTGGGCAGAGTGACATACCTAATTTGGCGGCCGAAGATCTCCCTACCTAGGCCATATCTGCCATGGCAACTCACGGACGAGAGATAGCCCTAGCTGCCAGGAAAAGACTCGCACCGGATTTTTGCCAAGATTCGCACGTTTGTGACTTGGGTAAGCTGTGGAACAAGGGCAGAAGAAAACTTACACGTGTTCGACGCGCTCTGCGCACGCCAAAGCACGCCCACGCCCGACCCCGCGCCGCGCCGAGCCGCGCCCGTGTCCCCTGTGTGTGCCGCGCCTATAAAGCCCACTCAAGCGTCGACCACACTTCTCCGCGCACGCTCGAACCCCACCGGAGCTCAACTCACCGCCGTTTGCCCGTGCACGGCGTGTCCACGACCACCCGAGCCCCTGCCGTCGTGGACCGGCCAGTCCAGCCTTTTCCAACCCTGTCCGACCCTCGGAGACGAGTGAGCACACCTCGGTGAAGCTCCCCAAGCGAGGAATCGAAGTCTGCTTCGCCGGATAGGCCAGTCCACGGTCGCCGGAGTTCACAACCCCGCCGGAGTGCGTGGACCGGGTAATCCACTGAACCATTTTCCGATTCCTTGTGCACACAGTCCCTACATCACCCCGTGAAGCTCACCGTGCCACTGGATTGCATTAGATCGCCGTGGTTTGGCCGGCACACCCGCCTGCGCATGTGGACCGGGCGATTCCGGCCATCCCCGCCATCGAGCCGTACATTGCTGTGACCGCCAGAGCCTCCCCGAGCCAACCCTACCCCTCGCCGGACCTATCTCGCCGCCGGTAAGCCGCGCCGCCCTTTTCTTTCCCACAGGTACTGTTTGCATTGGGGGAAGGACTTCGGGGAAGAAGAAGGAAAGGTCAGGGGGCTTTTTGAACTGTCAGTGACTCAAATGAATAGTAGCGCGGGGGTATAACTGAGAGAGTTAGTTTGGAAATACCCCAGGGTCCTCGGTGTAAACTGCTTTTCAAGAAAACCTTTATTAAATCTGATTTTAAATTTGAGCAGAACTTTAATAATTCATAACTCCTGTTTTATTCATCCAAATTTGGTCAAACCAATTTTGTCGGGCTTTAAATAATGTAAACTGCCTAGGAAAAATATAAAACCCTTATGTACTACAGAAAACTATAAGGATCTGATTTAATTATTGTTTTGACCAAAAGCTAAATAATAGGGATAAAAATAGTTGCACTATTTGACTGGAGTTAGAAAAATGTGGAGAAGTTTATATCCACCTACTAATCTGTTTAAAAATGCTAAAACTCTCTGTCCAACCCATTAAGTTAGTTTTTGCCATTTATTTTATAAAATGCTTAAAGTTAAGAAAAATAGAAAAGATGATTTACAGGATGAAACAGAGGGCACCCCTATTTTTGTTAGAGTACTTATTCAATGTAGTTTACTAGAAAAATCTATTATACCCTGGTTTAGTATAAAATAAGTAGGATCCCTTTTATTTTAAGAAAACATGGAAAACTTAGAAAAACCCTAGAAAAATAACCCCAAGGAGAGAACACCCCAACCCTTGGGATAAAAAATGTTTTGTTATTATGAACATAGGAAAAATACAAAATCTGTTGTTTGATATTTTTCAAATGACAATTTAGTTATAAGCACCTTTTTGGCATAAAACTTTAGAAAATCACAACTAAATAACCACCAATTAACTTTTTGTGATTTTTGGCACAGAGGTTTATTATTACTGTTAGACACCAACAAAAATAACCCTTAGGAAAGAACTCACCTCTAATGAAGAGATGTAGTGCAAAGTGGCCCTTTTACACAACTTTTGCTATTTTTATCTAAAGCATAGCCTTTTATTTTAAACCTCAAAATTCCTAGAACAGGCTACAATGACCAATGGTAACCCACAGTAATTTTTATAGAATTTTTGGAAATTATTAAACCACTGTCGTAGTTCAAACCTACACTAGAAACCATAAATAGAAAATAAAGAAAGGGGAATATGGATAATAGAAAATGAGTGTCATCCTAAAACCCTTTATAACTGTCCACTAAAATATCTAAAGGCAATACCAATTCACTATGCCCATCCCTACCAAAACCTAACCCTAGAAATGATAAGCATAAACCATTAAAAGCCATGTCTGACCGAGAAACCTTAAATTGCTCATTAACTTAGTTTTTCTTCCCTTAGCATAATGTTATTAAATCCTGCAAAATCATGACATACATATTCATTGCATTTCGATAGACTGTAACCTCGCTGACGGAGAGTACGTCCTCGTGCCGGAGCAAGGAGCTGCTCAGGAGGTAGCCCCGGATCCAGCACCCGAGTCTGCACCAGAGGATCTGCCTGCCACAGCTTCGGAAGGCAAGCCCCGGTTTTATGCATAACCTGTTATTTATGCTATTTTACTATACTTAATGATTGTAGGATTGATTGTGCACTTAAGTGTAGCAGTTGTTTGAAACCCTAGTTGCATGATCTCATGAACCTCATTGAGGTGAATACTTGTATGCTAAGACGAGTAGCTGCTTATTAAGTAGGATCTCGGTAGAAGTCGAGTGATTTTTCTAGCACTCACGCGAGGTCAGGAATTGGCTGTATCCACTTTCTTATCATATTGATGTTGGTTTGTGGGCAACAATCCATGGGGATTGGTTGTCTACGGGATAAAAATTTGAATAAGGATTAAGGTGTGGTACCGTGAGTCAAGCGTTTGAACGTACTAAGCACATGCCGAGAAATATGGTAAATCGGTAAGCCTAGTAACTGATTGAACCTGGCAGTGGACTTTACCCCTCACGCGACCTGAGACGTAGTCTCCCATTCCGGTTATGGTGGGTACAAGTGCGGTCACTGCACAATGGCAGTCGGGGTCAGTGAGGCATTGTACGCCAAGGCGGTGAGCCCTGATCTGCTGACGGGGAATCGATGGGGACGGTTGATGTGCGTGGGGACGGAGTGCCTCGCCACGTCGTATGTTTAGGTTTACCTTTCATGGATAAAACTCGATTCGAATCGTCTGCTTCTCGCAGCTAATGAGACTGCTTGATCCATGCTGCTACATTGAGTAACAAGTGGAAATGTGATGAGTTGATACAAGATGTTGATTGCTAAAAATGTTTGCTAGTATGTATGAGTAGATAGTACATATTTAGCCTTAAGAGAGTCACAATTAAATTTGACAAAGTTAAAACTTGATTTAGAAACTCAGCTAGTGCTTTTGGCAACCAAACCCCACAGCCAAACAGCTGCATGTCTAGAGGTAGAGGAGTAGACTCCTCACACCAGGTAAGTCTAGCTGAGTATTAGTATACTCAGCCTTGCTTGTGGCATAATTTTACAGGTTCTCTGGAGGACATGGTTGCTGGAGTGACTTGGCCGTCCATCTTGCCACCTGGTTGGACCGTCGAGTGGGACCCCGCCTCGGCTGAGGAGGAGCATGAGGAGTGATGGGACAGGCTTCACCATCTCTCTGTTTATTTTCCGTTAGTTTTATTTCGCTGCACTTCGAACAATGATGGTCACTTTTGCAAAACTCCGATGATGATGATGTAATAATTTAACACTCTTACCTGCATGGTTTTATGCTTTATTGTATTTGCTCTGTGACTCACCATCGAGTGAGATTGTGGTACTTGATCCTGTCAGTGGCCGAGTCGGACTAGATCCGAGGGATTGACGGGTTATTCCCATTTAAGTGTGGTCTAGCCTCTAAGGCAGGGCTTAGGCACTTAAGTTGGAATAATTCGGGCAGTTCCGCCACAGGCAAGGGCAGTAGGGGAGTTGTATGCAGGGAGCTTCTCGGGTTGATTTTGCTGCGATGGCGGTCAGACGAGGGATTCTTGCAAGTGCTCTTCCCATAAACTATAGCGGGTTTTCGGAAGCTAGTGGAACTTTGTAAAGGCCTCGTAGTGGATCCCAAGCCATTCACCTCGGTAGTGTCAAAGGGCCTTACAAACCCTGGCAACATGGGATACATGACTTGTGGGTCAAGGGTACAACCTCTGCAGAGTGTAAAACTAGTATACTAGCCGAGCTCATGGTCAAGAGCAGCTCAAGACTCTCGCATGATTAATTTATGGAACTAAATTCAATTTGTCATTTGCATTGCATGGGATTATTTATTAATTTTGTTCTATTATTCTTATTATGGTCTGGTATTTACTTACACTTAGTAACTGCTAATAAAATTTGACCAACTTATTAAAAGCAATGCTTAGCTTTAACCCCTATTGTTGATCAGCTTTACACATCACATGAACTCCCACCTTTGGTGAGTTCATGCCACATTATTCCCCACAACTTGTTGACCTATGATCATGTGTTAGCTCACCCTTGCTGTCTCACACCACCCCACAGGAGAAGAAAAGGTGGTTCAAGAGGAGCCACACAACAAGGAATTTGATCTAATCTTGGTGGCGTCTCCGAGTTCATTTTATATTTATCTTTTATTTTGTAAGACTTCTTCAATGTAATAAGCACTTTAATGTTATTGTGACATTTATCTCTATACACTCTATTATTATATGTGTTGTCTTCTTTGGCGCATATATGAGATGCACCCGGCTTTGTCCCTTAAATCCGGGTGTGACATATGATTGCTAAGGCGACACGACATGTTCGTTTGTACTTGGATCACGAGAGTCACCTCCTCCAGCAAATCGAAATTATCCACCTCACCGAAACATTGAGCACTCAAGTTCTATCACAAATGGCTCATCAGAATGAGATTCTATGACAGCTAGTGTAGTGTCAGCCCTAGCCACAACACTGTGGTGGTGGACAACAGCAACGTCCTCAGCTAGCCGCCACCTACTAGGAGATTCTCAGCACCCAACCATCGCTATTCACCGGGGTCGAAGATTCGCTTGATGCAGACGTGTGGCTCTAAGTAGTGGAGTCCAAGTTCCACCTTCTTACTGGAGCTTGCGCTGACGCAGCCAAGACTCGGTTCGCCGCCCAACAGCTCCATGGACCGCCAGTACATGGTGGGACCACTTCCTTGCCATGCAACCAGCTGACCATGTGGTGACATGGGACGAGTTCAAGGCAGCATTTAGGGGACATCACATCCCGGCAGGCATCATGGACCGCAAGTTTAATGAATTCCTAGCTTTGACTCAAGGAACCCGCACTGTGCTGTAGTATGCATAAGCCTTCAATGATCTATGCTAGTACACTGGTTACCATGGAGACACCGGTGAGAAGAAGGATAGAATCTGAATACTGTCTGGCAGATAGCTACAATGAGCTGGTCAACCTGTCATCTCTCAAGAGGACTACACCATAGCTCATCGGGCAGTAAAGAAGAGAAAGGCACCAATGATCGGATCTTCATCACAACCTCAGTGGTTTTGGATCATTTCAAACAATTAGAGCAGGGGACCTCAGTAGCAATCAAGACAACGGGTGATAAGGTTGCCTCTAGCGTCTGCAACAGCCGCAACAGTATCGCCAGGGAAATGGAAACAAGTGTTACACTTGTGGCAATACTATCCATTATGCCAAAGATTGATCACGAAATCAACCAATACTAGGACCCATCGCAGCTCCAGGCAAGGGCAAGAAGCAGAAAGTGCAAGTCAGACGGGGAAGGCTGAACTTCACTACTCTGGAAGACTGTCCAGAGAGAGCACCCATCATGACTGGTACATTTTCAGTTTTAAATAAACCATCAATAATTCTTTGACTTTGGTGCATCGCATAGTTTCATTAGTGAAATTCAGTGTCAAATGTCGATTGACTTTCTATCACACTGAGGGGGCCTATATTATAGCAACACCAGGGGAAAGGTTGCAACCTATTAGCTAAACCGTAATTTACCTATCCACCTTGGAAGTAAATTTTCAAAACTACCCTCTTGATTTTGGGCTTGGAAAGAATAGACATCATCTTGGGGACTGATTGAATGAGCCAGCACCGGGTATTGATGGATGTCGTAAGACGCGCAATTGAGATTCACTCCCCAACTTGTGGAGAGCTTACCTTGTACTTACCTAGCCAAGGGAATACTCGGTCATGTGCTTTTTCCATGATAGAACTACCTATGGAGAAAATCCCAGTAGTCTACGAGTATGCATATGTCTTCCCCGACGAGTTACCTAGGATACCACCAGACCGAGATATAGAGTTTTCCATAGATTAGCAACCAGGTACTGCACCTATCTCCAAGAGACCCTACAGAATGCCATAGGCCGAGCTAGCAGAATTGAAGAAACAGTTGCAAGAGACACTGGCCAAGAGATTCATCCACCCGATTACTTCACCTTCGAGATGTCTAGCCTTGTTCGTGAAGAAGAAAGATGAAATTCTAAGGTTATGCATAGATTATCGCCCTCTCAATGCGGTGACTATCAAGAACAAGTATTCTTTGCCTCGCATTGATGTTCTTTTTGACAAACTAGTTGGAGCCAAAGTGTTTTCTAAGATAGATCTTCGCTCCGGTTACCATCAGATTAAGATTCGAACGAGTGACATTCCGAAGATGGATTTCTTAACCAGATATGGGCTCTATGAATATCTGGTGATGTCATCTAGATAACCAATGCACAAGAGTTCTTCATGTACTTGATGAACTCAGTATTCATGCCTGAGTTGGACAAGTTCGTGGTGGTCTTCATTGATGATATCTTGGTATACTCGTAGAATGAAGCCGAGCATGCTAAGCATCTACACATAGTGCTCCAGCACCTAAGAGATCATCATCTACATGCCAAATTCTCCAAATGTGATTTTTGGTTGAAGGAGATTAAATTCTTGGGGCACACCGTATCTCAAGATGGAATCACCATCGATCCAGACAAGGTATAAGTGGTAATGAATTGGAAGCCTCTTACCACTGTTTGCCAAATTTAGAGTTTTTTGGGATTTGCTGGATATTATAGTCGATTCATTCAAGACTTCTCCAAACCAATGACTAAATTATTGAAGAAAAGGAGTGAAATTTCAATGGAGTAAGAAGTGCAAACATGCCTTCCACACCTTAAGGCAACATCTAACCACCGCACCAGTGTTAGCACAACTAGACAATGCCAAGCCATTCGAAGTGTATTGCGATGCTTTGGAAACTGGACATGGTTGTGTCTTGATGCAAGGCAACCCAGTTATTGCCTACGCGTCACGGGCACTAAGACTATGGCGGAACCTCCCAAGTCATTAGGCCCACCTACAGTTGTCCTTGTCCAGCGGACCTCGGGCAACCCTGTAGATACTTCTAATCACTCGACAAGTTCGGTACATGTATCCTTTCTTTTCCCAAGAGTGTTTCACCCGTCACGCATATATTACAACACATCGGAGAAACGACTCAGCAGAAGCAATTACAGTAACTTAATTTACATTAAATTATAGAAAGAGTGTTATTATTACAGACCAGCAGTATATGAGTGCAGAAGTATTATTATTACAAACTAGGGAGGCAAAAACCCCTCCCGCTCAAAAGTATAACATTTTAAAAGGAGGATAACATCCTCCCGAGGCTTCACTCTTACGATTCTTCGTTTTGCACCACCTTAGAGCAAAAGCAACAAAAGTTTGCTGCTTCCTCACCTACAACAACATGGGTTCGAAAACCCTGAGTACGAAGTGTACTTTCACAAGTCTTACCCGTCAAAATAAAAGACTCTCAAGGATATGCTGGCTTGAGGGAAATCAAGGTAAGGTCGTTCAACTATCAGACTCTGTTTGCAGAAATGCATACTAATAGTGGATCCTTAAAAATCCAGTTTTATTAGCAAGTTAATTCATTACCTGAAGCTAGAGATCTTTCTACCCTAATTCAAGCACTTGACCTATACTAGCCATCTTTTATTAGGCCTTTCAGTTCACTAGAAACTATGTGTAAGTCAGTGACCAAGTCTTCATATCCGAGAAGTAACGGCGATAAGAATCGATTAATACCCAGCTGGGGATCTCCAATCACACGACATATGTAGCACTTAACGTTTGCATATGTCAACTCGCCACCGGGGTTCTTAAGACCAGATCAGGTTCAGGCCAACCGAGAGCACAGATACACCACCGTCCAGCCCCTTCCCACGGAGGGTACACGCTACTCTCGCCATCTCTCCACTCCCATTGCGTGTTGTCTTATTCTGGTATTAGTTTGCCCGAGGCAAAGGTTACCCATGATGAGGCATGTGACCAGTTAAAAGTCCTCGATCATCAGGCCTACATCGAGACAGTCCTTAATCGACTCAGACGGAGACACTACACCGAGACTCTCTTCTCGTGCAAGTCACCCGCCCGGTCTCAGCTTTATCATTTCAAACCCAAAGTTTAGTACCTGGTAGAGGTACATCTTTTCCGATGTTGAACCCATCACGGCCATGATGGATCCACCATCAAGTTTTATTTTCGAAAACATCCCATCCCGCTTGAAGCATCATATTTTGTCAAAACAAAGTATTTGTTTTTCTAGAGCAAGACTAAGCATCAGAAAAACCTTTTCATAAACTAGGTGATCAAGGAAAGGTAATCAATTTTCCAAGGAAGGAAATGCATCAATTGTTTAGCACAAAACTCCTATCACCTAATGTATCAAGCAAGTGAGAAAGATTTTAAAATAGCAAGGAGGTGGCAAATGCACCGGGGCTTGCCTTGTGTTATAGGAGAGTTGGGCTCTGCTCCACAAATATCAAAATAAAAGTAGTTCCCAGCAGGTGGGTCTTTAGGTGGTGGTGTAGCTCTTCCTTCTTCAACCTCTACTTCTTCTTCATTTTCTATATATTAATCATATATAACCTTGAATGCTCATGTAATGCTTATGAAAATGCAGTAATAAAAAAAGGTTTATCAAGTTGCATCTTGAATACAATTTTCCTTCACGGTACTCTAGGAAACTAGGGTTTTTGGAGTTAGGATTTTATTTCATAGGGCAGGTACTACTTAGAAGATTAGAGTTTTGGGGTTTAGGTATCAAACATTGTCCAAATCATGTCAAACTTATCCAAAAGGTTTGGTGATTTTTGGAGTTACTGATTAACTTCTAAAATTCTAGGAGTATAGGTTTCAGCTATTTTAAATACTTCATGTTGGGGACTTATTCTCAAGTGCTTCGCCTTGGCAGAAAACGATAATTCCAAAGTAACACGTCAGCAATTACAAGATTGCGTAAACAGCAAATAAGTACTGTTCACCTATTTATAGGCACAGGACGCAGCCTGTAAGAAATTACAATCATGCCCATTACAGAAAATCACAATAATGACTCAGACTCTTATGGACTAAAAAGTAATTCCATCTTTAAGTCGGTTCGATCCTTCGTCTTTGGATACGCTATAGCGTCGAAGCTTTATGAGTGGTAGCTTCGGTATCACATATAAACAGATTTGCTGAAGGTGTTTTCTTCCTGCAGGACCTTGGGCGACGAAGCATGATCCCAACAGTAGCCCCTTCGCTGCGCTAGATCGTTTTTCATAACGAGCTTGACCCGTGAAAAAGTCTCTTATGATTCGGGTAGCCGAAGGTCCGAAAAACACCTTCCCTGAGCTCGTTGCGGAGAAACGATACAACTTCCGAGCATGGAGTAGTCCCATCATGCATATTTATCTTCTCGGGTTTTGTGGCCCACCGTTCAGTGGGTGCGGGCGAGTGTTCGTCCGATGTAGGAGACTTGACGATTCACTTTTTTACCTGCAGCGCTATATAAATAGACAAGTAGGTGTAAAGTTACCACATCATTCATTGCAATTGCACTGTTTTGCTGCCAAAAATTTCACCATAGCCAAAGCTTGACCCTTTCACTCAAACGAAGCACCACTCCAAAGGTCATTAATTTCAAAAAAAACTTTAGGAATTCATAATCAAATGGCTAGATTGCGCTCCACTGCCAGGATTGAGCATGAGGGAGACGAGGCCGAAGCCACTGAAACTGTTCCGATTTCCGAAGCAATGAGGCGTTTCGGGCTCGTTTCATCAGAGGACACACCTGCTGCCGAAGCAACACAAACTGTTGTTGAAGAAATTGGTTCCGAAGATGAGTACAGCTTCGGTATGCCAAGTAAACCTAGTCATCTGGACTTTGGAAGGTCCACCATCTCTAAAGCTAATCTTCCTAAGATGGTGAAGCTGGGTTATTTTAGTGAGGCCAAAAAGGAATTAATTTGTTTTGGTGGAGAAGAAACTATCCCAAAGCCAGGAAAGAAAGAGGTAGTAGTCTTCAAAAGTTTTCTGAAAGCTAGTTTAAGGTTCCCCCTTAACAAGATGATTGCTATTGTACTGAAAAAGTTTGGGATTTACCTTCATCAGCTGACCCCTAACGCTATCGTTAGGTTGAGCGTTTATATTTGGGCCCTTCGTAGCCAGGGAGTGGAACCGTTTGGTGAGGGTTTCTGCCGAGTTCATGAGTTACATTACCAGACTAAAGCCAGAGGAGACGGTCTACACGAGAATTTTGGCTGCTACAACTTTGCTTATCGTAAGACTACAAAGTTTCCAGTGATAAGCTATCGAAGCAAATGGCCAGCCGGATGGAAGTCTGAATGGTTTTATGTTAAAGTTGACGAAGATGAGGATAAATTGGTCCAGAGTCCGCTAGAACTGACCTTCGGAGAGACGAGGCCCCAATGCAACATGATAATGGGGAGCCCGAGTCAGATTGCTTTGGCTGAATTTCGAGTGATTTCAGATCATATTGGCACTAGGGACTTAGTGCAGGAATTCTTGGCTTTTAAAGTGTTCCCAACACTGAGGGACTGGGAGATGCCGAAGCTAAAGGGAGAAAAGAAAGAGGGAGAACTTGTTCGATTTCCTTATCACTACAAATTTAAGAAACATTTTAAATCACCATGCCAAGAATGGTTGGACACAATTGAGGTTATGTGCAACGAGATTCTCGGCTACTATTCTAAGAAAGAGGATCAGTTAATGACTGTGGCCTTCGGCATTCGTCCGAAACGAAGATTGAATCAGGTGCTGGATGCCTTGAATTTTGATTATCCTGATTATGAGCAACTGAGCGGAGATGCCAAAGGCCAGAAAAGAAAAAGGATTGTCGGCGTCCTTGATAAAGAAGGCACCAAATCGACTAAAAAGGACAAAGAAAATTCTGAGAAAAGAAAATTGAGCCCTAAACTGAAGATAGCTGCTCCAAAGAGAAGAAAAGCTGCATTCCCAAAACCGAAGACGCCAGCCCGAGAGGAGGAAGCTCCTGCAACACCTTCTGCTGCCGAAGTGGAGGAGATTCTAAAGGTAATGACTAAACCATTGCCTATCAAGCTAAGTCCGCTGGCGCCAGAACTGAAGAAGTTTTTTCAAAAGGAAAAAGAACCTTCGGCAACAGAAAGTCCTGCCAAGCCGAAGAAGAAAAGAAGAATTATGCAAGTGGCCGATGTCATTCATCAGACACCACCACCAACATCGGCATCAAAAATAATTGAAAGCGCTGTTACTGCCGACACCACAGCCACCAGAGCTAAAACTACCGGAGCCAAAGCCACCGGAGCAACCGCCGAAGCTGAAGCCACCGGAGCCGAAACTGAGATCACCGAAGATCCTAATCTAGAAACCACACTTGGTGACATTGATAACATACTTCTGAAAATGACTGAAGAAGAAGCTGTTGTGGTCGTGGTGGACACGACGATTGAGAAAGGAAAAGAGCAGATTGAAGACACTTTGGAAGAAGAAAACTTTAATTTTCAAGATATACTTGGACAAGAGTTATCAGAAGCTGAAAAGGAAGAATTAAAGAAATATGCTATATCCTGTGGATACAAACCAGGGGCTCTGCTGTTTGGCGGAGTCAATGAAGGGAAACTAAGATGCCTTCGGAATCGAACCAAAGCTAAAGTTGTTAGAACTTTCTCAAAGAATGTTGGGCTGCTGAATATTGAAGCGGACTTGTGCAGATACCAGCGACAACATATCGCCGGTAGTCTGTTCTATGCTAATTTCAAGGTAAAAACTTCTCTCTCTTTTTTTAAGAAGTTTTCTGACGAAGGTTGTTTTGCCATAGTATATTACTAAGTAAAGTGCTGAGAATGCAACAAGATCTTGAAGACGAGAAAAACGAAGCCACCATCAGAGATCTAGAAACTAAAGTCGAAAGTTACGATGCTTCTTTGAAGAAAATGGACCTCGATATTCAAGAACTTGAACATAAAGCTAAAGATCACGAGGCTGCCTTGGAGAAGAAGGATGTCGTCATTCACTCTATGGAAGGCTCGCTAGCTGAAGCTCATGCTGAAATTGACAAATTAAACAACGAATTACTCATAAAGTTAGAAAAATCTTAGCAGGAAAAGAAGAATCTTGAAACAAGCCTCAAGACCGAAATTGAGAAGAATTCAAATTTGCAAAAATTACTGAAATAACTTCAGGAAAAATGTTTAGATTTTGGCAACTGATGCGTGCAGCGGCTGAAGGATGTGTTTCACTCAATTGGAGCCAGCTCTGATAAGTTTACACCTTCAACTGAAACCCTGCCAAGCACCTTCGAATACATTGAGGGCGAAGTTGATGCACTTGATGAACTTATCGCTGGGCATGCCGATTTCTGCGCCCTGTTAGTTTCTCGAGGCACGGCTGCCGCTTTCTTGAAGGCTGATTGCACACACGGGAAAATTGTCAATAGGCCAAATTTCACTTTGTCACCAGCAGATTTAATTGACATCCCCAGCCTAGCTCGAAGCATAGGAAACAGGTTTATGACCCAGATTTGGATAAACGGCGGGCGAAAAATGGCTGGTGACGAAGCTCGGAGCCACCTTAAGCTAGTGAGAAACTCATACTTGTTACTTTTACCTTCTCCTTGAACTCTGCGGTTTTCTCATTCCGTTTTGATATGTACAGGATGATGAAGTTAAAGAATGAGGAGCTGCAGCTTTGACAGATATCCCGAAAGACTCTGCTGCACAAGATTTTAGAGAAAATTTTGTAATATAATTGTAAAGAAACTTATGTAAATTTGTGCGTACCTTGTAATATATCTTTCCCCTTTGTCCATGTACAATCTGCTTTGCTGTGGACGAAATTTTCTTTTTAAGCCGAAGGCGAAAAACACCTTCCCTTCTTTTCGTACACAACGAAGCATGAAAATTTCTTCTTTTTTGTTTTTCTTTGAAGCTTTATCCTCATAATCGAAACATCTATTTTTTCTGAATGATATGATGATAATGATCCTATGTATGTCTAAATGAATGTTTATGAATGCAAATGTCATGATGTGATGTATCGTGCAAATGAATGTCTGAATATATTTTCGAAGCCATAATCATAGACTTCATTCTCGTAGGAATGACTCAAATCTTTTTGCCGCTTATTTTTCGGCTTCACCATTTATTTTTCGGTGTATCAGCGATGACTTTTCGCTGTAAGCCTCCCTTAGGAGCTTCTTCGCCTTTTACTTCAGCGGAATCAGCGTTTATTTTTCGCTGTAAGCCTCCCTTAGGAGCTTCTTCGCCTTTTACTTCAGCGGAATCAGCGTTTATTTTTCGCTGTAAGCCTCCCTTAGGAGCTTCTTCGCCTTTTACTTCAGCGGAATCAACGTTTATTTTTCTCTGTAAGCTCTGCATTCCCTTAGGAACGACTTTTGAGCTTCTCCCTGTTTTCTTTTCTTTTTTGTTTGCACTCGATGGTGCATTCTCAGCTTTTACATTTACATCTTTGGGAGATATTGCTCTTATAGAGCTGAAATAAGGAAAAAGAGAAATTACATGCTATGGCCCCATTAGAAACCTTTCTCCCCCTTTGGAAAGGAAAAGGGTGCCATAAGAAAAAACTAAAGAATAAAAAATAAAAAAGATTACATCAGGTTACACATAATACCGCCGAAGCTCATCTGCATTCCAAGATCTCGAAATGTCGTTGTCGTCCATATCCTTTAATCTGTAGGATCCGGGTCTTGACAAAGATACTACCAGAAAGGGGCCTTCCCACTTCAGCTGTAGTTTGCCCACTGTGTCTGAATTGGCCACTCTTCGAAGCACCAGATGTCCTGGCTTAATGTTCTTCAACCGAACCTTTCTGTCACGCCATTTTATTGTTTTGGCTTGGTATTTATTGATGTTTTCCACAGCCTAAAGCCTGATCCCTTCTATAGCATCTTTGTCCACAGAGCAATCAGCTTCGTCTTTTGCCGAAGCCACTATTCTTATTGATCCTGCCTTAGCCTCTTCTGGGGTTATTGCTTCATCACCAAACAGCAATTTGAATGGTGTAAAACCTGTTGACCTTGATATTGTTGTGTTGTGGCTCCACACCACTTTGATTAATTCATCTGGCCACTTTCCCCTTGGCTGATTGAATATTAACTTCATTATTCCTGTCATTATGATGCCATTAGCCCTTTCAACTAGTTCATTTGATTCCGGATGTCGAACTGATGCAAAATGGATCTTTGTGCCAATTTGGTCACAAAATTCTTTGAAAGCTTCGGAATCAAACTGTGTTCCATTGTCCACAGTGATGGCCCTCGGCACTCCGAAGCGACAGACAATATTTTGCCAGAAAAACTTTTGAATAGTGACCGAAGTTATTGTGGGTAATGGCTTTGCCTCAATCCATTTAGAAAAATATTCCACTACAACAACAACATATCTTAAATTCCCTTGTGCTGGTGGTAGCAGACCTAACAAATCAAGGCCCCATCTTTGCAATGGCCAAGTAGGTTGTATTAACTGGGTTAGAGACGAAGGTTGTTTTTGATCTCTTGCACATTTCTGACAGCCTTCGCACTTTTGGACTAACTCCGCTGCATCCGAAGCTGCCTTTGGCCAATAAAATCCTTGACGGAAAACTTTTCCTAGCAAAGGCCTAAATCCAATGTGAGATCCACATAGGCCTGCATGTATTTCCTTCATCAATTCTATACCTTCGGCTCTGGATAAACATTTGAGTAACAGAGAGCAGACCCCATGCTTGTACAGCTCCCCTTCTATTATTACATATGGACGAGCTCTTGACTCTATTCTCTTGTTATAAGCTTCGTCATCTGAAAGGAAGTTACCCTGAAGGTAGGAGATGATCTCAGTTCTCCAGTATTCACTATAAATAGGAGATATATTGAGGACCGCTCTTTCAAGGAGTTCAACCGAAGGTGCTTTTATTTTTTCAAAAAATACTTCCGAAGGTAAGGGCAGCCCCTGTGCTGCTGACTTGGCTAGCAAATCAGCATGTTCATTTTCTCCTCGAGGAATATTTTTTATAGAAAACCCTTCAAAGGAAGCTTCAATCCTTCGGACCGTATCTAAATACTTTTGAAGCTTCGGGTCTCTTGCCTTACAACTCTTGTCAATATGACCAGAGATAACCTGGGAATTAGTTTTAAGAATCGCCCTTCTGATTCCCATTGCCTTTAACTTCCGAAGACCCAAAAGTAAAGCTTCATACTCAGCAATGTTATTTGTGCAGCTAAAATCGAGTCTTGCTGCGTAGCAAGTTTTAACTTTGGAGGGTGCGACCAACACAGCGACTGCTCCTGCCCCGAGGGTTCCCCAAGAACCATCACAGAATACTGTCCATGCTTTGGCATCTTTACTCGCTTCTTCTTCCTGAGCCCCTGGCGTCCAGTCAGCAATGAAGTCAGCTAACGCCTGGGACTGAATCGAAGATTTGTGCACATAATCAATGCAGAATTCATTGAGTTCTGCAGCCCACTTTCCAATCCTTCCAGTAGCTTCTCTATTTCTCATAATGTCCTTCAATGGTTGTGAAGAAGGGACAATTATATTGTATGCTTGAAAATAATTCCAAAGCTTTCTTGAAGCCATCAAAACAGCATACAGCACCTTCTCCAATTCTGTATAATTTTTCTTTGATAAACTAAGAACTTCAGATACAAAGTATATTGGAGCTTGCTTTTTGACTTGCCCTTCAAGCTTCTCTTGGACAAGTGCCGCACTTACCGCTGAGTGCGAGGCTGCCACATATAACAATAGAGGAGCCCCTGGCGTTGGTGGAGTTAACGTCGTTAAGTCTGTCAAATATTGCTTCAGCTCTTCGAAGGCTCTCTGCTGAACTGGTTCCCATTGAAAAACTTCGGCTGATTTCAGCACTTCGAAGAATGGTAAATTTCTCTCTGCTGATCTAGATATGAATCTGTTGAGAGATGCCAACCTTCCTATCAATCGTTGAGCCCCCTTCTTTGTGCTTGGTGGTTCCATTTGAAGAATAGCTTAGATTTTATTTGGATTAGCCTCAATCCCTTTTGTCGAAACTAGGCAACCAAGGAATTTCCCTTTCTTTACTCCAAAAACACACTTTTCTGGATTCAGTTTTAGACCGGCTTGTCTAAAATTAGCGAATGTCTCCTGCAAATCAGCAATGTGATTTTCTTGCTTCGTGCTTTTTACAATGATATCATCGACATAAGTTAGCACATTTCTGCCTATCTGAGAATGAAGAACCTTTGCTGTCATTCTGCTGAAGATTCCTCCAGCATTTTTAAGCCCCTCAGGCATTCGAAGGTAACAATATGTTCCGCTAGGGGTTATGAAGCTGGTTTTTGGCTCATCCTCCTTCTTCATCCAAATCTGATGATAGCCTGAATAACAGTCCAAGAGACTCATAAGTTCTAATGAAGCTGCTGCATCAACTAGGGAGTCTATCCTTGGCAATGGAAACTCATCCTTCGGACAAGCCTTGTTGAGATCTGTGAAATCAATATTGAGCGAGTGTTAGCCAGCCATTCTGGATATTTCACTTCTCTGATGACTCCGGCACTGAGGAGTCTTTTTACTTCATTTCGAGCACCTTCGGCCTTGTCATCAGACATCTTTCGAAGCCTCTGCTTTCTGGGCCTGAAGGATGGATCAACATTGAGCGAGTGTTCAATAACATCCCTGTTGACGCCACAAAGATCGTTAGCCGACCATGCAAAGACATCTTTGTTGTTGAACAAGAATCTTATCAGGGTTTTCTCTTGTTCCTCAGACAATTGAGATCCCAGCAGCACCTTCTGCTCTGCGATATCTTCGCATAAAAG
The DNA here is from genome assembly GCA_029449295.1 of Zea luxurians. Classification (NCBI taxonomy): domain Eukaryota; kingdom Viridiplantae; phylum Streptophyta; class Magnoliopsida; order Poales; family Poaceae; genus Zea; species Zea luxurians. The sequence continues at coordinate 4,926,439 of JAOPSE010000033.1, forward strand.
CATGGGTTTCGGCTGATCAGCCGAAGCAGCCTTCTCCCTTCTGTGCTTGTACTGCTCACAAGCTTCGGCTTCATCTATATTGTGGATTGCCTTTGAATCAGTCCAATTCCCCTCGGCCTTTCTGGCAGCTTCCTGACTCCCATAAATAGCAATAGGTCCCTCACCCGAAGGTATCTTCATGCAAAGATATGCTGGATGAAGAATTGCTTCGAAAGCATTGAGTGTTCCACGACCAATGATAGCATTGTAAGGATACTCCATGTCAACAATGTCAAACACAACTTGCTCAGTCCTTGTGTTGTTGACGAATCCGAAGGTCACTGGCATGGTAATCTTACCAAGCGCTACAATCTGTCTCCCTCCGAAACCACAAAGAGGGTGCGTAGCATCATGAATCTTGTCTTCGGGCTCTTGCATTTGTCTGAAGGCCTTAGCAAATATGATATCCACTGCACTGCCTGTATCAACCAAGACATTGTGGACTAGAAATCCTTTGATCACACAAGAGATAACCATAGCATCATTATGTGGGTAATCCTTGAGATGAAGATCCTCTTGAGAGAAGGTAATTGGGATGTGAGACCATCTCATGAAGGGTCCTTGTACCCCTACATGTTGTACTCTTCTTTGCGCCTCCTTCTTCTACTTCTTGTTAGCCGGCTCTGAGCATGAACCGCCTGTTATCGGGAGAACCAGCTTCGGAGCCGAAGCAGTTCCATCTTGGTTCTTGAACGAATCCATCAGCTCAAAAAGTGGAACTGAGTTCACCGGAGGTGTGCGCCAATGTTGGGGACTTGTTCTCAAGTGCTTCGCCTTGGCAGAAAACAATAATTCCAAAGTAACACGTCAGCAATTACAAGATTGCGTAAAGAGCAAAGAAGTACTGTTCACCTATTTACAGGCACAGGACGCAGCCTGTAAGAAATTACAATCATGCCCCTTACAGAAAATCACAATCATGACTCGGACTCTTATGGACTAAAAAGTAATTCCATCTTTAAGTCGGTTCGATCCTTCGTCTTTGGATACGCTATAGCGTCGAAGCTTTATGAGTGGTAGCTTCGGTATCACATATAAACATATTTGCTGAAGGTGTTTTCTTCCTGCAGGATCTTTGGCGACGAAGCTTGATCCCAACACTTCATAATTCCTAGTTTGGACTAAAAATCTTAAAACTATTTTTATTAAATACTATAGAAAGGTCTTGTATTGGGCTCATTCTGGCCCAAGACAGCCCATGATAGGCAAAATGCCCCGCGCGCGCCCACGCTGATAACTTTGCGCAAAGGCCCCCGACATTTTAAACAACTTGAAAAGAGTCTAACGTACTATTCCCTGAGTCACTGACAACTCACAAACCCCCCCTATATTTCTATTTCTTCAGAGCTCTTGGTCCACGACGCAGCACGGCGGCAGACCGAGCTCTGGTGAGCCTGTACTGGCCAAGACACGCAATGGCCGGTGCTCTAACTTGGCTGATACCTAATTCAACATCTAACAAACGTTTCCCTCGATCAATTGCACGGTTCGAGCTCCCAACCTATCTGCTCACGGTTACCGCGCAATCTGGGGATAATTCAAAGTGTTCCCGATGATCAGATGGGTTCTAGCTTAATCGGTCGAGTCAGGGAGTATCAAGAGCACATCAGAGTACTGAAACGAGTGAACAGAGGGCATGAACGGACCTAAAGCGCACTAGCCACGGTGAGAGCCTTTTCACGGCGGCGGAAAACCGATTTGGGGGAAGTGGGCAATTTGGTGGCTCTGGTGGACGATTGGAGACGAGAGTTGGTGCTTTGGATGTGTAGTTACCCTACGGAGCTCATGGCATGCTCAATTTATAGAGTGCGTGAGCGGTGGTGTCCAATTCGAAGAGATTGCGCTGGCGGCCGGGAAGAAGAGATGAGTCACCAGTGCGGTTTACTGTGGCGCTCACTGGATGAGGGGCTACGGCAGTCATTGGCGAGCTGTTGCGGCTAGTAGCAACGTGGTTAAAGGGTCATGGTCATGGCACGATCACGGCGACGACATTTACCTCGACGACGGTCGGTTGGCCACGTTGCCGGTGCAAGTGGTTGAGTGACCAAGCGCAATAGTACTCCAAGCTCATCCCCAGCGCTAGATTTTTCACCCGAGGATCGTTATCCGTGTTTAATTTAGGCGTGAATCATGGCGATGGCACGAATCCGTGCGCAAGGTCATCGGCGGTGAGGTACCCAAACTTGGCGATCTGATCCGAACACTGTACCATCGCGCTGCCATTCAGTCAGTCTGATAGAGCCTATTTGGGGGCAATTTGCTCCCAATTTCGTGTGGTGACCAGATCAACATTCTGCATCGAAGTTATAGTTTAACAAACCAACTTTAACTTTATCATAGAGGTTTTAGTTAAACATCCATTAAAACGAGCTCCACATGGTCCCAAAGTTGATCCAACACACTGCTCTCTCTGAATATCACAGAGTCTTAGTCTGACAGCCAGACTTCAAACCAATTTAACTCCTAATTTTGTACAATACCAAGGCTTAAGTACTTAAGAAAAGTTGTTCTCCTTTCCTAGCACTACAAGTTTGATGAGTTGACCCTAGGCAAATTCCTTGTATTTTTAGAAATACAGAGTTCCAAAGTCAGCCCTGTTCTCCGGTTTTGGACATAGGCATATGAGAGGTATAAAGTGGCTTTTTGCAAATAAGCCCAAATCTCTTGGTTTGATTTGCAAATCCTCAAATGTGTGAACCATATGATTTGAGGTTCCCTAATACCTTGTTTTTGCACTTGGGTCCAAAAGTGCACAAAATTTTACACTTAGCCCCCTAGGGTTTTAATTTAGGGTTTTCCAGGGGTCTTTTCAGGGTTTTTGGCACTTTTAGGGTTTGGATGCCACTCAAGTCCATTAAATGTGATATCTTATGATCATTTCTAATGAGTTTTGAAGTTTTCTCATGCTTGGGCTCCATTGTCACTCCTAAGCCTAGTTTAGGGTTAAATACCCTACCCAAGGGTTACACACATACCAAGTCACACCCATATAACTTGTTTGAAATTTTTGCCTAGTGAATGCACTGTAAGTGTAACAAACACATGATATTCTAATGCTCATGATGCTCAAGTTTTAGTGACAGTAACACCAGGGGTGTTACAAAGACCGCATGAATAGAATTATCGGACACATGATCTGGAGTTAGCAGCTGTAGTTCACGCCTTAAAATCTGGAGGCACTACTTGATGGGAGCTCATTGCAACATATAAATTGATCACAAGAGCCTCAAGTATATTTTCACCTAGGCTAACCTTAACATGAGACAAAGAAGATGGTTAGAATTAATCAAGGATTGTGATCTAGAAGTACACTACCATCTTGGAAAGGCCAATGTGGTAGCGGATGTATTAAGTCGCAAGGCATAGTGTAATTGCATGACTGTGGACTCTCGTGTCAACGCCTTGTGTGATTAGTTCGACAAATTGATGACAGAAGTAATTCCTTCTTGCACCTTGGAATATATCTCTGTTGAACCAATCTTGCTAGATCAAATTATCATGACACAACTCATTGATAGAGGAGTTCAGATTATCAAGGAAAGTCTCACCCAGAAAGTAAAGAAGTATAAGTGTTTTCGCCAAGATAGTAAGGTGACATTATGGTTCGAAGACCGACTTGTGGTCCCCAAGGATGTGGAGCATAGAAAGAAAATTCTGGACAAAGCTTATCTCTCCAAATTCTCTATACACCCTAGAAGCAACAAGATGTACCATGACCTAAAACCCCTATATTGGTGGACAAGGATGAAGAGGGAGATAGCTAAGTATGTGTCCGAGTGCGACACATGTTAGAGGATCAAAGCAAGTCACCTAAAAGCAGCCGGTGCCTTGCAACCACTCACAATACCTTCTTGAAAATGGGATGATATTAGCATGGATTTTATCATAGGATTGCCCAATACTTCTTGACATTATGATTCGATATGGGTAATTATGGACAGATTGACAAAGATAGCTCACTTCATACTAGTGCATTCCACTCTTTGAGTAGAAAAGTATGCGGAGATCTACATCGTTCAAGTGGTAAGATTGCATGCGATTCCCAATACCATTATTTCTGATTGAGGAGCTCAATTCGTAGCAAGATTTTGGGAACAGCTGCAAGAATCATTAGGTACCAAACTAATCAGAAGTTCAGCGTACCATCCTCAAACTGATGGGCAAATAGAAAGAGTGAATCGGGTTCTTGAGGATATGTTAAGAGCATGTGTCATCCACTATGGTAAGAACTGGGACAAATGTCTCTCATTAGCAGAGTTCTCTTACAACAACAGCTACCAAGCTAGCTTGAAGATGGCACCCTTCGAGGCATTGTATGGAAGAAGGTGTCGAACACCCCTAAATTGGTCACAAGCTAGAGAAAGAGAAATCTTTGGGCCCGGTCTAGTGCTCGAAGCTGAAGAAAAAGTAAAAATAATCAGAAAGAATGTAGAAGCCACTTAGGCCAGGCAAAAGAGCTACCATGACAAAAGAAGAAAACTTATACAGTTTGAAGTGGGAGACCACATGTATCTCAAGGTCTCACCCACTAAAGGAGTGCAGAGATTTGTGATTAAAAGAAAATTAGTCCCTCGCTATGTTGGACCTTATGAGATCACGAAAGCATGTGGACCAGTGGCTTACAAGTTAAAACTACCATCTTGTAAGTCTGCAATACATGATGTTTTCCACGTATCTCAACTGAAGAAGTGTGTTCGGGTACCGACTGAAGTGTTAATTGAAAATGAAATGAAAATAGAACCCGACATATCATATCAAGAACACCTAGTCAAGATCTTAGATTGCAAGGAAAGATCCACTCGTAAGAAGACAATAAGGATGTATAAGATCCAATGGAGTAATCACACCGAGGAAGAAGCCACGTGGGAAACCGAGGATTATCTAAGCAAGAACCACCCAGAATTCGTGTCTAAGGATGTTGTTATGTAACCATACCCTTGTGAATCATGATTTCTGTCTCAAGATATAATGATGTTTCCCTTAATGAGATAAGCAATAGATTGTATGGCCAAGTTAATAGAGCTTCCTTCTAAAGTTGCAAAGAGGATGACATTCGAAGAACCAGTTTCCCAAAGCAACTCATGTGTTACTAAGGGTTTATACTCAACAAAGTCACAATCTCTTTTATCTCATGTGGGTTTAGTTTTAGCAAAAGACACCAAACTTGAGAACTAAGATCCTAATTAAGTATTAATCATCTTAGAATACCTAGCTTAGCCATATCATGCACATAAAAAGGGGAGAAGTGCTTGAACCCTAAATCCACCCACTTTTAGCAAATAGAGCACCAAAAGATATTAAGTAAGAAGGCTACGTAAATGACATTATCATGACTTGGCCATCTATAAATGTTGAAGCACACCAAAATTTCTACAAGAAATAGTAAGGAAGTTACCCCAGAAAGGTTCCACAAAAGCCACAAAAGGTTATTCAAGTAGGCAGCTTAAAGCTAAAAATAAAATTTGCTCTAATTCAAATTCAGCCCCCTTGCTAAGATCACACGTGTTCACGAAGTTCCAAAACTCAAAACCAAATGCCTCATTTGACAAAATGGCGCCAAAATACCCTAGCATACCCGGGTAATATTTGAGATCAAACCAAAATCGTTTGACACGTTTTGGCATTGATTTTACCTCGGAATTGATCTCTTAGATAGACCCCACTCAACTGCATCATATCTCTTGTTCCATTAAGCAAAATCCATTGACACCATAAAGAATAGGTAGCTTGAGGGGAGGTGAAGAGGTTTTGTGCACCTGCCAAGGCAAGAGTAGGCTTGGACAAGTGACTACACATGCGAGAAGAGGGACAGATACAACCAGGCCACATGTTCAATGTGGGCTTGCACACCGGAGCGCGCCCAACCCTCACCCGCGCATGTCCCCACACCCGCGGTCAGCCACCCCCCTGTCCGCCCATGCCAGCGCCTACAAGACCGCCCCAAGCCCTCGGCCTTGTTCTCCCACACGCCCCTCACTCTCGCATGAGCTCAATCGCTAGGGATCACCCAGGAACACCTTGGCGCTCGAGCTCGGCCACCGTGGTCTAACCACTCTAGTCTATTTCCGCCCGATCAAGCTTCACCCTTAGCCTCCCTAGACCCCAGAGAACCTCCCCAAAGCCAGGAGGCAAGCGCTACCTCTTCGGAATGGCCAGTATGGCCTTGCCGGACTTCACCCACTCGGCGGCGCACGTGGCCAAGGCAATCCAATGAGCCATTCTCCAATTTCTCGCACCCACACACTCTACCACACCTGGTGAAGCTCCCCATGTGGTTTATTGAGCGCTACCTCTATAGCTAGGCCAGAGTAGGCGCCACCGACGACCACCGGTGCCTGCGCTCATGTGCAGAGCAACTCCAATCACCACTAATGGCGAGCGACACATCGACGTGACCGCCAGAGCCTCCCCAACCTCGCCAGCAACTTCACCCGAGCTCTACCGCCGTCGGTAAGTCGCTCCACCGTTTTCCTCGCCACGGGTACTGTTTCCACCATCTAAGGACCGCAGGTTAGAATCTTAAAAATCTAAGGGATTCTGTGTTAAGCCCGAGACTCATGTGAATAGTATCATAGGGGCTTACTTGTGAGGAAATAAAGAAGTCTTTACTAGGGACCCGAGCGCTAAATGTATTTCCTTTGCTTTTTAAATTTAAAATGAATTAATCTGCAGTAGACTTAGAAAATACATAACTTGAAGAATTTTTATCCAAATTTGGTCAAACAAATTTTGTTGAGTCATGTACAAAGTCAACTTTAGTGCAAAAATAGAAAACCACCCTAGTCTAGTACTGTTTATGGAAGTTTTAATTAATTTAGGGTACTGATTAAAGTATTGAAATGAAAGAAAAAAAATAGAAGAACTTGTATGCCATGGTTAAAGAAAAATTTAGTAGGTACCTAATGAACAATAGAACCATACAAAATGATCTACACCCTAGTTCACCCAATTAAGTAGGATTTATAAATTGATTTAGATTTCTGCCTATTCATTTAGAAAATTGAAACAAGACCTAAGATTATAAACCAGCAGAAAACTTATTTTCCTATAATACTTAAGTAACAAAGCTTTATGGAAAAAATATAAAAGGCCATAGTTCAGCAATGAAATGTGGTTCCCTTGCCCCATGAGAGATTTAGAGAAAACATTAGAAAATCATAGAAACCCTTCCTTGTAGAGAAAAATTCCCAACCTTTGGAATGATTGCCCTTGTCTAAAGAAAAGTTTAGAAAAATTACCATATCGGTTATTTGATATTTTTCAAAAGGAAAGTTAGTTATGAGCACCCTTCTAGCCTCAAAAGTTTAGAAAATTACCACTAAATATCTACTAGGTATCCTTGGATAAATTTTGGCACAAGACCATGTTATCACACCTAGATACTATGAAAAATAACCACTATGGCAGTTGTCACTTCTACATAGGAGGTGTAGTGTAAAGTGCCATCTCTACCCTAATCCTTCTTATTTTTGTCCAAATCAGACCCTAATTTCTCTAGACCCCAAATTCATAAGACAACCTAATTTGATCAGTAGGGAGCTACTATAATTTTTGTGGAATTTTAGGAAATTCTAAAACCTAAGTGTAGTTCAAAACACTATTAAAAGCTTATTTAGTGTTAAGCTTAGGACGAAGGTCCACATTCCTAACTTGTGTTTACTTGGTTTTCAACACCTTCAGGGGATTGAAATCAAGTATCTAACAGACATATTTGTTGTGGAATAAGAATCATTTAAGGCTCCCTTCTTGCCCTGAGGTAGTTGTGAACCAAAGAAAATCCTTTAATCAGCCATATCTTCACAAAGGAGAATTGGCTTTAACTAATCTACTAATACTGCTTTTTCCTTGACCTGTTTGTTTTGAGCTTGGGCTTTGGCTTCATTAAAGTTGTGAATAGCCTTCGATTCTACTCAGGTTCCTTCAGCCCTTCTTGAAGCTTCTTGGATTCCATGGACTCATATAATACCTTGATTACTTGGTACCTTCATACAAAGATAGGCTAAATGCAACATTGCTTTGAAAGCATTATGTGCCCCTATTCCAATGATGGCATTGTACGAAAACTCCATATCAACGATGCCAAATAGCACTTCTTCTGTTCTAGTGTTGTTGACATAGCCTAAGGTGACAGGCATAGCCGGTTTCCTGAGTGCTAAAACTTTTTTTTACCTCCAAACCCACAAACTGGGTAAACTGACTCTTGAATTTTGTCTTCAAATTCTCGTATTTGCCTAAAGGTTTTTGTGAAGATGATGTCTGTTGCACTGCCTATGTCGACCATGACATTATGGACCATGAAGCCCTTTATGACACAAGAGATCACCATAGCATCTTTCTACGAGTAATCTTTAAGTTGGAGGTCTTATTAATAGAATGTGATTAGAACTTGAGACCACTTGAGTCTAATGTAGGGTCCTTGGACCCCAATATGTTTCACTATTCTCTGGCTACTTTTTCTTCTATCTTCTATTGCTTGGATCGAAGCTTGATACTTCTGTAATGGAAAGAACAAGCTTCTTTGAGCTTGGTAACGAAGTGGCAAGGCTTGGCATGCTCTTCGTTGTGGTCGTGCATTCACCGGAGGTGTGCACCAATGTTGGTTATCTATTTAGATTCCTAAAGAAGATCAAAATAGGACAACATGATTTATAAATTTGAAACCTTCATCCCTCACTTTTTATCTTCTCATGATGATAGGTTTTGGGGACAAAAGTTTCATTTTCGAGAGTAACATTTTAAAGGAAAACAAGGTAAAGAGATATGGGTATGTAAATACTTATTATTGTACTCCCTTTCTTGTTGCTTAAGAATGGTTACAACAATAACTTAAGCTACAGATGTTGTAATTCGAAGGCAAGAATGCTACTTCTGAGATGGAGAGTTATAGGTCCAAGGAATCCGTCATTTCACCCTCTTGCATGTCATTGTTCCTCTATTCATAGTGGTGGCTCAGTGTACAACTTTGTACAAGATTACAACAATACCCCCAATTTCTATTCATTTTCCCATAAGTCGGTAACGCGAAACCGAAGCTCTCTCCTTAGCCCTTGTATATGCATTGATCGTCTTTTGTTCGAGCACTACTTTCGACAAAGGCCAACTTTGTCATCATTCTAGAGCACCTAAAACACACATGGTAATTGGTGACATAATGTTTTGAGGGGCTTCGGCAAAGGCATTCCCCCAACAGTGTCACTAGGATAGATTAATAGTAAAATATGTTTTATGTTACATATATTAGAATATACAAATGTTAATAGTATTTTCTATAAATCAAGTAAACCTAAAAAGAATTAGATTTTTGAGAAACTGATGTGCAATTATTTGGTACGAAGGGATTTCATAAAAACAGTTCAGAGACTCTCTGGCCAGTTTTTTATTGATATGTATTTTGTATCGGTACAATAGTTGCTCCTGCCTTCCTAGATATAGTCTTGCATGTATACAGGGGCTAATATGGAGAGGCTCACTTTTGTACGTGGCCGATAATACATGACCAATTACAAGATAATACATATATCCAACACCTGGATACTCCCTTTATTTTTGTAATGTAGATTTCTTCGCAGTACCAAACCACAATATAAAGTCGGTGCTGATCGATGGAGGAGATGCCTTAGGGATAGATCTCCAGGACACCTCGAGCTCCAAATTTCTTCAGCAGCTTGTAGTCACTGAACCCTGCTTTCTGGATGAGGTCACGCCAGTCATTCACGTCCCGTTGCCGGCCTCCTTTCATCAGCATCATGCAGACGTCCATTAGGAGTTGAGTTTCAAACATGACTGGTCCTGAGGCTGGGTCGAGAATAATATCTGCGATGACAACCTTCCCTCCCTCTTCCCGTGAAGGTATTGCCTTCCTGCAGTTGGCAAGGATCTTCACGCAGTCCTCATCACTCCAGTGGTGCAGCACCATCTGCATGCCATTTGCATGGGAAGTCGATCTCAGGAATATTAAATTATATATATGGAGCTCAGGAAAATTGTAGAGGTCGTCAAGCTCATCATATCATAGATAATAAGATACTCTTAAGTATGAGGTGTTATTTCCAAATTATGCATGAACTCATATATATTATATTTTTGCAGTGAAGAAACCAACACTTGTTCCATTACCAATGAATTAATAATACGTTACCTTAAGTAACACCATTTGAGCACGTGGGATGGATTTGAACATGTCACCTCCAACATAGTTAACAACACCATCAGCCGGTATCTTGCGAATCTCCTGCGGAAGGTCCAGTACTGTGATCTTGATCTGTGGGAAGGCCTTGGCGAGGGCCTTCCCTGTTGTGCCATCCCCATGGTAACAGCAGTCAGTCACTGACTTCACCCCCTGGAATACGTCCTGGTACTCCCGCACGGCAATGCTGGTTGCAAAGTTGTCATGGACCAACAAACCTAGTATTGACATCTTGTGGAACCCGGGAGCCTTGCGCTCCATACTCTCCTCGAACAGCGATGCTGCGTGCTTGTGATCGAAAGGAGGTGTCTTGGCTTCTTTCTTGAACCAGTCAGCTAGGTCTATTGCCAGGTCAATGTAGTGTGCTGACGTCACAGTGAGTAGGAAAGGTGCATGGTCCATGTGATTGTTATCGGCAGCGATGCCGTCCACCAGAAGGTATGACAGTGGTGTGAGGGAGTAGACAGCCTCTGGAGACTCAACCACGGCGAAGACGCCCGAGGAGGACAGCAGCCGCATGAGGCGGCCAAGGAAAGGTAGCTTAGCCTGGGGGAGGGACAGTGAGGCGATCAGATCGGGAAGCGAGGCAGCACCGCCTAGGCTGTAGATGGCAGTGGGTATGCCGAGCTCAGCAGCGCACTTGAGAGCCATGGATTTCAGGTAGCACAGGCTGTTTCGCCATAGATCGGCCTGTGCCTGCAGCAGCTCGGCGTCTGTGGGAACTACAATGGATGGGGCCTGAGCTGCCATTGTACGTTGCTCGATCGATCCTGTTTGTGTTTTTAATTTTGTGTGCTCTGCTTAGATGCCTGGATCATGCATTCTTGGCTTGGCTTAATAAATATATATATAGTGTGTGTTCCTTACCCACTGCTTGTTGAGAAGATGTTCATAATTCTGGACTAAGCTAGCTGTCCTCCCAAGCATGGACCACGAGGAGAGAGACGGTTCTACTTGGACGCATGTCGATTCAGAAGTCGTAAGGAAAGTGATAGTGCTAAGGCTCATGCATCTACGCTCGTGTTTCACGTGGTCATAGAAAACCAATAAGGCCAAGAAACGTACTGCATTTAATGACAAAATTGAAAACCCAGCTGCTTGCACTGGACGGCATAGAGCTATCAGGGCATAGTACAACCTTGCTCGATTTTCCAAGCAGAAAAGATGGTTAAAAAATTCAACCTTAAGTCACTAGAACATTAATGTAATTAAAAGACAATATGCATAGAGAATCGCTGTCTTTTGCTTTTTTCATTTAACCACCAAGAGAGTCCTGAAGAGACCCCTCAATTAATGGGGTTGTACATATTGAACTAATCCCGTGCAAGATCATGCATTGCATTATTAGTTACTTGTTTTAGTGATGCATATTTGTATTCCACAAATTAGATAGCTGCATGAGTGGTGTTCAGCCTGAATCGTGCTGCGTTCACGGTGAGGCGAGTGTGGTCACCGCCACGTCGCGCATGAAGAGCGTTCTCGCGCGTCAGGCGGGCGCGTCGCAGCGCGAGCGCGTGTGGCGGGTGATCGTGGGTCTCAGGCCTGTAAACACCAAGAATAAATAGCAAAGAGTACAACGAAAACGGTGCAACGTTTTGGCACCACAACTCTCCTGCGTTCTGTTGAGATCCACTATTTTCGCGTGAGTGAAATCATGGGCGACGGCGTGCGTCCCTGAGTGCACCGTCTGCGTTGTCGATCGCCGCCGAGCTGCATCACCGGCAGTCGACGGCAACAATTGGTATCAGAGCCGTTAGTGAGCCAGCCGGAGAAGAAGCATGGGCGATGACGACGCATCACCGAGCGTTGTGATGACCGCCGTATCGGTTGGTTCGTTGATGTGTCCGATGCTCGATCGGTCTAATTATTTCGAGTGGGCTATGTTGATGCAGTGCAATCCGGAGGCGAGCAGGGCGGCGTAGGAGTGAAGCGCACCCAGGATCGTCGAGCAGGGCGGCGTAGGAGTGAAGCGCACCCAGGATCGTCTGGCAATGAGCGCACTTCTGCGTTCAGTGCCGAAGGAGATGTGGACGACGCTGGGAGCGAAGAAGACGGTGAAGGAGGCCTGGGATGCAGTCAAGAGTATGCGGCAGGGTGCAGACCGCATCAAAGAATCACATGCACAGAAGCTGCTGAAAGAATTCGAGAACATTCAGTTCAAGAATGGCGAGCTCATTGACGAGTTCGGCCTGCGAATCAACTCGCTGGATGAGAATCTGCGTGGTCTCGGTGAAGTCGTCGACGAAACTCGCGTCGTCAAGAAGATCGTTCGCGTTTTACCGAAGCAGTACAATCAAATCGCCGTGTCGATTGAGACGTTGCTGAACATCAACAATCTAACGGTGGAAGAATTGGTGGGGCGTCTACGCGCCGCTGAAGATCGTCTCAATGCTGATACTGTCGCTGAGAAGACAGAGAAACTGTTCCTGTCTGAGGATCAGTGGTTCGCCAAGTACCGCCACCGCCTCGCTCCAGAATGATCCACCTCTGGGAATCGAGGAGATCGTCAAGGTGGGATCACCCAGGCCAAGCCGAAGAACATTTCTCAAGGTGACAAGAAGGAACCTGTTGTCAAATTGACATCGGAGGGCACACCGCGACGCAAAGGAAGGTGCCGTAATTGTGGAATTTACGGGCACTGGAAGCAGGACTGCAAACGCCCAAGGAAGGAGCATCGTGAGGAAGCCCATCATGTGAAGGCTGATGATGAACAGCCGGTGCTTATGCTCGCCACGGTCAATACGGTGCATACTGTCGCGCCATGGCGCGAGGCTGAACCAGTTGGGGTACAAGTTCCACATCATGTGGTGCATCTCAACGAGGAGAAGACGTTTCCAGTGGATCGCGATGATGAAACGTGGGTGCTCGACACAGGTGCAAGCAATCACATGACTGGGTGTCGGGCAGTGCTCAAGTCGCTGGACACTTAAGTGGGAGGCACAGTTCATTTTGGTGATGGTTCCTTGGTCGAGATCAAAGGCATGGGATCGGTGCTGCTCCAGACCAGGAATAAAGGTCACAAGGTACTCACATCAGTTTATTTCATACCCAAGTTAAAAAGTAACATAGTTAGCCTTGGTCAACTTGAGGAGGGAGGCTGTAAAATTGTGATAGAGAGTGGTTTCTGCAATTTGTATGATATTGATCGGTGTCTACTAGCTCGAGCACCTCGGGTCAAGAACCGTCTCTATCTGTTGAAGATGTAGTTGGCCACTCCTGTTTGTCTGGTGGAAATGAAAGAAGACAAGGCGTGGCTGTGGAATGGAAGGTATGGTCATCTGAATTTCAGAGCCTTGCATGATCTTGGTTCCATGAATATGGTGGAGGGCATGCCAGTGATAGACCGAGTTGAGGAATTTTGTGATGGTTGTGCATTGGGAAAACAGCATCGTCATGCATTTCCAAAGATTGCAAACTATCGTGCTGATAAGCCACATGACTTGCTGCATATTGATTTGTGTGGTCAGATTAGACCAAGTACACCTGGAGGCAAGAATTATTTTCTGCTTGTTGTTGATGATTTCAGTCGGTACATGTGGTTGGAGCTCCTGGTGACAAAAGCTGAGGCATTTGAGTGTTTCAAGCGTGTGAAGAAATTGGCAAAAGTAGAAAGTGGGTGCAGACTTCGGGCCTTTCGCTCTGACAGAGGTGGTGAGTTCAACTCATTTCAGTTTACTGAATTCTGCAATGAGACAGGGCTGAAACATTTTACTACCGCTCCCTACTCACCACAGCAGAATGGTGTTGTGGAACGGCATAACCAAACGATTGTTGAGATGGCTAGATGTATGCTAAAGAGCAAGAAAATGCCGAGTGAATTCTGGGGAGAGGCTGTTCACACAGCATTATATATTCTGAATAGAGCTCCAACCAGAAGTCTAGAAGGTATGACACCTTATGAAGCTTGGCACAAGAAAAAACCGAGAGTAGGTCATCTGAGGACATTTGGTTGCGTGGCTCATGTGAAGAAAACAGGACCAGGAGTAACTAAGCTGTCTGACAGATCAACACAAATGGTTTTTGTGGGTTATGAGACAGGCACAAAAGGTTATCGGGTCTATGATCCAGTGACTAAGAAATTGCAAGTGTCACGCGATGTGGTGTTTGAAGAACATCGTGAATGGAGCTGGGTGTGGAAAACCAAGATAGAAGCACTGAAATAGGAGTAGAAGTGGAATTCTATTCTATTCCCGAAAGAACAACAATATCAGATAGTGATCTTAATGATTCACTAGATTCAGCTGGACAATTAGCTGTAGCGCCTGGGTTTTCAGTGATGGATCCAGGGACTCCCACTCAGAATAGTGGATCAGGCAGCTCATGGATAGTTAACGAGCAAATCACACAGTCACCAGAGCCATCAACACCTGTTGTAACTCTGAATACACCGAATGTGCAGTTTGTAACACCTCCAACCGGAGGAACAGTGGACTCTGAGGGAAATGCATTGAGATATCGCACTCTGCAAGATATCAATGATTCAACAGAAGAGGTTCACGGGTTTGAATATAGTGGAGTGTGTTTTCTAGCTGCAGAAGAGCTAGGGAGTTTTTGTGAGGCACTGACAGAGGAGTGTTGGAGAAAAGCCATGACTGCAGAAATGGAGTCAATATAGTCCAACCGAACTTGGGAACTTGCAGTTTTGCCAGCAGGTCGCCGAGCTATTGGTCTCAAATGGGTTTTCAAGGAAAAGAAGGACCCTGAAGGCAACATTGTCAAGCACAAAGCAAGGCTGGTGGCCAAGGGATATGCCCAACGTGAGGGGGTGGACTTTGAGGAAGTTTTTGCTCCAGTAGCTAGAATTAAGACAGTAAGGTTGATCATAGCTCTAGCAGCTAAAAGTGGATGGAAAGTGCATCACATGGATGTTAAATCAGCTTTCCTAAATGGAGATTTGATCGAAGAAGTATATGTACAACAACCTCCAGGCTTTGTAGTTGAGAATGGAAGTGGTAAGGTCCTAAAATTGAGAAAGGCTTTGTATGGGTTGCGACAAGCACCTAGGGCATGGAATGCACGGCTTGATAAAGAATTACTGAGGCTTGGTTTTGTGAAGAATCCTCATGAGCATGCTGTATAAAGGAGAATTGATAGTAGTGACAATTTTCTGATTGTGGGAGTTTATGTGGATGATCTTGTGATAACAGGACCAAGGCAAGAGAGTATTGGTGTATTCAAAAAGCAAATGATGGAGAGCTTCAGTATGAGTGACCTTGGATTACTTACATATTGTCTGGGTATTCAGGTGGTTCAGAAGGAAGGGTTCACAACTTTGTGCCAAAGTGCTTATGCACTCAAAATTCTCGAGCAAGATGGAATGATAGGGTGTAATTCCTGTCAGGTTCCCATGGAAAATAAGCTAAAGTTGAGCAAAGAAGACAAGTCACCACCTGTTGATGCTACAAAGTACAGGAGCATTATTGGGAGTTTAAGGTACCTAGTAAATACAAGACCAGATCTTGCATATTCTGTGGGTATTATGAGCAGGTACATGGAAATGCCAAGATCAACTCATTGGGCAGCAGTAAAGCAGATCTTGAGGTATGTTGCAGGAACACTAAATTATGGCTGTAAGTACACAAGGTTGGGCAGTTCAGAACCATTGCTGATTGGCTTCAGTGATAGTGATCTAGCTGGTGATATTGATGATAGGAAGAGCACCAGTGGGTTAGCTTTCTTTGTTGGCATGAATTTAGTGACCTGGACTTCATAGAAGCAAAGAGTAGTGGCACTCTCCTCTTGTGAGGCCGAGTATATTGCTAGTGCAGGGGCTGCCTGTCAGGGTGTTTGGCTCAGCCGGTTAACTGGAGAACTGCTAGGGATAAAAACTCCAAAGGTGAATCTCCTAGTTGATAACAAGTCTGCTATTGCCTTGAGTAAGAATCTGGTTCATCATGAACGGAGCAAACATATAGACACAAGATATCATTTTGTTAGAGACTGTGTTGAAGAAGGGAAGATAGACATTAGTCATGTGAGCACGCAGAATCAACTTGCTGATATACTGACGAAGGCGCTTGGGAAGGTCAGGTTCATTGAGTTGAGACAGCAGCTTGGAGTGGTAGATTTGCAGCGGGATTAGGGGGTGAAATATTGAACTAATCCCGTGCAAGATCATGCATTGCATTATTAGTTACTTGTTTTAGTGATGCATATTTGTATTCCACAAATTAGATAGCTGCATGAGTGGTGTTCAGCCAGAATCGTGTTGCGTTCACGGTGAGGCGAGTGTGGTCACCGCCACGTCGCGCATGAAGAGCGTTCCCGCGCGTCGCAGCGCGAGCGCGTGTGGCGGGTGATCGTGGGTCTCAGGCCTGTAAACACCAAGAATAAATAGCAAAGAGTACAACGAAAACGGTGCAACGTTTTGGCTCCACAACTCTCCTGCGTTCTGTTGAGATCCGCTATTTTCGCGTGAGTGAAATCGTGGGCGACGGCGTGCGTCCCTGAGTGCGCCGTCGGCATTGTCGATCGCCACCGAGCTGCATCACCGGCAGCCGACGGCAACAGTACATGCCCTTGTACACCCATACAAAGAACCTATTTGGGAGTGGGGTATTTTCTTTGTTTTGGAGAATATTGTAGTATTTGAGATTTTGTGGTATTTTTTTACCATACAAAGTTTGGTAGACTTTTCAAAAACTTTGTTTTCAAAACACCAGTTTTGGTTATGCTATAGTACTTTCACAGTTTTGGAAACTTAGCTCAAAACTAAAGTTTTCAATACTGTGGTAAAAAAATGTGGATATGACTTGACATTTCAAACTGTAGTATTCCAAAATTGTAGTTTTCGAATACTTTATTTACAGACAGGGCCTAAAATGGGAGCATGGACTAGTATCTTCGTCTTTGCAATTGTGATGACTAAACTAAACTGAAGCTCATATCTTCGTCTTAAGTTGTGATGACTACATACTATCTCTGAATGAAGTGTCCTCCGACTTTTACCTTGTCATACATGAAACAAACTTTGTAATAAGTAATAAGTTAATGGTTTGAGGATCTTTGGTTGAGGAGTGTCCCCGATAGTAGCCACTCGCGATATTTGTTTGTTTTTCATAATGAGACCACGAAATAATCGAAGGCCTCGTGTTGATGGTCCGAAAAACACCTTCCTCGAACTCTTTAGTTAAAACGTATTCTTAAAAATACGTTTTAATAAACACTGGCCATAGAGGGCCCATTTGAAGTGATAGGTTGTATTTTGATTTTTGATTCCCACGTCTTTTGTCAATAAAATGGGTCGAAACCCAGGTAGGTAAACACGCAATTCGTTGTTGTTGCCAACCTACTGTTCTCATTTTCTTTGCCTCTATAGCTTTCTTTGATTCACTCTTTCCCACGAAACTTTAAGCCTTGTGAGTTTCGTTGCATCCTAAATGGCTAGGCATGGGAAAGGTGATGAGCACGTCCTTGTGGCATATTACAATGCTGCGGTGAAAGCTAGAGTTGAAAAAATTACTGAAGAAATAATGGCGGGTTTGTATGAATATTCAGATGATAGCAAATAGTTTTAGTTAAAAGAAGACACTAAAGATGGACTAGCAAGCCGAGTCACATATATTTCGGCAATTCGACCACAAAGAAGGGGCATATTGACGAGAAGAACACCAATTATATTACTGATATATACTTCCATTGTTAGGCTTGGTGGAGAAGATGCGATAGGTCTTCCAATAGGTTGGCCCCACCTGTCTACGGGCGCGAACTGGGCCAAAAGGCTTATGGGCTTCAGTCATTGTTTTCTTTTTCTTATTCTATATTTGAATTTAAGTTTGATTTTCAAACTCAATTCAAACGAACTCTAAATCACTTCAAAATTTTATAGAAAATTATAAACATTTAGAAGAACCATCTGGTAGAGTTTGGGCTTATTCTTTGATCAGGATTTTTATACAAAGAGTTTTCCTCTTTCCCTTATTACGGTAAAATGCCTAAGGATTTATGTTTAAAATGAATATTTCAATTTGTCTTCAAATCTTGTAGCATGTTGTTTAGGAATTAGAAATGGATTTTATAACATGCAGAAGTAGGTTGTCACATCAGAAAATATAATATTAGCAACAAACATGATGTAGAGTAACTACCCCTTTACATATAAAAGGTGTGACAGGAAGCCTAAGAAAGGAGGATATCATCAAAGAATATAATATCAGCCATAAACAGGACATAGAGTATTATCTTGTCTAGAGAGCTAGAACCTTACAAATCTTGGTGTCTCATGCGCATTTACTTTTTATTTTATATTACGTGACACAGCCCATAAATTTAGGATAAAAAAATATTCAACAACATCAGTTGCTAGCCCAATGCAAACAATTCTCTCATTCTTTGCAATGTTATTGTCAATGTTCTATAGAGCCTTCGTGAATCTCTATTGAAAAAGGTTCATTGTTACTACTTTGTTCTCAAGTACATTTTTTGTTCCACTTCATGTGTCTAGCCATTCTTTTTCAGACAAACAATTGTTTCACTAAAGGTGTAATATGCATATACTGAAGTTGATTATGTGCAACATCTATCGTCATAATTTCAACATTTTCATTCATGTGCTTGATATGGCTAGAACTTACCACACTTTAAGCACCTTTTCTGTTTCTTATGATCCTTCTAGAAAAGCATATTGTTATCTAGGTGCACATCAATATTCTCATAATACATACCAAGTACTTTGAGTAATTTCTTTGAATAGTATGTGTGTCTATGTAGCTTATGAGGATTCAAAGGAGCTTTCTCGATTAGTTTCTCAAGCTTGTTATAGCAATTATTTGAGAAGCAAAACTTGGACTTAATGGCTAATCGATGGGTCACAAAGGTGAGCTCATTAATTTCTCTATGTTTATGTAATGACTTCCGAAGCCTTAAGAAATCTAAAGAACTCCTCAACCATTGGTGTAGGTGCAACATTGTTTGATCGAAAATGTAGGTGCATCCTTAGAGTTTAGGTTTAACTCTTGCTCTAGAGGTTTTGTCATTTCATCCATCTTATCAATGCTTGGTCCATCGTCATCTTCCTGTCATATTGTAGCTTATCTATATTTCTCACAAAAAAACTCCCACGTTTCAAAATTTGGCATGAAACAATTCTAATATAAATCTTTCATCACCTCATGCTTGCTATGTAGATTAATGTTTTGATGTATGGTGCATGGGACTATCCATACTTGCCAAAAAGAAAGAACGATTCACAAAAGTCCATAGTGTTAGTCATTCACTTATATGAATGGGTTTCACGCTTACTCCAGGCATCATACATCCATTTATGTTCATCACCCCATAATTGAGGCTATAGATTGAAGCAAGATAAAGCTTAATGATGGTTTCATGTTCTAATATATGTTGGCCCTATATCTATATGCACTACTGGAATCAGCCTCTTTGCCAAGTGTCTAAAGCACTCGGCAAAGCTAGGAAAACACTCGACAAAGGCTTTGCCGAGTGTAAAAGAGAGCTCGGCGAATTTTACATCGGCAACGACTTCTTTGCCGAGTACTTTTTATCAGGCACTCGACAAAGTCTTTGTCGAGTATCACAAGGTACTCGGCAAAGAAAAGTCACCGTCACTGCGGATGGTAACGGAGACGAAGCCTTTGCCGAGTGTACTAGGTGACACTCGGCAAAGAGTGTCCCTTTGTCGACCGTATTAGGTGCCACTCAGCAAAGCATTTCCCTCTTTGTCGAGTGTCCGTCGCACTCGAAAAACAGGTCGCCAGCGGGCCCTTTTGTCCGCACCTTTGTCGAGTGCACTAGGAGGCACTCGGCAAAGGTTGCTTCTGTGCCAAGTGCCGAGGCCATAGCACTTGGCAAAGAAGCTTTACAGGTGTCCAGGTGTGCCATCTTTGCCGAGTACTATGACCTGGACTCCGCAAAGCACCTCTTTGCCGAGTTTTACACTCGGCAAAGTGACCAGTATGCCCCCTTTTTAATTTGTTTTTGCTATTCCATCCAAACAAACAAAAGATATATCACATATACATCACAGCTATCACATATACATCACAGATATCAAATAATCATCACATACATAATAGAGACCACATATTTGACAAATCTAAAGTTTTTCACAAACATGTGTTTGTTCATACCAAGTTTCACCAACATAAGTATTACCAACTCTCAAATATAAGTTCAGGACAAGTTTATCACACAAGTATCACAATCACAACTAAGCTAAGAGATCATCAGCGAGGGGGGCGCCTAGACTGGTGCGGCGATGGGCTAGGTGATCCATGAGGGTTGTTGGATGCCGCCCCAGGTTGTCCGTGCACAGAGAAGAGATTGCATGTGTTATACCAGATAAATATATATCATGCATGAGTAGAATTTTGATACTCACAAGAGTATGGAACTGAGCAGGGTCAACTATGGGGAACAATGGAGGTGGTGGAGCAAAACTTTGTGCGGCG
Source organism: Zea luxurians (assembly GCA_029449295.1). Lineage (NCBI taxonomy): Eukaryota > Viridiplantae > Streptophyta > Magnoliopsida > Poales > Poaceae > Zea > Zea luxurians. Next base: position 4,947,070 of record JAOPSE010000033.1, read on the forward strand.
CCAAGGCTCTGCATGTACTGGAACATCTCCGCCATCTTCGCCTCCATCTCCTGTCGTTCCCTCCTCTCTTCTTCTAGCTAGGCCTATAATATTCCAACCCAATGTTATAGTAACTCAAAGAGAAGTTATATAACTCAAATAATGATGAGTTACAGAAGCACTAACCTATAGTTGTTGTATCTGATTATGTGAGTTGTCCTGCCGAGGTCGTATGGCTGGGCTCGAACTCGTGCTCCTTGCTCGCACCTAAGACAGAGTGGGAGTGGACGATGAGTCCATTGCCCCGTCGACAATCTAGTACCGCCCATGTCTCTTGCCTCCTCCGACCCTCATGATGATATCTCTGTCGATGTCCTCGATCCTCGGATCGTAATCTGGCCCATGGACCTCCTGTGCCATGGCGGTGTACTCATGAAGGCGGTTGTAGATGGCGGGGTTGCTATACGCCTCGGGCCCGTCATTCGGGTTGTAGGTGATGTCGGACATCGCCTTGCCCTTGTGGGCCATAGCATAAGCCGAGAAGATGGAGCAAGGTTGGCCACCATGTGACGCTGACGGCAAGAAAACCAACGAGATAGTTAGAAATAATATCTAATCTAGTGTTATATACCTAAATAAAAAAGAAGGTGTACCAATGCTTCTGCATATTTGCCTAGGCTGCGGCTGCCTTGGTGGTGGGAGGGACCTTGCATCATCAGACGCTATTCCTGGCTAGTGTTGTGTGCCTCGTCCCACTTAGGCGAGCACCACCTATCCACCAACTGCTCCCAGCACTGAGGATGTGCGACACACAAATAAGGAATCATCTACAAAATAAAACAAGTCATTGCATATCAGAAGATAAAATTAAGGAAATTTTTTGTCATGAATATTCAAGTGTTGTATTTATCTGCAAGTACTGGTCCCTGGTCAATGACATGGTTCGGGATTGCTGCTTGGTCACCTTCTCCCTAAGGACGGAGCCGTGGCAGCTGACGATGGCCTGGATTTATGCCTCGTAATGCATGTCCACGACAAGCTTCTTACAGCTCGTGGTGGCCAACACATCTGCCCTAGCCTCATATCTAGCCTCGCATCTGAAGGAATCCTGCATACAAAGACGATGTATCCATACATTATTTCAAGAATGTGTAACGAATGCGACATATTTTACATTATAGTAAGACTTACCCACAACTCTTGCTTTACTCGCTCTACCTTGTTGTTGAATTCCCTGTCGTCCCGGTCTACTGCATCGAGGGCGACGGCATAGTGGTCGAAGGTGTAGGCTGGGCCTGTCACTTTGGCGTACTCAACCAGTCAAGAGAAGTGTTCCATGCACATCAGGCCAAGGATGCCATTGGGGTGGCGGCCGTGACCCCCAGCATTCTCCACAACCTTCCAAGACCTGTCCAAGTGATAAATAAAAAGTATTAGTTTATATTATGAATTTGAACATATAATATGAACAAGCAGGGACAACATAAAGTTACATGCCTCTCCCCATCCGGCCGAATCAGCGGCCGCCTGTCTCGGAGTATGGGACGCTGAGGGAGACTCGCGGGACCTCGCAGATAGACGTTCCTTGAACCTGAGGCGTCCTGCTGAGCGTCGTCGTCATCGTCCTGCTACGCCACATCGACAGCGGCCTGCTGCTCCACCTACTGCTGGACGTCATCGTCCAGCTGTGCCTGCTCCGCCGTCCTGCGGGTGCTCCTCCTCCCTCTCCTCATCCTCATCCCACCGCCCACCATCTTTGTCCAACAACCAGCAATTAAGGGTAAACAAATAAGAACATATAAAAAAGATGTATATAGAAACAGGTGTGAAATAAAAAAATATAGCATTACATAGATTAAAAATAATCTTCATATGTGTCGGGGTAAGCCGGATCATAACTCTCATCATCACTATCAACCATTTCATAGTCAACACCATCTGAAGGCGCAAGTTCGTCATTGATGTCATTGCTTTCAAGTATTACTAAGTCATTCTAATTTTGCACCTCATCATCCTCCTCATCAATAACCATTTCAATATCTACTTCCATTCCAATAGCTTCGGTTAAGTCTATCTTAAATCGCCCTTCTAGCTCATCTTCTTGGAAGAACTCTCTGTCATATGTGTCAAGGTCTAATTTATAATCTTCATCGTTAGGAATAGGTAATTTAACGTGCGATGATACCTTATACACAACATCTCAACCCTTAGGATGTTCTTTCGTTTGGCACGCATATGGGAGATAATACACTTGTGTGGCATGTTGGGCCATGATATAGACATCGTCTCCTGGTAAGGTGGAATCTTGTCAAATTTTGACTAACCCAAGATTAGAATGTGTTCGTCTCATCACTTGAGGGTCAAACCAATGACATTTGAATATCACTGAAGTAAGAGGTTTGGAACCATGAAAATTGAGTTCATATATTTCTTCGATTCGTCCAAAATAATTGACCTCGTCAAGGTCGGGCGTAAACACTCCAGAACACGTTGTTTTTCGATTGGGTCGACTTTGGTCGTAGCTTGTTGTGCAAAAACAGTTTCCATTGACGTCATACCCAGAATATTTCTTGACCCTATAAGCAAAGTCGTTGTCTACTTGTCTTAACTTGGCACTCATAGACGGATCTCTTTGGCCCTGCAAGTATTCGCAAGTTAAAAGATGCTAAATTGAGTTCATAGACGAATCCCTTTGACAAACTAAGAACATACCTTATGTTTGAACCAGGAAATGAAATCGGGCAATCCATTTCCCGCACCCTTTCTAAGAAGGGTATCATATTCCTGTGGAGTTGGGTCCCTTGATCAACGCCAGAATTCATGAAGAAATTGTTCCATGTATGGCGTCATCTCTTCAAGGTTGGTCAATACATATAGCATGATATGGCACCACTCTTCATGTGTCAGGGTTTTGGTGGTCGAACCACTTGCGCTTCCGAGTTGTCCTCGAAATATGCTGAGGTTCGATTCATTGCCACCATCATTATAACGAGGGGCTGGATTATGTACGCTCGGCAGTTTGTCACCATACTAAGTTGTTGTGAAGTTTGACACCTCCTCTAGAATGTATGCCTTCGCAATGGAAGCCTCGATTATGCATTTATTTCTACATTTATTTCAAATAGTCTTTAGACATCTCTTGATTGGATAGCACCAATGTCCCTGCACACCCCCCCCCATTCTTGCCTCATATGGGAGATGAAGAATCAAATGTTGCATTGGATTGAAGAAGCCAAATGGAAATATCTTCTCAATCTTACACAATAACACTGGTGTCAATCTTTCCAAGTCCGCAATCATGGTCCGAGATAACTCTTTTGCACAAAGCTGGTGGAAGAAATAGCTCAACTCTGTAAGCTCTAGCCGGACATGCTCAAGGACATAGCCTTGAACCATCGCCAAAAGAATCCATTGAATCCCTATGTGGAAGTCATGACTCTTCATCCCTAAGACTCGTAGAGTAGATAAGTTCACCCCCCTACTTAGGTTAGCTGCATATCCATCAAGATATATCAACACCTTGATCCACTGAAGTACTTCCTTCCTTTGGGCCCTACTTAGGATGAAATCAGCCTTATGACTTCTCCACGTCTTTCCACCACTAAGCGGCTTCATCTCTTGGTTTGGTCTATCACATAACTCTACCAGATCCACTCTTGCCTTTACGTTATCCTTTGACTTATCAGGAATATCCATAATTGTTGCCCAAAGTGCCTCGACAGCATTCTTTTTAGTGTGCATCATATCAATGTTGTATGGAAGGAGCAGGTCATCATAATAGGGGAGCCGAGTCAAGCCCAACTTATGTGTCCACATATGCTGCTCACCATATCCCACAAAACCACCTTTTCGATTGGCCATGAGTCCATCTATGTCTTGACGAATTTCGGCACCAGTCATCATTGCAATTGGGTGGTCTGTCACTACGACACCTTTCATAAAGTTCTTGATGTCTAGGTGGAATGGATATTCAGGAGGGAGAAATTGTCGATGTTTATCGAATGACGAATATTTGCCACCCTTCTTCAACCAAATGAACCTAAGAGCTTCCTTGCAAACTGGGCATGGGAACTTATCGTGAACACACCAAGCGCATAATAGCCCATACACCGGTAAGTCATGCATGGAGTACTGCTACCAAACATGCATTTTGAAGTTTGTCTTCGTAGCCCGGTCATACGTCAATACCCCTTCATCCCAAGCTCATACCAATTCATCAATCAAAGGCTCCATGTACACGCCCATTTTATTCCCTGGGTGTTCGGGAATTATCAACGACATGAATATGTTTTTCCTTTGAAAGCATACACTAGGGGGAGATTGATTGGGATAACAAAAATGGGCCAACATGTGCACGGTGCAGCGCTCATTCCATAGGGATTGAACCCATCTGTGGCCAGCGCACCACGTACATTATGAGCCTCTTCAGCTTTCTCATGGTGAATGGCATCAAAGTGATTCCATTCTTCACCATCGATTGCGTGCACCATCTTGTCAGGATTGTATCGTTTGCCATTTTTGTGCCATGTCATCTGTTTCGTGGATTCCTCGGTCATGTATATACGCTGCATCCTCGGTATGAATGGAAGGTGGCATAGGATTGTCACGAGGATGTCGAGCTACCTCTTCTGTCCATCACCAGAGTCTACCTCTATGAACCTAGACGATTTACACTTTGGACAGTACTTTGCCCCTGTGTATTCTTTCCTAAATAGCACGCATCCCTTTGGACAAGCATGTATCTGCTCATACGTCATCTTGAGTGCACAAAGGAGTTTTTGTGCCTCGTACATGCTCTTTGGTCGAACGTGATCCTCCAGAAGCAGGCTGCCAATAACCGTCAACAAGCCATCGAATGCGTCTCGACTCATGTTGTACTGTGACTTGAACGCCATTACACGCCCAATGGTATGTACTTGAGAAACCTTTGTCTGGCCATGAAGGGGCTTCTGTGCCGCGTCAAACATGTCGTAGAATGCCTTTGTGGTCAGCTCTGGCTCATCCTCCATACATCCTCCAGCGAACTGTGCCTCGTGATAGTCGTTCAACATATCCGCTACCCCAGCATCATCATCATAAAGCTCCTCGCGTTGTCTAAACATCTCCTCTCTTGTACAATGCGCTTCACCATGAAAGATCCACCGAGTATAGTCCGATGTAAATCCATTCTTCCAAATATGTTCTACCATGGCCTTCTTTGATTTTGTTTTTCAGTTGACACATTTGCTGCACGGGCATAGAACCAGACTCGCTCCTTTAGCAGCTTCGCCATATGCCCGTTCCACAATCATCGGTCTTTCTAATCCATTCAGGCGTGACATCATTCTTTCCTACACGGCCCGTGTACATCCACTCACGGTCCTCCATCCTCTAAAATATTAACAGAAGCCTATCAACGAAAAATTTTGATAGCACCTCCCCTGCAGGGGAAGGTGTCCAAAACGTGCACATAAAAGTAGCAGCACGATGGCTGATATCCATGCATATTTCAACCGCACGATAGCCGACAATCACATATATACATATTCAATCCATGAGAGATAACACAACAAGACTACATAACTACATAGCCACATGCAAACTACATTTATATTATAATCAAATCATTGCATGTGTGGGCTGCGGGAGACAAACAAAAAGTACTGTGTACGTGCTAATGAGATGAGGTCCCATGTACGTGCTAATGAGATGCCTCTAGCTAGCTCTATCAAAAACCCTAATCATTTCATATATATCATGCATGTAATATACCTATTTGTCGCATATATAAATTTGACTTAATATCAAACCTAATCATTTCATATAAATCATACACGTAGAACAAAGAGGTTCTTTAATTAGGATATCACAAAACGAAAGGAAGAAATCACCTCGGTGTCTGGGCGCGGGCGCGGGCGCGGGGTGCGACCGAGATGGTGGGGCGCGGGGGCCGACGTGGAGGCGGGGGCAGCGACCTGTGTTGAGGGCGGGCACGTGGGCAGCGGGTGGCATGGAGGGATTGCACGGCGGCGGCGGTGGTAAGTGAAGCGGTAAAGTGAAAGTCGCCTAGAGGGGGGGTGAATAGACAAATATGAAATTTATAAACTTTAAGCACACTCACAAGTTGGGGTTAGCGTTAGAAATAAAAGTCGAGTTTGAAAGAGAGGGTGAAAACAAATCACAACCAAATGAAGATTGAGACATGGTGATTTGTTTTACTGAGGTTCGGTTCTTGCAAACCTACTCCCCGTTGAGGTGGTCACAAAGACCGGGTCTCTTTCAACCCTTTCCCTCTCTCAAACGGTCACTTAGACCGAGTGAGCTTCTCTTCTCAATCAATTGGGACACTAAGTCCCTAAAAGGACCACCACACAATTGGTGTCTCTTGCTTTGATTACAAAAGTCTTGGGAACAAGAAATGAGGAAGAAGAAAAGCGATCCAAGTGCAAGAGCTCAAAAGAACACGGCAAAACTCTCTCTTCTAGTCACTATTGCTTTGAGTGGAATTGGTACTTGGAGGGATTTTGATTCACTCTAATTGTGTCTTGTATTGAATGCACTAGCTCTTGTATTGAATGTGTTGGCTAAAAATTTGGATACCTTGAAGTGTGGTGGTTGGGGGTATTTATAGCCCCAACCACCAAAATGGTCGTTGATGGAGGCTGCTGTCGACGGGCGCACCGGACAGTCCGGTGCGCCAGCCACGTCACCCAACCGTTAGGGTTCGACCGTTGGAGCTCTGACTTGTGGGGCCACCGGACAGTCCGGTGGTGCACCGGACAGGTCCTGTTCACTATCTGGTGCGCCTTCTGGCGCCTGCTCTGACTCTGCGCGTGTAGTCCGCACTGTTCACTATTCACTGTTCACTTTTGCAGTCGACCGTTGGCGCGCTAGCCGTTGCTCCACTGGCACACCGGACAGTCCGGTGCTACACCGGACAGTCCGGTGAATTATAGCGGAGAACATTTTCCAGAAACCCGAAGCTAAGGAGTTCGGAGTGATTCTCCCTGGTGCACTGGACAATGTCCGATGGCACACCGGACAGTCTGGTGCGCCAGACCAGGGCAGCCTTCGGTTGGTTTTGCTCCTTTGTATTTTGAACCCTTTCTTGGACTTTTTATTGGTTTGTGTTGAACCTTTGGCACCTGTAGAACTCATGATCTAGAGCAAACTAGTTAGTCCAATTATTTGTGTTGGGCAATTCAGCCACCAAAATTATTTAGGAAAAGGTTTGACCCTATTTCCCTTTCAATCTCCCTCTTTTTGGTGATTGATGCCAACACAAACCAAAGCAAATATATAAGTGCAGAATTGAACTAGTTTGCATAAGGTAAGTGCAAAGTTTGCTTGGAGTGAAACCAATAATTATTTCTACTAGATATACATGGATTGTTTTCTTCTTATTTAAAATTTTGGACCACGCTTGAACCACTAGTTTTATTTTTGCAAATATTTTTGGAAATTATTTTCAAAATCCTTTTGCAAACAGTCAAAGGTATATGAATGAGATTAAGGAAGCATTTTCAAGATTTGAAATTTTCTCCCCCTATTTCAAATGATTTTCCTTTGACTAAACAAAACTCCCCCTCAATGAAATTCTCCTCTTAGTGTTCAAGAGGGTTTTACCAATTGAGATAGAATTTTCAAATATACCAATTAAAAAACATTTAAAACTTAAACTTATTTCGAAAAATTTTGAAATTGGCGTGGTCGTGCGGTCCTTTTGCTTTGGGCTAATACTTTCTCCCCCTTTGGCATTAATTGCCAAAAATGGATACTTGAGTGAAATATGAGCCCTTGGTAAATTCTCTCCCTTTGGCAAACAATATATGAGTGAAGATTATACCAATTTGGAGAGCGGTGCAGAGTGACGGCGAAGGGTAGATAATACGATGGAGTGGAGTGGAAGCCTTGTCTTCGCCGAAGACTCCATTTCCCTTTGAATCTATGACTTGGCATGAAATACACTTGAAAACCACATTAGTCATAGCACATGAAAGAGATATGATCAAATGTATATAAATGAGCTATGTGTGCAAAATATCAATCAAAATTTCGAGAATCAAGAATGTTTAGCTCATTCCTAAGTTTGGTAAAGGTTTTCTCATCTAGTGGCTTGGTAAAGATATCGGCTAATTGTTCTTTGGTGTTGATATAGGCTATCTCGATATCCCCCCTTTGTTGGTGATCCCTCAAAAAGTGATACCGAATGGCTATGTGCTTAGTGCGGCTGTGCTCAACGGGATTATCCGCCATGCGGATAGCACTCTCATTATCACATAGGAGAGGAACTTTTGTTATTTTGTAACCATAGTCCCTAAGGGTTTGCCTCATCCAAAGTAATTGCGCGCAACAATGGCCTGCGGCAATGTACTCGGCTTCGGCGGTGGAAAGAGCTACTGAGTTTTGTTTCTTTGAAGCCCAAGACAGCAGGGATCTTCCCAAGAATTGACAAGTCCCTCATGTGCTGTTTCTATCAATTTTACACCCTGCCCAATCAGCATCTGAATAACCTATTAAATCAAAGGTGGATCCCTTGGGGTACCAAAGACCAAACTTAGGCGTATGAACCAAATATCTCAAGATTCGTTTTACGGTCCTAAGGTGAACTTCCTTAGGATTGGCTTAGAATCTTGCACACATGCATACGGAAAGCATAATATCCGGTCGAGATGCACATAAATAGAGTAGAGATCCTATCATCGAAAGGTATACCTGTTGATCTATGGATTTACCTCCTGTGTCGAGGTCGAGATGCCCATTGGTTCGCATGGGTGTCTTGATGGGCTTGGCATCCTTCATTCCAAACTTGGTGAGTATGTCTTGAATATACTTGGTTTGGCAGATGAAGGTGCCCTCTTGGAGTTGCTTGACTTGAAATCCTAAGAAATACTTCAACTCCCCCATCATTGACATCTCGAATTTTTGAACCATGATCCTACTAAACTCTTCACAAGTAGATTTGTTAGTAGACCCAAATATGATATCATCAACATAAATTTGGCATACAAACAAATCATTTGCAATTGTTTTAGTAAAGAGAGTAGGATCAGCTTTGCCGACTTTGAAGCCATTAGCGATAAGAAAATCTCTTAGGCATTCATACCATGCTCTTGGGGCTTGCTTGAGCCCATAAAGCGCCTTAGAGAGTTTATAGACATGGTTAGGGTACTTACTAACTTCAAAGCCGGGAGGTTGCTCAACATAGACCTCCTCCTTGATTGGTCCATTGAGGAAGGCACTTTTCACATCCATTTGATAGAGCTTAAAGCCATGGTAAGTAGCATATGCAAGTAATATGCGAATTGACTCAAGCCTAGCTACGGGTGCATATGTTTCACCGAAATCCAAACCTTCGACTTGTGAATATCCCTTGGCCACAAGTCGGGTTTTGTTCCTTGTCACCACACCATGCTCATCTTGCTTGTTGCGGAAGACCCACATGGTTCCTACAACATTTTGATTAGGACGTGGAACAAGATGCCATACCTCATTCCTTGTGAAGTTGTTGAGTTCCTCTTGCATTGCCAACACCCAATCCGAATCTCTTAATGCATCTTCCACCCTGTATGGCTCAACAGAAGACACAAAAGAGTAATGTTCACAAAAATGAGTGACTCGAGATCGAGTGGTTACCCCCTTATGAATGTCGCCGAGGATGGTGTTCATGGGGTGATCTCTTTGAATCGCCTAGTGGACTCTTGGGTGAGGCAGTCTTGGATTCTCATCATCTTCCTTGTCTTGATCATTAGCATCTCCCCCTTGATTATTGTCCTCCTCTTGAGGTGGCTCCTCTTGATCTTCATTTTCATCATCTTGAGCTTGATCCTCATCTTGAGTTGGAGGAGATGCTTGCATTGAGGAAGATGGTTGATCTTGTGCTTGTGGAGGCTCTTCGGATTCCTTAGGACACACATCCCCAATGGACATGTTCCTTAGCGTGACGCATGGAGCCTCTTCATCATCTAGCTCATCAAGATCAACTTGCTCTACTTGAGAGCCATTAGTCTCAACAAACACAATGTCACAAGAAACTTCAACTAGTCCAATGGACTTGTTAAAGACTCTATATGCCCTTGTGTTTGAATCATAACCAAGTAAAAAGCCTTCTACAGCCTTAGGAGCAAATTTAGATTTTCTACCTCTTTTAACAAGAATAAAGCATTTGCTACCAAAGACTCTAAAATATGAAACATTGTGCTTTTACCAGTGAGGAGTTCATATGATGTCTTCTTGAGGATTCGGTGAAGGTAGAGACGGTTGATGGCGTAGCAAGCGGTGTTGATTACTTCCGCCCAAAACCAGTCCGAAGTCTTGTATTCATCAAGCATTGTCCTCACCATGTCAAGTGGAGTTCTATTCTTCCTCTCCACTACACCATTTTGTTGTGGCGTGTAGGGAAAAGAGAACTCATGCTTGATGCCCTCGTCCTCAAGAAAGCCTTCTATTTGTGAGTTCTTGAACTCCGCCCCGTTGTCGCTTCTAATCTTTTTGATCCTTAAGCCGAACTCGTTTTGAGCCCGTCTCAAGAATCCCTTTAAGGTCTCTTGGGTTTGAGATTTTTCCTGCAAAAAGAACACCCAAGTGAAGCGAGAATAATCATCCACAATAACTAGACAGTACTTACTCCTGCCGATGCTTATGTAAGCCATCGGGCCGAATAGGTCCATGTGGAGTAGCTCAAGTGGCCTATCGGTTGTCATGATGTTCTTGTGTGGATGATGAGCACCAATTTCCTTTCCTGCTTGACATGCGCTACAAATTCTATCTTTCTCAAAATGAACATTTGTTAGTCCCAAAATGTTCTCTCCCTTTAGAAGCTTATGAAGATTCTTTATCCCAACGTGGGCTAGTCGGCGGTGCCAGAGCCAACCCATGTTAGTCTTAGCAATTAAGCAAGTATCGAGTTCAGCTCTATTAAAATCAACTAAGTATAGCTGACCCTCTAATACTCCCTTAAATGCTACTGAATCATCACTTCTTCTAAAGACAGTAACACCTATATCCGTAAAAAGACAGTTGTAACCCATTTTGTATAATTGAGAAACAGAAAGCAAACTGTAATCTAAAGAATCTACAAGAAAAACATTGGAAATAGAATGGTCAAGTGATATAGCAATTTTACCAAGTCCTTTGACCAAACCTTGATTTCCATCCCCGAAGGTGATAGCTCATTGGGGATCATGGTTTTTCTCATAGGAGGAGAACATCCTTTTCTCCCTAGTCATGTGGTTTGTGCACCCGCTATCAATTATCCAACTTGAGCCCTCGGATGCATAAACCTACAAAACAAGTTTAGGCCTTGTTCTTAGGTACCCAAACGGTCTTGGGTCCTTTGACATTAGAAACAAGCACCTTGGGTACCCAAACACAATTCTTGGAGCCCTTTTGTTTGCCCCCAACATATTTGGCAACTACTTTGCCTGATTTGTTAGTAAGCACATAAGAAGCATCAAAAGTCTTAAATGAAACATTGGGTTCATTTGATGCAATAGGAGATTTCTTTTTAGGCATTTTAACATGAGTAGAACGCCTAGAGCTAGATGCCTCACTCTTATACATAAAAGCATGATGAAAGCCAGAGTGAGACTTCCTATAATGAATTCTCCTAATTTTGTGTTTGGGATAACCAGCAGGATATAAAATGTAACCCTCGTTATCCTGAACCATGGGAGCTTTGCCCTTAACAAAGTTAGACAATTTCTTAGGGGCATTAAGCTTGACATTGTCTCCCTGTTGGAAGCCAATGCCATCCTTAATGCCACGACGTCTCCCACTATAGAGCATACTTCTAGCAAATTTAAATTTTTCATTTTCTAAGTCATGCTCATTAATCTTAGCACTAAGTTGAGCTATGTGATCATTTTGTTGTTTAATTAAAGCTAAGTGATCATGGATAGCATCAACATTGATGTCTCTACATCTAGTACAAATAGTAACATGATCAACACTAGATGTAGAGGGTTTGAATTCATTTAATTCATCAATCTTAGCATGTAAAATAGAATTTTAATTCTTAAGATTGGAAATAGAAACATTGCAAACATTTAAATCTTTAGCCTTAGCAATTAATTTTTCATTCTCAATTTTGAGGCCAGAGAGTGGTGCATTCAACTTGTCAATCTTAGCAATCAAACTAGCATTATAATTTCTAAGACTAACAATTGAATCATCACAAACATTTAACTTCTCAACCTTAGCAATTAATTTAGCATTCTCATTTCTGAGGTTGGAAATAGTATCATGGCAAGTGCTTAGCTCACAAGTTAATTTTTCACATTTTTCTACTTCCTGAGCATAAGCATTTTTAACCTTAACATGTTTCTTGTTCTCTTTAATAAGGAAGTCCTCTTGGCTATCCAAGAGTTCATCCTTCTCATGAATAGCTCCTATCAATTCATTTAGTTTTTCCTTTTGTTGCATGTTGAGGTTGGCAAAATGGGAAAACAAATTATCTTCATCATCACTAGAGTTTTCCTTATCACTAGATGTTGCATATTTAGTGGAGGCTCTAGATTTTACCTTCTTTTTGCCGTCCTTTGCCATGAGGCACTTGTGGCCGACGTTGGGGAAGAGGAGACCAATGTTGACAGCGATGTTTGCGGCGTCCTCATCGGAGGAAGAGTTGGTGGAGCTTTCATCGGAGTCCCACTCCCGTCAAACATGGGCATCGCCGCCCTTCTTCTTGTAGTATCTCTTCTTCTCCTTCTTCTTCCCCCTCTTGTCGTCGCCCCTGTCACTGTCACTAGAAATAGGACATTTTGCTATAAAGCGACCGGGCTTACCACACTTGTAGCAAACCTTCTTGGAATGGGGCTTGTAGTCTTTCCCCTTCCGTTGCTTGAGGATTTGACGGAAGCTCTTGATGATGAGCGCTATCTCCTCGTTGTCGAGCTTGGAGGCGTCGATGGGAAGTCTACTTGATGTAGACTCTTCTTTCTTCTCCTCCGTTGCTTTGAAGGCAACGGGTTGTACCTCAGGTGTTGAGGTGGCGCCTCGCTCGATAATTTGTTTGGAGCCTTTGATCATCAATTCAAAGCTCACAAACTTTCCTATCACTTCCTTTGGAGACATTAGCTTGTATCTAGGATCACCACGAATTAATTGAACTTGAGTAGGGTTAAGAAAAACAAGTGATCTAAGAATAACCTTGACCATTTCATGGTCATCCCATTTTGTGCTCCCGAGGTTGCGCACTTGGTTCACCAAGGTCTTGAGCCGGTTGTACATGGCTTGTGGCTCCTCCCCTTGGTTGAGCATGAATCGACCGAGCTCCCCCTCGATCGTTTCCTATTTGGTGATCTTGGTCACCTCATCTCTTTCATGTGCGGTCTTGAGTACGTCCCAAATCTCTTTGGCACTTTTCAACCCTTGCACCTTATTATACTCCTCTCGACTTAGAGAGGCGAGGAGTATAGTAGTGGCTTGGGAGTTGAAGTGCCGGATTTGGGCTACCTCGTCCGAGTCATAGCCTTCATCCCCTACGGATGGTTCCTGCGCACCAAACTCAACAATGTCTCAAATGCTAGCGTGGAGTGAGGTTAGATGTTGCCTCATTTTATCACTCCACATACAATAATCTTCACCGTAAAAAACCGGTGGTTTTCCTAGTGGGATAGAAAGTAAAGGGGTGCGTTTGGAAATGCGAGGGTAGCGTAAGGGGATCTTACTAAACTTCTTGCGCTCATGGCGCTTAGAAATGACGGACGATGCGTCGGAGCCAGAGGTGGAGGGCGACGAAGAATCGGTCTCGTAGTAGACCACTTTCTTCATTTTCTTCTTCTTGTCGCCACTCCTGTGCGACTTGACGCGGGGAGGTGATTCATCCTTCTTCTTGTTGCCGGACTCTCCCGATGGAGCTTTCCTGTGGCTTCTGGCGGGCTTCTCGTCGGTCATCATCTCCTTCTTAGCGTGAGCTCCCGACATCACTTCGAGTGGTCAGGCTCTAATGAAGTATCGGGCTCCGATACCAATTGAAAGTCGCCTAGAGGGAGGTGAATAGGCAAATCTGAAATTTATAAACTTTAAGCACACTCACAAGCCAAGGTTAGCGTTAGAAATAAAAAGTCAAGTCCGAAAGAGAGGGTGAAAACAAATCACAAGCAAATAAAGAGTGAGACACGACGATTTATTTTACCGAGGTTCGGTTCTTGCAAACCTACTCCCCGTTGAGGTGGTCACAAAGACCGGGTCTCTTTCAACCCTTTCCCTCTCTCAAACGGTCACTTAGACCGAGTGAGCTTCTCTTCTCAATCAATTGGGACACTAAGTCCCCACAAGGACCATCACACAATTGGTGTCTCTTGCTTTGATTACAAAAGTCTTGGGAACAAGAAATGAGGAAGAAGAAAAGCGATCCAAGCGCAAGAGCTCAAAAGAACACGACAAAACTCTCTCTTCTAGTCACTATTGCTTTGAGTGGAATTGGGACTTGGAGAGATTTTGATTCACTCTAATTGTGTCTTGTATTAAATGCACTAGCTCTTGTATTGAAGGTGTTGGCTGAAAACTTGGATACCTTGAAGTGTGGTGGTTGGGGGGTATTTATAGACCCAACCACCAAAATGACCGTTGGTGGAGGCTGCTATCGACGGGCGCACCGGACAGTCCAGTGCACCACCGGACACTGTCTGGTGCGCCAGCCACGTCACTCAACCGTTAGGGTTCGACCGTTGGAGCTCTGACTTGTGGGGCCACCGGACAGGTCCTGTTCACTATCCGGTGCGCCTTCTGGCGCCTGCTCTGACTCTGCGCGCAGTCCGCACTGTTGACTTTTGCAGTCAACCATTGGTGCACTAGCTGTTGCTTCGCTGGCACACCGGACAGTCCGGTAAATTATAGCGGAGAACATTTTCCAGAAACTCGAAGCTGAGGAGTTTGGAGTGATTCTCCCTAGTGCACTGGACACTGTCCGGTGGCACACCGGACAGTCCGGTGCGCCAGACCAGGGGCAGCCTTCGGTTGGTTTTGCTCCTTCGTATTTTGAACCCTTTCTTGGACTTTTTATTGTTTTGTGTTGAACCTTTGGCACCTGTAGAACTCATGATCTAGAGCAAACTAGTTAGTCTAATTATTTGTGTTGGGCAATTCAACCACCAAAATTATTTAGGAAAAGGTTTGACCCTATTTCCCTTTCATAAAGAAGGAAGTATCGGGCTAGATCGGCTAAGTAAATGTTCTTTACCGAGTGTCAGATTGTGGGCACTTGGTAAAGATTTTTTTTTCCAACCAAACTTTTTGTGGGATGTTCCTACACTATGTAGACTTAAATGTTCTATTTTGGCACAATTATAAAAGTGTTTGCTATAACTATTAGATTTAGTTCGTTTAATTGAATTTATTCGGATAATTCAGATTTGAACTGTAAGTCACTCGAAAAATAGAAAACCGTGAATGCAAAAATGATATCCATGTTAGGTAACACAAGTTACGACCGATTTCAGGAGCAGACCGGAATTTTCGAGCACCATGCTACTAAACATGACCGTGAACTTGCCATCAAGTTGTTTAAAAATTGTATAAAACACAAAAAAGTCAGAAAATCTTGAAACATGTCCATATGTCATGATATCATATGTAGAGGCTGTGATACAAATTTGAGAATGTTTCAAGAAAGTTGTGACGTACTATGTGTAGAAACCTAAGTTGCCTACACATTAAATTATAGAGTTTCAATGTAGACCGGCTAGGTTTCTACACAAGTTAATGATGGGAACAGTTAAATTTATGGAATAGTGATTATGTTTGGTATGGTTTTTACTTAATAACATTACATGCGTGCCTTTTCCAACTCATCAAACTGCCACCATGAGTGCTCAATATTACAAATATTACTACTCTCTCCGTTACAAATTATAAAATATTTTGACTTTTCTAGATACATTATTTTTACCATGTATATAGATATGTATTTAGTGCATAGTAAAAACCATGTATCGATAAAATCCAAATTATCTTATAATTTACAACGAATAGAGTATAGTACAACAAAACCGTGGTTAAAGTTATATTTTTCCAATACTGTGTTAATATCTTCACTTATTTGTGATCAACAAAGGAAGCATGAAACTGGCCAGCTTAATATTGCTAAGCTAATTGGATGGTCGTGTGTCCATGCGCAGGTTAGCACCGCCCTGGCCAACCAGATACGATAATTTTGAGCGTATGAGTGGATACAAGTTAATAGTATCGAAATGACTTATTTTGCATCACCCATACAGACTGTGACTTCACCATACAAGCAACCAAACATAATATCAGATAAAGACAACGCATGCGGTGATTTAAGATGAAATGGCGCGGGTAACCAATCAGGTGAAATATCCAGGGGCGGATCCAGGACCGAGGCTGCCCGGGCTGCAGCCCAGCAGCTCGTTGCTCCTCAGAACTCTGATCTTTTATGCTTCTGCCATTTCTGCCCGGCGAGCTAATCTGTCATATCACAAAGATGGTCTATAAAGTGAACATGCCCTCTATATGAGTAACCGTTAGCCCATGCTACATACGCACGTCTATTTGGTTTTTGTTTTACGTCTGCGCAGTCGAACTCGAGGTGGCACCACTTGTCGTTTTTAGCCGCCACACAGGCGGCGTTGCAGTGATGATTTTTTATTTTAGACCCCTTTCTATTAGAATTTTAGTTTTATATTGTGACAAAGTTGCTACTCTATACTATTTTGTAGTAATTTTAGCATAGTCATGGGAAGAAAGCTCCATAATAGCTGAAGCATGGTAACAAGCTACATGTCTATGTAATTCGCGCATCCTCTCCATAGCGGTTCCGTTAATTCATATTATGAGGCCATGTTTAGTTTCTCCAATACATAATTCAGCCCCATTTTTTCTATTTCTGGATCCGCCACTAGAAATATCTACTTTGAAATGGTTGCTGATGAGCAGATCACATTTATGGTACCATGAGATGGAGCCGTATTATTACCTTCATCAGCCACAACCCTTTGGTCATTCCCGTAAACATACCTGGACGCGAAGAAGACGTAGACTAGTAGTGACACCAGCTCAAGAACTGCTAGCAACCAATAGAATCGATCAAGTTTCCCCTTGTTCAAGTTTGTCCCATCAAGCCAGCCTCCTGTGCCATCGCGGTGTCTTGTAACTCGGTTTGCCACTTGAATCAACAAGCTCCCCAACCAAGCTGACACCCCAAGGATGCAGTAGAAGATGGAGCTCCCAATAGACTTCATCCCCGTGGACGCCTCACTGTAGAAGAACTCAAGAAGCCCTACAAAGGAGGTGACATCCACAATGCCTAGCAGGAAGAACTGTATGGTCAGCCAGAAAACAGATATTGGAATTCCAGCTGTAGCATCCACAAGGCCACTGTCTCGTGCCACCTTTTTCCTACTGGCCTCCACTATTGCTGCAACGCCGGTGGCCAGTATAGTTGAAAGGAATCCGATGCCGATGCGCTGGAGGTGCGTGACACCGCCCACGTACCCGGTTATTCGTCTTAGGAACGGGACAATGAACCGGTCGTAAACGACGAGGATTACCATCTGGAAAAGCGTAGGGATGATGAATAGCGTCGCGGGTGAGATGTGAAGTGCGCCAAGCCTGGTGTCCATTGTGTTGCCCTGCTGCACGGTGAAATTGAGGATGAGAGGCACCGGGATGTAGCCTAGGACAGCACTCAGGAAGATGGGCACCATCCGGAGAATGATCTTAGTCTCCTCCACCTGGGTTATGCTGCAGAGAATCCATCCACCGGTCCTTCCGGTGTCCACCGCTGCTTTGTCAAGGCAGCTGAAGAAAAACGAAACATAAAAGATCGGACGTTTGGACTTTGGAGGAATAATTTGAATGTTCTCTAGCGCTACTCACCGAAATCCGTCGGTTCTATGCAGAATGTCGAGGGAACCGGCGTCGTCTTGACTTATTTGCTTTAGCTCACTAGGGTTGGCCGGTAATGCAACATTTCTTTTCTTGAATGCAGCTACAAGTACCTAATATATATTCATATATAGTGTCAAAAAATGGTCATTAACATTTTGCTAGTTCGGATTTTTTCTAATTATATATGCATGTTGCTGGAGAGAAATTGCAATTCAACACTTGGACTCCCTCCTATCCATCCTTATTACGTATAACGTACCTGCAGTATTCTTGTGATGGGGCTACTAGTTGGCAGCTGGTTCCTGTATAACGGGAGGCCAGCAATCCATATCAGCATCCCGAGGAGCACGGACAAGGCACAGACGGCGAAGCCTACGTCCCAGCCTTTACTGTTCTCCACCCACACGATGAAGACCAGCCCCACGAAGCCACCCGTCGAGACGGAGAAGGTGTACCAGTTGAAGAAGCTCGACTCCTGCCTCTGCTCTACGGGATCCGACGTGTCGAACTGCTCCCCGCCGAGAGCCGGGAGGCATGCCCGAGCCGCCCCATCGCCGATGGGGATCAGGTAGAGACCCAGGAGGAGCAGGCTCAGGTTCGAACCGCTCACGGACTCACACGTACTTGTCCCTTGTCCAGGGACGCACGGTGGTGGGTGCAGGGATGGGACATGTGCTTGGACCGCGAGCAGGATGTAGCCCTGCACATAACAGTTAGATACTGGTTAAAAAACATTTCTATTTATTCCGACAGCTTAAGCTAATGTAAAACACGTCACAAATCTACTTAATCTTAGTCGATCGAATTGAATAACTAAGATTAGACATAAAAAGTTAGGCACGTTGTGGCGTGTTAGTCAGCAAACTAAACAATATTTTTGTTTCCTAAGATCAGTTATCATTTTCAATAAATTTTAGAATAAAAGAAAAGAAAGATTATCGTTTCAAGTCGTAGTTCGAACAGTTTAGACATATTCATCTACAACAATTGCTGGAGCACGTGTCGAGAAGCACAAAGGACGTGTTGAGTTGTGCAAGTAGTTGTAACATGGTTTTCTAGATATAATAAAGAATATTTCGTAAGGCGGTGGTCACAATTATAAATGGCCATGGAACTTGTGGCTCGATTGCCTTGAAGTAAGTTATTTTGGCCTAGCTTAAGCAAGGCATGGCTTGGTGACCAATGTGCCCACACCGGTCAAGCCTAATGGAGCAAGTTATGCCTAGGTCGCACTCTAGACATGTCAAGTGGCACGATACGACACGATTTTATCAATAGATCCGATAAAACGATCCAATCCCTAGTGCAGCATAGCACAACTGTAATACCCACTTTGTAATAAGAGTATAAAAGGAGAAATTATATTTTTTTGCATATATGTGTTATCCCTATTTATCATTTCACGTGGGCATCCCACTTACACCAATAAATAATCAATAAAAGACACCACTAAACTATGCATCATGCTGGTATTTTTATTTTGTGTGCATTTTGTGACAACATAGAATAATGTGAAAAGAAATATATTTAGTACCCAAATGGGAATTTAAGATCTAAAAGGATTTGGAAAGAAAGAAAGAAAGATTATGCAATACAAAATGATCTCATTAAATAACTTCGTCACAGGAGGATATGACCAAATTGCAGGGTTAATATGATTTTAAATTTGCACTTAATTTTGAATTCTAAATTTGGATTTAAAATAGTTGTGACTAAAAGAAAAATTGAAAATAAATTTAAATAGAAAAAGATAAAACTACACCTGGGCTGCAGACCTTCATTTCGGCCCATTTGGCCAACACTTCCGCACAGCCCAGCTTCTGGAGATGGCGCCGACAGGCGGGCCCTGCATGACAGTCACGCGCGCGCTCACAGCATTCTCTGGCCGATGGGCCCCACTGGACAGCGCTCTTCCCCCCTCAGCTGCCGATAGCTCGGCTCATTGGAAACCCGGGCCCGCGCGTCAGCGCGTTCGTCTCCATCGCCAACTGAATCTCGAGCATGGCGGGCAGCGCGGTCTTCTCCCCCCTTTTTTTCTCCGGAACCGCTGGCCACATCCTCGACTCCGATGGCTCAGTCAATAAAGGCGGAGCTCGCCCACGACTTTCCCTCATCCTCTACCCCTTTGCTGCACGCTGCCGCCAGTTGCTACCGCGAGGGAAGAAACGCGCGGCCGCCACGATTGCCATTGTTGCCATTAATCCGTGAAATTGGGGGATCGAGGTTCGGCACCGGTGTGTGAGGGTGCGCTCGGACGGGTCGCCGCAAAGGAAACTACCTTCGGCGCCGTGGATTGCTCATCGGAGTTACTTCCACGCCGTGAATCAACCTCTGCCGCGGCCAGGCTGCTTCTCCCACATATCGTTGGTATGATGCCGTTCATGCTATTCGCCGTGACCTCCTCTTCGCGCTTAGACCTTTTGTACCACGGTTTAGGGCATATGGGCTTAGTTCACCTTCGCTCCGGCGATGTTCCGTCGAGGAAGGGGGCGGCGCCGCCGTGCTTATGTCGGGTAGTGGGGAGAATGACTTCTTACCGTCTGATCCCATCATACGGTCGGGATTAGTCGGCCGCGTACCCCTTCGCTGCAGGCAATCTGGTCCGTTGGTCTAGGTCAAACGATCAGGATCGGGTTTAGGGCAAAAGTGAACCTCCATCGTTGGATTTCGATCTGGCGGTTCTAGTTATCCGCCGACGCGTGTGCAGTGGGATCTTATCTGGGGCGTACGCCTTGGATCCAACGGCCAGGATTCATCCATACCCCTTCGGCCGCGCGTTTTGTAAAAGAGTCCCCGTGAAACAGAGAAATAAACCCGCCATCCATTTTCACTATGCACCGAGTCTAGGATATCTTGCGCAGAGCCCCCTGCGCTTCACAGAAATTGAGGCCCAGTCCATAGCTCTTTAAATTCAGTTATTTAATTTTAGAAATTACTTTTTAACACAAAATAAGTGCAATAACTTTGATAATTCATAGAAAATTTATATGATCTTTAAATTACTCCATTCCACTTTCTAAAATTTTGTAATTTTATTCTCTATCACCTAGAGTCTCTGTTTTGTCATGAAAACAGTAATAAAAATAATCTCTCACTTAATCCTATTTCAACCACATAAAACCATTGAAAATTCATATCTTAAAATCTATAACTCCAAAAATTATGATTTCTGTTCCTAGGATTTTATTTTATTGTGTAGAATATTGTTGTGTATTTTGTTCACATGTTTAGTGTGATGTTAATTTCTCTATATACACTATGCTTGTTTGTATTGTGGCGAGTAGAAGAGCCTGTGACTGAGGATCCTGGTGAGCAGCAGGTTGAAGTAGCTGAGCAGGAGCTCATTGAAGGCAAGTTGTGCCCTTGACCACTTTTTACCCAATAATGTTCTTTAATATCATTTACTCATGCATAGGCTAATTTTGATGGGACCCGATAGGTCACCCTAGATTGTTTATCTCATTACCTTATTTACCCCTGAATCACTTGGGTAGTTTGCTATTGCTTTACATGGTTTTGGGATAATCATTTATTACATCTATGTTCCAATTCTTTTGTTATTCTATTTATGTTCATGTCAAGTTCATTAATGTTAATTGGAACATAGAGCTTAACTTGAGTAACACGTGCCACCATAAGGGTTTAATGGGACGCCTTTGGCTGACTAATTAGAAAAGCTAGTGGAAGACTACCATACCCGAAAGGGGCAAGGGCAGTAGGGGAGTTGCATGCAAGGAGGTTCTCGGGTTGATTTAGCTACAATGGCGGTCAGACGGGGGATTCTTGCAAGTGCTCTTCCCATAAACTGTAGCGGGTTTTCGGAAGCTAGTGGAACTTTGTAAAGGCATCGTAGTGTTGCCCTGCCGCGCTTCCTAGGTAGAGGTGTATGGGAGTCGCGACCCCTTGGCAGATGGGTAGCATGACTTGTGGGTAAAGGGTACAACCTCTACAGAGTGTAAAACTGGTATACTAGCCGAGCTCACGGTCATGAGCGGCTCAGGACTCTCTGATGTTTAAATTATGGAACTTAAATTCAATTTTGTCATATGCATTGCATGGGTTTATTATAAATTTTGTTCAATTACTTTATTTAAGGTTTGGTATTTACTAACACTTAGTAACTGCTAATAAAAGTTTGACCAACTACTTAAAAGCAATGCTCAGCCTTAACCCCTGTCATTGATTTAGCCTTACACAACACATGAACTCACACCTTTGTGAGTTTATGTCCACTGGTTCCCCACAACTTGTTGAGCTATGATCATGTGTGAGCTCACCCTTGCTGTCTCACACCCCACCATAGGAGAAGAGCAGGTGGTTCAGGAGGAGCCACAAGGCGAGGAGTATGATCTGATCTAGGTGGCGTTTCTCAGTTGACATTGGCGCTGACGATCCTTAGTTCGTTTTATCTTTATTATTTTATTTTGTAATAAGTCTTCCGCTATGTAATAAGTACTCTGATGTTTTATGACATTTATCTCTATACACTCTGTTATTATATATGTTGTCTTCTTGGCGCATGTATGAGATGCACCTAGCTTTGTTCCTTAAAGCCGGGTGTGACAACAACTACTCTGGCTCATGACCTCACTTGCGACTCTCAAATGTGCATCCACTCATCCTCTCCCTCACGAGTCCATCATGTCTATTGAATCCCCACTTGTCGGCTGAGAGACTACTTTCTTTGCATCCCATGTTCCTTTGCTTCCACATCTTTGATCCTGAGCACCTTCTTATCCAATAGCCATAAATTTGGCCCCATAGCTAGGCCACCATCGTGATGTCACTGCCTCGCTAGCCCCATTGCCCATGATGGCCCACCTAGTGTCATGACCCTCATTCAGATATAGGGCACCTCTATTTTGTTGGCTATATGCTTGCCTAGTAGTCCTAGGGGTTGTGATGTCTTTGGGTTTGAGCTAGGCCTGCCCCGAAAGTCCATTTAACCATCTATAGCCATAATGCCTTAGAGCATTGTGAAGCAAAAATAAGTCGTCTTTGTCAATATCTAACGGATTGGGTCAAGAACATTAATGGGGCCTATTAAAAAGAAGAAATAGCTCTTAGACAAAGATGACTATTTAGATAAAGATAGATGACATCTTGTAAACACCATCACAAACTTAATTTAGAACTTTATGTAAAAAATGACTATTAGAGCTCCTTAGTAAGGAAGAGATAAAATGATGTTGAAGTATTTTTTATATAGTGGCCAATAAAAGACATTCCAAATTTAGAGTTTATCAAATGGAACAAAATTAGGAAGTGATTAATAGTGATGCAAAATTAGAAAAAATGTATCATTAAATATTATAAAAATTCTTTTGGACCTTATCATTGGGATGCAACACAATGGTACCAAGGGTACCAGAGAGAATTAGAGAGAGAGAGAGAGGGAGGGTGTAGGCCTGAGGCAATTGCAATAGAGTGTTGTCATGGTATTATGTGCATACATGATGTAGAAAGGTTCAAACCATCTGAACGCAATACCCCACACTCCCTATATGGTCGATATTTAGAGGCAAGCATGGGAAAATCTAACATACTTATATGATGAATGAGCTAGCGAGTGAAATTAAGAACTTAGAGACCCTGAACTTAGGTGGTGGTATTCGACGAAAGCTGTTGGCAGCAACCTGACATAGCCCCGATGGTTGGGAGAATAATCTTTGAACATTGGACTTCCACTTATAAGTTTTTATACACCTTCCTTTTACTAGTCTACAAGCCCCCAAATGCTACGGTCCTAGTGAGGGGAGGGCCTGGAGGCAGCAGTGACACGAGTGAAGGGGATGGAGAGGGGACGACAAGGTCGCAGGGGGAGGGGAGGCAGTGGCATTACTATGCACGTAAGGGATGAGGGAGGGAGGATGATACAAACAACATTGGCCATTAGATTTGAGTGAGTAAGATTGAGGAGAGTTATACAGCGATTTGAACTATTGGTTTTGAGGTTGTGTTATGTTTGGGTAAAATTTGTTTGGTGGATTTAGGGGAGGTTATCGGCGTGGGTGTGATTTGGTAGGGTGGTTTTTGTAAAGTTAAAACTAGTGGGTTATATAGGGGTATAGATAGACTAAGGGAGGATAGAGTTACATCTCTGCTTTGATGGACCGTTTAGCAGAAGTCCAACTACTTCTATCTTGTTGTAGCTATTGTGTCATACATGATATGTTCCTCTAGTGCACTACAATAGTGAGTGTGACAACCAAAAGTGACAGGTAAGATAACTCATATTATCAAGTATGACATAGTTGGTAGTCATTGTACCCGCGAGCACTAGTAGGCCCCATCGCACTCCATTTAATTATTTGAGTATTTCTTGTAACTCAAATGGCCAATTACTTTCTATTCCTGTTGAGAAACCTCCTAACTTTGATGGGAGGGTTATTCATGGCAAACCACCTCAATCCACCCTTGCATTTGGGATATTGTAGAAAATGGAATGCATATAGCAGATATAAATTATGAAAATTATAATGAAGTAGAAGTAGAGTTATTAATCCATGGAAAATCTTAAGCTACCACTACCGTGTTAGGTTCTCTATGCAAGGAAGAGTACAACAAGGTAAATGGCTTGGAAAATGCCAAAGAAATTTGGGACACATTGAGGATCGCACATGAAGGAAAATTGATGACCAAAATCACCAAGATAGAGGTCATCGAGGGTGAACTTGGGAGGTTCGCCATGAAGAGGGGCGAAGGGCCACAAAAAATGTACAATAGGCAAGTTCTTGGTGAATCAAGTTTGGAACTATGGAAGCAAAAGATGGACGAATCATGAAGTTGTCCACTCATGCTAAGGTCATTTACTATTTTGATGCAAATCTTGTTTCCTTAGTCCGTGAAAATCCTAGGGACACTAAGATGAGTCCTGAGGAAGTGGTTGGCAAATTTGTTAGCCATCGAATGATGGTTAATTTGCCAAATACATCGACGTTGTCGCCAACAGGAGCCTCCCCTCCATCTAGCCACAAGTTATTGCTTTCAAAGTGACAGATGAGAAGGAGGCACTCCCAAGCAAGGTGGTTCAAGTCGAGGCTGTCGACCTCAATGACGAGGAGATGACTCTTGTCATCAAGCACTTCAAGACCGCTTTGAAGAGGTGTAAGGACTACAACATCAAGAACAAATCAAAGGGGAAGTGTGTTTATTTCAAGTGCGATAAGTCTGGTCATTTTATAGGAAACTATCTCAAAAATGACAAGGACCATGAAAAGGACAAGTAGGGGAAAGGTTGGAAAGAAAAAATTCTACAAGAAGAACATGGGTCAGGCGCACATTAGAAAGAGTGGGATTCGGACTGCTCCTCCTCCGGCTCCGACGACGAGGGACTTGCCACCATCGCCTTCGACAATACATCCCTCTTCCCCAACGAGCATCACACATACCTAATGGCAAAAGAGAGGAAGGTATATTCTAGAAATACTCTTAAGTACACTTCCTCTAGTAATGAAGAATCTAGCAATGATGAAGATGATTATAGCATATTATTTATGGGCTTAGATATAACAAAAATTGATAAAATTAAAAAATTAATTAATGGTATCAATGAAAAGAATGAGCTTATTAAAAACAAGAAGGTATTATTTTTGAGGAGCATCATAAATTTGGTAATGTAGAAAAAGCCCTTGCTCAAGAATTAGAAAAGAATAAAATTTTGTCTGCTGAGTTGTCTTACTATCATTCACATATTTCATGTCTTAAAAATGTTAATGATGATTTAAATGATAAGATAGTGAAATTGAATGAATGCCATGCTTCTACATCCACTCTTATGCATGTGTCTATTTGTACTAGATGTGAGGATGTTGATATTGATGCTTGTCATGCTCATGTTGCTACCATAGCTAGTTTGAATGAAGATATTGCTAAATTAAATGCTGAAAGTAAAGCATGCAATGATGAGCTTGAAAAGATAAAATTTTCTAGGGGAGCCTACACAATTGGTAGGCATCCCATGATTAAGGATGATGTTGGCTTCAAAGGGGAGCAAACACCAAAAAGAGCCATTAGGTCTATAAATTTATTAAGGAAAAAAGGAAGGCACCTATGGCTAGTATTGTTCATTCTAGTACCAAACTTTATATTTCTCATTTTAGAAAAGCTAAGAATGTTCATCATGTTGATGATGTTGCTTTTATTGATCATCCCACTCGTAATGTGCATCATGCCGTTTATTCATCTCATGCTATGTTTGTTAGTTCCACAAGTACATCTTTTATTCATGGTGGGCCTAGGCATAATATTCTTAATACTAGACCTATTAATATGCTTAAGGCTAAAAAGAAGAATATGCATCAACTAGTCCTTGTATTTCATATCTCATGTTGGATGCATCTTATATTCTTCATTGCAAACCTAGTAAATTGGTTGCCTCCCATGTGGAACCGGAATACAAGAATGGTAAGACTTGCATTTGGGTACCAATTTATGTGACTAACTTGATAGGACCCAACATAGTAAGGTACCTAACCCCAAGCCTAAAACTTGTTTTGTAGGTTTATGCATCCGGGGGCACAAGCTAAGTTATTGATAGCAGATGCATAAACCACATAATGGGGAGAAGCACATGTACTCTTCCTACGTCAAGAACAAGGATTCCTAGGATACAATCATATTTGGATATGGGAATCAAGGCAAGGTAATGGGGTTAGGTAAAATTGCAATCACCACCGAGAACTCTATTTCTAATGTATTTTTGGTTGATTCAATAGATTTCAATCTGCTTTCTGTCAGTCAACTCTGCTCAATTGATTATAACTGTTTATTTACTGATGTTGATGTTATGGTCTTTATAAGAAGTGATAGCTCAATTGCATTTAAATTAGTATTAAAGGGAAACTTTATCTAGTAGATTTTTTGAATGATAATATTGAACTTGATGCATGTTTACTTGTAAAGACTAACATGGCTTGGCTATGGCATCGTCTCCTAGCATACGTTGGGATGAAGATCCTTCACAAGCTTCTAAAGGGCGAGCATGTTTTAGGAGTAACAAATGTTTGTTTTGAGAAAGACAAGCCTTGTGCAGCTTATCAAGCTAGAAAGTAGGTTGGCACAAGTCATCATCCAAAGAATCTAATGACGGCATCAAGCCCACTAGAGCTTCTACATATGGATCTTTTTGGCCTCGTTTCTTATCTTAGGATCGGGGGAAGTAAGTATGGTATTGTTATTGTTGATTACTTTACACGCTTCACTTGGGTATTTTTCTTGTAGGATAAAAGTGAAACCGAAGGCACTCTCAAGCAATTCTTAAGAAGAGCTCAAGATGAGTTCGACTTGAGGATCAAGAAGATCTGAAGCGACAATGGCACCAAGTTCAAGAACTTGCAGGTAGAAAAGTACCTTATGGAGGAAAGCATCATGCATGAGTTCTCCACCCCTTACACACCACAACAAAATGGAGTGGTGGAAGGGAAGAACATGAAGCTAATAAACATGGTGAGAATAATGCTTGAAGAATACACGCATGAATCGGTTTTGGGCGGAAGCTGTGATCACAGGTTGCCACGCCATAAACCGGTTGTACCTTCATGCCTCCTCAAGAAGACATCGTATGAACTATTCACCGGTAACAACCCCATCATTTCTTGTTTTAGAGTATTTGGGAGCAAATATTACATTTTAGTAAAGAAAGCCAGAAATTCCAAGTATGAACACCTCACCGGTAAAGAAAGGTAAATAAGGGCTTTTACTCAGCTATGATTCAAACACAACGACATATACGGTCTTCAATAAATATTGTGATTAATTGAAGTCTCTAGTGATGTTGTGTTTGATGAGACTAATGAGTCTCAAAAAGAGCAAGTTATCTTCTGTGTAATCAAAGGTTTTGTAGTTCACAATGTGTTGGTTGACACAGGCAACGTTGTAGATATCGTATTTGTCAAGGCTTTCAGACAAATGCAGGAGCCCAAAGATAAGATCCAAGACTTAGCTTTTTCTCTCTGTGGCTTCAGAGGATAGCAAGTAATGACTCTAGGGAAGATAATCATGCCCGCCACCTTCAGCTACGTTAATAACATAAGAACAGAAGATGTAATGTTCGATGTTGTTGATATCGAATTCTCGTACAACGCCTTCATCGGAAGGGGAACTCTTAATGTCTTCGAAGCAGTTTTGCATTCAGCTTATCTCTGCATGAAGATACCTAGCAATCAAGGGGTGATATCAATTTATGGCAGCTAAGAGGCAGCAAGAAGGGTAGAAGGGACCCCACAAGAGCCAAAAATTGTTTATAAAATTGATGAAGTTGAAGGGCAAATCCAAAATTCCAAAAAGCTAGTGAATGAAAAAGAATCTTTGGCAGATTAGCCAAAACTAGTACTTCTCTGTGATGATGTCGCAGAGCAAAGGTATTCTTCGGTAACCAACTAACTTCGGAGCAAGAGTCCAACCTACGAAGGTTCCTAATTCATAACAAAGACGTCTTTGTCAGGTCAACAAATGACCCATGTGGAGTGGATAGAATGTGGACCCAAGTGTCAAGTCACGCAAGCAAAAATTCTGAAAGATGTTCGAAGATAAGGCCAAAGGTGCAAAACTCAAAGTCAAAAGATTGCTCAATGCTGGAGTCATAAGAGAAGTTGCATACCTAGAGTGGTTGGCCAATACAGTCATGGTCAAGAAATCCAATGGCAAATGGAGAATGTGTATTGATTTCACAGATTTCAATAAGGCATGCCCGAAGGATGAGTTCCCACTACCAAGATTTGACTCGCTAGTGGATGCAACTGCAACTTCGAAGATCATGAATCTGCTCGATTATTTTTCAGGGTATCACCAAATTTGGATGAGAAAAGAACATGGGCCAAAGACTAGTTTCATAACCCTAGTGGAACTTATTGCTAACTTTGAATGCCTAAGGGGCTTAAGAATGCTGGTGGGAGCTTTAGTACAATGCTGGTAGGAATGTCCTAACTTATGTTGATGACATTGTTGTAAGGAGTACGAAGCAACATGATCATATCTCAGATCTCCAAGAAACATTCCCTAACTTTAGAAAAGTGGGTTTGAAGCTTAACCTAGAGAAATGTGTCTTCGGAGTAAAGAAGGGCAAGTTTTCGGGTTGCCTTGTGTCAACAAAAGGTATAGAAGCAAATCCAAGCAAAATCGAAGCAATACTTCGAATGGAGCCACCAAAATCAAGAAAAGGGGTTGAGAGATTTGCAGGAAGATTTGCTTCCTTGAATAGATTCATTTCAAGGTCTGCTGAATGAAGCTTGCCATTCTTCGAAGTCCTAAAATTAGCAGAGGTATTTCAATGGGCCCCCTCAGCAGCAAGCCTTCAAAGAATTGAAAGATTATCTGATAAATCTTACGACATTATCTCCACCCTCGATAGGTGTTCCATTGTTACTCTATGTATCAACATCGTAGACCGAGTGTACCAAAATGCAGATGCATGTTTTATTTTGTCTCCAAAGTATTGATTCCATTCAAAAGAAATTATACAGAAATGGAGAAGGTCCTTTTTGCGTTCCTGATGGCCTCAAGAAAGCTTGAACATTATTTTTAGTCTCACAATATCGTTGCACCTTCGTCACTGCCACTCAAAGATATTATAAGAAACAGAGAAATGCTGGGCCGAATCGATAAATGGGCAGCAGAACTCAATGAGTTCATCAACGATTTTGTGCATAGGTTCTCCATATAGTCTCAAGCATTGGTAGATTTTATTGCTCATTAGACTCCAGGCTCATAAGACGAAGCAGCCCAGTGAGGCGAAGCTATTTGGATAGTTTTTTTTGCAATGGCTCATGGGGATCGTTTAGAGCTAGAGCTACAACTGTTATTGTATCACCTTCTAAAGTGAAGACATCATATGCTATCATGTTGCAATTCCAGAGTACAAACATTATAGCAGGGTACGAAGCTTTGTTGTTGGGACTAAGGAAGCTGAAAGCAATGGGTATACGAAGTGCAGTATTGAAATCAGATTCCCAAGTTATCATAGGCGAGGTGGATAAGTCGAGCAAGGTGAAAAAACCTAATTTGGAGAAATACCTCAACATGGTTTGAATGAGGGAATCTTCTTTCGAAGGTTTTTCAGTAAAAACATCTCAAGGCTGGACAACGAGCATGTGGATATGTTGGCCAAGTCTGCTGCTCAGGGGATCCCCTTGCCTCCCAAAGTGTTTTTGAAGTATTAAAGGCACCTTCGATCGATCTAATGGAAAAGGGTTATCTTAACAGTATCTCCTACACATAGCGAAGAGTGGAGAAGGGAGATTATAAACTTCCTTCGGGGAAATCATCCAATTGATGACGAAGAATACACCAAAAGGATGCAAGCATGAACAAGACCTTAAAAGATCATAGAAGGGGAGTTATACAAAGAAGGTGTTGGTTCGCCTCTACTAAAGTGCACGAGACTGTCTAGAGGCACACTGGACTTGGACACCGGACTGAACACGTAGAGAGAGAGAGAGTGAACATCACCCAAGTCTGTTAGCACACTGGACCTAGGGCTCAGTGGTCAGGAACTGTCACCCCAATAACTAGCTGACATGGAAGACACTAAACCTAGTCTGTTGTTCACAATTGACACACTGGACCAATGTAGTGTGTTGATAAGTCTGACAAACTCCCAACGGCTAAATGACATTGCGACTGACCTGGTTTGGTGCACATTGGTGGCGTACAGGACAGTCCCATGAAATGTGGAAAAGGTGCTAGCCTTCCAACATCTCTTTTGGGCCTAGGGCTCTATGTACCCACCCAACGATCATTCTCAAATGTGGAGAGCTGAGAAACATTGTGTTTGAGTTGTGACTCCATTCCTGAGCTCAAAACACCCAAATGCTTCATAGACCGCTGCATAGGTGCTTTGTAAAGTGCTTATGTTTGTTAGACCACTGCATAGTGATTGCTCTAGGTTTATTACTAGTTGATTAGAGTCAGTTTTGACCACCCATAAACCCCTCAGCTCTTGCATGAATCGTTGTAGTTATACCGAGTGAGATGAGAACCTTGCAAGACCAAACTAACAATGTTTGTGGTGTGGCCACCACCTTGTATCGCAGGGAACGAGGCCCACGACGTTTCTATCGGGAGCTCGACAGTGAAGACAGTAGGGAGCATTCGAGAGAGGCCAAAAGCAGAGCACCACTTGTTTGTGGAGAAGGCACATGGCTATCTATGGAGTTACTTGTCTGAGGTGTTTGGTCCCTCATGTGGGGGTTTTCTTTGTGTTGGGCACCAATGGGGATTAGTAAGAACATTGTGTGGTTCTTGATAGGACTGGGCGTTCGGGTTTACCCGAAATTTCGGGTCGGGTTTTTTGGGTTTTTTATATTTCGGGTTTTCAACAGTAGAACCCGTACTCGTACCCAAACTTTCGGGTACCCGCAATTTCGGGTACGTGCAATTTCGGGTTTGGGTTTGGGTAGAATTCGGGTACCCGGTATTATAAATCATACACAAGATAAGACTACAAGAGTACAAGACATCTATATCACTATATGACAATGGAATCACAAAATATTAGAGTTTAATAACTTGCACAAGTCCACAACGCGCACAAGAAAACTGAGACAAAGTAATCATTAAGTAAAGTAGTAAATTGCTACTGTTCCAAAGCAACGCAACGCAACAGAAATTAAACCCCAGCAGCTTTGTGCTAACTGCTAAGTGCTAACAGCCAACTTGTGCTAACAGCCAACAGAAATTAAACGCTAGTCGCCAACAGCTTTGTCACTTTGTGCTAAATGGTAACGCCCAGTCCTACTCCCAGGCTACAGCCAACACCAAGTCACTAAGACACCAACAGACAACAGTTCATTCAGCCAACACCAAGTCGCCAACAGCTCAATGAAGATCCACGGAAGCCAGTCGCTAACGTGCCCACTGCCCAGGTCCGCAGCTCATTCAGTCGTCAACGAAGATCAACATGCCGAGGTCTACAGTCTGCACTAAAACAGTAGAAATTAAAGCATTAGAGAATAAGTATGAACAGTTGAACAGGCAGTAAACACCAGCTAAAGCAGGCAGCAGACAGCAGGCAGCTAAAGCAGCAGCAGTCAACATATGAACATACCCACTACCCAGAATTAAGCAGCAGCAGCAGTCAACATATGAACATACCCACTACCCAGAATTAAGCAGCAGCAGCAGTCAACATATGAACAACATACCCAGAATTAAGCATGAACAGTTGAACACTATACTAGCTAGATTACCAGCTGCCAGCAGGACAACTAGCAAGGCAGCAACCAAAAAAACAAATGAAGTAAACACTATACCAGCTGCCAGCAGCATGAACTAAGATGTAGATGTTCCAGGGATGGTGTTGCTTCCTGTTCCTGTTCCGGTTGTTGTTGTTGCTTCTTGTTTTCCTTTTCCTTTATCGCCAAATTCTTCTTTTAGTTCTGCAATGAGATGCAGCATTGTCTGGTTCACATATGTTGATATGCAATGAACCATTGAATAATAATGAAAAAATAAGGAATGATATACCTTTTTCTAGCATGGTTAATTCTTCAAGGTTTTCTTCAATATCAATAGGTATTGACCACCTCAACCAATCTTGTGCACATACTAGAGCTTCAAGCATGAATGGAGTAAGGGAGCTGCGGAAGTCATCTAAAATGCGCCCACTTGTGCTAAATGCCGACTCTGATGCTACAGTTGAGATTGGTATAGCAAGCACATCACGGGCCATCTTGGCCAGTATTGGAAATCTCTGCTCAGATGCCTTCCACCATACTAGTAGATCAAGCTTCATTTCTGTGTCCTCAGTTTCTTCAGAAAGATATTTGTCAAGTTCAGACTTAGTGTTGTTGCTTGAACCAATGCCTAGCCTCATCTTCTTAGCAACGATTTCCTTCAGCTTCCCTCCTCTACCTCTACCTTGCTTTGATGTTATTGGGTCACTTACATTAGTTGTATCCTCACTTGAAGAATACATTTTCATATACTCTTCGAACAAATCATGAAGGCAAGTGTTAATTGCTTCCCAAACTAGTTGTCCCCTTTCCTCGCCAAATATCTCTTCAATGGTTATCTTGGTATACAAAGATAGCTTGTATCTTGGATCAAGACAACCAGCAATAAAAATTAGTAAATTCAAGTTCTCCTTCTCCTTTGCCTTCCCCCTCCCCTTCTCCATCTCCTTGTCATGTTCACTGCTATTGTTCCAAAGTCCCCAATATTTGTCAAATTTTTCTTTCATTCTGATTCCCATCAGTGTTTGCAAATCATCTGTACTGTCCATCCATGATTGAATCAATGCATGCACTTCTCCAATTTCATGAAAAAATGTATGTGCAGTGACATGGAGAGTTGTAGAGACACGAACAGTCAGATCATAAAAGTGCTCTAAAAATTCTGCCATCTTCCTTGCGTTTTCCCAATCTATCTCATCAGGATGACCAAAACCACCCCTTCCTTCAGATAGGTCCATAACATAACTCATGTCTTCATCTGCTAGTTTTGTGAACACCTTCTCATACACAATTGCAGATTTAAGCATAATATATGTGGAGTTCCATCTAGTTGGGACATCAGCCTTAAGATATGGATTGTTGGTTAGCTTCTCTTCCTCTATAATTTCCTTAAATTTGAGCATTCTTGAACCACCATTTCTAATGTACTTCACAGCTGCCCTAACACGCTTCACTGATAGGTCTACTTCTTTTAGGCCATCGTGCAAAATTAGATTAACGATGTGAGCTGCACATCTCATGTGCAAGTACTTGCCACTAGCTAGATTAGTGGTACTCAATTGCCTCCTCAAATAACTAATACCGGTATCATTGGCACTTGCATTATCAACAGTTATTGTCATCACTCTCTCCAAACCCCATTCAACCATGCATCTTAGCACATTTTTTCCAATATCATCACCCTTGTGTCCCTTAACCAAGAAGAAACCAATAACTTTTTTATGGAACTTCCAATTATCATCAATAAAGCTAGCAGTCACAGTCATGTAGCTATCTAGTTGCTTAGAAGTCCAACCATCTGTTGTCAAACAAACCCGTTGACAGGAGTCTTTGAAGAATTTCTTTAGCTTAGCTTTCTCCTGGAAGAAACAATGTACTACATCTCTAGTACATGTTCGTCTAGATGGCACTAGAAAGCGAGGGCATGCTTTGGACATAAACTTTCTAAACCCAGGTTTCTCACCAAAGCAAAATGGCAACTCATCCTCTATTACCATCTCGGCAAAAGCAACCCTTAGTGTGTCTTGATCAAACCTCCACGTGCTAACACCTTCATGTTGAGTTGCTTGTAGAGTACCTTGAGATGGATCTTTGTTAAACTTATTTGGATTGCGTTTGCAAGCAACCAAATGCCTCTTCAATGAAGATGTGCCATGACGTCCAGCCTCTGCTTTCATATTTCGATGGCAATATTTGCACTTGGCATGCCTAACGATGTCTTTATCATCTTTTATCTTAATAAAATGTTGCCATACATCTGACCTCGGTGCTATTTCCTTCCTACTCCCATCCTTAGTCAACTCAGGGTCCTCTTGTTTAGCTATTACATTCTGTGACTGAGATGCTGGTGCAACTACATTCTGAATATGTGACGTTTCAGTACAAAGTGCAACTGATTCAACCTCCATATCTGTGTGTTCCTCAATTTCTAGCATATATATGACAATGGAATCACAAAATACTAGAGTTACATACTTACACAGTTACACTACTACCTAATATTAAGCTACAGATACAAGATTCAAGTTACATACCTTCCTGTTCCTGGCTGTGGCTGCTGCGGACTGCTGCCTGCTGGGAGCCTGGGAGGCTGGGACTGCTGTGGAGTGTGGACTGCTGCGGACTGCGCGTGCTGGTGGCCTGGTGCTGCCGTGCCGGAACTGGCGAGTGGCGACTGCGTGCTGCGGCTGCGCCCTACGGCCTGCGCCCTGCGTGTCTGCCGTGCTGCTGGAGGAGAGAGGAGTGGAGGACTCAGCCCCTGCGCGTCTGCGCGCAGCCGCGCAATGCGGTGCCCGCCGCCCGGTGCTGCCGTGCTGGCCGCTGGGGCCTGGGAGCTGGGAGCCTGGGAGCTGGGAGGAGCCGCCGAGCCGGACTGGAGCTTGGAGGTCTGGAGGAGGAGTGGAGGACGCCGTCGGCGGCGGTCGGCCGGTCAGTGGAGGACGCCCTGGGAGCTAGGGTTGTGGGGGGAACTCAGGCGTGGTCGCGTGGGCTGTGAGCCTGTGACGCTGCGCTGTTGCCTGTTGGGCTGCCTAACGGGCTAGCGGGTGAATACCCTCAGCCTGCCTAATTTCGGGTTTAGTGGGTACTTCAGGTACCGTGGGTAAATACCCCAATAGGCCCAAACTTAGTTCGGGTATTCAGTTTTGTTACCCGTTGTAATTGTTCGGGTAACGGGCATCGGGCTAAACGGGTACGGGTTCGGGTATTTAGGGTAACGGGCTTCGGGCTCGGGTTTTATGCCCAGTCCTAGTTCTTGATATCTCGATAAAAAATACTGGTGTGTCAACGGACTCTTGCATATATATCTCAATTAATCTTTCATATTTATGTAACATGCTTTATCTTTCCTAGCTTAGATTATAGGTTAGTTGGTAGGACTGAAATATAAGTTGCATAACTTTACTTTACGATAGAGATAGAAACACTTGCACAAAACTGCTTGTTTGGTTATCCTCGTAGGTTAATTAGAGACTTAGATTAATGTGAAAATTAGAAGTCCTAATTTACTTCCTCTTAGGGCCTGTTTGTTTCATCTTATGGATTATATAACCTAGATTATAATCTGAATTATATAATCTAGTTGATTATAATCTGTATGTAGCTGTTTGGATGACCAGGTTATATAAATAAAGATTATTAATCTTTGAGATACAATGGCAAAGGCAATAATATCCTACGTGTGATTTGGGGGAAAGAAGAAATGGCAGACATTGTAATTTTATGAACATAACTCTCGGTAGTTTGCCAAAAATAATCTCAAATAAGCTACTCTTGAAGAGATTATAAGATTATCATAATCTGGGCTTTAGATTATATAATCTGGACCTATAATATATGTGTTTGTTTACTCGCTGGATTATTTACGTTAGATTATATGATCTGTACATATTATAATCTGAAACAAACATTGCCTAAAATTTAAAATTTCATTATTTAAATATATATTTATAATAAACAGTTGGACCGAAAATTCGCTCTATATAACTTATCCACGTTTGACCTTGTTTGACCTTATTCGTTTACTCTAATTCTATATATATTGATATGGATTAAAATATATTTTAACTTATTATGAATTTAAATCGACTCAACGACCTTCAATATATAAGAATTAACGGTGAAACGAACACTTCGGTCTTCACTCTTCAGTGAGGTGCTCGACCTAATAAAGTTCTAGTGGTCGGATACCTATTGCCAAATAAAAGTCAATAAAGGCGAGCGACAGGTCACCAACTACTGACACGTGACACCTAAATAAAGTCACCAGTGACAGGCCGCCATGGAGTAGTAGAACACCAGCTGCATCAACCTGCAGTGCTCACTGACTTTTTGGTCACCAAGAGGAATTTCAAAGCTCTCCCAAATGCAGCGGTTCCTCTAAATTTATCCCCTATACACAATACACTATATTATTAATATATTTTAAATTAAAATTTTCATTTATATATTTGTCGGGTCTAAAGTAGTACATACATATTAATTATATGTTTAATTTATAATTTAGAGTATAATAAATATTTTAGGGAAAATCGGAGAACACCGTAAATTTAGTGGTGGAAGAGAACCGCTACGACTTTAGTACCACTAAATATTTAGGAAGCGCTTTAGGGGACGCCTGTCGAACAGTTCTTGTCTGTCCATTAATCAACTGAAATGGTCTGACTTGCATCGATCAACCCAATAATTGAGTGTTTGGTTTGGAAGGAGTTGGTCCATCCCAATCTACCGCTGTTTTATTTTTTTGCTTGGGTTAGAAATGAAATATAAGTTCATACATCACTATCTCATAGGGCGTGTTCGGCTGGCTTGTAGCCGACACTGTTGCAGCTGTTTGGACTGCTGCAGCTGCAATCCATAGAGAGAAAAATACTGTAGAAGCCGCAGCCGCAGCCGGATTGCAGCCGCAGCAAGCCGCAGCGAACAGCCTGATAATCTAATAAACAGTAGTACTAGTACGGGTAATCAAGTCGTCTCACCAAAACCGAGAAATAGACTCATGATGATGTATTTGCACGTAGCCTGGTTCATGACTATACATGATGTCAGACTGATTATATGTCAGTTCACTTAAAGGGCAAAAACATCATATTATCCCAATACACTTTGGTTTTGTGCATGAGCATGTTTATGGATTCGATTCGAACCGGTCCGTGTGTATTTTCTTCAATTTGACAACTATTACACTAGCTAGTGGCCATGAAACAAAAAGATGAAAATGAAGACTTATGTCTCCACATCACTAGTTTTGACATATGATCAGATGACAAGCAAACTTTTGAGCAAAGAATAGAACATGACTTTGAACTGGGATATTATTTTTTTCCTTTCAACAAATAATAATACCTTAGGATGAGAAATTAAAAATAGAGGTGTCTTCTCTAGAAATTAAATGAAAAATGGAGTAATAACTATCATACCAGTATTTCAATTGGGCCAAAGATGAGGACAGTGTAGAAACGCTTGATGTAGGAGTCAGCAAGGAAGGCTGCTGGGATGGAGAACATTTGCAGCGCGGCAAAGAAATTGCTCGCCATCGTCGTCGCCCTCGCGACATCCATGTGCATCTCCTCGCGCAGATAGCTTACAAGATTCAGTATACTGGCAATGTTGGCTACGTTGCTGAGCAGCACCAGCGCTGCACGAAAAAGTTAAAACTGTGAGCCGGAACGGAACGGTTGATACACCAGTGAAACGAAACAGGTCACGCTGTATGAATTGTTGGAGTAAACCAAAAAAAAAGCAGGCCGCATGCTAGTACTGCTGACCTACCATGAATGAAAATTGAAGCTCTCACTCCTCCATGCTTCTTGGTGTTCACCGGCCGTCCTCTCCAGTCCACAAGGCCTGATGAACCGCCCATTACTCTCTCTCTCTCTCTCTCTCTCTCTCTCTCTCTCTCTCTCTCTCTCTCTCGCCTCAGTGTGTGCGTGCGCGCACGTCAGTGCGTATGTTTAAAAACATGTCTGAACGGTAGTTTAAAAAGTAAGCTAGCTAGTGCCCAGCGTCAGGAACAAACCATCCTGGCAAAAGATGTCGAACAGTTCAAGGTCAGAGAAACAACACCATCAATGACAAAGACATGGACACAGTGTCCATTGAGGAAACACCAACAAAGACAAAGACCGTGTCTCGATGAAAATTAATTTGTGCTTGTTGAACAATGTCCATAGATGTGCTTCCTACATCGCTACTGCGTATTACATGACATTTATTGACTGGGCTCCTGAAATTAGCTTTTGTAGACCCAGCCAGTAGGGCAAAAAAGTATATGCAAATGTCATCACAGCCGGTCCCACCTGTTGAATCATGAACTTTCGATGACCACTCAAAATATCTGCTACTCACTTTTATCTTTTTTTTCTTTCTATCTTATTTTTTGTCACGTCTTCCAAAGAGATTTAGCAACATTCTAGGTGACCTTGAGGATCCTATAACATCTTCCAAGTGCTCATCCGCGACGATCAACATCAGCTTCACCAGTCACTAGTTCAGTTTTATCTGTCTGCTATGTTTCTAATTGTGTTCATGGTCTTGTGCCGACCACAAGCATGCTAGCCTTTGCTTGTGTATGATCTGGATCTCTTCCGGCATCAACACAATTTTAGAGTATTTTCTATGAAAGAAGTATCAAGGTCCAACCTGCTAACCTTATCTCGAATAGTGATAGATCTAAAGATAGAGAGGATCACACCAGTCCCTTCAATCCTAAGATCAGTAACAAGCTAACGTCGCTTGAAGAGCTTCCTAGTAAGATTGTCAAAATATACAAGCCAAGCTTGATGCCATTGTGAATGCTTTCTTTGAGAGTTTTACTAAACATCAATGGGATAGAGTGATCTAGTTTTATGAACCTAACTTTGGTGATGTTATTACTTCCACATCTACAACACCAGAACTGAAAGTTGATGAAAATGTGACTTGATCCTTATTCCAGTAATGCTAATTATTCTAAGATGTTGCATGATCAAAAGGTTGTTTATGATAATACTCTTGTAGCTACTATAATATGGTTATGGCACATTGTGATAAGATAGAAGGATAGAAAACTGATTATGTTGATTCATGGGTTGAAGAGCATGTTAGACAACCTCAATATAGCATGCCATATAATTATTTTGAAAATCAATGTATTTATTCGTTGTTGGTTACCTATCGAAGCTACTATGAAGAACCACAATAGGGCAACACAATTAAGGTAAAGTCATTGCTTTCCCTCACATTTGAAGGGTTACAAGGTGAGAAGAATTGAAGCTTTGGTGAGAGGGTCGACACATAATGCAACAAGAATGTAGGTTCTCATCTAAATAGTATCATCAAATTATAAGGGTTTATACTTGGATGGTTTTATTTTATTATATGTAAGAGATGGAAGAAGATATAGCATTGTTTAAGAGGCCTTTGGTGTATTGTACCTTCGAAGGCCTCCTGCGCAAGCTTAAACAACGAAAGGTGACTACTCTTGAGAGGTGCTTTCGCACGAAGGTGGCACAGATGCTGGACTACATTCATCCACCCTTATATAGTGGCACTATATAACTATTTATAGGGTCAAGAATACACATGTCTGAGCTTAGAATTAGAGGGATTCCCTTTCCTCTATACACAGACTCTATACAACTTGAGAAGGGTCGTCATCACTTTTGTATGGAAGAAACGTTGTGTACATATCTTTTTCCTTCTTCGTAGCATCCTTGCGTTTAAGTTCGAATGAGATATGTCGTGGTTTCGAAAACTAGGGGGATAATAGATTTGTGTTCGGTGGGAGGTGCAAGGGCAGACTCACTCCAATGGTGAATCACAAGGATCCGAGCTAAGGAGCTGAGGCACAGGGGGTTATACTGGTTCAGGCCATGACCCTGGTCCAGTGTAGTGCTGATCGATGTATTGCTCAAGAGGGTGTTACAACAAATGTGCTTTTGTCACACTCGGTTTTAAGGGCAAATCCGGGTGCGTCTCCTATGTGCACGAAACAAGATCAACACATACAATGACTCAGAGTATCGAGACGAATGTCACAAACTTTGTTACATAATGAAAATGTTAAGGCTGATCAACAAATAATGGTTTAGGCTGAGCATTGCCTTTAATAAGTTGGTCAAAATTTTATTAGCATTTACTAAGTATAAGTGTATACCATCCCAATAAAATAAGAGATCACAATTGATAATAAATCCCACAATGCAATGCATATGACAGATTAAGCTTAATTCCATAAGATAATGATGTGAGAGTCCGGAGTCGCTCTTGACCGAGAGCACAGCTGATATACCAGTTTTACACTCTACAAAGGTTGCGTATCTTTACCCACAAGTCATGTTACCCTTTTGCCAAGGGGCATAGAAATCTCATTCATCTCTACCGAGGAGACGAGGCGGGGCAGCACAACGAGGCCTTTCCAAAGTTCCACTAGTTCGAGAAAACCCTCTACGGATTCAGGAAGAAGGAAGCATAGGAATCCCTCATCCGAAAAGCATTACAGACAGTTCGACATAAGGACCTCTCTATACTTTTTAGCGACATGCTCCTCGCTTGCCCCTTTTGGGTAAGGTAGTCTCTCCCTAGCTTTCCTAATTACTTGGCCAAGGTCGTCCCATTCCACCCTTGTGGTAGCACTATTATTGCAAGTTAAGCTCCATTTTCCAATTAACATTATAATCTTATCATGTACCATAAATAATCAGTAACAATAAATAAGCATGATCATATGTGTTGGGGGCCTTCCTCTTTCGAAGGTCCTTAAAAACATGACTAACCATTTATTTCTTGCATAATGTCGTGTATTACAGGAGCTTCGTCATAAACAAAGGTTCATGATGGGAGTATTCTTCTCCGTCGAAGGTCTTTAATACAAAGATATAGCTTGAAAATGACAATGATGAATGTCGAAGTTATAGCCGAAGAGCAATAGCTTCGGCTTGAAGTGGTGTCGAAGATTAAGCATGATGCTGAGCCGAAGAGGAAAAGACTAGCTAGTCCCTAATGATTTATGTTACAGTTATGAACAAATGTTAAGGTCATAAATGTATTTCTACCCGGGCTGCATCACGTTCCTATAAATAGGTGAATAATACACCCGTAATGTTCACGCTGGATTGTAATCGCTCTCGCGTCAACACCTTCGAACAAGCCGAAGTTATCAATGTAATATATATTCTACTAATTTTCGTATGTTTATCTTGCAATAAATATATGAATCAGTATATGAATGAATAATATTTATGATTTCTATGAATGGTTATTCTTACGAATGATGAAGGTGTGTCCTTCATGACCTTCGTCCAAAGATCGTTATATCCGAGAGGAGATGATGCTTCGAAGGACGAAGGTCCCTAATTTCTAACAATTGTGTTGCCTTGTTCTTGATTCATAGCACTTAAGAACAAGAGACCAACATTGGCGCTCATCTCTGGTGAACACAAATGATCACTTTTGACAATAGCTCAAGCACTCATCTTCGTCATGCCACCGAAGAAGGCAATAGCGCCAGGGGCTACCCTTGCACCACTAGACATCAACC
The DNA here is from genome assembly GCA_029449295.1 of Zea luxurians. NCBI lineage: Eukaryota > Viridiplantae > Streptophyta > Magnoliopsida > Poales > Poaceae > Zea > Zea luxurians. Next base: position 4,988,569 of record JAOPSE010000033.1, read on the forward strand.
AAGAAGGGCTTCCTCTGAGAGAAGCCATAAACCAGAAAAGGAAGGCCATCAGCCCAACACCACAAGAGGAGGAGCTAGACCAAGAGATCAGAGACCTAGAGGCCATCCATCAACAAGTGGAGAGAAAGAGAGAGAAAATGCTTCGGCTAGCTGAACTTTAGAAGAAGATTGATGAAGCTACCGAAGAAATGTGCCATACCACACAAGACAAGCAAGGACGAAGGACACAACAGAGAGAGCTTCATCAAGAAAGCCCAAGCTATGATGATGTATGGTATGATGATTTCCATCATGGTAACTTTACTTTTAATGATGCTTCTCTCTAGTAGCAGAGTTGCAGGCTACCCCATGGCCACCATCCTACAAACCACCACAACTTCCCATGTATGATGGGCATTTCGATCTGAAGCAATTCCTTATGAGCTACGAGGCGACCATATCATCATATGGTGGCAACATTGCCATCATGGCGATGTCCTTCGTCATGGCAGTCAGGAGCGTGGCTCAAACGTAGTATTCCTCCCTTCGGCCGAGAACAATCACGTCATGGTAGAAGCTGAAGGACATGCTGGTAACTAGTTTCCAAGTTTTCCAGACGAAGCCAGTAACTACTTAAGCTCTGTTCCAATGCACACAGGACCATGAGGAATACCTGCAGGTGTATGTCCAAAGGTTTCGGCGTCTCAAGGCCCAGGCACCAACGGTGCCAAATGAGTATTTAGGCTGTGATCAAAGAGCTCCAACCAGGACTGACAACGCAGTATTTCGCCAAGAAGCCACCACAAACTTTGGAGAAGCTTCTATAGAAGATGGACGAGTACATCAGGGCCGACAATGACTTTCGACAGAGAAGGGAAGAAGCATATAGATACTCCGAGATGACCAGGGGCTTCAGAGGAAGACTCCACCCTAGGCATGTCAGGACAATCCATAATCCCAACTCAAGTGACGACAAGGGAAATCACACTCAAGGCCAGCAAAGCTCCCAATCATCAGGGATGCAATAAAGTTCCTACAGGCCACCACCACCAAGAGGCAGAGGAGGTAGAAGCTTCGGTGGAAAATTCAACTCCCAACCAAGAAGGTTGTTCTGTCTATTCTGTGGAGAAGTTAAGGGGCATACAACAAGGACATGCCAAGTCACTATTCAGAAGCAGAAAGAAATAGCTGAAGCCGAAGTATGGCAGAATCAGCCGAAGCAGGTCCTGCATACCGCTTCGTGCTATTCCCCATACATCCTTCTCTGTAGCTTTGTTTAGTAACAAATTGACGGCTTCATCTATTGCTGCGTTTACCACCCTAAATTCATCCAGAATTCACTTTAGCGATGGATCTGTTCTGGGTCATATGGTTCTGGAGGTAGACAAATTTCTACTGTATAAAGAGATTGTTTAGTGACAAAATTACGATGGTAAGGAATAACGAGGACATAGTTTTAAAATAAAAACATGTACCTATACGTCGTTCAAGCTCTGCAGCCTCTTCGGCTTTCTAAGCCTCTTCTTGGGCCTGATGAGCCTGAGAAAGACGTAAGAATAAATTGAGCAAAAAGAGTAAGTTGCAAATATGAAAAGTAAGAATTTATTATCCGGAATGACCACTTCATCTCGGATGATAGCTTCATCTACTATCTCCCTCCCACCATTGAGCCAAACTTTAGGATAAAATTTTCCTCCCAGAGTAATAGCTTCGGCAGAGGGTTCTTTTAAATCTTCAGGTGAAACTGCGAAATCCAGTTGAATTACAGAGCGATGCAAGGGAACAATCCAAAGCCTGAACAGTCAATAGTACTATTCCTAAATCCAAGCATATCTACTGAAGCGCCTAAGGGGCTGAATGGTGCATCTAAAGCTATTTCCAAGGATTTATTATAATTTTACTTTCTATTTCCTTATTTGCTCAAAGATACTAAATGAAGGTATACCCTTTGATATCTTGTAATAAATCTAAGGTTACACCATTGAGTGTAACAAAAATACTGATGAAGCTCCAAAGTCGTTCCTACGGGGATCCAGAGCTCAAAATACCACCTAGTAAAGGTGATGAAGCTTCAAAGTTGTTCCTACGGGGATGCAGAGCTCAAAATACCACCTAGTAAAGGTGAAGAAGCTTCAAAGTCGTTCCTACGGGGATGTAGAGCTCAAAATACCACCTAGTAAAGGTGAAGAAGCTCCAAAGTCGTTCCTACGGGGATGTAGAGCTAAAAGACTCCAAAGACGTTCTCAAGTGAATGCAGAGTCTCCGTATAATGTTTGTACCAAGCATTTTTGCATCATATCATCATACCATTATGCATCATACCATCATACATCATTTCATCTCGCATAAACTAGAAAGGGAGAAGAAGGGAAATTGTTCGCTTTATGTGTAGATGACATAATAGCTCCAAAGATAAAACAGCGAGAAGGATCAAATCTTTTTGTTTCATACATAATTTTTTGTTAAATTAAACAATAATAATTAGAGTGAGCAGAAGGGGAGAACACTATGACTTCAACAGCCTTGTTCCTCAAGTAGTGACAAAAGACTTCAGCTGAACAAGATTTTTCATCATCAAAAGGGCAGAGAACGATCCAACACTTCGACCTAATCAATAGGCGTTCCTTAAGAGACCTTCGGCTCAAAGAACTATTCTTTATGTAGCGTGAAAAGAAGGAAAGGTGTTTTTTTCGCCTCCAGCTCAAAAACGCTATGTAAGATTATTTCACGCTACATAAATAAATATAATATACAGTGCAATCATATACGCAATAGAATTATTTTTGCATACAACAAGCCTCGCATACGAAAGTGTTTTTACATACCTTCTAGACATAAAATTGAAAAACTTTTTACACTAGTCCATTAGTCGTCCTTCAGAACCTTCTCTGCAACTTTGTTCAGTAACAAATTGACGGCTTCGTCTATTGCTGTGTTTACCACCCTAAATCTCTACTACTATATAAGACTCTAATGTAGACCATCCGTGCACCATGATTCTGCCTCCCCCTCGTCATACCGACTTACAGGTAGGTTCTCATGTCAGCGTCGCTTTCCCCTCACCTTTGTGACACTCGTTCCCCAGCAACCATCCCTTCGACGAGACGAAACTCCTAGCGCATCCTTGCCTCACCGCCTTGAGCGCCTCAAGAAATCATCCTCCAAAGCGCTGCCACCACAACTGGCCCCCATGCCAGTTCCCCGCCTCGCCTCTGCCGCGACGCTGGGCAATGAAACCCTAGCGCCAATCTAGTTCCGTCGATCTCGTCTCCTCCATGCGACCACTCGCTGCACCCGTCGACGCTGTTAGATCTGGATGCTCCGACCTCGCTACCACATCTCCCCTTCTGACATGGTCGAGTGGGCATAGGGTGAGCTCCCAAGTCGATGTGGCGGAGATGTCTTCGACGCCGGCGACAACGATGGTGGAGGGGCTAAGGCGCAAGTCGTGGAGGGGCTAAGGCGGTGATGGCGAAGCAGATAGCATAGGCAGTGCGGTCCACCTCCAACCTCCTCTAGCTCATGGACCAATCATCCCCTGCTCAGGTCTTCCGCCTCCTGCCCCCATCTTGTCTTGTTTGGGTCTTGAGTGTTCTGATTGTACGCATGATTTATAGGCGTTTGCTGATCACAAGAACAATGCTTTGCTAAATTTGTGAAAAAATTGACTAAAATTATGTGGTAATTCGTGCATGATGTCTCTCTTTAATATTTAGATTAGAGACAGTAAAGTTAGGAATTTTGATGGATTTACCTTTGCCTTAAAGGTGAAATTATTGTCCAAGTCATGCATGTTATTATCTTCATCTTATACTACATAACCTAGAAATTATTCTTTTGGAGTTTGGCTGGTTCTTCTCGCTCTTGAGCCTGTGAGCGAGCAGTAAATAGTTCTTTTTGGTTGAGGTCACTTTTTTACCGTATACAAAGATGTGCATCTCTCCTAAATGCTCGATAAAAGTAACCTAGAAATTGTAGGGGTTCGACTACCATTGATTAAACAATCACTTTGATTGTCATCTAGCGACTTCCACAATACCGCGCTGAGGTGTCCATGCATATGCAACATGACGTTACAGCTTTAGATGGATCCTCTACTTCAGGCTACAATTACCAACATGCCAATTCACTTATTTAAGGTGTGCTACTAAGTTTATGAGTTGTTTTATAGTTCAGTTTTGTATTTTCAGTGCTACCCATGTCTCTATTTCTCAATCCCTTTTGATTCTTCCTGATTTTTCCTCATACAAATCAATAAAGGTTCAGACAGTTCGACAAATTACCATACTTTAAAGGTTCAGGGCTAGGAACATACAACCCACCTACACAACATCAATATATGCAACTTCAAAACAATATAAAAAGAACATAGAACCAATCTTTAAGCTATACAAGCAAAAGAAAACTATTAGTCATCTCTACTTTATTGCTCTATACAGAAAACATGAAATAGTATTGATGACTCTGTAAGAATATAGAACCATTCTTTAAGCTAACTTGGTCACAACCAGCTTCATATTTTTTCTAGCTATGTACATATTTTGCAAGAGTAATTTCGTTTTTAATGGGATACAATTTCTATAATCTCTACTGCTCTATAAGACTCTAATGTAGACCATATTTGTGCACCATGGTTCTGCCTCCCATCAATCTCAACCGTTCGTGTCCACTGCCCACCCAAGTGTGTCGCCCCGATCGTCCATTCTGCGCGAGACCTAAGGCTCTCGATTCTCCTTCCGCAGTCGCCGCCACCCGCCCACCCTCTCTTCCTCCACGCGATATAGCAACCGCTCCCCCCAACTCGCTTTCTCTCTCACCGCCCCACTTTGTCTGCCACCATGGCATCGGCATCGCGCGCGCTCCTCCTCTCCCGTGCGCTCTAGCCTGGCGCCGCGTACCTTCGCATCACCAGCCTCCTACGCTTGATCGCTGCGGATGTGAGCTGCCTTGCAACCCAGGGAGAGATTGAGGCGATGTGCAATGGGCACGAGGCTGCCACCACGGTGGAAGAGGACGAAGAGCAGGAACCGATGCAGAAGCGGTGGACGGAGAGGAGGGGGCAGGATGGGGAAAACTCAGAAGGTGGGTGGAGCCTCGAGGGCCTGGTGGAGACATTCACGTCGCGGTCGGAGTTGGTGCTAGGAGGCTACCACCAACCTCGAGGACCTCGGCTCGAGGCTTCGCTTCGAGACGGCAGCGCTCTAGGCCACCGCCGCACACGCCGCCCCGATGCTACACGGCGCATTGGAGGCCAGCGCGTCTGCCTCCTCCGATAAAGTCAAGTTCATCGACCAGGCCATCGATGACCTCGATATTGTCGCTGGCCTCCTCTTGAACCTTGTCTCAACCATAAAAAGTAGTAGCTAGCAATATATGCTATAGAGGACTTGTAGCTTTTCCGACATCTTTGTAGTGGAAGTAAACAATCTAACCATACAAAAATGATTACAACGATAAATAATCTAGATGAGTGGCACAAACGATTAACTGTTGTACAATGGTACTGCCTATTCTGAATAAATCTGTGACAATCGTAGTCAAATTTCTACTTAAAAATAACAATGTGCAAGCTATGTTTGTGGCTGTTGTGGAGGTGGGCTTTCCTTGCAGCCAAATGGCTGCATCTAGGGCTGCACACATGCTCAGCTTGGTTCTTTAAATTTTTTCACTATTGTGTAATTTCAATTTGTTTCCTTCATTTGGAAATTGGATTTCCTAAACTTTTGATGGTGACCCATTTATTTCCTAAACAGTTTTAGCTGAAGTATAGTGATTTTTGTAAATCTGATTTAATGAAACTGAATACTTATTTATGAGGGATGTAAATCTGATTTTTGTGATAGTTTAGAATCAAATAGACTTCACTCGATCATGATGATTTCTCATTCAGATATAGGTACAAGTGTAAGTATAGTGATTTAAAGAAACTAAATACTTATTATGTGTATAGCTTAGGAATAGTGGAGATTCTTTTCAAGATTTTGGTGCTAAATATTTTTTTGGTGAATCGTTCAAGTGTGTGTTAGCAAATGACAGATGAAGCGTGTGTGCCACTAAACAACAGCAGCGATTCTGAAACTGTCTTTTTTATTCTTTTATTTTAATCATGAGTTCATCACGAACTATTACCAGTTGCTTGTTGTATTGTCCGCTGCATTCTTTTGTAGGTTACTGTTGCGGGAGTCTTCAGCAAGTCACTCGCCACATGCGCCTTCCAGCAGGTTGGTCAGTTAGCACCTTTGCAAACTTCTAGCTCCCATTTTTTGGGTTTAAGTGGTCGACTGCACCGTGTTTACAGAAACTATAATGCAGACCAGCAATGAAGCATTGCTTGCTCGCTCCTCGACGACCAATGAGACCGAAAAAACTGCTAGAAAAAGGCATGTCTCACTAACTGAAACTATACTTCTTGCGTGAAATATGGCAAGCTTCACATGTGAAAATCTGTAGATTTCACTGAACATATGAACATAATAGCCTTTATTATGTGTCCTGGCTTAGAGTTCCACTCTAATTGTCCACCACAATTGTCTTCTCTGGCTTAGAGTTCCGCTACTCAAGCTTATGTTAGACAGTGATTTCCTGTTGTGAACACGATAGAAGTGGACACTCAATCTGTAAATCTACACTGATCAAATTGTGCGCCTTCTAAGATTTTTCTGAAGTGGTTCCTTGTCTAGACTCTGTAGGATCATTTATTTAAAAGCTACTTACTAATTTATATGAAATCACATGATACATTTTACTCAGAAGAATTTAGTACGTTCATAAGACGTTTTCAATACCCTTTTGTGGACTTGTAAGAGGGTGGCCTGCTGCATAGAACCTGTGGAACTCCCAATTATGTTGCTCTTGAGGTGCTGACCACGACTATGCTTTTAGTTATGTTCTTATTTTCACTCAATAAAGTATTTTGTTCTCATGTCTAGTGCTCTTGTGTCTACTGGTTATAAACAAAAAATGCTATGATGGAGCTAAGGGTGATCTGTGGTTATGTGGAGTGATTTTCTTTGTCCTCATGGCGGGGTACCTCGTATTTAAAGATTCAAACCTGATGTCGCTTTACAAGAAGGTTTGTCAATCTCTACCATGACAACAACTCAAGAAGCACTTAATTTTCCTTCCTTTTTTTAATGGTTGCTTGACACATCCTGTTTTTTCATGCAGATCTTCAAAGTGGATTTCAGTTGCCCATCGTGGTTCTCCACAAGTGCAAATAAGCTCATCAAGAAGATACTTGATCCTAATGCTAACACTATGAGTTCTGTTGTCTGTAGCCATCATTTTTAACTCATTTTGTTCAACATCTTCCATGTTAATAACTATGTACCATCGTTCTATGGCCTGTGTAGATAATAGCTATTGCGGAGCACATTAACAATGAGTGGTTCAAGAAGGTTTATCAGCCTCCCAGATTTGAAACAACAGATGTTAATATGGATGAAACCTTGATATGAATGCGCACAACTTTAGTTGGTCTGTCTGTTTTTAGAGGATTCATCTTTAGATAGGTTAAATATTGTCATAATACTTATCCATATGCAAGTAATGTAGAAATCTTGCCACAACACATTTCTCCAGAACATAAAAGATAAGAGGGCTATATTTGTGAGCTAAAATAATTTTGATAGTCACAACTCATCATCTCCTTTTGATAGGCTTAGGATCTCCTTTTTATAATTTTTTATCTTGTAATGCAAAATTGTTCTATGGAGCCCATGGTACATCATCATATCATGTAATACCAACTTAGGATTTACCTATTTCGGTTAACAGTGACATTGAGCCAAAATTTGGTTGTTCGAAATGGTTATGATTGTTGAGTTGATTCTTGATAGCATTACTAAACAATAACCTATGTGTGCACAAGTGTCGCCCGTTGCAATGCACGGGCATATACCTAGTGTTGGGGGCCTTCGTCCTCCGAAGGTCCTCAAAAACATGATTTGACAATGTTTTCCAAGTGGATTATGTGAACAGGTATCTTCGGTCTCAGGATTATAAAGCACGGTTAGGACGAAGCCTGGACCAGACGAAGGGCGAGCTGATTACCAAGCTCTACGAAGGTGCACAGCCGAAGCTGTGTGCAAGGAAGTTTCGTCACGATAGCGGAAAGGGAACCGACTTAAAGATGAAAAGACTACGTAGGCCTCGACAGATTTCCATAAGTCATTAACAAATGTAATGGACATGGATGTAATTTTACGTGGGCTGCGTCCCGCGTCTATAAATAGATGAACAGTACTCCCGTACTGTTCACGCTGACTTGGCATTCGCTTTTGCGTCACGCTTGTACTTTCTACCTTCTCCCAGGACCGAAGGTATTTTTGTAATTTGAAATCATTTCTATTTTTCCATGTTAATAAAATAGAAATGATTTTATGATGATGTCTAAATTATATTCCATGTTTTATATGAATCCTTCGTCATTATTTGTTATATTTACGAAGGTATGTTTCTTATGACCTTCGTCCGAAACTCATTATTCCCGAAGGGGCATAATGTCTCGAAGGACGAAGGGCTTTAGCACTTAACACTTTTTATGTTGCCTTGTTCTTAATTCGAAGCATTTGAGAACAAGCCCCCAACACCTAGTTCATCCAGAATTCCCTTTAGCGATGGATCTGTTCAGGGTCATATGGTTCTGGAGGTGGAGAAATTTCTGCTGCATAAAGAGATTATTTAGTGATAAAATTACGATGGTAAGGAATAACGAGGACATAGTTTAAAAATAAAAACATGTACCTATATGTCGTTCAAGCTCTGCAGCCTCTTTGGCTTTCTTAGCCTCTTCCTGAGCCCGATGATCCTGAGAAAGATGTAAGAATAAATTGAGCATAAATAGTAAGTTGCAAATACGAAAAGTAAGAATTTATTATCTGGAATGACCTCTTCATCTCGTTTGATAGCTTCATCTACTATCTCCCTCCCACCATTGAGCCAAACTACAGAATAAAATTTTCCTCCCAGAGTAATAGCTTCGACAGAGGGTTCTTTTAAATCTTCAGCTGAAACTGCAAAATTCGGTTGAATTACAACCTTCGCATGTTCGCAGCCAGCCTTCTCAAGCAGTGACACTGCTCCGCAAGCCCCTGCACAGGCACAGAAATCACCTCGACCAGCGAGGACTTCGTCAAAATCCTTGACTTCGCACTTTATCCATCTAATGACCCCTTCGGCATCGTCGTGAATTAAATTTTGATCATTTGAGAATGCACCAACTTTAGCAAACATATTCCTTAGTTTATCACAACATTGCATAGCAACAGAAAAACCTTCTTCTTTTGATAGCTGAAGCTCTTCAGCAATCTTTTGGACTCTATTCCGTTCAGCTTCAGCTATTTTTTGTTTTTCTTTTTCAACTTCCAAATTTTCGTTGAACTCATCAAGCTTTCCTTCTAGCCTTGATACTTTAGATTTATGTAGCTCTATCTGGGCTGACAGTGCATATTCTATCATAGCAATACGTTTTGAATCAGCTGTTGGGGCGAAGGCGAACACTCCTCCCCCTTGCTCGTCGATTTCTACATCAACGTTTCCATAGGCCTAAGGCCATGCCAGCCAGCTCTGTCGACCTGACCGCGGATGTCGTCCATGCGAAGGCCCAAGCGTCCCCTTCGCTCCGACAAGCGGAGGCGAAGACCATCAATGAATTCAAGGACCGGATGACCGAGGCCACGAAGACCACAAGGCTTTTTCTCTCTCGGTGCGAAAAGGGGCCCGTGTGCAATTCAGCCCATGTCGTAGGGCCCGACCCACAGATTTCCCGGTGAGCAGAGCGGGTTGGGCCACGTCTGTAATAAAGTATGATATAATGACACGCTGTAACCCCCTACGAGGGAATATTCTGGGGATAAACTAGGTAACTGAGGGCCTAATTGTCCTTGACAGGGTCGGGCGGTCCCTCTGTTACCTATAAATACCCCCGCACTATGCCAAAGCGGGGGACGGAGATAAACATTGTTTCCCTAATACACTGTGTTTATCTGCATCAAATTGTTTCCCATTCTTCCACTGTTTGAGCTTGGCTAATCGTGAGTTAGCGAGTTCCAACATTAGCTTTCTTTTCTTATTCTAGATTTGTAACTAATGAACCTTCTTTGGAAAACTTAGTTAATTCAGCCTGGCTCTCTTTCAGCTTGCTGACCAAGAAAAGCAGAATTTTATCTTTTCCAATAGCTTAATGCTGAAGGGTTATAACTTTGGAACGTAAGTTTACAAAGGCTATTCGAGCCCTTTCATCTTCGGCATCCTTCTGTGCTTTCAAAGCCTTACTTAGAATAAGCCCTTGGCAGTAACAAAAGAAAACGAGTAAATAATATAGAGAAATACCTGAGAAATCAACAAAGATAAAAGAGAAAATTGAATACAAACCTTTAAATTATTGTATGCGAGGCAATTCGCAAGATGATCCTTTGGCATTGCGGATAGTCCAAGCTCAAGCTTCGGATAACCCATATTGTCCATCTTCTCTCGACATACATCGACAATATAGGTAATCATCTTCATCATTGCCCCCGTAAACTAAGGAGCCTCGAGGATACCTCAGGTCTTTAGCATAATGTTGCACTTCGACAATTTGTTCTTTAGTCATTTGTTTCCCCGAAGCATGGCGAATAATGTATTCAAGATCTTCAAGTGACTCCACTTTAGGTGTTGGTAGAGCTAATTTCTCTGGTAGGCTCTCAGATTTTTGTTTTGTTGAAAGAGACTTCGAAGGTCTAGCCTTGTCCAAATCCGAAGAAATTTCTACATTAACAGTCATCTTCGTTTCATCAACTTTGTCCTTGGAAACCTTCGAGGATGCAAGTGTCGCTATCTTCGAAGGCCTCAAAACAACTTCTAGCACGTTGGCCATTCTTGTGCCTTTCTTAGGAGTTCCTGCTAGAGCGGGAGCTACCTTCGGCACCTCTTGTACCTTTGGTTGTTCTTCCCCATAGCTCCCTGCTGGTGTTGTCTTCCATCCCACAACCCTTTCTGAGTAGTATGACTTCGATTGATGGGTTAGAACTTTCGCTTTCTTTTGCTTCGATGTGGTGGAGGAGGTTGTTACTGCAGTTTTCCTTTTCACTCTTTTTTCCGGGTAGAAAATCTATAGTCAGGATAGACAAATCCAATGACATAAAAACCCTATTTAACCTCCTTTTCCCTCGGGCACCAAAGGTAGTATTCAAAGCTTCGTCTTCAGCCTTGGTGTAAACCCCCAACAACTCTTCACTTGTCGCCTCAATGGCCTCAAGTCATTCATCATCTAGCTCGCCAAATTGATTCCTATAGCAATAAGTATACCTTAGGTAAACCAGGCCACCTTCGTTCGAGCTAGGGTCGGTTTCCTTTGACATTTCCCACTCGCTAACAAGGGGCCATACCTTGAAAGCTATATGCTCCTGAACCAAATCCCTGGTACCGATGTAACTGCACACGGTGTTGAAGGCCATGAGGCATGCTTGAACTATTCAGTATTCACAATGGTAGGCCTCTTAATGCTGAAACATGACTGTATGGACCATTGCTTCATCCATGATCCTAGCCATTTTTTTGAAAGGTTGGAACAGGTTGCCTCGCGTTAGAGCAGTATATGTAGGAGTAGCAGCCGAAGTTTTTGTGATGTTGCTCTTTTCCAGTTGCCTTCGTCTGATAAGAGAGTTCATGAATATTGCTGAAGCAATCAGCATCTGGTTCTAGTCCTTGGCTTCTCATCGCCTAGATAAAAACTCCAACCTTAACCAAAGCTTTAGGAGTAAGCTGGTGAAGAAATATTTCAAACCCCTTCAGAACTTCGACTAACAGCTTATGTAGGGGAAAACACAACCCCAACCTTAATAAAACTTCGAAAAACCACTACTTCGTCTACCTCAGGAAGAGGAATAGTGTTCTCTCTTTCGGCTCTCACTATGGATATATCATGAAAATACTTGCCCTTCATTGTCTCAATATGTCCTTTTTGACAGTAGATTTTCTGAAGATAACATGGCTTTGTCTCCAGGGCCGATCCTTGACGTCATCTGCACCACTGTCAACATCAAAATCATCATTGTCCTCAGAATCTTCAGACAACCTAGCAAGAATTTCATTGGTTATTTTCTCAACATTGGTCCTTTCCATATCCTCGTAAAACCCAACTAATGCAGGATCTTTGCTCCTCTTATCTTCGGCCATCTCGGCTCTGACTAAGCAAGGATTGGAAGCTAGAAAACGAAAGCAATTGCAATAGCTCAAAAAAACCAATGTAAGTAGGTGGCACAATAAATGTTTTATCATGTCCTCATATTTATATACAAAAAAACCACTGCAAAGTGGCCCCCACAACTCATAAAGTTTTGCTATTCTAGCGAAGGGAAGGTGTTTTTACGGACCTTCGGTATAAGGCCTTTGTTCATTTTACAGTCTGAGTTTGTTACAAGGAAATAAACTAATACTACGAGGGGCTACTATTGGGGGCCTTCGTCTGTCGAAGGTCCTCAAAAACATGAAACCATTGGTTATCGACATGTTGTCAAGTATTGTAGGAGCTTCGGTAGCAGAACACCTTCGATGCAGAATGACAAAGGGGCGAAGAAGCTAGCTTTTTAATAATAACACAAGGAGACAATGTAAGGAGAAGGCGTCGTCTAGAATGCCAAAAACAAAAGATCCATGTATTATTTGTAAATTCTGTGTGCAGTTCTTGTGGGTATAAATGTATTTTTGTACAAAGTTGTATGACTCCCTATAAATAGATGAACAGTGCCCTGCATAAAGTACCTTTTGGTGGACTAGATAATCTCTTTGTGTAATCCATTCCCCAGAACATCTTCGTTCTAACTAAATTTGTAGAACCGAAGGTATGATTGTAACTTCATTATACGAAAGGGGAGAAATGTGATATTGAAATATCTAAGATGAGTTATCATGTTTAACTTCTTCACATTCCTTATATACTTATCTACATACTTTTTCATGATTTATTCGATTATAATCATAACCTTCGTTTTCGGAGGAGATATTTCGAAAGGATAGTTACTCGAGGAGAAAGGTTGAATATCTTTTTAAAATTGTGTTGCCTTGTTTTCGATTGTGTATAGCAATTGAGGACAAGTGACCAACAGAAGCACACTCTGCCTCCTCCTTGCACTGGGCTGCCTAGTTGTTTTGATTAGCTGCTGGGGCACGAAGGCGATGTGACTGATTGCTTTGCCTCTGGTACTAATTTCCTCCTGATTGGTTGTTCTGACGGTACTGCTATAGCTGCTTATACTACCTATGAGTATGCTACGGGTTCTGACGCTGGATCTGCTGCTCATATCCTTGTGGGTGGCCATGCTTGTATTGTTGGGGTGAACTGCCTTAGAAATGGGGGCGACTGTTGCTTCCGGACTGAGATCCACTCATCTTGCGCTTTCGGTCTTCCATATCCTTATGCTTTATTTCAGTCATGATTGCTCTGTCAATCAGATGTTGGAAGGTGGGGAAAGTGTTATTCATCAGCTAGTAATGCAGGGGATCAACTGGACCTCTCATGAACTTGTCTGCCTTTATGTGTTGGTGTTGACATCTTCAGGTGCATAATGAGACAATTGCAGAAATCTGTCCCTGTACTCGCTGACAGACATGGGTCCCTGCTTCAGTGCCAGGAACTCCTACTTCACTATCATTAGGCCTTCTGGAAGATGATACCGATGAAAATTGTCTCTAAATTCTCCCTAAAAGTCACCTAGAGGGGGGGTGAATAGGCGAAAACTGAAATTTACAAACTTTAAGCACAACTACAAGCCGGGGTTAGCGTTAGAAATAAAATCGAGTCCAAAAGAGATAGCGAAAACAAATCAACCAAGAAATAAAGCGAGTGACACGGTGATTTGTTTTACCGTGGTTCGATTCTTGCAAACCTACTCCCCGTTGAGGTGGTCACAAAGACCGGGTCTCTTTCAACCCTTTCCCTCTTTCAAACGGTCAACTAGACCAAGTGAGCTTTCTCCTTAATCAAACGGGTCACTTAGACCCCTCACAAGGACCACCACACAATTGGTGTCTCTTGCTTTGATTACAAGTGATTGAAGAACAAGAATGGGGAAGAACAAAGCGATCCAAGAACTAGAGCTCAAAGAACACAAGCAAAACTCTCTCTCTAGTCACTATTTATTTGGAGTGGATTTGGGATATGGAGAGGCTTTAATTCTATTGAATTGTGTCTTGTATTGATTGCATTAGCTCTTGTATTGAATGAGATGTCTGAAAAACTTGGATGCTTGAAGTGGTGGTGGTTGGGGGGTATTTATAGCCCCAACCATTAAACCAACCGTTGGGGAGGCTGTCTGTCGATGGGCGCACCGGACAGTCCGGTGCGCCACCGGACACTGTCCGGTACGCTAGCCACATCACCCAACCATTAGGGTTCTGACGGTTTCGACCGTTGGAGCTCTGACAACTTGGGGCACCGGACAGTCCGGTGCTACACTGGACAGGCACTGTTCACTGTCCTGTGCGCCTTCTGGCGCTGCTCTGACTCTGCGTGAATTGTTCGCTTACTGTTCACGTTTGCAGGCGACCGTTGGAGTCGACCGTTGCGCTTCTGAGCCGTTTCTCCGCTGGCACACCGAACGGTCCAGTGGCACACCGGACAGTCAAGTGAATTATAGCGGAGCGGCTCTCTAGAAACCCGAAGGTGAAGAGTTCAGCCTGTACAGTCCCTAGTGCACCGGACACTGTCCGGTGCGCCAGACCAGGGTTCTCTTTGATTTCTTTTGCTCCTTTCTTTTGAACCCTAACTTTGATCTTTTTATTGGTTTGTGTTGAACCTTTGGCACCTGCAGAATATATAATCTAGAGCAAACTAGTTAGTCCAATTATTTGTGTTGGGCATTTCAACCACCTAAATCATTTAGGAAAAGGTTTGACCCTATTTCCCTTTCAATCTCCCCCTTTTTGGTGATTGATGCCAACACAAACCAAAGCAAATATATAAGTCCAGATTTGAACTAGTTTGCATTAGGCAATTGCAAAGGTTGCTTGGAATTAAACCAATTTATATTTACACTTAGATATGCATGAATTGCTTTCTTTCTTTAACATTTTGGACCACATTTGCACCACTTGTTTTGTTTTTGCAAATCTTCTTGGAAATTCTTTTCAAAGTCTTTTTGTAAATAGTCGAAGGTGTATGAATGAGATTTCAAGAAGCATTTTCAAGATTTGAAATTTTCTCCCCCTATTTCAAATGCTTTTCCTTTGACTAAAACAAAACTCCCCCTGAATGAAATTCTCCTCTTAGTGTTCAAGAGGGTGTTACCAATTGAAAAATCCTCCTTTAAATATATCAATATAGATACCAATTGAGATATAATTTCTAGAGGAATACTAATTTGAAAGATACAAATTGAAAACTTTATTTCAAAAATCTTGAAATTGGTGTGGTGGTGCGGTCCTTTTGCTTTGGGCTTAATATTTCTCCCCCTTTGGCATTAATCGCCAAAAACGGAATCTTTTGAGAGCCCTTCTACTTTCTCCCCTAATGGTACAAATGAACATGAGTGAAGATTATACCAAAGTGGAGAGCGGTGTGGAGTGACGGCGAAGGGTAAATAATACCGATAGAGTGGAGTGGAAGCCTTGTCTTCGCCGAAGACTCCATTTCCCTTTCAATCTATGACTTAGCATAGGAATAAACTTGAAAACACATTAGTCGTAGACATAAAAGGGATGATCAAAGGTACATAAATGAGCTATGTGTGCAAAGTATCAATCTAAGTTTCGAGAATCAAGAATGTTTAGCTCATTCCTATGTTTGGTAAAGGTTTTCTCATCTAATGGTTTGGTAAAGATATCGGCTAGTTGTTCTTTGGTGCTAACATAAGCAATCTCAATATCCCCCCTTTGTTGGTGATCCCTCAAAAAGTGATACCGAATGGCTATATGCTTAGTGCGGCTGTGTTCAACGGGATTATCCGCCATGCGGATTGCACTCTCATTATCACATAGGAGAGGGACTTTGCTCAATTTGTAGCCGTAGTCCCTGAGGGTTTGCCTCAACTAAAGCAATTGTGCGCAACAATGGCCTACGATAATATACTCGGCTTCGGCGGTAGAAAGAGCTACTGAATTTTGTTTCTTTGAAGCCCAAGACACTAGGGATCTTCCCAAAAACTGACAAGTCCCTGATGTGCTCTTTCTATCAATTTTACACCCTGCCCAATCAGCATCTGAATATCCTATTAAATCAAAGGTGGATCCCTTGGGGTACCAAGGACCAAACTTAGGTGTATGAACTAAATATCTCAAGATTCTTTTCACGGCCCTAAGGTGAACTTCCTTAGGATTGGCTTGGAACCTTGCACACATGCATACGAAAAGCATAATATCCGGTCGAGATGCACATAAATAGAGTAGAGATCCTATCATCGACCAGTATACCTTTTGATCTACGGATTTACCTCCCATGTCGAGGTCGAGATGCCCATTGGTTCCCATGGGTGTCTTGATGGGCTTGGCATCCTTCATTCCAAACTTGGTAAGTATATCTTCAAAGCCAGGAGGTTGCTCAACATAGACCTCTTCCTTGATTGGTTGTCACACCCGGTTTTGGAAGGTAAACCGAATGCGGATCATGTACGTGCCAGGATCAGAACTCATGTACACAGCGATTACATAATTGGACATCATCACACAATGCTTGGATTAAATAGCAGAAAGGTACTTAGTTATATCAAGATGTCTGAGACATCCACAGAGTCTATGACATAAACATAGTCTTTAACAATAACATCAAAGCGCGGATTATCGAAACGTAGAATGTAAGCCTACACAGGAAGCTGACTGGGGGTTTGCCACTAAGATAAACTAGAACTCATCGTATTCCTGGAACTCCTCGAAGTCATCCATGTTGCCAGCATCACCTCCTGAGCACTGGGTACACTTGGGACAACCTGGGGTGGGGGTGGTGTGTAAAGCAAGGGTGAGTACACATCAACGTACTCAACAAATGTCCCGTTTATCTAAAGTGGACTAGCAATATATGGAGTTTGAGGTCAAGCAGATGCTTTTAGTTGGTCAAGTATTTATTACTATTAGTAGAGCCAAGTTTTAGTAATAAACCCAGCTATTACCCAGTAGTACTCCCTCAAAAGAGGAAATACCAGAGATCAGATTTTATAACATCGTTATTAATCATCATCATAAAAGTAAAGTTCTTCTAATCAAAGAGGATCTCAAGGCTGCTCTTAACCGTGAGCTCAGCTGATATACCAGTTTTTAACACTCTGCAGAGGTTGTACACTTTACCATCAAGTCGTGATCCCTTCCAGCCTGGGTTGTACAGACCCAATCTTCACTACCAAGGTGAATGGCTAGGGATACACTACGTAGCCTTTACAAAGACTCCCCTGGTGCATAGCTGCTCGTTAGATTTTGCCATTCGTACAAACGCAGTACACCTCACCAAGGTGGGTGATTAACAAAACTAAATAGAAAGAACCTCTGCACCCCAACCTTGGCAGAGCGGGCACTACGCCCCGGCCCCCATTGACGGCCCTCCGGCAAAGCCAACTACACCCCCACGTTCATCTAATTAATCAGCTAAGGGCATCCTATTCCACCCTCATGGTTGTACTGTTATCCTGGGTGGTCACTCCATGAACAGCTCCTTACGGAGAGGTACTCAGGAAAAAGGCCTGAGCTCCCTAAGGTATCACAAGATTATCCACATAATCAGGATAACAATATCGTATCATAAATATTCACAACATGTTTATTGATTAAGTTAAAGCAATAGCAACATGCTAACCACGATAACCCAAAAGGGTAAACAAGGATAAGTGAAATATAGACTAGTCAATCCTTAGGTTTCATAAAGTAATGCGGGACAGTGAATCATAAAGTATGTAGGACATAATAGGTCAGAGGACACTTGCCTTCACCAGGTTGTTGCTCAGGGAGGTCTCCAACAACACACTCAGGAACCTCGGACTGCTCGTTGTCTAAATAAAGCGAGCATGCATTCAATACATTTGGAAAGTACAAATGAAGATCACACCAAACATGTACAAACATTGGAACACATCTTAAAAAGACACAATACTACATAAGGGATAATGGATTCAAAGTATAACATAAACTATAACCTACATTAACTTTGTTTGAAAATAGATTACTATTTCTCCTAAGTGTTATTTACAAGTACAAAATCATATATCAACATATTTTATTGTGACCTAAAATTTAGAATAGAGATGAACTTATTTAATACATTTTATTAATCTCACAAGTTTAAACAAGTTTAAATCTCTAAGGTTCTCCTTTATTTATTTATTAAGTAAATAAAACATACATCTACATTAGTTCATATTCAATCCTAAAAATTTAGAATGTGCAGACAGTGAGTGAGACCATTTTATTTAAACAGAGAATAATTCTATGAACATTTTGCAATTTGAATCACTAAATTTGGAGTTCATATGCAAAAGTTATGAAATAAACAAGTTTGGGAATTCAAAATATGAAATTAGGGCTAATTATGTGATTAAATAAAAGTCCAAGGGTCTAATTAAAACAAACCAAGGAACTATGCGCTAAAACAGAGGACGGCGGGTTGATTTCCTGAAACTAGGGGGTTTCTTAAGCAAAACAGCCACGCGAAGGGGTATCGGGCTCCCTCAACCGTTGGATCAGAAACCGACGACTGAGATTAGATCGCGCGGGTGCACGCTGAGAAGCGGGGCCAGGGGCATCAGCGGCAGAGGGGGAGAGCACGCTGACCGAGCGAGCCCAGCGCCAGAGGGTTTGGGCGCTAACTGGTGGGCCACGGCGTCAGGGCGCGCGGGCGCGAAGCGGTATCCTGGGGTCTGGGCTGTTTGATCAAGATCGGACAGAGGGGGTCCGAGGGGGTCCGAGCCGTTCGATCAAGATCGGACGGAGGGGGGTCCGAGGGGGTCCGAGACGTTCGATGAGGATCGGACTGGGGAAATCAGACCTGGGAAACCGAAATGCGCGAAGCGGCGCCGCTCCTCTCCGCAGCGGTGAGGTCGCCGGAGTTGAGGCAGGCACGAGCTAGGGTGGCTCCGGGGTCGCCAGAGTTGGGCAGAGAGGAAGAGGGTGTCACGGCGAACTCAATGGCGGAGAAGAGGCCATGAATCCATGGGCAGAGAGGGGAGAACGGCGGTGAGAAGGCCTCAGGCGGGCCAGAGAAACTCCGGTGAGCGATTCCGACCACGGGGAGGGGACTTAAGGCGCGCTAAGGCCTGGGCTAGCTTCAGCGGAGGCAGGGGTGACACAGGGAACTACTCCGGTGAACTAGACTGGGCTAAATCGTCCGGCCACCGTGCGAGCATGGCAGACCGCCGCGACCGAGCACTGGGAAGGTGAAATTGGCCGAACACAGGGTGCAATAGAGGAAATTGGGCACGGGGACAGATGTCTCACCTCGGGGCAGAGCTCAGGGAGGCTTGGAGCAGTCTCTGGCGAGCTGGATGGCCGGGAATGCAGGCGCGGGTCTCCGGCAGCGGCTGGAGGCGAGGGCAGGGCACGAGATAGGGTGAAGCTGAGCGAAATGAGGCGAGGCGTGTGCGTGGGGCACTGGCGGGGCTCTAAAAAGGGAGCTGGGCACGTGGACGGGCATCGTGGCCGAGAAACCCGGCGACGTGCACGAGTGCGCACTCGCCAGTCCACGGCGAGAGCGAGGAAGGCAGAATTGACAAGGCAGGCCCACGGCGCAGAGAGAGAAGAAAGGGGTGCGCGGGGCAACGACTCGGCGGCTGGCGATCTGGGACGACGAGACAGAGAGAGAGAGAGAGAGAGAGCGAACGGGCGAAGGAAACTGGCGCCGATAGGTTGGCCCCACTGGGCAGAGAGTGAGAGAGAGAGAGCGCGCGCGAGAGGAAAATTATCACTGACGGGCGGGGTCCGCCTATCAGGCGGCACAGGCGCGCGGCCTGGCTGGGCTTAGTGGGCTGACTGTGTTGCTTTCTCTTTTCCTTTTTCTCTGGGTTTTCTAATTCCTTTTCTATTTCTTTTTCTATAGGGTTTTCAAATCCAAATTCAAACTAGGTTTCAAATTCAAATAAATTCAAACTTGTGCAGCACTTCAAAGAATATTTTTAAGCTCGGCATGATGCAACATGTCATGACTCATAAGGTTTTAGCAAAAATAAATAATTAACCTCCACTAGTTTAAGCTATTTCTAATAAAAAGGAAAAAGGGAGAGAGGATCTAGAGAGAGAGAGAAAGCCTAGAGTGAGAAAAGGAAGAGTAACACATGATTTTGGGTGATAATTAGAAAGAAATTTTATACCCCCAAAATCAGGGTGTTACAGACCTATCCTCCTTAAAAGAATCTCGCCCTCGAGATTCAGGGGTGGCTAGAAAAGAGCTAAGGTACTTGGCTTTCAAATCATCTTCTCTTTCCCAGGTTGCTTCTTCTTCTGAGTGGTGACCCCATTTGACTCTGCACATCGTGATGGTACTTCTCCGAGTGACCCGGTCTGCTGTCTCCAGAATTTGAGTTGGCTTCTTAATATAAGTCAGATCTTCTTGAACTTCAAGATCCTCTACTGGCAACTGCTCTTCTGGCACTCTCAAGCATTTCTTCAACTGAGACACATGGAACACATCGTGCATAGCGGACAGATTCTCCGATAAGCTGAGTTGATAAGCCACTTCTCTGCGTCTTGCTTGAATCTGATACGGCCCAATATAGCGAGGTGCCAACTTGCCTTTGACTCCAAACCTCTTGGTTCCTCTGATGGGCGACACTTTCAAGTAGACATAGTCTCCCACTTCAAAACTGAGTTCTCTTATTCGAGTGTCAGCATAACTTCACTATCTGGACTGCGCTGCCTTTAGATTCTCTCGGACCATTCTAATGTTCTCTTCGGCTTCAAGCAAAATATCTAGACCGAAAACCTGTCTTTCACCTGGTTGATCCCAATGCAATGGAGTTCTGCAATTCCTCCCATAGAGCGCTTCGAATGGTGACATCTTTAGACTGGTTTGGTAGCTGTTGTTGTAAGAGAATTCTGCATATGGTAATCTCTTGTCCCAACCTATCTTGTCTTGCAAAGCACAAGCCCTCAACATATCCTCCAGAATCTGATTAGTTCTCTCTGTTTGACCATCTGTCTGTTGGTGGTAAGCTGAGTTGAACTTCAAGTGTGTGCCCAAAGCTTCATGCAACTACTGCCAAAAATGAGAGAAGAACTGGGTGCCTCTATCTAATACTATCTTCTTCGGAACGCCATGCAAGCACACAATCTGAGCCATGTATAGTTCGGCTAACACTGCACTGTTCTAGGTGGTCTTGACAGGTATGAAATGGGTTGCCTTTGTCAAACGGTCCACTACTACCCAGATGGAGTCATAACCAGTACAAGTGCGGGGCAAACCGACTATGAAATCCATTCTGATCTCATCCCATTTCCACTAAGGAATCTGCAACGGTTGCAACAAACCTGCAGGTCTCTGATGTTCTGCTTTAATCCTCTGACAACTGTCACATACAGCCACATACTCTGCTATTTCCCTTTTCATACCGTACCACCAAAATCTTTTCTTCATGTCTTGGTACATCTTCTCACTACTAGGGTGTATAGAGTATGCTGTCTCATGAGCTTCCTTGAGAATCAATTCCCGGATCGATTTGATATCGGGAACACACAATCTATCCTTGAACCATACCACTCCTTCTGCATCTTCACAGAAATCCTTGCCTTTCCCATCTATGATCAGCTGCCAGATCTCATTGATCTTCTCATCATCCTTCTGACCTCTCTCCTGATGTCTTGCTCTAGAGTGGGTTCCAACTCAATTGTCACTCCTTGGGTGTTGTTCAGAAATACGAGACTCAATCTGTCGAACTCCTTCGCTAGCTCATACGGCATCTGGTAAGCGACCAACATATTGACTTGACTTTTTCTACTAAGAGCATCTGCAACCACATTTGCTTTGCCTAGGTGATAATGAATCTCCAGCTCATAATCTTTGATTAATTCTAGCCATATTTGATGCCTCATGTTTAACTCTGACTGAGTGAATATGTACTTGAGGCTCTTGTGGTCCGTGTAGATATCACACTTCTGCCCATAAAGGTAATGCCTCCAGGTCTTTAACGCATGAACCATGGCTGCTAATTCCAGATCATGAGTAGGATAATTTTTCTCATGAATCTTCAACTGTCGGGACGAGTATGCCACTACTCTCCCTTCCTGCATCAACACACATCCCAGTCCGGTGTACGAAGCATCGCAATACACTGAGAATGGCTTGTGAACATCTGGCAGAATCAGTACTGGTGCCGTTGTCAACTTCTCTTTCAATGTCTCAAAGGACTTCTGGCATGTTGGAGTCCACTTGAACTCAACCTTCTTTGCCATCAATGCTGTCATTGGTCTGGCAATCTTGGAGAAACCTTCAATGAAACGCCAATAATAACTAGCCATTCCGATGAAATTCTTGATTCCTCGGACATCTTTTAGTGCTTTCCAGTCCAAGATAGTTGTTACCTTCTTCGGATCTACAGCCAATCCTTCTCGGTTTATAATGTGACCCAAGAATAGGACTTCACTGATCCAGAATTCGCACTTGCTAAGCTTGGTGTACAGCTGACAATCTCGTAGCCTCTGAAGTACTTTTCTCAAATGCTCCTCATGCTCTTGCTCATTCTGGGAATATATAAGAATATCATCAATGAACACCACTACGAACTTGTCGAGGTAGTCCATGAACACACTATTTATCAAGTACATGAAGTACACTGGTGCATTCATCAAACCGAATGACATAACCGTGAACTCATACAGTCCATACTTGGTGATGAATGCTGTCTTCGGTATATCCGAAGGTCGGATTCTAAGTTGATGGTAACCTGACCTCAGATCTATCTTTGAGGACACACTGGCTTCTCTCAATTGATCGAATAAATCTTCAATTCTGGGCAGGGGGTACTTGTTCTTCACAGTAACCTCATTCAAGGATTTGTAATCGATGCACATCCTCTTCATGCCATCCTTCTTCTCCACAAACAACACTGGGGCTGCCCAAGGCGAGGTACTCGGTCTGATATAACCTTTCTCCGACAACTCATCAATCTGCTTCTTGAGTTCCACCAACTCTGGTCCGGACACTCGATAGGCTCTCTTGGAAATAGGGGCAGTGTCTGGAATAAGATCTATGGCAAATTCAACCTTCCTTTCAGGTGGCATACCTGGTAACTCCTCAGGAAACACATATGGGAAATCTAATACTACACTAATAGCCTCTGATGGTTTAATCTCCTCAATATGAGCGGTGACTTGGTGACAACTCCCTTTCCTTGATCCAGACAAGACCAATTCCACTTACACTTCTTCTCCTGATAGGCACACTAACTTCACTGTTCTCTTATCACAACTAAGGTTGGCTTGATACATGGTTAGCCAATTCATCCCTAGGATGACATCTATAGTTGTATTTTGGTTACCCATAACTATTAAATCAGCGGGGAACTCTATCCCCCTTATTTAAACTTTTGCACTAAAGCAAAATCTATCAGTTTGGGTCCTTCCACCAACTGAGCTAACTCTCATAGGTGGATACATGGGTGCTACTAGTATGTTATGTGATTCTACCCATGATGCAGTCACAAAAGAATGCGTTGCTCCGGTATCAAATAAGACATTTGTAGAATGGTACTCGACTGAAAACTTACCTAGTGCCACTCCTGGAGTCTCCTGGACTGTGTCGGCCTCCAAGTGGTTCACCTTTCCATACTGGGCACGAGGTTGCCCACAGTTGTTGCCTCCTTGCTGCATTGCATTCTGTCTGACTGGGGCATTGGGAGCTGGCTGCTATTGAGCTACTTTCTTAGGGCAATGATTCACCCAATGGCCTTGTTCCCCACAGTGGAAACATGCACAACTTCCTTCTTGAGCTGACGCTGCTTGATTGTTCTGGTTGGTTGCTGGGGCAGGAAGTCGGGTTGCCTGGTTGCTCTGACGCTGGTATTGATTTCCTCCTTGCTGGTTGTTCTAACGGTACTGCTGCTGCTTTGGAAACTACCTCTAGTACTACTGCGGCTGGTTCTGACGGTGATACTGGTGCTGGTGCTAGTGACCTTGCTTGAATTGCTGAGGTGGGTTGCCTGAGTAGCGAGGACGGCTATTACTCCCAACATGAGATCCACCAATCTTACGTTTCCTGTCCTCCATCTCTCGACGCTTCCTTTCTGTCATGATTGCTCTATCGATCAGATGCTGAAAGGTAGGGAAGGTGTGGTTCATCAGCTGATAGTGGAGGGGATCGACCAATCCTCTCAAGAAGCAGTACTGTCTCTTGGCATCCATGTTGACATCCTCTGGGGCATAATGCGACAGCTGTAGAAACTTATCCCTGTACTCGCTGACGGACAAGGGACCTTGCTTCAAGGCGAGAAACTCCTCCTTCCTCACTATCATCAGTCCCTAGGGCACATGGTAGCGACGGAAGTTATCCCTGAACTCCTCCCAAGTGATGGCTTTAGGGTTGGCATGGGTGGCGAGGTAGGACTCCCACCAAGACTGTGCTGCTCCCCTCAGCTGTTGGGGACCATACAACACCTTCTCACGATCGTTGCACTAAGCAGTGCGCAACTCACGCTCCACGGTACGCAGCCAATCTTCCGCGTCCATGGGATCTGCAGAGTGGGCAAAGACATGGGGATGGCCCCTCATGAATTCTGCCCGCTTGTCTCTGGGCACTTGAGGCATCTGGACTTGCACTGGAGGCTGAGGTGGTGGTGGCTGCTGCTGCACCTGCTGCATGGCTGCTAAGGTCTGACCAATTGCCTGAACTGCCTGAGTCTGCATCAAGAACATCTGCTCAATGGTCATCGGGGGTGGCGGTGGCAAATGCTGTTGTGGGACTACATCCTCTTGGGGTGCCTACTGTTCAGGCTGAGTATGCCTTGCACCTCTGCGCCTTTTCTCAGACATCTGTAGGAATCACACACATATCAAATCTGACTCTGCAGTCTTTCAGCATAAGAAAAGATGTATAGAAAATCTTCATAGAACTGAACAATTGACCATCTTCGCTGACAGCTTCTCAGATAAAGAGGAAAGGGGAAATAAATGGATTACCCAACTAAATAACTGACTTTATTAATAACTACACCAAGTTGCAGGGGATACCCACACCTTGGTGACAATCATTACAAAGATCCAACTTTAGTACATGTCCATCATAACAAGCATCCAACATGAAATAAGCAAACTAACTCTAACTAGACTGACTAGACTGAGACACTGAACCAAGAATTATTACAGACTCTGACTCTGTCGATCTAGGGATCCAAATCTATCCGGGTCCTGCAGTCTGGGGTACCATAGTGTCACACCCGGGCTTTAAGGAACAAAGCCGGGTGCATCTCATACATGCGCCAAGAAGACAACATATATAATAACAGAGTGTATAGAGATAAATGTCACAATAAAATTAGAGTACTTATTACATAGTGGAAGTCTTACAAAAATAAAATATGAATATCGCAGGAACTAAAATCTATCCTTGGCGCCAGAAAGCTGACTGGGAGACGCCACCTAGATCAAGTCGAAAGCCTCAGTGTTAGGCGGCTCCTCTTCGACCACCTGCTCTTCTCCTATGTGTGGGGGGGTGTGAGACAGCAAGAGTGAGCTCACACATGTTCATCGCTCAACAAGTTGTGGGGAATAATGTGGCATAAACTCACCAAAGGTGGTAGTTCATGAAGTGTAAGGCTAATCAATGAAATAAAGGTTGAAGTTGAGCATTGCTTTTATAAGTTGGTCAAAATTTTATTAGCAGTTACTAAGTGTAAGTAAATACCAAACCTTAGAAATAATAAGTAAATGTAATAATAAAATAATCCCAAATGCAATGAAATGACAAATTAAGTTTAAGTTCCATAAATTAATCATGTGAGTGTCCGAGCCGCTCATGACCGTGAGCACGGCTAGTATACCAGTTTTACACTCTGCAGAGGTTGCGCATCTTTACCCACAAGTCGTGTTACCCATTTGCCACGGAGTTGATAAGACCCCATACACCTCTACCAAGGAAGCGAGGCAGGGTACCACTAAGAGGCCTTTACAAAGTTCCACTAGCTTCAGACTACCCACTACAGTTTATAGGAAGCTCCAGTGCAGGAATCCCTCGCCTGACTGCCATCGTAGCAAAATCAACCCAAGGACCTCCCTACACTGACCACTCCCCTACTGCCCTTGCCCCTTTCGGGTAAGGTATCCATCCACTAGCTTTCCTAGTTAATCAGCCAAGGGCGTCCCATTAAACCATTGTGGTAGCACTGTTTTCCCGGGTGGTTCTCCATGTTCCCATTAACATAATGATCTTATCATGAACAGAAATAATGAACAGATAATAACAAGTATAAAAATGAGTGATGAATATCTCTATACCCAAAGCCACATAAAGCAATAGCCTGTACTACCCAAAAGTTTAGTAGTAAAACCAGTGGTGAAACAAGGTATAAAGATAGTCAAAATCTAGGGTATCCTATTGGGTCCCATCAAAATTAACCTATGCAGACCATTATGATTAATAAGAACATGAATGGCTAAAAGAAGTGATCAAGGTCACAACTTTCCTTCAATGAGCTCCTGCTCAGCAGTCTCTACTAGCTAAACCTCAGAATCCTCTATAGCTTGCTTGTCTACTCTCATCAACACAATACATACATACTATAGCAAAAATCAACATCACACCAAACATGTAAATAAAATACACAGTAATAATCTAGACACTAAAATAAGATCATAGGAACTGGAATCATTAAATTTGGAGTTATAGATTTTAAGTTATGAATTTTCCAAGGTTTTGTGTATTTAATACATGATTAAGTGATAGATAAATTTTTAATGTGTCTTTCATGGAAAAGCAGTGGTACTAATGGTTAGACAATAATATTATAAAAATTTAGGAACTGGAATGGACCAATTTAGAGTTCGTATGCATTTTCTATGAATTATACAAATTCTATGAATTGTTTTCACATTAAAAACTCATTTTCTATACCTTTTCCCTGATTTTAACATTCTCTAGACTGGGCCTCGAACACTAAAAAGTGCAGGGGTCACGGTGAAAAAGAGTCCAAGACTCAAGCTATCTCTGGATTGGACCGCGGGTTGATTGCCTAAAAACTTAAGGTCTCTTATGTAAAAGGGCTCGGCCGAAAAGGTATCAAGCGATCTGAGCCACCCAATCTGAAATATGGGGTCCAGATTAGATCTAGAACCCAATGATCGAGCGATCAACGCAGACCGCCGGTATCCAGATGGACGGTTCTGATTCAAAATGGCTGGATCTATCCTAACGCGATAGATCAAAATCAGACGGCTCTGCCCTCACTCTAGCGAACCGGTATGCGTAGTCTAATCATCACTGTTTCCCTAAAAATCTATCGTGCAGGATGCCCCAACCCAAGACGTTGCCGGCGATGATGAACAGACCTCAGTCACGGCGGCGCCATTGCTGCGCGCGGCTCCGCCTGAGCTACAGCGCCCCATTCATCGATTCGCTGGAGACATACGCGAGGACGAATAGTACGAAGGTAGGAGAGGCATTATTACCCTAGTTAAAGCAGTGTAGCTCGCAGTCCACCGCGCGCGGCGGCAATTGTTGTCCGGTGAGAAATCCTGGCCGAACTGACGGCCAACTTCCGCTACAACTGGATGCGCTCGCCCACTCCCGGTTCCCAAAAGTTTCTGGCGCACAAAACCAAGGCGCGGTCGACGGTGAGCCGGTAATTGCCCCGTGGCGGATCTCTATTTTCCTCACAGCAATGGCGGGCACGACTGCGTGGTGAAGTTGCGGCGAGGGAATAGGGAAGGAGCGGCGGGGTCGTGGGATCCCCCCCTATTTGTTGACGCGGTGAGGAACGGGGCGGCTGCAACGGACACCGAAGTCTACGGCGAAGCTCCTTCACGCACGCGCATTCGTTGCGGCGAGGAAGACGGAGGCGGCCCGACAGAAGGAGCCCACACGGCAGCGACAGTGCGCGATGGTGAGGGAGGAGCTGAGCGATAGGGCCCACCTGCCAGGGTTTCGCCCGTGCACAACGATTAGAGTAGTGGGGCCGGTCTGACAGGGAACAGGGGTGGCGCGCGCGGAAGGGGAAAGCAGCGGAAATGGGCCGAGTGCTACGGATTAGGCCCATCCGTGGTTTTTTCCTTTTCCTTTCTTCTTTTCTTTTCTGTTTTCTTTTCTCTTTTAATTTCAAATTTAAATCCCAAATTTGAATTTATAAGTGTGAGGTTCATACTTAAATCAGCTGTATAATTTCAAATACCTATAGGAACTTGATTGGATTATTTTATATTTATTTGATCTTATATGTAAGTATTTTCTTCTCATGCTTCAATTCTAGGATTTTCCTTTAGAATTTAAATTATAATTTGGGTATTATCATATTTATTACTATTATTTTATATTGTTGTCACAAAATGCACACAACATAAAGCCTCAGCATGATGCACAATTTAATGACTTTATTAATCCTTTGTTTTTAAATGAGGTGTTCACATGAAAAGATAAATAGAGATGGCACACATGTATATAAAGGAATATAATTTCTCCTTTTAGATTTTTCTTCCAAAGTGGGTGTTACAAATCCTACCCCCCCCCCCCCCCTTAACAAGAATCTCGTCCTCGAGATTAGGAAGGACTAGGGAAAAGATGGGGAAAATCTATGCGAAGCTCTTCTTCTATCTCCCAAGTTGCTTCATCTTCTCTATGGTGACTCCATTGTACCTTGCACATCTTAATCACCTTGTTTCTTGTAACTTGAGTCAAAGTGTCAAGAATCTTGATAGGGTACTCCGCATAAGTCAGATCATCTTGAACACTAAGGTCCTCCATTGGTAGTGTGACCGAACCTCCCAAGTCATTAGGCCCACCTACAGTTGTCCTTGTCCAACAGACATCAGACAACCCTGTAGATGTTCCTAAATCACTTGACAAGTTCGGTATCTTTTCTTACCTTTCTAGGAACGTTTCACCCATCTTGCAGACATTACAGAACATCAGAGATATCGAAAAGCGGAAGTGATTACATAGACTTACATTTATTTAAAAAGTAAGATCAAGTTGCTTATTACAGACTAGGGTTATAAACGAGTGCTGAGTAGTATTATTACATAACCAAGGGAGGAAAAACTCCTCCTGAAAAGTCTTTACATAAAAGTTTCTTATGGAGGACCATGTCCTCCCGCATCTTAACTCTTGTTTTTCCTCATGTGGAACCACCTTGGTACAGAAGCAACAGAAATCTGCTGCTTCCTCACCTAAAAACAATAGGGGAATAAACCCTGAGTATGGAATTACTCAGCAAGTCTTACCCGACAAAAGAAAAGACTCTCAAGGGTATGCTGGTTATAAAGGAGCCAAGGTAAGGTATCTCAAGATCAAAGACTCTGTTGTTGCATAAATGCTTACTAAAATGGATCCTTAAAAATCCAGTTTTATTGTCAAGTTAGGTAAATTTACCTACATCTAGAGTTCTTTCTAACCTAGTTCAAACACTTATCCTGAACTAGCCAAGTCCTTAAGCCTTCATTCATCTCCACTGGATTGCTACGTGTAAGTCAGTGACCAAGTCTTCATAACCGCGAAGGTACGGCGACCCGAATCGATTATACTCAGCTGAGGATCTCCAATCACACGACATATGTAGCACTTAACCCTTGCATATGTCAACCCGCCACCAGGGTTCTTAAGACCAGATCAGGTTCACGCAAACCGAGAGCACAGATACAGCACCGTCCAGCCTCTTGCCACAGAGGGTACACGCTACTCTCGCCACCGCTCCACGCCCATTTCGTGTTATCTTATTCTGGCCTTAGTCTGCCCGAGGCAAGGCTTGCCCATGACGAGGCATGTGACCAGTTAAAGGGTCCTCGGTCAGCAGGCCTACATCGACACGGTCCTTAATCGACTCAGACGGAGACACTACACCGAGACTCTCTTCTCGTGCAAGTCACTCGCCCGGTCTCAGCTTAATCATTTCAAAACCCAAAACTTGGTACCTGGCAGAGGTACATCTTTTCCGGATGTTGAACCCATCAAGGCCTTTGGCAGATCCACCATCAAGTTTTATTTTCGAAAACATCCCACCCACTTTTGCCACATCATATTTTGTAAAACAAAACATTTTGTTTTTCTAAAGCAAGCCTAAGCATCAAAATCTTTTTTAAAGCGGGTGACCAAGGAAGGTAATCAAATTCAAGGATGGTAATGCAGGAATTGTTTTAGCAATCAACTCCTATCACCTAATGCATCAAGCATGTGAGAAAAGTTTAAAAACATCAAGGAGGTGGCAAATGCACCGGGGCTTGCCTTCGTTAGTAGGTGAGTAAGGCTCAGGCCCGCAGATGTCAAAGTAGAGACAAGACCATGCCTGAGTTTCCGAAGGTGGTGGTGTTTTCTCCTCGGTCAGTTTGATTTCTTCTTTGTTTTCTAAATATAATCACATATAGGTATATAAGAATGAATGCCATGTAATGCTCATGAGTGTGCAAAGATAATAAAAACTTATTATCTAAGGTCTTGAATACAGTTTCCCTTCATGGAACTCCGAGAACTTAGGGTTTCCGGAGTTAGTAAAGGAGTTCATAGAGCAGGGGTGGGGTTTTTGGGTTCTAGTTATCAAACAAGGTCCAAATCAACCCAAACTCTACCCAAGGCTTCTAAATAATGTGTAGGGCTTATATAAAAAGTTTGGGCAATTATGGAATTACCATTTATTTTCTAAAACTCCAGAACTAATACCTTAAACTACTTTAAATGCCTTACAATTTCTTATTTAACCTAAAAATCATGAAATTATTTTTATTAAATACTATGGAAAATAAGAAGTCTAGGAAAATTGGTTTGACAATTTTAGGATTTTTCTACAATTTTCTATAATTGTTGGAGTTCTGCTGGAAAAAGAAAAAGATAAAGAATGAATAGTTCCTGGGCCGATTTCAGCCCAGGCAGCCCAACACCAGAGGGAAAGCGCGCGCGCGTGCGCCAGCGGGGAAGACTTTGCAGAAGAGCCCTCAGGGTTTAGGCTAATTGGAAACGGGTTTGGTCACTGTTGCAATAAGTCACTGGCCGTTTGCAAATAAGACCCCCGGTTTCTATTTTTTCATAGGGGAAAGTCCCCGACGACCGTGAACGCGGCCGAGCTCCGGTGAGCTAGCAGACCGGCCAAATGGAGCAACGACTGGCGTTCCCGAGCGGTGGACACCAACATAGACCTACCCCGAGCATTTCCCCTAAGTTAATTGCACAGTTGGTGAGCTATCCAGCTCTGTCCACGTGAACCGAGGGTGTGGCGGACAGATGAGTGCGTTCCCGGTGATCCCGGGCGATCCAGCTCAATTAAAGGAGTCGAGGGGCATCACCAGCAGGCAAAGATGCTAGAACAGGAACAGGGAGGGCATGAGCAGACTTGTGGAGGGCTGGCCACGGCGAGCTTGGTTCTATGGTGGCGGAAGCTTGATTTGGGGGAAACAAGAAATTCGGGCACACTGGTGATCGATTGCTAGCAATCCTTGGTGGCTGGGTAGTGGATGACCTTTCGGAACTGGTGGAGGGCTCAATTTATAGGGAGAGTGAGCGGTGATGATCAATTCGGCAGAGCCGTGCTGGCGGCCGGAGATGAAGAAGAACCTTGGCGCAGTGATTTCGTGTCCACCGTCGTGGCAACCTCCCCGACGACGATGGGACAGCAGTAGGGAGCCACGGCGACGCGGTGGAAAGGCAGAGCCACGTGGCGCAAGGCCGGGAGGCGGTGGTTCACCGGCGAGCATATCAGCTCAAGCGGCAGGGTAGAGGGGAAGTACGGGGGGATCATCGGAGTGGAGGCCAGCTCACCGGCGGCGACGATTTACACACCCCACAATGTTATCCATCTGCCCCGAGCGCGAATCCTTACGTCGGCGACACGAATCACAGCGAGGGAGCGATCGTCGAGGGTGAACCGTTCTGAACCTGAATGATTACTGTACCATGAGCTTATTTCATTCAGTTGACCTGACAGTCACAGTTTAGGCTTGATTTTCTCACAAACCAATATGGTAACATACTCCATGCTCTGCAGCAAAGTTGGAGAGCTATATACCACCTATATTTCGACTATAGTGATTGAACTCATTTGATCACTAGATCAAGGATCATTTCAACCCCAAAGATGGCTCTGTTACACTGAAACCTGAATTTTAGAGTAGAACCAGCCTGACAACTTGACTTTAGGCTTAATTATCTCTAGATTTTTCACAATAACATGGCTTGCACTCTTAAACAAAATTGTTATCCATTAATAGGTCTACAAGTTTGATGTGGTGACCTAGGGCAAAAACCCTATATTTTGAAAGCTACAAGGCTCAAAACTTGAGCAAAATCTCTGCAATTCAGACTTAAGCCATTTGGGACATAAGAAGTGATTTTTGCAAATAGACCCAAAACTTTGGGTTTAGCTTGCAAATTCACATATGAGTGACCCAAATGACTCAAGATACTTATTTGACTTGGTTTTTGCACTTTAGTCCAAAAGTGGACTAATTTTGCACATAAGCCCCTAGGTTTTAATTTTAGGGTTTTCCAGGGTTCAAATGGGGTTTTTGGATATCCCAGGGGTACAAATGGGATTCAAGTTCATTTTTGGGAATATTTTATGACTATTTCCCTAAAGCTTTTAGGTTTTCCCAATTTGGGTTATATTTTACCCCTTTAATCCCCCTTTAGGGTTAAGTGCCCTATTCAGGTTCTTATTTGCAAAACACTAGAACAATACAACTTATTTGAAATTTTTACCTAGTGAATGCACTCTAGGTGTGTCAAACATATGCAATGCCAATGTTTATGATGTCATGCTCAAATTTTAGTTGCAGTAACACCAGGGGTGTTACATCCTTCCCCCCATAAAAGAATCTCGTCCCGAGATTAAAAGTTCTAGGGTGAGTAATGGAAAAGGAAATGTGTCACATTTTTATTTCCTTATTTTTGGTACAAGGCAGGGGGTGATGCGGGGTTCACTTTTCTTTACAACAACTAAACACACTTTACAAATTACATGAGGCTAAAAAGCCTGGGAAATTCTTATCTAAAAAGTCTTGAGTTTCCCATGTAGCCTCTTCTTCAGAATGTTGTTCCACTGTATCTTATAGAACTTGAGAGTTTTTCTCCGGGTAACCCTGTCCTTTTGATCCAAGACTCGAATAGGGTGCTCAGAATATGTCAAGTCCGGTTCAAGGACAACATCCGTTACTTCAATGGTCCGATCGGGAACCCGAAGACACTTCTTCAATTGTGACACATGGAACACATTATGTATAACAGACAAAGTTTCGGGGAGCTGCAGTTGATATGCCACTGGTCCACATTACTTAAGTACAGGGAATGGGCCAATGTATCTGGGCGCAAGCTTCCCTTTAACCCCGAAACGCGATACTCCCTTCATTGGTGAAACCTTCAGGTAGACATAGTCCCCTTCAAGAAAATACAAGGGCATTCGTCGTTTGTCTGCATAACTCTTTTGCCGAGCTTGGGCCTTTTTCATATTATGAATTATTTTCTGAACCTTTTCTTCGGTCTCTTTTACCAAATCAGGCCTGAAGAAGTACCTTTCACCAGGTTCTGACCAACTTAGCGGGGTGCGACAGCGTCGTCCATATAAAGCCTCAAAAGGTGCCATCTTGATACTTTCTTGATAGCTATTATTATATGAAAACTCCGCTAAGGGCAAACATTCATCCCATTTCTGTGAGAAGTCCAGAACACATGCCCGCAGCATATCTTCAAGTATTTGATTAACCCTCTCAGTCTGTCCACTTGTTTGAGGATGATAGGCCGTACTGTGGAGCAGCTTAGTACCCAGGGATTTATGAAGTTCTTCCCAAAATTTGGATACAAATTGTGGTCCACGATCCGATACTATAGTTCTTGGAACACCGTGCAAACTGAGAATGCGAGCAATGTACAATTGGGCATAAACAGCAACTGGGTGAACTGTCTTGACTGGCAGAAAGTGAGCAACTTTTGTGAGCCGATCAACAATAACCCAGATGGAATCATACCCCTTTGCGGTTCTGGGCAATCCCACAATAAAGTCCATACTTATGCCTTCCCATTTCCATGTTGGTATTGGTAGTGATTGTAATGGACCAGCAGCTTTCAAATGTATGGCCTTGACACATCTGCAGGTGTCACATCTAGCCACATTGCGCGCAATCTCGATCTTCATTTTCGTCCACCAATAATGTTGTTTCAAGTCTTGGTACATCTTAGTGCTTCCAGGATGAATAGAATAGCGACTAAGATGCGCTTCATCAAGAATTTGCTGGCGGACCTCTTCATTCTTTGGCACCACTATGCGGTCATTAAACCATACAATGCCTTAATCATCTTCTTTAAAACATTTGGCTTTTCCAGCCCTTAT
This sequence comes from Zea luxurians, assembly GCA_029449295.1. Lineage (NCBI taxonomy): Eukaryota > Viridiplantae > Streptophyta > Magnoliopsida > Poales > Poaceae > Zea > Zea luxurians. Next base: position 5,022,942 of record JAOPSE010000033.1, read on the forward strand.
CTTCTCACGAATGTGTTTCATACCCTCATTATTTCTTGGAGCATCAATTATCCTGTGTAAGAGGACTGACTCAAGCTTTAGCTGACTCCGGGTTCCTTGTTGGACCATTCCCAGGTTTAGCTTCTCCATCTCCTGACATAAGGTATTGTCAGAGGTCTTCAACGTAAGACAGTGACAGGAAACCTTACGGCTCAGGGCATCTGCCACCACATTGGCTTTGCCTGGGTGATAATGAATTTCCAGTTCATAGTCCTTAATAAGCTCAAGCCATCGCCTTTGCCTCATATTCAACTCTGACTGGGTGAAGATATACTTCAAGCTTTTATGATCTGTATAAATATGATAGATATTTCCTAGCAGATAGTGATGCCAAATCTTCAGGGCATGAACCACAGCAGCTAGCTCCAGATCATGAGTTGGGTAATGCTCCTCATGTCGGCGCAACTGCCTTGAAGCATATGCAATTACTCGGCCTTCTTGCATTAATACACAGCCGAGCCCACTGCCTGATGCATCACAATATACAACAAAAGGTTTGGTGATATCCGGTTGAGCCAATACCGGAGCAGTGGTCAATAATATCTTCAATTGTTCAAAAGCTTCTTTACACTTGGAAGACCAATTGAACTTAATATCATTCTTCAATAAACTTGTGATTGGCTTAACAAGCTTAGAAAAATCTGGTATGAATCTGCGGTAATATCCCGCCAGTCCAAGGAAACTTCGGACTTGATGAACAGTGGTTGGGGGTTTCCACTCCAAAATATCCTTGACTTTGCTGGGGTCTACCGCAATCCCCCTGGCAGATAGAACATGTCCCAGAAACTGAATTTCCTCTAGCCAAAACGCGCATTTGCTGAACTTGGCATATAACTGATGTTCCCTCAGGCGCGTTAACACGATCCGTAAATGTTGAGCATGCTCCTCCTCATTCTTTGAATATATTAAAATATCATCAATGAAGACCACCACAAACTTGTCTAGCTCGGGCATGAACACCAAGTTCATCAAATATGTGAAGTGGGCCGGAGCATTTGTTAACACGAAAGACATTACCAGATATTCAAACAACCCATACCATGTAGTGAATGCGGTTTTTGGTATATCCTCGGGCCGAATACGGATCTAATGATAGCCCGATCTGAGATCAATTTTGGAGAATACCCTCGCTCCGGTCAGTTGATCAAACAGAATGTCAATCCTCGGAAGAGGGTACTTGTTCTTGATAGTGACCTCATTCAGGGGTCGATAATCCACACGCATCCGTAAGGTTTGATCCTTCTTCTTGATGAATATGGCTGGACAACCCCATGGCGACGAGCTCGGCCGGATGAATCCTTTCTCAAGCAGATCTTGTAATTGAATCTTCAATTCATCCAACTCATTCGGAGGCATATGGTACGATCTTTGAGAAATGGGAGCCGTACCGGGCTTCAACTCAATTACAAACTCTACATCCCTTTCAGGTGGCAATCCCGGCAAATCCTCGGGAAAGACATCGGAAAACTCGCATACTACCGGAATATCCTTGATTTCCGGTACCATGACTTCATAAACTCTGCCAGTAGTTTTGTTTGGAATGGGGATGGGTAAGAGAATTTCTTCTTGATTATGACTCAACCTAATGGTTCTTTGATCAGTGTTGAGTGTTGCTTTATGCTTGGCCAACCAATTCATACCCAAAATGACATCTATGTCTTGGCCTTTCAGAACGATCATATTGGTAGGAAAGTCCCGTCCGGCCAATGATACGGGTACTTGATAGGCCACTTCTCTAGTAAAGATTTGTCCCCCAGGTGAGTGAATTTTAAACCCCTCCTTTGACTCATGGCATGAAATGTGATGTTGCTCCACAAATTTCTTGCTAATGAATGTATGCGAAGCACCAGAATCAAAGAGAATGATTGCAGGATGATTGGACACGAGGAACATACCCATCATTACCGGCTCTCCGTCCAGTGTAGTGGCCACTTGTGTATAATAGATGCGTCCCGTCTTCTTGGTATTTCTGCCTGAAGTATTTCCCTTTACTTGAGATGAATTCCCAGATCCTTGTTGATTATTTGACTGGTTCTGCTTGGGATAGGGGCAATCTTTGATGAAATGCCCAGACTTGCCACAATTGAAACATCCAGTCGAGGAGCTGGGCAAAGCTGGGAATCGAGTGCCTGGGGCACCCGGTTGACTTGGGGCAGTGGGGGCATTATTGGGACGAATAATTATCGGCTGCTTAAAAGGGAAGGAGGGTACACGAGAACGATTATGGTTGGAAGGCCGAAGAACAAACCGTTGCCTTTTCACCGGGCCCTGACTAGGCCTGTCTCCTCCAAATCCCTTAGATTTCCCAACACCTGCATACTTTGCTTCTACTGCTAATGCTGTACTGACAGCTCTCCCATAAGTAAGATCTATGCAGGTTGCCATTTTTCTTTGCAGTCGATCATTTAAACCTCTCATAAAACAATTCTTCTTTTTTAGATCAGTGTTCACTTGATCGATTGCATACTGCGACAGATGATTGAACTTATTGAGATACTGATTAACAGTATCCCCTCCTTGTTTTAGCTTCATAAATTCTTCTTGCTTCATGTGAAGAACACCTTCAGGTATATAATGCTCGCGGAAGGCCACTTTGAATTCTTCCCAGGTTATTTGATGATTGGCCGGTTGAACGGCCATGAAATTTCCCCACCAGGTGCTGGCAGGGCCGCGTAGTTGCTGGGCTGCAAATAAAGGCTTCTTGGTCTCTGAACAACGCAGAAGTCCGAATTTTTGCTCAATAAGCCGAATCCATTCATCGGCTTCTAACGGGTCTTCAGCTTTAACAAATAGGGGTGGACGTGTCTCTGAGAAGTCCAGGTAAGAAGTTTCGCGGGGGCCCTGTTGATAACCCCGCCCACCTTGCTGCTGGAACTGTTGACCCGCCATCTCTCTCAAAAAACGGGTATTATCAGCGGTCACATTCACTAAGGCGGCAATCGCCTCGGCCAGTGTGGGAGGAACAGGAGGTGGATTTGGAGTAGATTCCCTCCCACTGGAAGTTCCAGTTGTATCCTAGGATCAGGTCTTGGACGGCATCTATGGCAACAAACATTTGAAAGCAAATATAATATGCCAAAGACAAAACCATCCAATTTACATTACCAAAAAGAGTAATGTACAGACTCGATTTTACAACAGGATACATTACCCAGTATACAATAACACTACCTATTATACAATAATACAACCTACAATACACTACTTCTATTTCTATTACTACACCATTATTCCTGCTTCTGGTTGTTCCTGGCAGCCTCGTTGTCGGGTGTTGGAGACCATTCATCGACCAGCCTCATAGAAGGAGGGGGCTTAAAAAGGTCTAGCTCACCACCAAGTGCTTCTCCCGCAACGTGCGAGGGTCCGGCTTCCGACCCGACAGGATCCATAGGGGCACTGGGATGTAGTTGCGAATATAGTACATGGACTTCCTCCAGTAGGGTATTGCAATATGCCTGCAGATTGTCAATGGCAGAACTAAGTTCTTCGACTCGAGCTCGAGCCTTTGCTGCCTTAGCCCAAGCCACTGAACGAGACTGTACCACCCAGTCGAGCACTAAATCCCGATCAGCAAGCTGATCCTGCAGACGACGGATGTAACTCCTTAATTCGTTTATCCTGTCGCCATCTGTGACCCACATGCTGGTCTGCGTTGCAGTTCCGTTTGAAGCTGATTCACGCGGGCTTCGAGATCCCCAATTGGATCGTTGCTTCCGCTACTACTATCCTCATCCCGCGGGGCAAGTTGATGACGAGGTACTCCAATTGGGCCAGTTGACTTACGCGCGGTCTTCCTCGTGCGCGGCGGCATTTCTCTAGGGGGAGAATTTTATTTGTATAATTCTTAGCATGATGCATGTGTAATTACAGAATCAACCTTAGTTGATTCATACCTTCTATACATTGCACTCCTCCTATCCGGTATTTCATATAGATTCTTTAGATATGGGGGATAAGAATAGAAGAAATCTTTCTAGGTGAGTTTTTAGAAAATCCTTTTGAAGATGTCTCAAAATATCTGCAAAGAAGGGCTTCGCTCCGATACCAGCTGTGACGGAACCTCCCAAGTCATTAGGCCCACCTACAGTTGTCCTTGTCCAATAGACATCAGACAACCCTGTAGATGTTCCTGAATCACTTGACAAGTTCGATATCTTTTCTTACCTTTCCAGGAACGTTTCACCCGTCTTGCAGACATTACAGAACATCGGAGATATCGAAAAGCGAAAGTGATTACATAGACTTACATTTATTTAAAAAGTAAGATCAAGTTGCTTATTACAGACCAGGGTTATAAACGAGTGCTGAGTATTATTATTACATAACCAAGGGAGGAAAAACTCCTCCCGAAAAGTCTTTACATAAAAGTTTCTTATGGAGGACCATGTCCTCCCGCATCTTCACTCTTGTTTTTCCTCATGTGGAACCACCTTGGTACAGAAGCAACAGAAATCTGCTGCTTCCTCACCTAAAAACAACGGGGGAATAAACCCTGAGTATGGAATTACTCAGCAAGTCTTACCTGACTAAAGAAAAGACTCTCAAGGGTATGCTGGTTATAAAGGAGCCAAGGTAAGGTATCTCAAGATCAAAGACTCTGTTGTTGCATAAATGCTTACTAAAGTGGATCCTTAAAAATCCAGTTTTATTGTCAAGTTAGGTAAATTTACCTACATCTAGAGTTCTTTCTAACCTAGTTCAAACACTTATCCTGAACTAGCCAAGTTCTTAAGCCTTCATTCATCTCCACTGGATTGCTACGTGTAAGTCAGTGACCAAGTCTTCATAACCGCGAAGTTACGGTGATCCGAATCGATTATACTCAGCTGAGGATCTCCAATCACACGACATATGTAGCACTTAACCCTTGCATATGTCAACCCACCACCGGGGTTGTTAAGACCAGATCAGGTTCACGCAAACCGAGAGCACAGATACACCACAGTCTAGCCTCTTGCCACGGAGGGTACACGCTACTCTCGCCACCGCTCCACGCCCATTTCGTGTTATCTTATTCTAGCCTTAGTCTGCCCGAGGCAAGGCTTACCCATGACGAGGCATGTGACCAGTTAAAGGGTCCTTGGTCAGCAGGCCTACATCGACTCGGTCCTTAATCGAGTCAGACGGAGACACTACACCGAGACTCTCTTCTCGTGCAAGTCACCCGCCCGGTCTCAGCTTAATCATTTCAAAACCCAAAACTTGGTACCTGGTAGAGGTACATCTTTTCTGGATGTTGAACCCATCAAGGCCTTTGACAGATCCACCATCAAGTTTTATTTTTGAAAACATCCCACCCACTTTTGCCACATCATATTTTGTAAAACAAAATATTTTGTTTTTCTAATGCAAGGCTAAGCATCAAAATCTTTTGTAAAGCGGGTGATCAAGGAAGGTAATCAAATTCAAGGATGGTAATGCAGGAATTGTTTTAGCAATCAACTCCTATCACCTAATGCATCAAGCAAGTGAGAAAAGTTTAAAAACATCAAGGAGGTGGCAAATGCACCGGGGCTTGCCTTCGTTAGTAGGTGAGTCAGGCTCAGGCCCACAGATGTCAAAGTAGAGACAAGACCCTGCCTGAGTTTCCGAAGGTGGTGGTGTTTTCTCCTCGGTCACTTCGATTTCTTCTTCGTTTTATAAATATAATCACATATAGGTATATAAGAATGAATGCCATGTAATGCTCATGAGAGTGCAAAGATAATAAAAACTTATTATCTAAGGTCCTGAATACAATTTTCCTTCACGGAACTCCGAGAACTTAGGGTTTCCGGAGTCAGTAAAGGAGTTCATAGAGCAGGGGTGGGGTTTTTGGGTTCTAGTTATCAAACAAGGTCCAAATCAACCCAAACTCTACCCAAGGCTTCTAAATAATGTGTAGGGCTTATATAAAAAGTTTGGGCAATTATGGAATTACCATTTATTTTCTAAAAATCCAGAACTAATACCTTAAACTACTTTAAATACCTTACAATTTCTTATTTAACCAAAAAATCATGAAACTATTTTTATTAAATACTATGGAAAATAAGAAGTCTAGGAAAATTGGTTTGACAATTTTAGGATTTTTCTACAATTTTCTATAATTGTTGGAGTTCTACTGGAAAAAGAAAAAGATAAAGAATGAATAGTTCCTGGGCCGATTTCAGCCCAGGCAGCCCAACACCAGAGGGAAAGCGCGCGCGCGTGCGCCAGCGGGGAAGACTTTGCAGAAGAGCCCTCAGGGTTTAGGCTAATTGGAAACGGGTTTGGTCACTGTTGCACTAAGTCGCTGACCGTTTGCAGATAAGACCCCCGGTTTCTATTTCTTCACAGGGGAAAGTCCTCGACGACCGTGAACGCGGCCGAGCTCCGGTGAGCTAGCAGACCGGCCAAACGGAGCAACGACTGGCGTTCCCGAGCGGCGAACACCAACGTAGACCTACCCCGAGCATTTCCCCTAAGTTAATTGCACAGTTGGTGAGCTATCCAGCTCTGTCCACGTGAACCGAGGGGGTGGCGGACAGATGAGTGCGTTCCCGGTGATCCCGGGCGATCCAGCTCAATTAAAGGAGTCGAGGGGCATCACCAGCAGGCAAACATGCTAGAACAGGAACAGGGAGGGCATGAGAAGACCTGTGGAGGGCTGGCCACGGCGAGCTTGGTTCTACGGTGGCGGAAGCTTGATTTGGGGGAAACAAGAAATTCGGGCACACTGGTGATCGATTGCTAGCAATCCTTGGTGGCTGGGTAGTGGATGACCTTGCGGAACTGGTGGAGGGCTCAATTTATGGGGAGAGTGAGCGGTGATGATCAATTCGGCCGAGCCGTGCTGGAGGCCAGAGATTAAGAAGAACCTTGGCGCAGTGATTTCGTGTCCACCGTCGTGGCAACCTCCCCGGCGACGATGGGATAGCAGTAGGGAGCCACGACGATGCGGTGGAAAGGCAGAGCCACATGGCGCAAGGTCGAGAGGCGGTGGTTCACCGGCGAGCATATCAGCTCAAGCCACAGGGTAGAGGGGAAGTACGGGGGGATCATCGGAGTGGAGGCCAGCTCACCGGCGGCGACGATTTACACACCCCGCAATGTTATCCATCTGCCCCGAGCGCGAATCCTTACGCCGGCGACACGAATCACGGCGAGGGAGCGATCGTCGACGGTGAACCGTTCTGAACCTGAATGATTACTGTACCATGAGCTTATTTCATTCAGTTGACCTAATAGTCACAATTTAGGCTTGATTTTCTCACAAACCAATATGGTATCATACTACGTGCTCTGCAGCAAAGTTGGAGAGATATATACCACCTATATTTCGACTATAGTGATTGAACTCATTTGATCACTAGATCAAGGTTCAATTCAACCCCAAAGATGGCTCTGTTACACTGAAACCTGAATTTTAGAGTAGAACCAGCCTGACAACTTGACTTTAGGCTTAATTATCTCTAGATTTTTCACAATAACATGGCTTGCACTCTTAAACAAAATTGTTATCCATTAATAGGTCTACAAGTTTGATGTGGTGACCTCGGGCAAAAACCCTATATTTTGAAAGCTACAAGGCTCAAAACTTGAGCAAAATCTCTGCAATTCAGACTTAAGCCATTTGGGACATAAGAAGTGATTGGGTTTAGCTTGCAAATTCACATATGAGTGACCCAAATGACTCAGGATACTTATTTGACTTGGTTTTTGCACTTTAGTCCAAAAGTGGACTAATTTTGCACATAAGCCCCTAGGTTTTAGTTTTAGGGTTTTCTAGGGTTCAAATGGGGTTTTTGGATATCCCAGGGGTACAAATGGGATTCAAGTTCATTTTTGGGAATATTTAATGACTATTTCCCTAAAGCTTTTAGGTTTTCCCAATTTGGGTTATATTTTACCCCTTTAATCCACTTTAGGGTTAAGTGCCCTATTCAGGGTCTTATTTGCAAAACACTAGAACAATACAACTTATTTGAAATTTTTACCTAGTGAATGCACTCTAGGTGTGTCAAACATATGCAATGCCAATGTTTATGATGCCATGCTCAAATTTTAGTTGCAGTAACACCAGGGGTGTTACAGGTAGTTGCTCCTCAGGAACCCTGAGGCACTTCTTTAGCTAGGACACATGGAATACATCTTGTACATCTGACAGATGATCGGGTAACTCCAGTTGATATGCAACTTCTCCCACTCGCTTTAAGATCAAGAAAGGTCCAATGAAGCGAGGGTACAACTTTCCTTTGACTATAAATCTCCTCATACCCCAGATTGGTGACACCTTCAGATACACGTGATCACCCTCCTTAAACTCCAGTAGTCTTCTCCTATTATCAGCATAGCTCTTTTGCCTGGATTGTGCAATTCTCAAATTTTCTCTTATCATTCGAACTTGTTCTTCTGCCTCTTGTATAAGTTCAGGCCCAAGGAACTGCCTTTCTCCAGTTTGATCCCAATACAGTGGAGTCCTGCACTTTCTACCATACAGAGCCTTAAATGGTGACATCTTCAAACTGGCCTGATAGCTATTATTATAAGAAAATTCAGCATAGGGTAAGCTCTTCTCCCAACTGCCACCTTGCTTGAGGGCACAAGCTCTTAACATATCTTCTAGTACTTGATTAGTCCTCTTTGTCTGTCCATCAATCTGGGGATGGTAGGCTGAGCTAAAATTCAACATTGTATCCAAGTTCTCATGTAACTTCTTCCAAAACCGAGAGGTAAACTGTGATCCTCGATTCGACACGATCTTCTTAGGCACTCCATGTAGACAAACTATCCAAGTCATATATAATTCTACTAGCTTGGCTCCCGTGTAATTAGTCCTCACAGGTATGAAATGAGCCACTTTTGTCAATCTATCCACAATCACCCAAATAGAGTCATACCCAGCAGGGGTGCGGGGTCGTCCAACAATGAAATCCATACCAATTTCTTCCCATTCCACTCGGGTATCTTCAATGGATGCAATAGTCCAGCTAGTCTTTGATGTTCGGCCTTGACTCTTTGACACACATCACACTTAGCCACATGTGCAGCAACATCTCTTTTCAGTCCATACCACCAATACTTTTTCTTCAAATCTTGATACATCTTAGTGCTACCAGGGTGGATAGATTAAACAGAATCATGAGCTTCTTTCAATATAGCCTCACGAAGGCTATCAATCTCCGGAACACATATTCGATCCTTGAACCATATAGTACCTTGCTCATCCTCCGTGAATTACGGAACTCGACCTTCCATAATCAGATCCTTAATCTCTTGAATTTTTGCATCACCAACCTGACCTTTACGAATCTCTTGCTCCAAGGTAGGTTCCAACTCAATGGTAACTCCTTCAATGTGAGTAACAATTCCTAGATTGAGTCTCTCAAAATCTTTTCCTAGTTCATCGGGTAGCTGGACAACCAAAGCGGAGTGAACATGCTCTTTCCGACTCAAGGCATCTGCAACCAAATTTGCCTTGCCCGGGTGGTAGTGAATCTCCAAATCATAATCTTTAATAAGCTCCAACCAACGACGTTGCCTAAGGTTGAGATCCTTCTGAGTGAATATATACTTCAAACTCTTATGATCTGTGTATACTTGGCACTTAGTTCCCATAATGTAGTGTCTCCAAATTTTAAGTGCATGCACAATTGCTGCCAGTTCCAAGTCATGAGTGGGGTAGTTCAATTCATGTTTCCGCAACTGACGAGATGCATAGGCGATCATGTGTCCTTCTTGCATAAGCACACATCCCAATCCTTGGCCACATGCATCATAATAGATATCAAATCCTTTCTGTATGTCTGGCATAACCAACACTGGTGGAGACATCAACCTCTTCTTTAATTGATCAAAGCTTTCTTGACATTTATCACCCCACTTAAATTCTCTGCCCTTCTCCAGAAGCGAGGTCATAGGCTTGGCAATCATAGAGAAGCCTTCAATAAATCTCCGATAATATCCTGCAAGCCCCAAGAAACTCCGAATCTCAGTAACTGTAGTGGGCACTCTCCACCCCATTATCTCCTCGACCTTAGTAGGATCCACTGCTATTCCTCCATTAGAAATAATATGTCCCAGGAATGGCACCTTGTCAATCCAAAACTCACACTTACTGAACTTGGCATAGAGCTGATTATCTCGTAGCTTCTGTAGCACCAACCTTAGATGTTCTTCATGATCACTTTCACTCTTAGAATAGATAAGAATATCGTCGATGAACACCATGACGAATCTGTCCAAATACTCCATAAACACCTTATTCATCAAATTCATAAAATAAGCTGGTGCATTGGTCAATCCAAATGACATAACAGTGAACTCATATAACCCATATCGAGTTGAGAAAGCCGTCTTAGGAATATCCGATGGTCTAATCTTCATCTGATGGTATCCCGATCGGAGATCAATCTTCGAGAATACCCTGGCTCCTCTCATCTGATCAAACAAATCCTCTATTCGGGGTAACGGATACTTGTTCTTCACAGTAACATCATTAAGTGATCTATAGTCCACACACATCCTCTAGGATCCATCCTTCTTCTGTACAAATAGAACCGGTGCTCCCCAAGGTGAGGAACTCGGACGAATGTAACCAGCCTCTTGTAACTCCGTCAACTGCTTCTTCAGCTCCTTTAACTCTTCTACGGACATCCTGTAAGGCTGTTTAGAAATAGGGGCAGTTTTAGGTAGAAGATCAATGACAAACTCAACTTCCCTATCTGGTGGCATCCCTGGTAACTCCTCTAGAAAGACATCCGGAAAATCTCTAACCACCCGGATGTTGTCACCAACAAACCCCTCAGGTATAAAGAACATTGCATGCTTGGATGAGGTGGTTACTGCAATATTAACTTGAAATCTTTCTCCTTTAGGACTAGTGAGCTCTATAGTACCTCTACCACATGCTATGATGGCCTTTGCCTTCCTTAACCATGACATACCAAGGATCAGATCTATACTGCTAGCCTCTAATATTATAGCGGTAGCTTCAAATTCTCTTCCCATAATGGTTAATGTCAATCTACGTGTCATTTGATTTGCCTCAATAGGCCCTTTAGGTGTGATTACTATCATTGGTTTTCTCATGTTTAGCAGTGGTATCTCATTTGTGTTGGCATAACGAGCAGACATGAATGAATGTGTAGCACCAGAATCAAATAATATGGTTGCAGGAATTGCATTAACATAAAACATACCAAGTACGATGTCCGCACCATCAGGAGTAGCATCAACGCTGACTTGATTCACCCTAGCTATAGAATATCCCTTGCTAGGAGTCTGTTGCTTGTTCTTCGCTGGTGTACCAGAATTTCCCATCGGACAAGCATTAGCATAGTGCCCAATCTGAATGCACTTGAAGCACGTAGGGCTGGTCTTCTGTCCTATAGGCCTCGCTGGGGTGCCAGTGGGAGTAGCCTGACGAGTAGGAGGTGTACGTGGAGACCCCTGTGGAGCATACTGAACTGGGCGTGGTCCTCCTAGTCGGGTTAGTGTACCCTGTGGTGAAACGTAGCAGGGACGAACACTGCTGCTACCCTGTCCCTATGAGATAGCCTTCCTCTTCAAGTCACCCAGTTGCACACGCTTGTGTTCAATAGCAAGAGCCTTATCCAGCATCCTCTGAAATGATGGGAATGTGTGTGCTCCTGTTTTCTCCTGTTTTCTCTCATCCTCAGCAACCTCATCCGGAGCATATCTCGACAGCTGAATGAATTTATCTCTATACTCGCTGACAGACATGTTGCCTTGCTTCAATGACAGAAACTCCTTCTTCTTGATCTTCATCAAACCACCTGGAATGTGGTAGTTCCTGAACTGTGCACTGAACTCTGCCCAAGTAATAGTATCAGCAGCATCATGGGCAGCAGTATAAGAATCCCACCAGTCAGCAGCAGGACCTGTTAGATGACCTAAGGCATAAAGAACTTTCTCTCTGTCTGAGCATTGGGCAATGTTGAGCATCTTCTCAATTGCTTTCAGCCAATCATCTGCATCTAGTGGATCTGGCGAACTGGCGAAGGTCGGTGGCTTATGACTCATAAATTCCGGTGCTTATCACGAGGTGGAACTGGTGGTGGTGGTGGAGGCAATGGCACTTGTTGCTGTTGCTGCTGTTGTTGAAATTGCTGTTGCAGCTGCTGTTGCGCCCTTCTTTCCTTGCGTATCTCCTCTCGCTCCTGGCGCAATTCCTGGCGTATCTCTTCTCTTTCCTGACGCATCTCCTGATGTCCTTGCTGCATCTGAGCACGCATATCAGCCATAGTGTCCGCCATTTGCTGCATCATTCTCATCTGAGCTGCGATCAATGGGTCAACTCCGCTTAGTGGAGGATTAGGAGGATTCATCTCTGCTGGTTGTGGCTGGGGTTGTCTATATATCCACTGAGTGTGTCGATTAGGAGGCAAATCAATTCCACCACCCCGCCTGGTATTGACCATCTGAGTTAGATACATAAGGTAAGAGAATAGTAGACAAGGCAGTAATTACGAATCATGTTACTTTGGGGGATTTATTAGCTAAGCAGTTTAATGTTTTATCTACCATAGCTAATTCATTACCTTATAGTGGTACATGCTAAGTTGTCCATATATAATATTTCAATCAATCAAAGAAGCAAATCAGACATTTATCATTAGAACAATCAAACAACATTTTTTTAAATATAGAAAATAGTTTGGTTTGGTCTTAGGCCTCCTATCTCTTAAAAATGTCATAGGGGTAGGGATTCCAAGGTTTGAAATCCATCTTGTCTTAGAATAGAGAAGATAAGAATGATCAGAGTAGAACAGTAGAAGGAGAGACAGGATCAAGATAAGTGTAGAAAGAATCAGAGTAAGGTAAGTATAGAAGGATTTAGAATAAGGTAAGTAGGTAAGGGTTTATCCATTTCTATCTAGGTTTCGTCCTACAGTCAACATTTGCTCTGATACCACTTCTGTCACACCCGGGCTTTAAGGAACAAAGCCGGGTGCATCTCATACATGCGCCAAGAAGACAACATATATAATAACAGAGTGTATAGAGATAAATGTCACAATAAAATCAGAGTACTTATTACATAGCGGAAGTCTTACAAAAATAAATATGAATATCGCAGGAACTAAAATCTATCCTTGGCACCAGAAAGCTAACTGGGAGACGCCACCTAGATCATGTCGAAAGCCTCAGTGTTAGGCGGCTCCTCTTCGACCACCTGCTCTTCTCCTATGTGGGAGGGAGTGTGAGACAGCAAGAGTGAGCTCACACATGTTCATCGCTCAACAAGTTGTGGGGAATAATGTGGCATAAACTCACCAAAGGTGGGAGTTCATGAAGTGTAAGGCTGATCAATGAAATAAAGGTTGAAGCTGAGCATTGCTTTTATAAGTTGGTCAAAATTTTATTAGCAGTTACTAAGTGTAAGTAAATACCAAACCTTAGAAATAATAAGTAAAAGTAATAATAAAATAATCCCAAATGCAATGAAATGACAAATTAAGTTTAAGTTCCATAAATTAATCATGTGAGTGTCCGAGCCGCTCATGACCGTGAGCACGGCTAGTATACCAGTTTTACACTCTGCAGAGGTTGCGCATCTTTACCCACAAGTTGTGTTACCCATATGCCATGGAGTTGATCAGACCCCATACACCTCTACCAAGGAAGCGAGGTAGGGTACCACTACGAGGCCTTTACAAAGTTCCACTAGCTTCAGACTACCCGCTACAGTTTATAGGAAGCTCCAGTGCAGGAATCCCTCGCCTGACCGCCATCGCAGCAAAATCAACCCAAGGACCTCCCTACACTGACCACTCCCCTATTGCCCTTGCCCCTTTCGGGTAAGGTAGCCATCCACTAGCTTTCCTAGTTAATCAGCCAAGGGCGTCCCATTAAACCCTTGTGGTAGCACTGTTTTCCCGGGTGGTTCTCCATGTTCCCATTAACATAATGATCTTATCATGAACAGAAAATAGTGAACAGATAATAACAAGTATAAAAATGAGTGATGAATATCTCTATACCCAAAGCCACATAAAGCAATAGCATGTACTACCCAAAAGTTTAGTAGTAAAACCAGTGGTGAAACAAGGTATAAAGATAGTCAAAATCTAGGGTATCCTATTGGGTCCCATCAAAATTAACCTATGCAGACCATTATGATTAATAAGAACATGAATGGCTAAAATAAGTGATCAAGGGCACAACTTGCCTTCAATGAGCTCCTGCTCAGCAGTCTCTACCAGCTGAACCTCAGAATCCTCTGTAGCTTGCTCGTCTACTCGCATCCACACAATACATACATAGTATAGCAAAAATCAACATCACACCAGACATGTAAATAAAATACACAGTAATAATCTAGACTAAAATAAGATCATAGGAACTGGAATCATTAAATTTGGAGTTATAGATTTTAAGTTATGAATTTTCCAAGGTTTTGTGTATTTAATACATGATTAAGTGATAGATAAATTTTTAATGTGTCTTTCTTGGCAAAGCAGTGGTACTAATGGTTAGACATTAATATTATAAAAATTTAGGAACTGGAATGGACCAATTTAGAGTTCGTATGCATTTTCTATGAATTATACAAATTCTATGAATTGTTTTCACATTAAAAACTCATTTTCTATTCCTTTTCCCTGATTTTAACGTTCTTTGGACTGGGCCTCGAATACTAAAAAGTGCAGGGGTAACGGTGAAAAAGAGTCCAAGACTCAAGCTATCTCTGGATTGTACCCTGGGTTGATTGCCTAAAAACATAAGGTCTCTTATGTAAAAGGGCTTGGCCGAAAAGGTATCAAGCGATCTGAGCCACCCGATCTGAAATATGGGGTCCAGATTAGATCTAGAACCCAATGATCGAGCGATCAACGCGGACTGCCGGTATCCAGATGGACGGTTCTGATTCAAAATGGCTGGATCTATCCTAACGCGATAGATCAAAATCGGACGGCTCTGCCCTCACTCTAGCGAACAGGTATGCATAGTCTAATCATCAACGTTGCCCTAAAAATCTACGGTGCAGGATGCCCCAACCCAAGACGTTGCCAGCGACGATGAACAGACCTCAGTCACGGCGGCACCATTGCCGCGCGTGGCTCCGCTAGAGCCACATCGCCCCATACTTCGATTTGCTGGAGACATACGCGAGGACGAATAGTACGAACGTAGGAGAGTCATTATTACCCTAGTTAACGCGGTGTAGCTCGTAGTCCACCATGCGCGGCGGCAATTGTTGTCCGGTGAGAAATCCTGGCCGAATTGACGGCCACCTTCGGCTCCAACCGGATGCACTCGCCCACTCCCGGTTCCCAGAAGTTCTGGCGCACAAAACCAAGGCGCGGTCGACGGTGAGCCGGTAATTGCCCCGCGGCGGATCTCTGTTTTCCTCACGGCAATGGCGGGCGCGACTACATGGTGAAGTTGCGGCGAGGGAATAGGGAAGGAGCGGCGGGGTCGTGGGATCCCCCCTATTTGTAGACGCAGTGAGGAATGGGGCGGCTACAATGGACACTGAAGTCTACGGCGAAGCTCAGTCATGCACGTGCATTCGTTGCGGTGAGGAAGATGGAGGCAGCCCGACAGAAGGAGCCCACACGGCAGCGACAGTGCGCGAGGGTGAGGGAGGAGTTGAGCGATAGGGCCCACCTGCCAGGGTTTCGCCCGCGCGCAGCGATTAGAGTAGTGTGGGGCCGGTCTGACAGGGAACGGGGGTGGCGCGCGCGGAAGGGGAAAGCAGCGGAAATGGGCCGAGTGCTACGAATTAGGCCCATCCATGGTTTTTTTTTCCTTTTCCTTTATTCTTTTCTTTTCTGTTTTCTTTTCTCTTTTAATTTTGAATTTAAATCCCAAATTTGAATTTATAAGTGTGAGGTTCATACTTAAATCAGCTGTATAATTTCAAATACCTATAGGAACTTGATTGGATTATTTTATATTTATTTGATCTTATATGTAAGTATTTTCTTCTCTTGTTTCAATTCTGGGATTTTCCTTTAGAATTTAAATTATAATTTCGGTATTATCATATTTATTACTATTATTTTATATTGTTGTCACAAAATGCACACAACATAAAGCCTCAGCATGATGCACAAATTAATGACTTTATTAATCCTTTTTTCTAAATGAGGTGTTCACATGAAAAGATAAATAGAGATGGCACACATGTATATAAAGGAATATAATTTCTCCTTTTAGATTTTTCTTCCAAAGTGGGTATTACACATAGTCGAAGCGACCATAGGGCGGCGAATGGTAAGGGTGCTGAATCACGACAGGGGCGGGAGAACCACCATCTAGATAGTGGCGTGCAGCGCACTCAGCATGCAATTCTGCAACCTCCGCCCGAACCTTGCCCAACTCGTCAAGGGCGTGGTCCAACTCGGTGTTGAGCACGACGACCAAGTTGACCATGCTGCTCAGCCTGGGATTGCCCTCACCAACAGGCGAGACAATCACACCTCCAGCACTGTCGGTCGAACGGCGAGGGTAGTACTTCAGGTCAAGGCCATCAGCTACCCCGCTGAACAACGAGCAATACTGAGAAAGTGCCCGTCATGCTGCATCTTGCATGGCTGCCTCTACCGTATCCCTCTCAGTGATAGAATAGTGCTCTGAGAAGGCCTTTGCACCCCGGAGATCATCGTCCAGATGGCGCACCAAGCAAGTAGCCTCCCACTGGTCCGGGTAAAGCCCGTGACGATGATGGTAGACTACACAACAGTACTCGATAGACCAAGTGTGTCGGTCGAAGGCCCGACGCAGCAGGGTATCGAGAGCGTCGTGGAAGTGACACCCGCGAGCGGCGTCACGAGTCATGGGTCTAGCGATCCATCCCTCCGGCTTCGGCTCCTCTGAACGCTCCGTGCCGTGGCTCGAACTACCACCGGCGGCGTCGTCGTCTCCGTCAGGGTCTCCTCCAGCAGCCAGGATGCCCTGGGGTGGTGCAGGGGGCATCTCTGGCTGAGGTGCAGGGGAAGGCGGCCTCTCAGAATCCACCTCCCGCTGAGGCGAGGGGGAAGAGTCCTACTGCTCCTGGTCCTACTCCTGCTCCTAGAGTCGGCACTCCTGCTCCTCGTGCAGGCGACGATGCAGTCCCTCTAGGTGGCTGGACTGACCTGACACCGTGCGATGTAGGGGACGCTCCGCTAGTCGAGAAGGCAAAAAGGGGATCACAGACTTACGTGCAGTGCACCTGATACGGGCCATCTACAAAGGACATCGAAAGCACAAGAGTAAGACTAGAACTAGGAGACTAGAAAGTAAACAGAAAGAAAAGTGAGACAAAACTTTTGAGATAAGTAGATACCATAGAGTAGGTCAAGATGACCAACTTTTGAAAGAACTCCAAGGTCAAGGTAAGAGTAGAGGTCTATAGTCCTTAGGGCGACCATTCTAGTCTAGGTTAGTGGTCCTATAGTCAGCAAGGCTTTGATACCAATTATGTCACACCCGGTTTTGGAAGGTAAACCGAATGCGGACCATGTACGTGCCAGGATCAGAACTCACGTACACAACGATTACATAATTGGACATCATCACAGAATGCTTGGATTAAATAGCGGAAAGGTACTTAGTTACATCAAGATGTCTGATACATCCATAGAGTCTATTACATAAACATAGTCTTTAACAATAACATCAAAGTGCGGAGTATCGAAACGTAGAATGTAAGCCTATATAGGCAGCTGACTGGGGGTTTGCCACTAAGATAAACTAGAACTCATCGTATTCCTGGAACTCCTCGAAGTCATCTATGTTGCCAGCATCACCTCCTGAGCACTGGGTACACTGGAGACAACCTGGGGTGGGGGTGGTGTGTAAAGCAAGGGTGAGTACACATCAACGTACATAGCAAATATCTCGTTTGGCTAAAGTGGACTAGCTGTATATGGAGTTTGAGGTCAAGCAGTTGCTTTTAGTTGGTCAAGTATTTATTACTATTAGTATAGCCAAGTTTTAGTAATAAACCCAGTTATTACCCAGTAGTACTCCCTCAAAACAGGAAATACCAGAGATCAGATTTTATAATATCGTTATTAATCATCATCATAAAAGTATCTAAAGTTCTTCTAATCAAAGAGGATGCCAAGGCTACTCTTAACCGTGAGCTCGGCTAATATACCAGTTTTTAACACTCTGCAGAGGTTGTACACTTTACCCACAAGTCGTGATGCCTTCCAGCCTGGGTTGTACAGACCCAATCTTCACTACCAAGGTGAATGGCTAGGGATACACTACGTAGCCTTTACAAAGACTCCCCTGGTGCATAGCTGCTCGTTAGGTTTCGCCATTCGTACAAACCCAGTACACCTCCCCAAGGTGGGTGACTAACAAAACCAAATCGAAAGAACCTCTGCACCCCAACCTTGGCAGAGCGAGCACTACACCCCGGCCCCCATTGACAGCCCTCCGACAAAGCCAACTACACCCCTAGGTTCATCTAATTAATTAGCTAAGGGCGTCCCATTCCACCCTCATGGTTGTACTGTTATCCCGGGTGGTCACTCCATGAACAGGTCCTTAAAGAGATGTACTCAGGAAAAAGGCTTGAGCCCCCTAAGGTATTGTTGGAGCGAAGGCAAAGACGCCACCCTTCGCTCGAGGCCTTCGCTGCAGTCGCTGGCCCGACGGAGACAAAACAGGCCTTTGCTGCAGTCGCTGGTCCGACGGAGACAAAACAGGCCTTCGCTCGATACGGTGCCAGACGAAGGCCTACGACGTCGTCATCCCACCGAGCGGCCTCGTCCAGCTCAGAGGCCCACGTGTGATCCGGCCCATTGTAACGGGCCCCGCGTGGCCGCTGCATGTTACGGGCCTAATTTGCAAAGGCATTCCTGTAATTACAGTCTGTAACCCTGCTTTATGGGAATATTCTGGGGATAACCTAGGTATCCGAGGGCACATGCGTCCTTAACACAAGGCGCTGGGCGCTCAGACACCTATAAATACCCCCGCACAGTGCCCGTGAGAGGGCAGATTAACAGAGCTATTGCCATCGAGTGCGAGAACCCTGTTAACGTCATTGTTCACCCTTGTTGGATCCCCTTGCAACTGAGAGCAAGTTCCAACATTTGACGCCCACCGTTCGTGCCACGAGAAAACCACCCACGATGGCACCCAAGAGAGCTAACACGAAGGCTGACGAGGCTGCGAAGGCAGCACTGCTCGCCGCAAGAAAGGGCAAGGCCCTCGCCCTCACCCAATCCACCCACCAAGAGGCCACTGAAGACGACGTTCCCCGCACCTGCGAAGACGACACTCTCCGCACCTGCAGCCCTGAAAGACAATCGCAGCCACCCTCAGGCTTCGCCCCACTGGAGGGCGCAGACCTCACCGAAGACGGTGAAGTCCTCGGCGTCTCAGCGGCAGAATAGCTACAGCTGCGCGCCCTGCGCCTCAAGAACCACAATCTCCAGAGGCAGAAAGAGATACTGGAGGCCAAGCGCCAGCGCGTGTCCGCACTAGCCAAAGTGCGGCAAATGATACGCGACGAAGAGCAGAAGGCCTAGGACCTTGAGCGGGAGATCGCGCTGATGCAGCGCGAAGGCCACCTTGGCCTGCAGCACGGGCCACCCCTCCAGCAGCGCACACAACCGGAAGACACGCGCGAAGGCCACCTCGGCCTGCAGCATGGGCCACCCCTACAACACCGCGCGCAACCGGAAGACCCGCGTTTCCCCCAGCGCGACCACACCTTCCCGCACGCCGCGCCATTCCAAGGGGTCAACTATCTCGACGAGCGAAGTCCCCTGGCGCCACACCTGCAAGTGACGCCTTGGCCATCTAACTTCCGGGCAGGGACCTATCCCAAGTACAACGGCAGCACCGACCTAGCACAATACATAATGAGTTATCAGGTCGCCGTTGCATCTTCCGGAGGGGACAACGCCACAATAGCGAAGTCTTTCATCATCGCCCTAGAGGGCCCAGCTCTCACCTGGTTCACCAAGTTGCCTCCGCTGTCCATTGATTCCTGGAGAAGCCTCCGGGACAAGTTCCTGCTCAACTTCCAAGGGTACCGCCCAGACACCGACGCCTTGGCTGAACTCTCGCTCTGCAAGCAGCTGGAAAAGGAGACTCTGCGAGAGTATTACCGCAAATTTTTAACACTCAAGTCACAGCTGCCCTCAGTCGATGACCAGATCGCCATCCACTACGCTATCAATGGCCTTCGCGCCGGCGTCCTTTACAGCCACTGCATCAGAGATCCGCCCAAGAACCTCCAGGAATTATATCAGCTGTTTGAAAAGTACGCCAAATCTAAAGAGCTACACCAGCGCAAGGTTGAGTCCGAAAGGAAGCCAAAAGATGCTCCACATTCTAGCCGCACGTGGACGAGGACTCCGCAGCCGGACTCCGGTCGAGACGGCCGCAATCAACAACAAGTGCATAACATCGCCAATCAGCATCCCGCTGCTGACGCCCCTCGTCGCCAGGAGTATCCCCCCAAGGGCCGCGGAAATGGTACTCGCGGTAGGGGTCGGGGGCGTGCGCAGCCGCCGCGCCGATTCTACTGCCTCTTCCACGGCGAAGACTGCGCCCACCAAACCAAAGACTGCCCAGAAACGAAGGCCACCAGAGACAGGATGGCACGGGCGCAACCAGCCGACAACCCCCGAGTTGTCGCACACACTTACCAGCAACCCCCTCCACCATATATCCACGCCCCCGCTCCGCATCCACCGCACCACGCTTACCAACACCATCAGGAAGTACAAATCATACCTCCGCCACCCCCACCACCACACCAGCAACATCAAAACATCCCCCATGCTCCAAAGCAGGAAGACTTCGCCGATCAACCATATCGCGGAGTCATTCACATGATAACTGGGGGGTCCAGCACCGACTTCGACACAAAGCGGCAGAAGCGGGACCACTACAGCAGCATCAACCACGTCGCCGTCACCGGCCCAGTCGTGCAGACAAAGTGGTCCCACATACCGCTAACCTTCGACGCACGAGACGTCGACCTGCGCAGCGCCCCCCACTGTGATGCCATGGTTATCAATTGCAGCATGGCAGGCTGGGACCTGCACAAAGTCCTAGTTGACAATGGCAGTCAGGCGGACATCATCTTCCTCCACGCCTTCGATCGCATGGGCATAAGCCACAGCCTGCTCAAGCCTTCAGACAACCCGTTGTATGGCTTCGGCGGCAAGGGCACCTTTCCGGTCGGCAAAATAGAGCTGCCTCTCTCCTTCGGTGTAGCACCCAATGCCCGAAGCGAGCAAGTAACCTTTGATATCGTGGACATGGTATATCCATACAATGCCATCATGGGCCGGGGCTCTATCAATAAGTTCGAAGCAGCCATTCACGGACTGTACCTATGTATGAAGATACCAGGCCCGTTAGGTGTCATTACGGTCCACGACAATCAACAGACTGCGCGCAACATAGAGCGGGACTTCGTGCCCAGTCAGAGAAACGTGCACTGCCTCACGGCCCAGCGCGAGGTCCCCACGCCCGCCAGCCCAACCAATAAGCAGCACGACAAGGCACAGCTGCAGAGCAACGACGGGACGAAGACTGTCCCCCTCGACCAGGCCACGCCCAAGCAGACAGTCACTATCAGCGAAGACCTCACTTCGCATGAAGAGGAGAAGCTCCTCTGCTGCCTATCCAAGAACAAAGATGTCTTCGCCTGGTCAGCCCTCGATCTGGTCGGGGTCAGTCGTTCCATAATTGAGCACAGCTTGGGAATCGATCCTTCGGTAAGGCCGAAAAAACAGCGGCTTCGCAAGATGTCCGACGAGAAGACAGAGGCCGCCAAGGCAGAAGTGCACCGCCTCCTAGAATCCAAATTCATCGAGCCGGTGGCTTACCCCACATGGCTCTCCAATGTCGTGATGGTGCAGAAAAAGAGCGGGAAGTGGCGAATGTGCATTGACTTCACCAGTCTCAATAAAGCCTGCCCAAATGACAATTTCCCGTTGCCGCGGATCGACAAAATAGTCGATAGCGCGGCCGGATGCGAAGTCATGTCCCTCCTCGACTGCTTCTCCGGTTACCACCAGATATACATGAAGGAGGAAGACAAGGCTAGCACCAGCTTTATAACACCCTTCGACACATATTGCTTCATCAGAATGCCGGAGGGACTCAAGAACGCCGGGTCCACCTTCTCCAGGCTTACCAAAACAGTGCTCGAAGGGCAAGTTGGCAGAAATATATTCACATATGTGGACGACATCGTCGTCGCCAGCAAGAGCAAGGAGGACCATCTCGCCGACCTCGCCGAGACATTCGCGAACATGCGAGACGCACAACTCCGCCTAAACCCGGAAAAGTGCGTTTTCGGCGTTCGCCAAGGCAAAATATTGGGCTACCTGGTATCACACCGCGGTATCGAGGCCAACCCAACCAAGATTCAGGCCATCATAGACATGATGCCTCCGCAGTCTGCCAGAGACGTCCAGCGCTTGACAGGCAGATTGGCCGCTCTCAGCAGATTCATCTCCAGGTCCGCCGAGCTAAGTCTCCCCTTCCTCAAAACACTCCGTGGTGCAAAAGGCTTCGCCTGGGGACCAGAGCAGGCGGCGGCCTTCGCCTCATTAAAACAGCACCTGACAGAGTTGGCCGTCCTTACAAGCCCCGACTCTTCGCTCCCCCTGTTGCTCTACGTCGCGGCTTCGCCGCATGCGGTCAGTGCGGCAATAGTGCAGGAGCAGACAGTTGAGGGCGTGGTCAGGCAGTGCCCCGTTTACTATGTCTCCGAAGTGCTGACACCGTCCAAGTGCAACATGACAGAGCTGGAGAAGATTGCCTACGCAGTCGTCATGTCTTCGCGAAAATTGCGCCATTACTTCGAAGCATTCAAGGTCCGAGTCACCTCAGACAGGGGACTCGGCGAATTGTTCAGAAACCCGGAGGCATCGGTGACGATTGCCAAGTGGGTGGCCGAACTCTCCGGCTACCACATCAGCTTCGAGCCCAGGACAGCCATCAAGTCACAAGTCCTGGCAGACATCGTCGTCGACTGGACTAGGCCAACAACACAGCCAGACCCGTCCGCAAAGAAGGTTTGGACGATCCATTGCGACGGCGCATGGTGCCATGCGGGGGCAGGCGCCGCTGCAGTCATCACCTCACCAGTCGGGGTCAAGCACAGATATGCAGCACGCCTCAGCTTCGCTCTGGAATCCGACAGATGCACAAATAATATAGCAGAATACGAAGCAGTCATCCTCGGCCTCCGCAAGCTAAGAGCCCTCGGAGTCACCACCTGCATCATCAAAACAGACTCCAAGGTAGTTGCCGCCCAAGTCGAGAAAGACTATGCAGCAAAGGACCCCGCGCTCATGCAGTACCTCACGGCCATCCGAAGTCTCGAGAGACAATTCAAGGGATTCACCTTGCAGCATGTGGATCGGGCCAAGAATGAAGAGGCCGACACATTGGCCAAGGCTGCCGCCAGGGGCGAATCTTTGCCCTCCGACGTGTTCTTTCATGTCATCGGCACGCCAGCCGTCCGGAGCCCCGAAGGGCTCCAAATAACCAATGACAGCGAGGGCCACCGCATAGTCAACCTTATCATGACCGAAGACTGGCGGGCACCAATAACCCTGTTCCTACAGGGGTACTATCATCCAGCCGACATCAGTGAGGCCAAGCGCCTCAGACATCGAAGCCGAGACTTCGCACTGATTGAAGGCCAACTCTACAAAAAAGGGGTCAGTCAGCCAATGCTTAAGTGCGTCACCGAAACCGAAGGCATCCAGATCCTATGCGAAGTCCACAATGGCACGTGCGGCTCACACGCAGGGCCAAGGGCCCTAGCTGCTAAGGTGATCCGCCAAGGTTTTTACTGGCCCGCAATTATCTGCGCCGCAAATCGGGTCACAAGGTCCTGCGAAGTCTGCCAGAAGTTTTCTCCTCGGTCAGGCAGCCCCTCGCAGTATACAAAGCTGATCGCCCACACATGGCCTCTCCAGCGCTGGGGCCTGGACATTGTCGGGCCCCTGCCCACCACTCAGGGGAACCTTAAGTTCGCCTTTGTCGCTGTCGAGTACTTCACCAAATGGATCGAGGCAAGGGCTGTTTCCACAATAACATCAAAAACTGCCCAAAGGTTCTTTTGGCAAAACATTGTTTGCTGCTTCGGAGTACCATCCGAACTAACAGTTGACAACGGCAAGCAGTTTGACAGCCAAGACTTCAAGG
Organism: Zea luxurians; assembly: GCA_029449295.1. Taxonomy (NCBI): domain Eukaryota; kingdom Viridiplantae; phylum Streptophyta; class Magnoliopsida; order Poales; family Poaceae; genus Zea; species Zea luxurians. The sequence goes on from JAOPSE010000033.1 coordinate 5,047,101, forward strand.
ATTTTTGCTTCTCCATTGGCACCAAGCTTGCCTTCGCCTCAGTCTATCATCCGCAGTCTAACGGAGTTGTGGAACGTGCCAATGGAAAAATCTTCACAGCTGTCAAAAAGATGCTCCTCGATGAAAAAAAGGGCAGATGGACCGATTTGTTACCCGAGGCGGTCTGGGCACTAAACACGACTGAGTGCAGGGCAACCGGGTTTACTCCTTTCCGCCTTCTATACGGATCGGAGGCCATGACCCCACAAGAAATAAAACATGGGTCCCCGCGAACAGTTCCGTCAGCCGTCCCCGACGTGGACGAGCCAACTTCAAAGGATCTCATTGATGGAGACCGAGTCTTCGCTCTACAGGCCCTAAACAAATACCAAGCTCAGACAAAAGCATGCCGTGACCACGCAGTCATCCCGAGGGAATTTAGCGAAGGGGACCTCGTACTCGTCCGAACGGTTCGGACAGAGTCCAGGGGCAAGCTGGAGCCCAAGTGGGATGGCCCCTTTATAGTCAAGACGAAAGCTTCCCCCAGCGCTTACAGGCTCACAACACCAAACGGCGAAGACCTGGAGCACTCCTGGAACATCGACAACCTCCGCAAATTTTTTGTTTGACTCATCAGGGCTGATTCGCCCTTGTAATTCGCAAAAACAATCTTATTCTGGTCCGCACTCTTTTCCTCCCGGGGGGTGAGGTTTTTAACGAGGCGGAGCCATGTAATATATGTCTGAAAAATCCCCCGCAAAAACATGCGTCGAAAAAAGACCGCAACGACGGTCTTCGACATTCGACCAATACGAGGTCACCGCGAGGCTCAGTGCTAGCCACCCTCGCGTGCGACAAATCCGCACAGAAGTCGCCTAAGGGTGCAGCCGGACTAGCACAACAAGTGCGAAAAAACCTAAGTCTACCGCGAAGACTATCCATGCAGAAGTCGCCTAAGGGTGCAGCAGGACTAGCACAACAAGTGCGAAAAAACCTAAGTCTACCGCGAAGACTATCCGTGCAGAAATCGCCTAAGGGTGCAGCCGGACTAGCACAACAAGTGCGAAAAAACCTAAGTCTCCCGCGAAGACTATCCACGCAGAAGTCGCCTAAGGGTGCAGCCGGACTAGCACAACAAGTGCGAAAAAACCTAAGTCTACCGCGAAGACTATCCGTGCAGAAGTCGCCTAAGGGTGCAGCCGGACCAGCACAGCATAACAAAACACACCAGACCAAGTACATAACGCCTTCGCAAGCATAGCCAAGTGTGCGGGGGCACACAACCTCATCACACAAGCCTTTACACATGTACAAGCGAGGGCACCACACTCTACATCGGCTCAACCTTAGGAATAATTCCCATCTCCCTATAATTAAATAACATTATCCTAAGCTCCTCACCCGCAAAAAGACTTCGCAATTCCCCCTCACCTGTACTCACGACGGCTGGCAAAGACAACAGTTCCTGCCGGCCAGCCCTACTCACACGAAGCCGATCTCCCTCCGCCCCACTCACTCTATGCTTCACAACCGCCCTTCGCCGCCGGCGCCCGGTGCTCGGACCAGGCACATCTTCTGTATCCGCAGCGTGCGGCGAAGCTTCCGCCGCTGCCACATCCAAGGCCGCAAAATAGTCCAAGTCCTCCTCCGTCGACTCCTCAGTCCACTCAACCGAGCTCCCAGAGTCAGCAAAATCAGAAAATTCAGTTGCAGACCCATCACATTTATTACCACCATCCACGGTCGAAGCCGCCAAAAAATTAGTAGTGGCGGTTGCGTGCGCAGGCCCAAAATCTTGAACCTGCGCAGCAACCAAAATTCAGCAACATATCCAAAATTCCCTAACTATCTACACCCACTACGCCACCTGCGAAGATCCAGCTGTTGCGGGAGCCTCCGCCGTTGCCTCCGCTGTCGCCTCCGCCGCCACCGTCGCAGGATCTTCAGCCCTCGGCGCAGCTGCTGCGAGGGCATCAGGCGGGCCTTCGGCGGTCTCTGGGGGCAGGTCCCTGCCGGCCGCAGCAGATGCGGGGGCATCCGGAGCGCCTTCTGCAGGCTCTGGGGGCGCCTCCAGGGCGGCCCCGGACACGGCTTCCGCCGTGATCGGCTCCGGGTCAGGCAGCGCGCTGTTCAACGCCCCGAAGTCATCCACCCTCTCGCCACGCGCCGCCTAAGACACAACACACAAGTTCAGCGAACCCACACATAGCCCACATCCAGCAAACGCCAAACGTTACCTGAGCCCTCGCCGTCTCGGCCCGCTCCCTGACCACCTCGCAACCGTGTGGACCCCACATCCGGCCATAGAGGGCTCCAGCGGATTCCTTCACTACGGGGTCTTCAACCTTGTAGCAATATCGTATCATAAATGTTCACATCATGTTCATTGATTAAGTTAAAGCAATAGCAATATGCTAACCATTATAACCCAAAAGGGTAAACAAGAATAAGTGAAATACAGACTAGTCAATCCTTAGGTTTCATTAAGTAATGCGGGACAGTGAATCATAAAGTATGTAGGACATAATAGGTCAAAGGACACTTGCCTTCACCAGGTTGTTGCTCAGGGAGGTCTCCAACAACACACTCAGGAACCTCAGACTGCTCGTCTAAATAAAGTGAGCATGCATTTAATACATTTGGAAAGTACAAATGAACATCACAACAAACATGTACAAAGACTGGAACACATCCTAAAAAGACACAATACCACATAAGGGATAATGGATTCAAAGTATAACATAACCTATAACCTACATTAATTTTGTTTGAAATTAGATTACTATTTCTCCTAAGTGTTATTTACAAGTACAAAATCATAGATCAACATATTTTATTGTGACCTAAAATATAGAACAGAGATGAACTTATGTAATACATATTATTAATATCACAAGTTTAAATCTCTAAGGTTATTCTTTATTTATTTATTTATTAAAAACATACATCTACATTAGTTCATATTCAATCCTAAAAATTTAGTATGTGCAGACAGTGAATGAAATCATTTTATTTAAATAGAGAATAATTCTATGAACATTTTGCAATTTAAATCACTAAATTTGGAGTTCATATGCGAAAGTTATGAAATAAATAAATTTGGGAATTCAAAATATGAAATTAGGGCTAATTCTGTGATTAAATAAAAGTCCAGGGGTCTAATTAAAACAAACCAGGGACCTATGCGCTAAAATAGAGGATGGCGGGTTGATTTCCTAAAACCAGGGGGTTTCTTAAGCAAAACAGCCACGCGAAGGGGTATCGGGCTCCCTCAACCATTGGATTAGAAACTGACGGCTGAGATTAGATCGCGTAGGCGCGCGCGGGCGGGGGCGCGCAGGCGCGGCTGACAAGCGGGGCCAGGGGTGTCAACGGCAGAGGGGGAGAGCGTGTTGACCGAGCGGGCCCTGCGCTAGAGGGTTTGGGCGCTGACAGGTAGGCCACGGTGTCAGGGCACGCGGGCGCGAAGTGGTATCCAGAGGTCCGGGCCGTTCGATCAAGATCGGACGGAGGGGGGTCCGAGGGGGTCCGAGCCGTTCCATCAAGATCGGACGGAGGGGGTCCAAGGGGGTCCGAGCCATTCGATCAAGATCGGATGGGGGAAATCAGACCAGGGAAACAGACATGCGCGAAGCGGCGCCGCTCCTCTCCGCGGCGGTGAGTTCGCCGGATTTGAGGCAGGTGCGAGCTAGGGTGGCTCTGGGGTTGCCGGAGTTGGGCAGAGAGGAAGAGGGTGCCACGACGAACTCTATGGCAGGGAAGAGGCCATGAATCCACAGGCAGAGAGAGGAGAACGGCGGTGAGAAGGCCTCGGGCGGACCGGAGAAACTCCGGTGAGCGATTCTGGCCACAAGGAGGGGACTTAAGGCGCGCTAAGGTCTGGGCTAGCTTCAGCGGAGGCAGTGGTGACATAGGGAAGTACTCCGGTGAACTAGACCGGGCTAAATCGGCCGGCCACCGCGTGAGCACGACGGATCGCCGCGGCCGAGCACCGGCGAAGGTGAAATTGGCCGAACATAGGGCGCAATAGAGGAAATTGGGCATAGAGATGGATGTCTCACCTCGGGGCAGAGCTCGGGGAGGCTTGGAGCAGTCTCCAGCGAGCTAGATGGCCGGGAATGCGGGCGCGGGTCTCCGACGGCGGCTGGTGGTGAGGGCAGAGCGCGAGAGAGGGTGAAGGTGAACGGAATAAGGCGAGGGGTGTGCGCGGGGCACTTGCGGGGCTCTAAAAAGGGAGCTGGGCACGTGGACGGGCATTGTGGCCAAGAAATCCGGCGACATGCGCGAGTGCGCTCTCGCCGGTCCACGGCGAGAGCGGGGAAGGCGGAACTGACAAGGCAGACCCACGGCACATAGAGAGAAGAAAGGGGTGCGCGGGGCAACGGCTCAGTGGCTGGCGATCCGGGTCCGCGAGATGGAGAGAGAGAGCGAACGGGCGAAGGAAACTAGCGCCGACAGGTTGGCCCCACTGGGCAGAGAGCGAGAGAGAGATATAGCGCGCGAGAGGAAAATTGCCGCTGACAAGCGGGGTCCGCCTGTCAGGCGACGCGGGCGCGCGGCCTGGCTGGGTTTAGTGGGCTGACTGGGCTGCTTTTTCTTTTCCTTTTTCTATTTGTTTTCTAATTCCTTTTCTATTTATTTTTCTATATGGTTTTCAAATCCAAATTCAAACTAGGTTTCAAATTCAAATAAATTCAAACTTGTGCAACACTTCAAAGAATATTTTTAAGCTCAACATGATGCAACATGTCATGACTCATAAGGTTTTAGCAAATATAAGTAATTAACCTCCACTAGTTTAAGCTATTTCTAATAAAAAGGAAAAAGGGAGAGAGGATCTAGAGAGAGAGAAAGCCTAGAGTGAGAAAAGGAAGAGTAACACATGATTTTAGGTGATAAGTAGAAAGAAATTTTATACCCCCAAAATCAGGGTGTTACATTGGTCCATTGAGGAAGGCACTTTTCACGTCCATTTGGTAAAGCTTAAAGCCATGGTAAGTAGCATAGGCAAGTAATATGCGAATTGATTCAAGCCTAGCAACGGGTGCATAGGTTCCACGTCCTTTGGCTACAAGTCAGGCTTTGTTCCTTATCACCACACCATGCTCATCTTGCTTGTTGCAGAATACCCACTTGGTTCCTACAACATTTTGGTTAGGACGTGGAACAAGATGCCATACCTCATTCCTCGTGAAGTTGTTGAGCTCCTCTTGCATTGCCAACACCCAATCCGAATCTCTTAATGCATCCTCTACCCTGTATGGCTCAATAGAGGAAACAAAAGAGTAATGTTCACAAAAATGAGCGACACGAGATCAAGTGGTTACCCCCTTATGAATATTGCTGAGGATGGAGTTCACGGGGTGATCTCTTTGAATTGCTTGGTGGACTCTTGGGTGAGGCGGTCTTTGACCCTGTACTTCTTGATCATCTTCCTTGTCTTTATCATTGTCCTCCTCTTGAGGTGGCTCATCTTCTTGATCTTCTTCTTCATTATCTTGAGCTAGATCCTCATCTTGAGTTGGTGGAGATGCTTGATTTGAAGATGATGGTTGATCTTGTGTTTGTGGAGGCTCTTCGGATTCCTTAGGACACACATCCCCAATGGACATGTTCCTTAGTGCGACGCATGGAGCCTCTTCATCATATAGTTCATCAAGATCAACTTGCTCCACTTGGGAGCCATTAGTCTCATAAAACACAATGTCACAAGAAACCTCAACTAATCCAGTGGATTTGTTGAAGACTCTATATGCCCTTGTGTTTGAGTCATAACCAAGTAAAAAGCCTTCTATAGCCTTAGGAGCAAATTTAGATTTTCTACCTCTTTTAACAAGAATAAAGCATTTGCTACCAAAGACTCTAAAATATGAAACATTGGGCTTTTTACTGGTGAGGAGTTCATATGATGTCTTCTTGAGGATTCGATGAAGGTAGAGTCGGTTGATGGAGTAGCAAGCAGTGTTGATTGCTTCTGCCCAAAACTGGTCTGGAGTCTTGTACTCATCAATCATGGTCCTCGCCATGTCCAATAGAGTTCTACTCTTTCTCTCCACTACACCATTTTGCTAAGGTGAGTAGGGAGAAGAGAAATCATGCTTGATCCCCTCTTCCTCAAGAAAGCCTTCAATTTGTGAGTTCTTGAACTCCGTCCCATTGTCGCTTGTTATTTTCTTGATCCTTAACCCAAACTCATTTTGAGCTTGTCTCAAGAATCCCTTTAAAGACTCTTGGGTTTGTGATTTTTCTTGCAAAAAGAACACCCAAGTGAAGCGAGAATAATCATCCACAATTACAAGACAATACTTACTCCCGCCGATGCTTATGTAAGCAATCGGGCCGAATAAATCCATGTGGAGTAGCTCAAGCAGCCTGTCGGTCGTCATGATGTTCTTGTGTGGATGGTGGGTACCGACTTGCTTCCCTACTTGACATGCGCTACAAACCCTGTCTTTCTCAAAATGAACATTTGTTAGTCCCAAAATGTGTTCTCCCTTTGGAAGCTTGTGAAGATTCTTCATCCCAACATGGGCTAGTCGGCGATGCCAGAGCCAACCCATATTAGTCTTAGCAATTAAGCAAGTATCGAGTTTAGCTCTATTAAAATCAACTAAGTATAGCTGACCCTCTAATACTCCCTTAAATGCTACTGAATCATCACTTCTTCTAAAGACAGTAACACCTAAATCTGTAAAAAGACAGTTGTAGCCCATTTTGCATAATTGAGAAACTGAAAGCAAGTTATAATCTAAAGAATCTACAAGAAAAACATTGGAAATAGAATGGTAAGGAGATATAGCAATTTTACCAAGTCCTTTGACCATACCTTGATTTCCATCCCCGAATGTGATAGCTCTTTGGGGATCTTCGTTTTTCTCGTAGGAGGAGAACATCCTTTTCTCCCCTGTCATGTGGTTTATGCATCCGCTATCGATGATCCAACTTGAGCCCCGGATTCATAAACCTACAAAACAAGTTTAGTCCTCGTTCTTAGGTACCCAAACAGTCTTGGGTCCTTTCACATTAGAAACAAGCACCTTGGGTACCCAAACACAAGTCTTGGAGCCCTTGTGTTTGCCCCTAACATATTTGGCAACTACTTTGCCTGATTTGTTAGTAAGCACATAAGATGCATCAAAAGTCTTAAATGAAACATTAGGCACATTTGATGCAGTAGGAGATTTCTTTTTAGGCATTTTAACATGTGTAGAATGCCTAGAACTAGATGTCTCATTCTTATACATAAAAGCATGATGAGAACCAGAATGAGACTTCCTAGAATGAATTTTCCTAATTTTGTGCTCAGGATAACCAGTAGGATATAAAATGTAACCCTCGTTATCCTGTGCCATGGGAGACTTGCCTTTAACAAAATTGGACAATCTCTTAGGGGCATTAAGCTTGACATTGTCTCCCTGTTGGAAGCCAATGCCATCCTTAATGCCAGGACGTCTCCCATTATAGAGCATGCTCCTAGCAAATTTAAATTTTTCATTTTATATCTCATTCTCATTAATTTTGCTAGTTAGTTGTGCTATGTGATCATTTTGTTGTTTAATTAAAGCTAGGTGATCATGGATAGCATCAACATTAATATCTCTACATCTCATGCAAATAGAAACATGATCAAAAGTGGATGTAGAGGGTTTGCAAGATTTAATTCATCTATCTTAGATTTTAGCATGGCATTTTCATCTCTAAGATAGGAAATAGAAGCATTGCAAACATTTAAATCTTTAGCCTTTGAAATTAAACTAGCATTTTCAATTTTAAGGCTAGAAATTGATTCATTCAATTTATTAATCTTAGCAATCAAACTAGCATTATCATTTTTAAGATTGGAAATTGAATCATCACAAACATTTTCCTTTTCAACCTTAGCAATCAAATTGGCATTTTCAATTCTAAGGTTGGAGATAGTGTCATGGCAAATGCTAAGCTCACTAGTCAAATTTTCACATTTCTCCATTTCCTGAGCATAAGCATTTTTTACCTTAACATGCTTCTTATTTTCCTTAATGAGGAATTCCTCTTGGCTATCCAAGAGTTCATCCTTCTCATGAATGGCACCTATTAATTCATTCAATTTTTGCTTTTGTTGCATGTTTAGGTTGGTAAAAAGAGCAAGCAAATTATCTTCATCATCACTAGAGCTATCCTCATCACTAGATGTCGTATATTTAGTGGAGGCTCTAGATTTTACCTTTTTCTTTTTGTCGTCCTTTGCCATGAGGCACTTGTGGCCGATGTTGGGGAAGAGGAGGCCTTTGTTGACGGTGATGTTGGTGGCGTCCTCGTCGGAGGAGGAGTCGGTGGTGCTTTCGTCGGAATCCCATTCCCGACACACGTGGGCATCGCCACCCTTCTTCTTGTAATATTTCTTCTTTTCCTTCCTCCTTCCCTTCTTGTCGTCACCCCAGTCACTATCACTTGATAATGGACATTTAGCAATAAAATGATCGGGCTTACCACACTTGTAGCACACTTTCTTGGAGCAGGGTTTATAATCCTTCCCCCTCTTTTGCTTGAGGATTTGGCGGAAGCTTTTGATGATGAGCGCCATTTCCTCATTGTCGAGCTTGGAGGCGTCGATGGGGAGCCTACTTGATGTAGACTCTTCTTTCTCCTCCGTCGCTTTGAATGCGACGGGTTGCACCTCGGGTGTGGAGGTGGCGCCTTGCTCAATGATTTGTTTGGAGCCTTTGATCATCAATTCAAAGCTCACAAACTTTCCTATCACTTCCTCGGGAGACATTAGCTTATATCTAGGATCACCACGAATTAATTGAACTTGTGTAGGATTACAAAAAACAAGTGATCTTAGAATAACCATGACCATTTCATGGTCATCCCATTTGGTGCTCCCGAGGTTGCGCACTTGGTTGACTAAGGTCTTGAGCCGGTTGTACATTGCTTGTGGCTCCTCTCCTTGGTTGAGGATGAATCGACCAAGCTCCCCCTCGATCGTCTCCCGCTTGGCGATCTTGGTCACCTCATCCCCTTCGTGCACAGTCTTTAGCACATTCCAAATCTCTTTGGCACTCTTCAACCCTTGCACCTTATTATACTCCTCTCGACATAAAGAGGCGAGGAGTATAGTAGTGGCTTGGGAGTTGAAGTGCCGGATTTGGGCGACCTCGTCTGAGTCATAGCCTTCATCCCCTACGGATGGTACCTGCGCTCCAAATTCAACAATGTCCCAAATGCTTGCGTGGAGTGTGGTTAGGTGATGCCTCATTTTATCACTCCACATACAATAATCTTCACTGTCAAAAACCGGTGGTTTGCCTAATAGGACAGAAAGTAAAGGAGTGTGTTTCGAAATGCTAGGGTAGCGTAGGGGGATCTTACTAAATTTCTTGCGCTCATGGCGCTTAGAAGTGATGGACGGAGTGTCGGAGCTGGAGGTGGATGGCGACGAGGAATCGGTCTCGTAGTAGACCACCTTCTTTATCTTCTTTTTCTTGTCGCCACTTCGATGTGACTTGGCATGTGAAGGGGATCCCTTCATTTTGTTGCTGGACTCCCCCGATGGAGCCTTCCTGTGGCTTGTAGACTTGTCACCGCCAGTCATGATCTCCTTCTTGGCGTGTTCTCCTGACATCACTTCGAGTGGTTAAACTCTAATGAAGTACTGGGCTCTGATACCAATTGAAAGTCGCCTAGAGGGGGGTGAATAGGCGGAACTGAAATTTACAAACTTTCAGCACAACTACAAGCCAGGGTTAGCGTTAGAAATAAAATCGAGTCTGAAAGAGAGGGCGAAAACAAATCAACCAAGAAATAAAGCGAGTGACACGATGATTTGTTTTACCGAGGTTCGGTTCTTGCAAACCTACTCCCCGTTGAGGTGGTCACAAAGACCGGGTCTCTTTCAAACCTTTCCCTCTCTCAAACGGTCACCTAGACCGAGTGAGCTTTCTCCTTAATCAAACGGGTCACTTAGACCCCTCACAAGGACCACCACACAATTGGTGTCTCTTGCTTTGATTACAAGTGATTAAAGAACAAGAATGGGGAAGAAGAAAGCGATCCAAGAACAAGAGCTCAAAGAACATGAGCAAAACTCTCTCTCTAGTCACTATTTGTTTGGAGTGGATTTGGGACTTGGATAGGCTTTGATTCTATTGAATTGTGTCTTGTATTGATTGCACCAGCTCTTGTATTGAATGAGATGTCTGAAAAACTTAGATGCTTGAAGTGGTGGTGGTTGGGGGGTATTTATAGCCCCAACCACCAAACCAACCGATGGGGAGGCTGTCTGTCGATGGGCGCACGGGATAGTCCGGTGCGCCACCGGACACTGTCCGGTGCGCCCGCCACATCACCAATCGTTAGGGATCTGACGGTTTCGACCGTTGGAGCTCTGACAACTTAGGGCACCAGACAGTCCGGTGCTGCACTAGACAAGCACTATTCACTGTTCGGTGTGCCTTCTGGCGCTGCTCTGACTCTGCGCGAACTGTTTGCGCACTGTTCACGTTTGCAGGCGACCGTTGGAGTCGACCGTTGCGCTTCTAAGCCGTTGCTTCGTTGGCACACCAGACAGTCCGATGGAACACCGGACAGTCCAGTGAATTATAGCGGAGCGGCTCTCCAGAAACTCGAAGGTGAAGAGTTGAGCCTATACGGTCCCTTGTGCACCGGACACTGTTCGGTGGTGCACCGGACACTCTCCGGTGGCACACCTGACAGTCCGGTGCACCAGACTAGGGTTCTCTTCGATTTCTTTTGCTCCTTTCTTTTGAACCCTAACTTTGTTCTTTTTATTGGTTTGTGTTGAACCTTTGGCACCTGTAGAATATATAATCTAGAGCAAACTAGTTAGTACAATTATTTGTGTTGGGCATTTCAACCACCAAAATCATTTAGGAAAAGGTTTGACCCTATTTCTGTTTCACTTCCCAAATGATAGCTTCAGGGTTAGCATGGGTGACGAGATAAGACTCCCACTAGGACTGAGCTACTCCCCTTAGCAGACGGGGACCATATAGAACTTTCTCCTTATTGTTGCATTAGGCGGTGTGCAGTTCTCGCTCTACGACACACAACCAGTCTTCGGCATCCATGGGGTCGACAGAGTGGGCAAACTAGGGGGATGTCCTCTCATGAACTCATCACACTTATCCATTGGCATTTGTGGCATCTGCATCTGCGGTTGTGGCTGAGGTTTATGTTGTGCTTGCTGCATGGCTGCCAGAGTCTGCCCTATAGCTTGCGCTGCTTGGGTTTGCATGAAGAACATTTGCTCCACTGTCATAGGGGATGGCGGGGTAGGGGACGGCTGGGGCTCCTCATCCTTTGGGACACACTGCTCCTGCAGAGGTCACACACTTTACCCACAAACACTCTGAAGGTGAGTCGGCAAGGTAAATTACTATTCTTAATGTGTGTTTTGTTTTCATCTTTGGTGTAATATTATCTTATCCATTATTTTCTTGTTTGTATGTATTGCTATGCATAGAAGCAAGGTGACGAGGAATTTGAATCCAAACATTTAGGGAAACATCTAGACTAAAAGCCTATCGCAAGTATAAGGCAAGTTGTGCCCTTGATAACTTTCTTTACATAATAATGTTCTCAATAATCATCGTGACATGCTTAGGTTCATTTGATGGGACCTAACAAGTTACCTAGTTTTGTTCACCCTACACCTTGCAAATAAATGAACTATTGGGTAGTTTTGCTATTGCTCTACCTAGTTTTCGGTTTAATGTTACATATGAATTATGATCATGCCTTATCGTTATTGTTGGATTATTTACTGTTCATGATAAGATCATTTTTGTTAATAGGAACATGGAGAACGACCCGAGAAAATAGTGCTACCACAAGGGTGGTATGGAACGCCCTTGGTTGACTAATTAGGAAAGCTAGTGGACGACTATGTTACCCAAAAAGGGCATGGGTGATACGAGGAGCTGATGGTATAAGGAGGTTCTCAGGTCAATCATGCCGGGATGGCTTTTTAGACTAGGGATTCCTATATCACCCGCTTCTCAAGAACCGTAGCGGGTTTTCTGAAGCTAGTGGAACTATGTAAAGGCCTCGTAGTGGATCCCTAGCCATTCACCTCGGGAGTGTCTATGGGTCATGCAAACCCTGGCTAGATACGATACATGACTTGTGGTTAAAGAATCGCAACCTCTGCAGAGTGTGAAAGTGGTATATCAGCCGTGCTCACGGTCAAGAGCGGCTCAGACACTGACATGAGTAATTTATGGAATTAAACTTAATATGTCATATGCATTGCATTGTGGGAATTGTTATTAATTGAGATCTCTTATTTAATTGGGTTGGTATACACTTATACTTAGTAAATTCTTTCAAAATTTTGACCAACTTATTAAAAGCAATGCTCAGCCTTAATCATTCTTCTTGGTAGGTCTTACACTTCACATGAGCCCCCATCATAAGTGAGCTCATGCACATTATTCTCCACAACTTGTTGAGTGTTGAATGTATGTGTGCAAACTCTTGATAAACTCACACCAGATCAAGAACGGGTACCGCCAAGATTAGGAGCATGAAGGATGCTATGAAGAGATTCGGAGAGGTCTTGGTCGTTGTCTCTCAGTGAACTATGGTTGCAGAGGATCGTTGTTGTCATATGATGTAATTATTTAGCTATTTTGTACAGAACCCCTATTAAATAATAAAGATTTGACATTGATTTCTATTGGTCCTTGTTCTCAAATGCTACACATTAAGAACAAGACAAAATGATTGTCAATAATTAAAGACCTTCGTCCTTCGAAGCATTATCTTCTTTTGGATATAATGGTCTCCAAACGAAGGTCATGAAGGACATACCTTCATCATCTCAGCGAACAAATATAAATAAGGGTACATGAGATACAAAAGAATATAAATAATGAATATAAATCAATAATTTATTTATATTCTCATTTTATAAACATGAATAAACATCGACAATATTTATATTACATTGATACCTTTGGCTTGCCAGAAGGTGAAGATGCAAGAGTGACACAAGAGTGATTACAATCCAGCGTGAACAGTACAGGGGTACTGTTCATCTATTTATAGGCACGGGACGCAACCCGAACAAAATTACATTTATGTCACTGATATCTAAATGTAATCATAATGTGAACTATTAAGGACTAGATAGTCTTTTCCACCTTAAGTCAATATCGTCCTTCGCCTTCATCATAATTCTAAGCCGAAGCTCCTTCAGTCATAGCTTTGGCTTCTGTCTGCATCATCTTTGGGTTGTATCTTCATGTCGCGTATACCTTTGTAGTATTTTGCCGAAGGTGTTTTCACCTTGAGGACCTTCGGCGGGAAAGAAGACCCCCAACAGTAGCCCCTTCGCGGTGCTTGATCATTTTTCGTAACGAGCTCGATCCGCAAAAAACACGAAGGCTTCAGAATGCCGAAGGTCCGAAAATACCTTCCCTGAGCTTGTTGCCGAGAAACGATTATAATATTCTAGACACCGTACGGTCCACCGCTCAGCCAGTGCGAGCGGTACGGTGGTTCGCCTTCTCCCCCTACAGCACTATATAAACAGACGGGATGGTGAGGAGTTACCACAACATTCATTGCCATCGCACTGTTGTGATGTTAAATTTTTTTAACCATAGTGAAGCTTCCTGTATTGCATTTTCGAGCAAACGCTTCATCACTTGAGATCAGCTTCGTCTTAAAAAAAGCGTAAACACTGAAATGGCCAGAGTACGATCCACCACTATGGTGTCTCGTGAAGGGGACGAGGTCGAAGTGACCGAAATGACTCCAATATCAGAAGTGATGAGGCAATCAGGTCTTGTTGTAGTAGAAGAGGCTGTTGCTGAAGGTACCTCGATTGCTAAAGCTGAACATGTCATAGCTGAAGGAGGAAGTGAGAACGAAGATGAAGAGGACTACACTATTCTGAGCCTAATGAAACCCAGCCACATTGAATTTGGTAAATCTACTGTGATGGCAGACGACATGGTTATGATGAAGAAATTGGGCTACTTTGGAGAGGCCGAGAGCAAGTTTGTCCAGTTTGCTGTGGAAGAGGTGATTCCAGAACCAAAAGATGATGAAATCGTAGTCTTTAAAAGCTTCTTCAGGGCAGGACTTCATTTCCCCCTACATGAGATGATTGGAGAAGTTTTGAAAAATTTTGAGATATACTTTCATCAGTTGACAGCCAATGCAATCATTGGACTTAGTGTCTACATATGGGCCCTCCGAAGCCAGGGTATGAGTCCCAATGCCGAAGCTTTCTGCCGGGTGCACGAGCTGCACTATCAAACGAAGGCCAGAGTAGATGGTCTTCATGCGAACTTCGGCTGCTACAATTTTGCATATCAGAAGGATACAATGGCCTCGGTTCTCGGCTATCATACCAAGTGGTCGACCGGTTGGAAAAGCGAATGGTTTTATGTAAAGGAAGACGAGAAGAGAAGGGAGAAGCTAATGACTATGGTTATGAGTCCATTGAAATTGAGCTTCGGGATGACAAGGCCCTTGTGCCACATGCAACTTGGCTCCCCATGCCAGGTAGCCGAAGTAGAATTCAGAGTGGTAGCAGCCGAAATCAGCACTAGGGATCTAGTGTAAGAGTACTTGGCAAATAGAATATTTCCGACCTCTAGTGGTTGGGGAATGCCTAAGATGGAGGGGGGCAAAAAGTACGAACTTGTTCGGCTCCCTTACCGATTTAAATTTGAGAAACAATTCAAGAAGCCATGCAAAGAGTGGCTAGAAATGATCGAAACAATGTGCAATGAAATTCTTGGCAACTACACCAAGAAAGAGGACCAATTAATGAGTGTTGCCTTCGGCACCCGGCCAAAACAAAGGCTGAATCGGGTGATGGACGCGTTAAACTTCGAATACCCAGACTATGAAAGGCTTGACAAAGGGGCCGAAGGGGTGAAAAGGAAGAGGATTGTCAGCATCCTGAGTAGGCAAGCTGCTCGGCTAGTAAAGGAAGATGAGAAAATTTGAAGAAAGCAAAATCAGCTCCTAAGCCGAAAGTGGCAATTTCTAAAAAACGAAATCTTGACATAACGCCCTCTGCTGAGCCAAAGGTGGATAGACAGGAGAAGAAGCTCCTTCAACACCCTCTGCTGCCGAAGTAGCAGAGATTTTAAAGGTAATGACTGATTCCCCGCACTTCAAGCTGCTAAGTCCTCTGGGGTCAGAACTGACACAATTTTTATAGAAGAAAGAACAACCTTCGGCTGCAAGGGAGAAGGTTGAAGGGCAAAAGAAATGACGAATAGTTAACGTGATGCAAGCCATCGAGGGAACACCGCCTTCAGCCTTAGCGGCTAAAATAGCGACTGATGCAGGTGCCGAAGCTGATGCTACTGCCGAAGTCAAAAACACTTATGAAGCCGAAACAACAATGTCAGGTATTGATAGGCTCATATCAGATGTGATTAAAGATGTGGCTATAGGGGAAGAAATGGCCACAACGCCAAGCAAAGAAAGGGAAATTGATGCTAGCCCTTCGAGCAAAAAATATTTTGATCTTCGGCACCTAGGCAGCCAAGAATTGTCTGAAGAGGACTAGCCAGAGTTGCGGGAATTTGTTGTATCCTGCGGATATCAACCAGGGGCTTTGCTCTTCATGGGGTTGACGAGGAGATCCTAGGATGCATCTGTGACTGCGCCGGGGCGAAGATAGCTGGCACTCTATCCAAGAGTGTTGGCTTTCCGAAGCTAGAGGTTGAAATCAGCTGCTACCGACGGCAACATATTGTCGGTAGCTTATTTTATTCTAGCTTCAAGGTGAGACCCTTGATTAGGTTGTTATTATTATCATCTTCACGATGAATTAAATGTTCTATCCGAGACTTATTGTTGCAGAGCATGCTGCTGAGCAAAGCTTTGAAAATGCAGCAGGATAACAAAGATAAGAAAAACGATATTATAATTGATGGCTTAGAGAATAATATAAAGGATCTTGAAGCTTCTGTAGAAGAGAATGATTTTCTGCTGCGAGCAGCCGAAGGCTCCCTCACGGAAGTACAGTCTCAAAATACTAAATTAAGCGAGGAACATGATAATGCTCAAACAATTTTAAAGAAAGAATCAGAGCGCTTTGAGCAGGAAACAAAAGAATTGCAAGCGAAAGATGAAGCCGAAGGTGAGAAAAATACGAAGCTTCAGGAGTCATTGAAAGACCTTCAGAATAAATGCACAAATTTCGCCACCCACTGTGTGAACCGATTAAAAGGTATATTCAACTCGGTTGGGGCTAGTTCTGAAGAAATTGCTCCTTCGGCTGAAGATATCCCCAAAGCCTTCGAGCACATTGAAAATGAAGTTGAAACACTCGATGAAGTTATCACTGGGCATGGGGATTTCTGTGCTCTGTTAGCTTCTGATGGCACAACTGTTGCATTTTTGAAGGCCAGATGTACTCATGCTAAAACCGTTAACAAACCAACCTTCAGCCTCTCATCATCAGACTTAGTCGATATTCACGGTGAAGCCTGTAGCATTGGAAACAGATTAATCACTCAAAATTGGGCTAAGGGCAGGCGCGAGCTAGTTGGAGACAAAGCTCGGAAACTGCTCAATTTAGTATGTAACTTTTACCTGTCATTTACCTTGGTTTTTCTTTATTACATTTGCGATTACCTTATACCTTCATCTGTCTACAGGATGGTGGCGCCGAAGGTTGCTGAGCCGAAGCTTGTTCCGAAGGGCTGAAGGCTCTTAGAGCTTCTTTTTGTAATTACCTGTAGAAAACTTGGGATCTCTTTGCATTATTTGGCGAAAGATTGTAATTGAGAGTTGAATACAACATTGTACATATTTGTCCATACCTTGTAATATAATTTTACCTCTTCGTTCGTGTGTGAATTGCTTTGCTGTGGACGAAACCCACACTTACAATTTTTGAGTCGAAGGGGGAAAAACACCTTCCCTTCTTTTCGTTCACATCAAAGCATTTTTGTATTCAACAAAGCATTTTGTCCCCAAAGAAAGACATCTTTTCCTTTCCTATTAACGCCTGTGCTTCATGTCATGATAATGATGATCCTACAAATGTCTAATGAATGTTTGTATGAATGCAAAGAATGATGTGATGAAATATGCAAATGTATGACCCGAACACACATGAAACCACACCCAGACTCTGCATCCCCTTAGGAATGACTTTTGAGTCTCTTCACCTTCTTTTTAGGTGGCATTTAATCTCTGCATCCCCTTAGGAATGACTTTTGAGCTTCTTCACCTTCTATTTCGGTGGCATTTTGGCTCTGCATTCTCTTAGGAATGACTTTTGAGCTTCGGAACTTACTATGCACTCCCTTAGAAACGACTTTTATAGCTTCGTCACCCTCCAGGTGACACTTTTGCTCTGCATCCCCTTAGGGACGACTTTTGAGCTTTTCCCTGATCTCTTTGCACTCGATGGTGCGGATTCTGATGTTACATGTTACATTCTTGGGAGAATTTGGCCCTTGTATTGCATAGGGCTAAACAAAAAAATGAAAATTACAACATACGGTCCCATTAAAAACCTTTCTCCCCTCCTGAAAGGAAAAGGGTGCCATAGGAAAAAAATAAGAAAAATACAACAATTACACATAATATCGCCGAAGCTCATCCACATTCCAAGACCTGGGTATATCGTTGTCATCCATGTCCTTCAGTCTGTAAGAACCAGGTCTTGACGAAGATACTACCAAAAAAGGGCCTTCCCATTTTAGCTGAAGCTTCCCCACTATATCAGGGTTAGCTATCCTTCAAAGCACCAAATGACCTGGCTTGATATTTTTCAATCGAACTTTTCTGTCACACCATTCTATTGTTTTAGCCAAGTATTTATTGATGTACTCTATGGCCTAAAGTCTGGTCCCTTCTATGGTGTCTTTTGTTAATTGGCAATCGGCTTCACCTTCCGTCGAAGCTAAGGTTCTTATTGAACCCATTCTTGCTTCTTCCGGTGTTATTGCTTCGTCACCAAACAGAAGCTTGAATGGAGTAAACCCTGTTGACCTTGATGCAGTGGTGTTGTGGCTCCAAACCACTTTTATTAATTCGTCTGGCCACTTCGCTTTCGGCTGATTGAAGATTGACTTCATTATTCCTGTTACTATGATTCCATTTGCCCTTTCTACCAACCCATTTGACTTTCTGGTGCCTCACCGATGCAAAGTGTATATTTGTGCCAATTTGGCTACAAAAAGTTTTGAAAGTTTCAGCATCGAATTGAGTTCCGTTATCAACGGTGATAGCCTTTGGTACTCCGAAGCGACAAACTATGTTCTGCTAGAAGAATTTTTGCACTGTGGCTGAAGTTATTGTAGCCAAAGGCTTTGCTTCAATCCACTTAGAAAAGTATTCCACTGCCACCACAATGTATTTCAGGTTGCTTTGCGCTGGTGGTAGTGGCCCTAACAAATCCAACCCCCATCTTTGCAATGGCCATGTTGGTTGTATTAGCTGAGTTAAAGACGAAGGTTGTTTCTGGTCTCTGGCACATCATTGGCCAGTAAAAACCTTGTCTGAAAACTTTTCCTGGTAGAGGTCTGGACCGAATGTGGGCTCCGCATAAGCTGGCATGTATCTCCTTCATTAATTCCTGTCCTTCGGTTCTGGACAAGCATTTAAGCAACGGGGAGCAAACTCCATGCTTCTATAACTCCCCTTCTATTATTACATCAGGTCTTGTCCTTGCCTTCATTCTCTTGTTGTAAGCTTTGTCATCTGAAAACAGTTGCCCTAAAGAAAGGATACTATTTCGGTCCTCAAGTCTTCACTATGTACAGGTGAGATTTTGAGCACTGCTCTTTCCATGAGCTCGACAGAAGGTGCCTTTATTGTTTCAAAAAATACTTCCGAAGGCAAAGGGAGCACCTGTGCCGCTAATTTAGCTAATAAATCTGCATGCTCATTCTCTCCCCTTGGGATATTTTTTACAGAAAAACCTTCGAAAGAAGCTTCCAACCTTCGGACAGCATCCAAATACTTTTGAAGCTTCGGGTCTCTTGCCATACTGCTTTTATCCACATAGTCCGAGATAACTTGCGAATCAGTTTGAGAATTGCCCTTCTTATTCCCATTGCCTTTAGCTTCCGAAGCCCCCAAAAGAAGAGCTTTGTACTCAGCAATGTTATTTGTACATCTAAAGTCTGACTTTATTGCATAACATGTTCTGACCTTAGAAGGGGCAACTAGAACAACAGCTGCCCCTGCACCGAAGGTCCCCCAAGATGCATCGCAAAATACCGTCCAAGCTTCGGCATCTTTTGTTGCTTCTTCATTCTGAGCCCCTGGCGTCCAATCAGTAATGAAGTCTGCTAACGCCTAAGATTGTATTGAGGATCTGTGCATATAATCAATGGTGAATTTGTTATGTTTCGCGGCCCTTTTCTCGATCCTTCCTGTAGCTTCTCTGTTCCTCATTATTTCCTTCAGGGGTTGCGATGAAGGAACTATTATGTGATATGGTTGAAAGTAATGTCGAAGCTTTCTGGAGGCCATCAATACAGCATACAATACCTTCTCCAACTCTGTGTAATTTTTCTTTGAAGGGCTGGGTACTTCAGAAACGAAATATACCGGTGCTTGCTTTTTTACCTGGCCCTCTTGTTTCTCTTGTACAAGTGCTGCACAAACCGCAACATGGGAAGCAGCCACATATAGAAGTAACGGAGCTCCAGATGAAGGTGGGGTTAAAGTTGTTAGATCTATCAGATACTGCTTCAGCTCTTTGAAGGCTCTCTGCTGAGCTAGACCACATTGGAAGACTTCGGCTGATTTTAGTATTTCAAAGAAAGGTAAATTCCTCTCCGCTGATCTTGAAATGAATCTGTTTAATGATGCCAACCTTCCTGCAAACTGTTGAGCCCCCTTTTTTGAATTTGGTGGCTCCATCCAAAGGATAGCTTTGATCTTGCTTTGGTTAGCTTTGATGCCTTTTGTTGATACCAGGCAACCAAGAAACTTGCCCTTCTTCACTCTGAAGACACATTTTTTCTGGATTTAGCTTGAGAACAGCTTGTCTGAAATTGGCAAATGTTTCTTGCAAATCAGCAACATGGTTTTCTTGCTTTGTGCTTTTTACTATGATATCATCGACATATGTCAGCACATTCCTGCCAATTTGGGAGTGAAGAACCTTGGCGGTCATTCTGCTAAAGCTTCCTCCAGCATTCTTGAGCCCCTCAGGCATCCGAAGGTAACAATAGGTACTACTAGGTGTTATGAAGGTTGTCTTTGGCTCATCCTCCTTCTTCATCCAGATTTGATGATAACCCGAGTAGCAGTCCAGTAAACTCATGAGCTCTAAAGAAGCTGCTGCATCCACAAGGGAATCTATTCATGGTAGTGGGAATTCATCCTTCAGACATGCCTTGTTGAGATCTGTGAAGTCGATACACATTCTCCATTTTCCATTAGCTTTCTTTACCATGACAGTGTTGGCCAGCCACTCTAGGTATGTTACTTCTCTGATGATGCCGGCACTTAGAAGTCTCTTCACTTCATTTCGTGCACCTTCGGCTTTATCATCAGAAATTTTCTGAAGCCTCTGCTTTCTTGGTCTGAAGGATGGGTCCACATTGAGTGAGTGCTTAATAACCACTCTGTTAACACCATAGAGATCATTGGTTGTCCAAGCAAAAACATCTTTGTTGTTAAACAAGAATCCTAACAAAGTTTTTTCCTGTTCATCAGACAGCTGAGATCCCAGCAATACTTTTTGCTCTGCTATGTCTTCACACAAAAGCATAGGCTTCGGTTGATCTGCTAAAGCAGCCTTCTCTCTTTTATGCTTATACTGCTGATAAGCTTCGGCTTCATCTATATTATCAATAGCCTTCGAATCCGTCCAACTCCCTTCAGCTCTCCTGGTAACTTCTTGACTCCCGTGTACAACAATGGGCCCTTGCTCCAAAGATATCTTCATGCAAACATATGCTGGATGAAGTATTGCTTCGAAGGCATTAAGCGTCCCTCAACTAATGATTGCATTGTATGGATACTCCATATCAACAATGTCAAAGATAACCTATTCTGTTCTTGTTTTATGAACATAGCCATAGGTAACTGGCATTGTTATCTTGCCAAGTGCCACAATCTGTCTACCTCCGAAGCCACAAAGAGGGTGTGGTGCATCATGTATCTTATCCTCTGGCTCTTGCATTTGCCTGAAAGCCTTTGCAAAGATGATATCCGCTACACTACCTATGTCCACTAAGATGTTGTGAACCAGAAATCCCTTGATAACACAAGATATTACCATTGCATTGTTGTGAGGATAATCCTTAAGCTGAAGGTCTTCCTGAGAGAAGGTAATTGGAATATGAGACCACTTGGACTTGATGAAGGGTCCTTGCACCCCGACAAGCTGTACCCTTCTATGTGCTTCTTTCTTCTGCTTCTTGTTGGCTGGTTCAGAGCTTGAGCCACCTGTGATTGGGAGCACCAGCTTCGTGACCAAAGGTGCTACAACTTGGTTGTTTTGTGAAGCCATCGTCGCAACTATTGAAGTGAGTTCACCAGAGGTGGGCACCAATGTTGGTCATTGTTCTCAAATGCTACACATTAAGAACAAGACAACACGATTGTCAATAATTAAAGACCTTTGTCCTTCGAAGCATTATCTCCTTTTGGATATAATGGTCTCCAGATGAATGTCATGAAGGACATACCTTCATCATCTCAGTGAACAAATATTAATAAGGGTACATGAGATACAAAAGAATATAAAGAATGGATATAAATCAATAAGTTATTTATATTCTCATTTTATAAAGATGAATAAACATCGACAATATTTATATTACATTGATACCTTCGGCTTGCCAGAAGGTGGAGATGCAAGAGTGAGTACAATCCATCGTGAACAGTACGGGGGTACTGTTCATCTATTTATAGGTACGGGATGCAACCCGGATAAAATTACATTCATGTCCCTGATAACTAATTGTAATCACAATGTGAACTATTAAGGACTAGATAGTCTTTTCCTCCTTAAGTCGGTATCGTCCTTCGCCTTCATCATAATGCTAAGCCGAAGCTCCTTTAGACATAGCTTCGACTTCTGTCCGCATCATCTTCGGGTTGTATCTTCATGTCGCGTATACCTTTGTAGTATTTTGCCGAAGGTGTTTTTGTCTTGAGGACCTTTGGCGGGAAAGAAGACCCCCAACAATTTCTATACCATGAGTCATCATATGTTTAAGTCTTGATCCTAGCACATATTTGACACGCACCTAGATTTTCCCTTAAATTCGGGTGTGACAATAACAGTATCATTGTACATTTCTCCAAGTTGACTTTAGTGTTTCATTGCCTTTTGCTCTTAATTCGCAAGTTTTGGTGAGGAAATGAGGTTAAAGGCCACTAGTTTCTCCGTTTTTGTGCTTAATGCTAAAGGTGGAGAAATTAAGGCCAAAGCAACTAGATCAACCACCATGTTGGTCACTTGTTCTCAAATGTTGTGGATCAAGAACAAGGCAATGCAATTATTAATTATTACGGACCTTCGTCTTCCGAAGCATTATCTCCACATGGGTATAATGCTCATAAGACGAATGTCAAGAAGGACATACCTTCATCATTTAATATGTGAATAAGAATGCAAAAGGATGAAGACAATTACTAGATCTCATTAATTCATTCATATTTGCATTCTCTAAAACTTGTGTGAATATTAACATAATTCATATTACATTGATACCTTCGGCTTGCTCGAAGGTGGAGACGTGAGAGAGTGATCACAATTCAGCGTGAACAGTACAGTGCTACTGTTCATCTATTTATAGGCACATGACATAGCCCGAGTAAAAGTACATTTATGTCCCCAATATTCACATATGATCATAACACAAATTATTAAGGACTATGTAGTCTTTTCCTCTTTTGGTCAGCATCATCACTATACTTCGTCTCCGTTGTGGGCCGAAGCTGTCCATCTGGTGATAGCTTCGGCGCTGTTGGTCACTTGTTCTCAAATGCTATAAATCAAGAACAAGGCAACACAATTGTTAATGGTTAAAGACCTTCGTCCTTCGAAGCATTATTTCCTCTCGGATATAATGATCTTCAGATGAAGGTCATGAAGGATACACCTTTATCATCTTATCATATAAACATGAATATAAATAATAAAAAGAAGGAATACCAATAAATGAAGATAATAATTGTTATATGCCAATGATTCATTCATTATTATCTTCATCGAACATTTATAAGCATTAACAATATTCGTATTACAATGGTACCTTCGGCTTGCCAGAAGGTGAGAGAGCATGGAGGGCACGAGAGCGATTACAATTCAGTGTGAACTACGTGTTACTGTTTATCTATTTATAGGCGCAGGATGCAGCCCGCGCAGAATTACATTCACGTCCAGGACATTTACTGTTAGCCATAAGGCAAACTATCAAGGACTAAGTAGTCTTTTCACCTTTAGGTCGGTTCCATCTTTCACCATCATTATCATGCTAAGCCAAAGGTCCTTCAGCCACAGCTTCGGTGCTTGCTCACCCTTCCTTCAGATCGCATCTTCATATCACGCATACCTCTATCTCAAAGCCGAAGCCTCCTGTAACAGTCTTTGTTATACTAAAAAACATGTTAGTTAAGTTTTTGAGGACCTTTGGAAGAGGAAGGCCCCCAACAGTAGCCCCTCACAGTATTAATTTGTTTTTGTATTTGACAAATTCAGACTGTGACGTGAACGAAGGCCTTTAGCCGAAGGTCCGAAAAAACACCTTCCCTTCGCTAGAAAAGCGAAAGTCAATGACATGTAGGGCCCACCAAGTTGCAATGCGCTGGGCATATAAATAGGAACCCACATTGATAGCATTTGATGTGCCATCTCAATCGCTTGCGCTATTTTCTCAAGCTTGGATTTTCCTGCTCTGTTAGATTTTGATTGATTTGTGAGCTTCGACATTTGCACAAGTGCCTACTAGATGGCTGAAGAGAAGAAGGTTGTTGACCCTGCTCTAGCTAGGTTTTATGAGGCTACGGAAAAGACAAACACAGAGAAGATTACCAATGAAATGTTAGCTGGGTTGTCTAAAGATTCTGGTGATAGCGAAAGCTTTGATGTGGAAAGTCGGAACGAAGATGACGAAGATCGGCCCTAGCGGCCGAGTCACACTATCTTTGGAAAGTCATCCATCAAACAGAGTCAGATTGATGCTATGAAAGGGAGATATTTCCGTGATATGTCCATTGTGAGAGCTGGAGGGGACAGCACCGCCCCTGCACCTGAGGTATACAAAGTTGTTGTTTACAGGAGCTTCATGAAGGCATGGCTTCGGTTTCCATTGAGTAAATTTCTAGTTGAAGTGCTAAATACCTTCAAGATTTTTCTTCATCAGATTACCTCCGAAGCCATAATTAGGATGAGGATTTTTATTTGGGCAGTGAGGAGTCAAGGAATAGAGCCGAGTGCAAAATGCTTCTGCAACATGCACGAGCTGTTGTATGAGACGAAGGCTACTGGCAAGGAGCAATATCATAATAATTTTGGTTGTTATGGCTTCGTGCCTTGTTCTGATGTAAGCTATCTAGTTCCAACGTTTCAAAAGAGGTGGCCAGGGGCCTGGATGGAAGAATGGTTTTATGTAAAGAATAACTTAGTTGAAAGGGAAGATATAAAGGGGATTATCCAATGCCCTATTTGGTCTCGCTTCGGCATTAGATGGCCGGCTACTGCTCTTGGAAATGATATCGAAGCATGCCAGAAGGCTTTCAACAATGTATGCACCTTTATTGGCACGAGAGACCTAATCCAGGAGCACATAGCCTATAGAGCGTGGCCTCTTGTGAATGACTGGGAAATGCCGAAGGAGACTGCTGCCGGGTCTAGTCAAGGCAGCTTGGTTTATCTGAAATATACCTTCAGATACAGAGATCAGTTTGATGAGCCGAATGATGATTGGCTGAACTGTGTTGAGGCAACTAGCGATGAGTTGCTTGGGGCATACACAAGGACCGAAGATGATGCCATGACTTTAGGCTTCGGAAGGCGAGGCAAGAAAAGATTAAATAGAGTTTTCGATGTTAATGGTTTTGTATACCCAGATTATAGCTACCCCTCGCAAAAGCAAGGAAAGAAAAGAAAAGCTGCTACTTCGGCCATCTCTGCTGCGTCGAAGGGTAAGAAGATTAAGGTTTTGACGCACCGGCCTAGATACATTGAAACAGCCAGGATGTTGAAGCTTGCTGAAGGGACATCTTCCACCGCTGAGCCAGGATACCATGCTCCTGCCGGCTCCAAGGGAGAACCGGCTGAAGTGCCAAAGGTTCTTGCAACCGAGTCGGCCGAAGAGTTCTTCCAAAGCTAAAGGAAAAGCAACCGAAGAGCCAGAGCTAGGGGAGCCGACAGGGTTACCAAAGTTCTTGAGCTCGCTACCAGAGTCAGAATTGCCGAAGACATCAAAAGGTCCTGCAATAACTCCTAAGCGGAGGAGGATGGCCAGCATGCTGGACTCAGTCTCAGAATCGACAAGGGTGTCAACTCCTACTCCTGTAAAGGACACTGCCGAAGCTACTACAATTTGTGTTGAAGTCGAAGTTGGGCCTTCAGTGCCCATTGAAACAGGGCCTGCTGAAGCGAGAAAGAGTATTGAACAAGAACCTTCGGATGTCGCTTCGGTCCTAGAAAAAGAAGATGCACCCAAGAAGATTGAATCTCCTACTCCTGAAGCGTCTACTGAAGAGCGAGACTTTATTATTCGACACGCTTCGGGTAAAAAATTGTCAGAAGAGGAAATTGCTGAAGCTAGACACTATGCCCGAGAACTAAAATATCCGAAAGGATCCTTGGTGTATAATTGGACCGATGAAGATGACTTTCTATACTGCCTCTCGGATAATAAGGAAATATCTTTTTGCCGGGAGATGGCAAGAAACATAGGATTTCCGAAGCTCGAAGTTTGCCACTCTGCTATGTTGAAGGATACGATGACCTCGCAAACAGTCTCGCTTACAATAGTCTAAAGGTACAGAAGTTGTTGACATATGAGTAGATTATTTTTGTATCTTTTACGCTTGTGCTGATCCTTTTCCTCCCCTTTTTTGTAGGGCTTAATTCTGAGCAACGCTTTAAGGGCACAGAAGAATGCTGAGGATGAAAGCTGCCAAATAGCCCTTAGTAACCTTCAGTCAGAGGTTATCAAACTGAGGAATGAAGGCATAGAGAAAGATAAAATTATGCTTTCCTTGGTAGACAGAGTTAAGGCTAGCGAAGCCAATCTTGATGCGCAGTCCGAAGCTCATAGAGCCGAAATTTAAAGAAAAAGCTTGCCGAGAAGAATGAAGATTTTGATGTGGCTAAAGCAAAACAAGAAATAAGCGAATGGACTAGCGCAATATTGCAAAAGAATGTAGATGAGCTTCGGGAATCGAAGGAGAGGTATTATGAAAAATCCTTGGATTGCGCTAAGAAGTTGAAAGATAGTTTTGCGAAGTTGGGTGCATACTCATCTGAGAAAAAATTTATTAGAGGCGATCTCGAAGGAATCATCAAATGGATCGGCAAAGAAGCTGAAGCCTTAGACGAGATCCTTAGCAACCATGGTGATTTCTGTGCCTTTGCCGGTGCCAGATGGGTTGCAGCAATTTTAGAAAAATCTAGATGTGAACATGTTAAATATGCAACCCAGACGAAGGCTGTCTTCACTGTAGAAAACACGAAGGATCCCTCGGCTGAGGCTACTCTGATGGGCGGGAAATTTTACTCCGACATTTGGATGAAAGGCAGCCGAGAATTAGCTGACGAAGCTATAAAGAAGAACGAGAAAGAATCCCATGAAGACCGAGAGGAAGCCAAGCGAGCCGAAGAGGCTGCTGAGCGCGCAAGGCGCATAGGTATTTTAATTGTTTCATAGCTTCAGTATTTTTTTTGGCTTCGGATTAACAACTTACTACTTTTTCTGTAGCTGAACTTTCACCGCCACCCGAGCCCTATGATCCCAAAGCCGATCCAACCATGAAGGCGACACTAGAAACCATAAGAATTGCCGAAGAAGCTGTTGACGAAGCTATCAACAAACTTCTGAACGAAGCTGCCGAGAAAATTTTAAAGGAAGACTAGATCTTTGTGTAGTTAAGAAATGTAACATTTGGGAAATGTAATGTTCGTACATGAGTTAAACATTGTATATCTGTATGTGTATTAATGTAATATATTTCTTTGCGATGCATGAAATTTACGTACATACCATTTTTGAGCCTTCGACGAAAAAACACCTTCCCTTCTTTTCATGCTTCATAAAGAAAAAACCCTTCTATAGCACAGTTGTATTGTTGTCGACAAAAATTTTCCTGGCATGTAAGATTATAATTGTCGAAGGTGTACTTTGTGCTCCAACACACTGTTTGATTCATCGTATAGTTTGAAAGGAGCAACTTTCCTTCTGCACAATTTTGCTGCTGATGCGACATGATGTATGATGTAATGCTATGCAGAATGATGGGATGATATGATGCTGCATGATGTTTATGCCGAAGACACATACCCACACGGAAACACTTGCAGACTCTGCATCCCCTTAGGGACGTCTTTTGAGTCTCTTCACCTTATATTTCGGTCGCATTTAAGCTCTGCATCCCCTTAGGAACGACTTCAGAGCTTCTTCACCTTCTATTTCGGTGGCATTTAAGCTCTGCATCCCCTTAGGAACGACTTTGGAGCTTCTTCACCATCTATTTTGGTGGTATTTAAGCTCTGCATTTCCTTAGGAACGACTTTTGAGCTTTGGAACTTACTTTGCGCTCTCTTAGGAAGGACTTTTGTGGCTTCGGCACTTACTCTGCGCTCCCTTAGGAACGACTTTTGTAACTTCGGAACTTACTCTTCGCTCCCTTAGGAACGACTTTTGTAACTCCAGAATCTTGTTTGATGTGATGACAATATTATTACATCAAATTGGAATTTAATCCTTCATGAATTGTTTTTCTTACAAGAAAGTAAAATGGTGGAAAAAAAACAAAGATGTGCCAATGTAGGATATTCTTTAGTAAATGTGCTTGGACTCGGGCACAGTGCTATTGACTGTGCGAGCTTCGGACTCCTCCCGAAAATTTCGCTGCTACTGAGCGTGTTGACGCCCTTCTGGCTGTTGACTACCAACCAGAGTAGGTGCTAGCGGTGGTGGTGGTGGGAGCTGGGCCCAGGAAGCATGAGAATAGCTTGCCGAAGCGACCGAGGCCGTAGGCTGTTGATTGCCTACGTACTCTGGGACATAGGGAGAATAGAATGAAGCGGTATGTAGAACCTGCTTCGGCTGATTCTGTCGTGCTTCAGCTTCAGCAATCTCTTTTTGCTTCTGAATCATGACTTGGCACGTTCTTGTGGTGTGGCCTTTGTCTTCACCGCAGAACAAACAAAATAGTCTCCTGGGCTGATCCCCATATCTTCCTCCAAAGCTTCTGCCCCCTCTGCTCCTTGGGGCTGGTGGCCTAAAGGAACTTTGTTGCACCCTAGATGATTGGGAGCTATGCTATTACCTTTGGGTTTGGCTTCCCCTGTCATCACTTGGGCTGGCATTACGGATTGACCAGATATGCCTGGGGTGGAATCTTCCTCCGAAGCCCCTGGCCATTTCAGAGTATCTATAAGCTTCTTCCCTTCTTTACCAAAAATCATTGTCAGCTCTGATATATTCATCCATTTTCTGGAGAAGCTTCTCTAAGGTTTGCGATGGCTTCCTTGCAAAATATTGCGCATTTGGTCCTGGTCTGAGCCCCTTCATCATGGCCTCAATGACAATCTCATTGGGCACTGTAGGCGCCTGGGCTCTCAATCGCAGAAACCTTAAGATATACGCCTAGAGATACTCTTCCTGGTCCTGTGTGCACTAGAACAGAGCTTGGGAAGTAACTAGCTACATTTGGAAACCCTGGAAGCTAGTGACCAGCATGTCTTTTAGCTTCTGCCACGATGTAATTGTCCCTGGCCGAAGAGAAGAGTACCAAGTTTGAGCTATGCTTTTGACTAGCATGACGAAGGATTTCGCCATGACTGCAGTATTGCCCCCATATGAAGATATGGTTGCTTCGTAGCTCATGAGGAATTGCTTCGGGTATGAGTGCCCATCATACATAGGAAGCTGAGGTGGCTTGTATGACGGTGGCTAGGGGGTAGCCTGCAATTCTGCTACCAAGGGAGAAGCATCATCAAAAGCAAAATTGCCAAGATGAAAGTCACTGTACCATTCATTATCATTGTATGGATTTTCTTGGCGAAGCTCCCTGTGTTGGGGCCTTCGCGGTCTTGGTCATCCTAAGTGAGGTGACGCATTTCTTCGGCGGCTTCATCGATCTTCCTCTGGAGGTCGGCGAGCCATAGCATCTTTTCTCTCTTCTTTTGGACCTGTTGATGGATAGCTTCCAGATCCCTGATCTTTTGATCCAGTTCCTCCTCCTGAGGTGTTGGGCTTGTAGCCTTCCTCTTCTGACTTCTAGCTTCGCGTAGTGTCTCCTGGTTGGTGTCCAGTGGCTATAGTGCAGCCCCTGGCGCTGCTTTCTTCAGCAGCATGATGAAGGTTGATGCTTTTCGAAGGTGGTCGAATGAGTTCACCGGAGGTGGGTGCCAATGTTGGTCACTTGTTCTCAAATGCTATAAATCAAGAACAAGGCAACACGATTGTTAATGGTTAAAGAGCTTCGTCCTTTGAAGCATTATTTCCTCTCAGATATAATGATCTTCAGACGAAGGTCATGAAGGATACACCTTCAACATCTTATCATATGAACATGAATATAAATAATAAAATGAAGGAATACCAATAAATGAAGATAATAATTGTTATATGCCAATGATTCATTCATTATTATCTTCATCGAACATTTATAAGTGTTGGTGACTTGTTCTCAAATGCTATGAGTTAAGAACAAGGCAACACAAAATGTTAATGATTAAAGACCTTCGTCCTTCGAAACATTATCTCCCTTAGGATATAATGATCTTCAGACGAAGGTTATGAAGGACATACCTTCATCGTTCCAGTACATAATAATGAAAGTAGAAGCATATGAAACATGGAAAGTAACATGAATGATCATATAATATCATTAGGATATTTTTATTATACCATCATGAATAAAATATGAACAATATCGAATTACATTTATACCTTCGGCTTGATAGAAGGTGAAAATCCAAGTGTGACGTGCAAGTGAATATATGTCAGTGTGAACAGTACGGTGCTACTGTTCATCTATTTATAGACACAGGTCGCAGCAGTGTAAAATTACATCCATGCCCTTAATATTTACTATTGACTTAAGAACAATCTATCGAGGACTAGATAGCCTTTTCCTCTTTAAGTCAGTTTCATTTTCCATCGCTAAGCTGAAGCTTCTCCACGCGTAGCTTCGAAACTGATTCATCCTTCTCCCAGACCATGCTTTTCATATCGTGTACATCTTCATTCTGAGGCCGAAGGTCCCTGTGAATGTATTTTACTTGGAAAATATGTTAGTTGTGTTTTTGAGGACCTTCGGAAGATGAAGGCCCCCAACAATAAGCATTAACAATATTCGTATTACAATAGTACCTTCGGCTTGCTAGAAGGTGAGAGAGCATGGAGGGCACGAGAGCGATTACAATTTAGCGTGAATAGTACGGTGTTACTGTTCATCTATATATAGGCACAGGACGTTGCCCGGGCAGAATTACATTCATGTCCCTGACATTTACTGTTAGCCATAAGGCAAACTATCAAGGACTAAGTAGTCTTTTCTCCTTTAGGTCGGTTCCATCTTTCACCATCATTATCATGCTAAGCCAAAGGTCCTTCAGCCACTGCTTCGGTGCTCGCTCATCCTTCCTTCAGATCGCATCTTCATATCACACATACCTCCATCTCAAAGTCGAAGCCTCCTGTAACAGTCTTTGTTATACTGAAAAATATGTTAGTTAAGTTTTTGAGGACCTTTGGAAGAGGAAGGCCCCCAACAGGCACTTACTCTTATCCTCTTTAGATCTGTCTTCATCTTGTATGCCTTCGTCATGAGGAAGAGGCTTGCATCCTGAAGACGAAGCTTTCTGTAATAGCTTATGCTGAAAGCAAATGGTTAATTATGTTTTTGAAGACCTTCGAAAGGAGAAGGCCCCCAACACACCACTTAAAGTTTTAAAAAGTTTTTGAGTTCTGAACCCTCTTGAGCGCAAAGACGAACCCTCTTATTGCAAAACTATTCTCTTATGGGGGAGAAACCTTTCTTATGGGAAAGAGATCAAAACCCCCTTGAGCACAAAGAGGAGCCCTCTAATTGGAAAACTATTCTCTTATGGGGGAGAAACCTTTCTTATATGAAAAAGGGGAGTTTTTGGTATTTGATCAATACTAGTCTCTAAAAATGGTTTGAGTTGCAAAACTAAATAGGTTTGATTTAGAAGTGAGAAAAATGAGTTTGATTTTAAAATTCAAAATGAGTGGTGGCAAAATGATCCAAATATGCGTAATCCCAGACTTACTCAATTGGTTTCTAGTTTGACTTCAATTTGTAAAAGTTGGCTCATATTTGTTTAAGTTAGTAATTTTGATTTGCTTTACGTGTGTTGGCACAAATCACCAAAAAGGGAATGATTGAAAGGGAAATGTGGCCCTAGGCCATTTCTAAGTTGTTTTGGTGATTAACTACCAAACACACCACTATGGACTAACATTCTTCATATGAGCATGAGAACATGTTTAGATCAAGAAAATTGAAGATGCGAAGTCCAAATGAATTGGATTGGAAAACCAAAAAGGGCAACCTTGAGTAAAACTACAAAAACAGGAGGTTTAAGCATTTGAATAAGTTGCATTGACACTATACTATGTTTCTTGCACCTCTGTTTGGCTACTAACTTCTTTGTGCAAGTAAAGTGGCATTTGGACTTAGCT
Source organism: Zea luxurians (assembly GCA_029449295.1). Classification (NCBI taxonomy): domain Eukaryota; kingdom Viridiplantae; phylum Streptophyta; class Magnoliopsida; order Poales; family Poaceae; genus Zea; species Zea luxurians. The sequence goes on from JAOPSE010000033.1 coordinate 5,078,924, forward strand.
TGAGCATATTACAAATCATTATGAAATGAAGTGACAAAATATATGATTCTAGCCCTTAGTTAATTGTTTTAGTTGCTAACTATGTTTAAGTGCTAGGAATCATCACAAAAAGAGTAAAAAGAAGTGAAGGAGTTTGGGTCAAAAGAGCCAAAGTTAGGACAGACTAGGCTTCATCGGACAGTCCGGTGTGCACCAGACATGTCCGGTGCTTGCCCAGTCAACTGGCCACCCTCAGATTTCACCGGACAGTCCGGTTTGTAACATCTTAGGTGTTAACTCTATGGTTTTAGTTAACACACTCACAAAACCTATTATCACATGTGGATTTCTATGGGAAAAAGTCCCCACACTCTTGGATTAGATCCTTAGCTAAGTATTAACCATCATAAAAGGTCTACCTTAACCATATCATGCTCACAAAAGGGGAGAAATAATTAGACCCTAAGCACACCCACCTTGGAGCAAAGAGAGCACCAAAAAGAAATAGGTAAGAAAACTATATGGATCACCTTGTCATGACTTGGGCCATTAATAAAAGTTATAGCTCACTAAATACCCAACAGAAGTTAGTAAACATAATACCCCAAAAAGGTTTGGCAAAATCCCCAAACATGTCACATAAGAGGGAGAAGCAAAAGAAAATCAGGATTTTTTAACTAATAATCAGCCCCAACTAAACTCTCACATGTTCTTTAGGATCTTAACCTCAAACCTCATGACCCTAATTAGCGAAGTCGTGCTAAATTACCTTAACTATCACATACCAAAAGATGGCCTCACGACTAGGAGTTTTGACAAGACAAAATAGTGTTTTACTCTTCATTTTAGCCCTTGTGATAGACTGACTATCCCCCTCCCCTATCTCACTAACCAATGGATGAAATCTTTTGACCCCCATACATAGGAGTTAGGGCTCTGAAAATTTAGATGAATACATTGCCAGTAATAACACTATTTAAAAATGTTGAGCACCGTAGTTGAAGAAGTTAAGTAGGGCTTATCCACTAAAAAGATGTTTCTGTCCATTCTTTTATAAAATGAAAAAGGGAATAAACACAAGAAACATAGTGGCATAATATTTTTCTTGGATTGCCTAGATGATGTAGCACCAAAGAAAAATGTGTTAGGCTCTAGACGAGTGAAGAAATATAGAACCACTATTTAATTAAGTGAAATAGAGAAAACTTCAGAAAGTCATGGAAAACGAATCTGGAGGAGTTAAACCCCAACCCCTAGTGATGATTGCTCTTGTGCTACAAGAAACCAAGGAAAATTTCTAAATCTATTGTTTGACACTTTTCAGGAGGCAAGCTAGTTACAAGTGTCTTTCTAGGCTTAAACTTTGAAAAACCCTAGGTAAATGAACACTAAGTATCACTCTATGGAAATTGGCATAAGACTCTATTATTGCACATAGGTACCAGGAAAAATAACCATTAGGTCACTAGCCACTTTTAGATAGGATATGTAGTGTAATGTGCCCCTTCTACGCTAGATTTTGTTATTTTTGTCCAGAGCAGACCCAAATTACGTTTGACCCCATATTCCTAAAACAACCACTAATAACTAGTGGGAAGTAATTGTAATTTTTGCAGAATTTTTGGAATTTATGAAAACCTAGCTGTAGTTCAAATCACTCCTTTAAACCTTAACTAGTCGGTTGCCCGTGCGGTGCGACGGCTCACAACAATACCCACATAAACTATCCACCAAAAAATCTCAAGATTTTTTATTGATTGCCTCCACTCTCCGCATAATATTTTTTTTATTTTACTAGCTGATGTTGTTGTTTACTCCATCGAATATGTCTTGGTACAACACGACCAATGAAAGGAGCGATTAGAAGAGAGTTCACAACGACTGATTGAACGAACAGAGATTATAGAATGACATAATTCCACCTTGAAGAGACCAAATATGAGGAAGTTTGTGAGCTCAAGTTTCTAAAATAAGTCACATGAACTCAAACTTATCAAATAGATAGATCAAAATATGGAGTGGTTGCTAAAGTCAGGCATCAAGAAAAACTGGATGCGCTCCATACAAATTATGGTACTTCGTAGCAATTACTAATGTTTAAAACCAACAAATAACCTTTCTTTTTAATGTTAGCGTGACAAATCATTGCTGCTCCATCCAATTCAGCGACCTCAAACACCATGGAGTCCATTGCGCTAATGTGGTCTCAAAAACGATCAAATGCATGCTAGAGCCAAGAACACAAGGGACGAGCACCCTGTGATAGTGCTCGCATGGATCTCCAAATTCTAACACATATTTTGCAGGATCCATGCCCCATCATCAGAAGAACACAAACCATGTGCAGACAATAAATAAAGTATTAACACACCTAAATTATGTTCAGCCCTTAGCACAACAAAAAACTAACACCCAAAACAATAGAGGAACAACACAATATGACAGAAGGATGGGTGACAGGTACATAGAAGTGGTAGAAGAAAACCGAGTCAACACTGTGGTATGGGAAAAGCCATGTAGACAGGCGATGCCGAGCCATCGAACGGGTACCATAGGCTGCAAATCAGGGACCTGTCACACCTGGATTTAGGGGACCAAACCCAGGCGCGAAATCAAATGTGTGCTAGGATCAGGTCTCACACATATGATGAATCATGGTACAGAAATGAATGTCACATCATTAATATATAACGGAGTTCTATACAAAATAGATAAATAGTTACATCATACAAAGACAAGGATCCAGCAACCCAAAGTTGATTGGGAGACGATGACCTAGACCACTCACGAACTCATCACAACATCCTTCATATGCCTCATCCTGTGGTAACTGTTCTTGACCTGGGGGGATGTGAGTACAGCAAGGGTGAGCTCACATACATTCATCGCTCAACAAGTTGTGAGGAATAATGTGCATGAACTCAACTAAGATGGGAGCTCACAATTGATAATAACACCCACAATGCAATGCAAATGACAAATTGAGTTTAATTCCACTATTTCGAGAATACCCACTACGGTTTAGGACGAAGGAAGCAGAGGAATCCCTCGTCCGAACTACCATCGCAGCAGTTCGACCCGAGAACCTCCCTATACTCTAGCAGCGACGCCTCCCCGCTTGCCCCTTTCGGGTAAGGTAATCTCTCCCTAGCTTTCCTAATTACTTAGCCAAGGGCATCTCATTCCACCCTTGTGGTAGCACTATTATCTCAAGTTAAGCTCCATGTTCCAATTAATACAATGATCTTGTCATGAACAATAATTAATAACAACAACATAATTGGAACATGATCATAGTTCAAATGTGTAATACCCAAATTGTAAATAATGAGAATAGTATTGACCTACTTATGTGTTTTGCCTCTAGTTATTAGAACATGTGAACAAACACATTTAAAAAGGATTAATTAGCCGAAGACACCTAAATAACCTATGCATCATGCTAGAGTTTATTTGATTGTGCATTTATAAATGTTGATAAAGATAATATCAATAAAATTATATTGATGTCCAATTTTTGGAATTAAGACCTAATTAGCAAATTAGAAGTTGGAGAAAGAGAAGGAAAATACTATAATATATGGAGAAAAAGTAATAATAAATATATAAATAAATATAATTTTTCCATACAGGCATTTTCGTTTTTACATTTAAAGGGAGTACAATTTCACAACTAAAGTTGAATTCAAATTTGAAATAAAAAATTGGAAAAGAAAAGAAGAAAGAAAACCTAACTGGGCCCGGATCTCCATTTCGGCCCATTCTCTCCTCTCCGCCGCGTAGCCCACCCAGAATCCGGCAGCGACATGTGGGGCCTAGCCCTCAGCCACTCCCGCACACCAGACGCTGAAAGATCGACCCCACGTGCAGACTTCCTTCGCGCGCACCGCACCCACCTTGGGGCGCCGCGTGCATGTCAGCCTCACACACCTTGGGGCGCCGTTGACACGTGGGCCCGGAACCCTGACGACTTTCTTCCCCCTCACACCCACGCATCGTGCCCGAGTCCGCCGCCGCGGAGACCTGGGATTCGCCTAGAAATCCAGCCTCACCATTGCATCCTTGACCGATTCGTGCTGATAAATACTTCACGCCCTTCCGTGCACGTTGGGTCCCCTGTATCGCAAACCAGAGCCGCGCCATCTAGAGAAGGAGGAAAAGCAGGGAGAGGGAGCCAACCCGCATCGCCGCTGTAGACACACCCTCGGTCAGCTCCTTGGTCACGGCGGACGGTTCTGGGTGCACCAGAGGGTCCCGCCGCACGTGTAGGACCGACTCCTGGGTCGGATTCGATTGCCCGTTGGCGACAATTGCTCGCCGTCGTTTGCGCGTCGACAGGAGACTGCTGCCGCCATAGATAGCTCGCCGGCGCGCATAACTCCCGGTATGATTCCCTCAAGTGCATTCGTCTTTGTTGTCGTAATGCTTAAGTCCGGTCGGATTAGTGTTTAGTGTGTGTAAACCGGGGATTCGCCTGGCCGACGATGGCGCTGCCGCGCAGTACTTGTGCGCTGTCGGCCGGGGAGGCTGGAGGAGGCGAATTGGTTCACCACCGTTGATCTATTTGAGAATGGCTGTGATTAAGTCTGATGCATACCGATTCGAGCGAAGGGTTATTTAGAATCTGGGTCGTAGATAGCTGATCAAAGGCTGAGCGTTGCGTACCGGTTCGGGAGGGAAAGGATTTAATCTGGGCCGCTGGTGCTTGATCGCATGATCGAGGCTGCTCAACATCCCTCCGCCGCGTCGATTTTTTCAAAAAGAAACCCTAGAGTTTTAGGAAATTAATCCGCAGTCCATAGCAGGTGTGTTTTGAGTCTTAGGACTTTTTACGTAGAAGCCTCTGAGCTATCATTTAATCGTGTGCGCGGTCCAGTGGGCAGAAAAACAGAATAAAATCAATATAAAAAGTAATTTTAGTATTAAAATAATCATAGAAACTCATTTAAATCATAGTAAATTTATTTTAATTCCTTTTTAGCCCATTCCAGTTTCTATAATTTGGTATTAATATTGTTTACCACTTAGTACCTCTTTTCTACCATGAAACCTATATTAAAATTGCTCACTGAATTAATCTCGTACCAAACACATAAAACCTTCGGAAAATCATATCTTGAAATCCGTAACTCCAAATTTAGTGATTCTTGTTCCTACGATCTCGTTTCGATGCGTAGATTATTATTATGTATTTTGTATGCATCTTTGGTGTGATGTTCCTATACCACGTTTGTTTGTATTGCTTCGAGTAGACGAGCCAGTGGCCTAGGATCCGGGTGTTCAGCAGGTAGAAGTTGCTTAGCAGGAGCTCATTGAAGTCAAGTTGTGCCCTTGACCACTTTTATTTACCCAATAATGTTCTCTATAATCATTTTATTATGCATAGGCTTAATTTTGATGGGACCTAATAGGTCACCCTAGTTTGGTCATCTTTACACATTGTTTACCCCTAAATTTTTGGGTATTCTTTGCTATTGCTATATCTGGTTTTGGGTGTTGAGATAACTATTACACATGATCATTCGTTATTATTGTTCTATTTCTGTTCATGATAAAACTATTATGTTAATTGGAACACGGAGCTTAACTTGAGAAACACGTGCCACCACAAGGGTGGAATGAGATGCCCTTGGTTGACTAACTAGGAAAGCTAGTGGAGGACTACCTTACCAAAAGGGGAAAGGATAGTAGGAGAGTAGGCGTGTAGGGAGGTTCTCGGGTTGATTTTGCTGCGATGGCAGTCAGACGAGGGATTCCTGCATTGCTCTTCCTAGAAACTGTAGCGTGTTTTCTGAAGCTAGTAGAACTTTGTAAAGGCCTCATAGTGAATCCCTAGTCATTCACCTCGGCAATGTCTAAGGGCCTTGCAAACCTAGGCTAGATGGGATACACGACTTGTGGGTACAGGTACAACCTCTGCAAAGTGTAAAACTGGTATACTAGTCGTGCTCGGGGTCATGAGCAGCTCAGGACTCTCGCATGATTAATTTATGGATTAAATTCAATTTGTCATTTGCATAGCATTGTGGTTTATTATTAATTTTGAACTATTATTACTCTGGTTTGGTATCTACTTACATTTAGTAACTACTAATAAAACTTGACCAACTTATTAAAAGCAATGCTTAGCTTTAACCCTTATTTGTTGGTTAGCCTTACATTTCACATGAACTTCCACCTTTGGTGAGTTCATGCACATTATTCCCCACAACTTGTTGAGCTATGATCTTTTGTTACCTTACTCTTGCGATATATAACCCCCCACAGGAGAAGAACAGTTGGTCCAAGAGGAGCCTTACAACAAGGAGTATGAGCTTGTCTAGGTGGCGTCTCCCAGTCCGCTATGTAATAATGATACTTGTGACATTTATCTCTATACACTTTGTCATTATATGTGATGTTCTTCTTTGGCGCACATATGAGACGCAACCGACTTTATCCCTTAAATCAGGGTGTGACAAAATGTAACGTTAATCCCAAAACTAGGTAGAGCAATAGCAAATCTACACAATAGTTCATTTGTTTGCAAGGTGTGGGATAAACAATACTAGGGATAGCTATTAGGTCCTATCAAATTAACCTGAGCATGTCACAGTGATTAACAAGAACATTATTAGGTAAAGAAAAGTGATCAAGGGCACAACATGCCTTACACTTGAGATTCCCAGGTACCAACATGGTCTTCAGATTCTCGTGACCTCACCACTATTCGTAACAATACATACAAATAAACAAGGATCACATAAAAATAACAGTACACCAAACATGAGAACAAACAGCGTAAGAATATTCTACACACTGCTACGAGGTCGTCGGTTGAAGGATCACTAAAATCAGAGTTATGGTTAGTAAAATATGGTTTTTGAAAGGTTTAGTTGTGTAGAGAAATTTATTTCAATAAACATAGGATAAACCCTTTAGATACCAATTTTGGACAACATACTACATGATAAAAATAAGGTCACCAGAGTGTAGACAACAATAATATCAGTTCAATGCAACTTGAACGGTTCAAATCAGAGTTAAAACGTGATAGTTATGAAATTTACAAGTTTCTATACATATAATATTTTTTTATACCTAAAATAGTTTCCAGGGGCTAAACTGCGAAACCCAGGGACCCCGATGTAAATACTTTCAAAAGGACAGAGGACGGTGGGTTTATTACTTACAACTAGAGGGGCTCTTTATCAAATTCTGCATGACCAGGGGGTACTGGATGATCCTAGCCGTGCGATCTGAGATGGAGGGCCCAGATTACATCTGCTCGGGACCCGAAACGGTATGCAATGAGAACCATTGGATCAAAATCTAACGGCACGGGCATTATTGACCTGCGATGTAACTGACACCGCCCATCGCTAGATCAATGGCACGGATCATAGGCATCGAAGGGGGCATTCTACTTCAACCCAGAGCTGCTACCACCCGATCTAACGGACATGATGCACTAGGTGAACCAGCCACCCGATCAAACTTCGACGATGATGATTAAATCCATCCGAAGGGTATCAAGGTTCTAATCGTGAGCGTCCACTCAAATCGGACGGCCAACGCTCGATCGCCCACCACAGCCCACGTCAAGACGGCGGCGCCGCCCCCTACTCTAGGTGACCCTGCCAGAGTGCCGTGTGTTGGTGTTTCCAGTGCCCCAAACTCGAAACCGAACAGAGTCACACGAGGAGAAAAGCAAGGCAAACAACATGGATAAATTCTCACCTCGGGTCGGGCGACAGAGAGGTCTGGCTTCGCGACCAAGCTAATTCCCGATGATTCTGGCACACTGGCGGGCGATTCCACTAGTGTAACACCCAAAATTCTACTTTAGAATTTATAATATTAATAATTAAAAATATCCCAAAATAAATATAATTACTAATAAAAGATTAAACAAAAGACAATTATATAAACAAAATTATTCCTAGTTGAATTATGTAGGTATATTCTTAAAAGAATCATGTTAAACTATTTGCTGATGTAGAATTTGTGTTGGAAACTATATTTTCTCTGAATCAAAACGATATGGGTACATGGCATATGTTGAACCATTTTTTATAATTAACATAAAACATAAATATTACTTGCATCTCATGACCGGATCTTTGAGTGTTGCATATAAATTTGGTATTCATATCATATTTAAATTGGAACTCAAATTTGAAGAAAAATATAGAAAAGAAGAAGCTTACCTTGACTTGGGTTGGTTCTCTCATTCACGACCCACTTGCTTTCTCAGCCACCTCGGCCCGGCTCCAATCCCGCGCGCGTGTTCGAACACTGCCTCGTGGGGCCCGATGGTCTGGATCGTCCCTCTCCCTCGCATCTGCATGAACAGAAGCACGGTGATTTCCACGCGGTGGTCGCAGGGCCGTTCCAACCACCGGCCGGGATTCCCTCGCGTCAGTGGATAAAAGAGGACCAAACCCTCCCATCATTAGCCATCACGAAAGCATCTCTGCCATCACGGATTTGGTGGGGGGAGAGAAGATCATGGAGCTCCGAAGCTAGTTAGGAAAAGGGAAATAGCCGCCGCAAGCAATTTCGGGAGTCATCCTCGACCCAGGGCAATTCCGTGGATGGGAAACCATCTCCAAATTCGTGGAACCTTCATTGGGGTTTTGGTGCACGCAGGGTGTTCTGGAACTAGTGGAATCGCCCACTGGTGTGCCAGATCCGCCGGGAATCAGCTTGGTCGCGAAGACAGACCTCTCCGTCGCCTGACCCGAGGTGAGAATTTATCTATGTTGTTCGCCTTGCTCTTCTCCTTATGTGACTCTGTTCGGTTTCGAGTTTGGGGCACTAGAAACGCCAACACACGGCACTCCGGTGGGGTCACCTGGAGCAGGGGGGGTAGAGCCGCCATCTCGGCATAGGCTGTGGTGGGCGATCGGGCGCTGGCTGTGACACCTTAAATTCGGGGTATGAAATTTCTTTCTAACTATCTACCAAATTCAGGTGTTACTTTTGTATTTCTCTCTAAACTCTCTCTCTTTTTCTTTTGAGTAGATTTAGCTTAATTAGTGAGGGATTTATTAGTTTTTTTTTGTGAAAACAATATGAGTATTGAAATGTTGCATCATGCTGAGCTTAAAATATCCTTTGAATTGTTGCACATGTTTGAATTAATTTGAATTTGAACTTTGGTTTGAATTTGAATCGAAAACTCTAGAGAAAATAAAATAGAAAAGCAATTGGAAAATCCCTGAAAAAAAGAAAAGCCATTTTGGCCCAAGCAAGCCCATCAGGCCCAGCCCAGCGCGCCCGCGTCCGCGCGCTTGCCGCCCTGACAGGTGGACCCTGCCTGTCGGCACCAGTCCGTCTGTGCTCTCCTCTCCCTCTCGCCCACTGCCCAGTGGGGCTGGGTTATCGGCGCCGTTCGCTTGCTCGCTCGTGCACCCCCCTTTCGGTCTCTGCCTCGCGGGTCCGTCCTGTCAGCAAACTGAGTCGTTCCCTCCGCGCGCCCGCTCCCCCTCGCTGCTCTGTGGGATCGCACAGTCAGCTCCGCCTTCCTCGCAAACCACCATGGACCAGCGAGCACGCACACTAAGATCCCCGACCATGTCGCCTGCCCACGCACCCTAGCTCCCTTTTGAGCCCCGCTTGTACCCACACTTGCTCCCCTGCCCCATGTTGTGCAAGCTCAACATCTCTCGCGCTCTGCCCTTGCTGCTCGACGTTGCCGGAGACCCGCGCCTGCCGTGCCGGTCACCCAGCCCGCTAGAAGCCACGCCAAGCTGCCCCGAGCTCCGTCCCAAGGTGAGACGTTCATTCCCGTGACCGGCTGAATTAGCCCGGCCCTATGCCCCGACATTGGTCCTTGATGTTCCCCTCACCTTGCCGTAGCTAGTCCAGGCCTTAGTGCACCCTAGATCCCCTCTCCTCGGCCGAGATTCCTCGTCGGAGTTGCCCTGACCCACCCGGAGCTCTCCCTCCGCCATTCTCCCCTCTCTGACCCCAGTCTCATGGACAAAACCCCCTTCTGCATATTTGCCGAGCCCTCGACAATTCTGGCCAACCTTGGCGGCCTCGGAACCGTCGTAGCCTGCACCCGCGCTGGTTCTGGCGACCTCACCGCCGTGAGCAAGAGCGGCGCCGCCCGTAGCCGTTAACCCCTCTGGTGCTCGATTTCGGCCGTCCAATCTCTATCATGCAGTTCGAATCATCGGATACCGCTTCGCGCACGCACACCCTGCGCCTGGACCCACCTGTCGGCCTGGTGTCTCTAGCACTGGGCCCAACCGGTCAGTTCGCTTCCCCACTCCGGTCGCTGACCGCTCTGGCCTGCTGGTCAGTGCGCGCCCGCGTCCGCGCGCTCACCCGTGGATCCAATCTCGGCCGTAGATCGTGGATCCGACGGCTGAGGAGACCCCATACCCCTTCGTGCGACGGTTTTGCCAAAGAACCCCTCGGGTTTCTCGGAATCAACCCGTCGTCCCTTGAATTTGCGCGCAGGCCCCTAGAATCTTATAAACGAACTCGTGGCCTTATAAATAATCATAGATTTGGACGTAATTTTGTATTTCTAATTTCAAAACTTATTTATTTTATATCTTTTTCATATGAACTCCAAATTGAGTGGTTCAAATTGCAAATTGCTCATAAGAATATTCTCTGTTCAAATAAATTATGTTCATCCACAGTATGTGCACTCTAATTTTATGTCTAAAATATATGTTAGTGTATGTGTTGAATTTTTCACTTAATGAAATAAATAAAAAGGAAACCCTAGTGGTAAATAGATATTTAATATTGTGAAGATAATAATATGTGATGTATGAACTTATCTCTGTTTAAATTTGATATCTCATTAAAATAAGTAGAATTAGATTATGTAACCATGGAGATAGACAACACTTAAAGAATAGTCAACTAATAGATAGGATTAGTTCTCCCTTGTAATTTAAACTCCCTTTTGGGTTTACACTTCTCCTTTTGAGATGTGTTCCATTGTTTGTACATGATTGATGTGCTGTTCATTTGTCATTTACCAAATGTATTGAATGTATGATCGTTTTATTTAGACAACGAGCATCCCATGGTTCCTGAGTGTGTTGCCGAAAATCTCCCTGAGCAACAACCTGGTAAAGGCAAGTGTCCTCTGACCTATTATGTCCTGCATACTTCATAATTCATTGTCCCGCATTACATTATTGAAACATAAGGATTGACTAGTCTGTATTTACTTATCCTTATTTACCTTTTGGGTTAATCATGGTTAGCTTATGCTATTGCTTTATCTTAATCAATGAACATGATGTGAACATTTATGATACGATGATGTTATCCTGATGATGATATTGTGATACTTTAGGGGACTCAAGCCATTTTCCTAAGTACCTCTCCATAAGGACCTGTTTGTGGAGTGACCACCCGGGATAACAGTGCAACCATGATGGTGGAATGGGACGCCCTTAGCTAATTAATTAGATGAACCTGGGGGCATAGTTGGCTTTGCCTGAGGATCGTCAATGGGGGCCAGGGCGTAGTGCTCGCTCTGCCAAAGGGGGGTGCAGAGGTTCATTCAATTTGGTTTTGTTAGTCACCCACCTTGGGGAGGTGTACTGCGTTTGTACGACTAGCGAAACCTAACGAGCAGCTATGCACCATGGGAGCCTTTGTAAAGGCTATGTAGTGTATCCCAGGCCATTCACCTCGGTAGTGAAGATCGGGTCTGTACAACCTAGGCTGGAAAGGGATCACGACTCATGGGTAAAGTGTGCAACCTCTTCAGAGTGTTAGAAAATGGTATATCAGCCAAGCTCACGGTTAAGAGCGGCCTTGGGGTCCTCTTTGATTAGAAGAACTTTGATTACTCTTATGATGATGGTTAATAATGATGGTTATAATTTTGATCTCTGGTATTTCCTCTTGGATGGAGTACTTTTGGGTAATAACTGGGATTATTACTAAAACTTGGCTCTACTAATTGTAATAAATACTTGACCAACTAAAAGCAACTGCTTAACCTTAACTCCACATACAGCTTGTCCACCTCAGCCAAACGGGACATTTGCTGAGTACGTTGATGTGTACTCACCCTTGCTTTACAAACCACCCCACCCCAGGTTGTCCCCACTGTATTCAGTGCTCAGGAGGAGATGCTGGCAACATGGAGGACTTTGAGGACTTCTAGGACTACGACGAGTTCTAGTTTTTCTTAGTGGCAAACTCCCAGTCAGCTGCCTATGTAGGCCTTATCTACTACGTTACGTATTTCCGCACTTTGATGATATTAATGACTATGCTATGTATTAGACTCTGTGGATGTCCTGGACATCTTATTGTAATAAAAGTTCCTTTCCGCTATTTACTTTGAGCAATGTGTGATGATGTCCAATTATGTAATCGTTGTGTACGTGAGTTTCTTATCCTGGCACGTACATGGTTCACATTCGGTTTGCTTTCCAAAACCGGGTGTGACATAAGTGGTATCAAAGCCTTGCTGACTATAGGACCACTAACATAGACTAGAATGGTCACCCTAAGGAATATAGACCCCAAATCTTACCTTGATCTTTGGTGTCATTTCAAAAGTTGGTCATCTTGACCAATTCTATGTTATTACTCATCTTACAAAAAAATTTGTCTCACTTTTCTTTCTATTCACTTGCTAGTCATATAGTTCTACTCTCACCGTTGTGCTTACGATGTCTTTTGTAGATGGCTCGTATTAGATGCACTGCAAGTAAGTCAGTGATCGCCTTTTTGCCTTCTCGCTTGGCGGAGCGCCCTCTGCGCTGCATGGTGACAGGTCAGTCTAGCCACCTGGAGAGACTACATCGTCGCCTGCATGAGGAGCAGGAGCGCTGACGCCAGGAGCAGGAGCAGCAGGACTCTTCCTCCTCGCCTCAGCAGGAGGTGGAGTCTAGGAGGCAGCCTTACCCTGCACCTCAGCCAGAGATGCCCCCTGCACCACACATGGCATCTCGGCTACTGGAGGAGACCCTAACATAGACGATGACAACGACGTCGATGGCAGTTCGAGCCACAACACGGAGCTCTCTGAGGAGCAGGAGCTAGAGGGATGATCGCTAGACCCATCACTCGTGACGCCGCTCGCGGGTGTCACTTCCACGATGCTCTCGACACCTTGCTGCGTTGGGCTTTCGACCGACAAACTTGGTCCATCGAGTACCGTTAGATCGGGCGGTAGCGGCTATGGGTTGAAGTACAATGCCCCCTTCGATGCCTATAATCCGTGCCATTGATCTGGCGATGGGCGGTGTCGGTTAGATCGTTGGTCAATAATGCCCAAACTGTAAGATTTGGATCCGATGGTTCTTGTTGCATACCGGTTTGGGTCCCGAGCAGATGTAATCTGGGCCCTCCATCTTAGATCGCACGGCTGGGATCGTCCAATACCTCTTGGGCATGTGCAATTTGATCAAGAGCCCCTCTACTTGTAAGTAATAAACCCGACATCCTCTATCCTTTTGAAAGTATTTACATCAGGGTCCCTAGGTTTCGCAGTTTAGCCCCTAGAAACTATTTTAGGTATAAAATATATTATGTCTAGAAACTTGTAAATTTCATAACTATCATGTTTTAACTCAGATTTGACTCGTTCAAGTTGCGTTGAACTGATATTTGTGACACCCCTGGTGTTTATTTCGTGTTATGTCAGGAGATTTATCATAAGCTTGGATGCTTAGTGAAAATTTCTATCTCTTGATCACGTCTATCTATATTTATCAAGTTACTCATGAAAGTTTCACCAAATTTGGAATTATTCGATCTCAAAAATAGCAAAATTTGGAGCTTGTCAAAACTTTTATTTCTTGAAACGGACGCAAATTCAAAAATCAATCTCATCTTGCGAATCTCGTCCAAACTCGTTTATTCAAACTCAACAGTCTTTATTCGATCTATGCTCGAATCCAATTTCTCGACCTTCGATCCATGTCCAAAAATTTAATCCAAATCCGTGCTATCAAGCAGAATCCCTAATGTGTCGATATCTATTTAAAATCTTATTTGATCCAAATTGTTAATATCTCTATGTCCGATCCAAATTCAAAAAAATATAGCATTGGCAATTTAACCAACTTGCCTCATCCCAATCACAACTTCGAAAAGCTGGTCATATCTCAAGTCGATTTATTTTTGAATCATGCACGAGGAATTATTTTCGAGCAATGCAAAAAATCAAATTCCTAGTCGGGATAATTCTTTGATTTTTTCGTGGGGGCATTTTATTTTTCTTGACCGGTGATTCCTTAGCCTTGAAGGAATCCTTCGCTTAACTTCTAAGCAACTTTTGCTTAGCCTTGAAGCAATCTATTGCTTCTATCCTAAGCAACCCCAAACCTGAGCCCTAGAGTTTGTCTATAAATAGGAGCCCCTCTCCCATGGCTGCCTCCCTTGTGGCATCTCCCTCCTTTGCCCCTCAGTTGATCGAAACACACTGCTTCCTTTTCCTCTCCCAGTCTCTCTCCCGCTCGACATCCTCACCCAGCTCCTCTCGGCACCAGGTTCCAATGGCACTCAGCCACCTCTTTCAGCGATGCCCTGGGTGCCATTCCTCCTCGCCGAGCCACGTCCTCCCCTCTGCAGGAGCAGGAACTCCCCTCCCCATGGCATCTCCCCCTGCTACTGCTCCTCCATTCATCGATGTTGAGTCCTCAAAGGCTCCTTCCTCTCCATCAGCACCCTGCTCGCCTCTTTTGTGTATGGTGAAATGCAGTGTCGAGCACTGTGTCATGGACATTGTCGTCAATTTTTGGGCTCGATCCGACGCACTTTCCATCTATGTTGCCTCTCCGCTACGCACCGGGGCAGTGTGAATTCGTGGCGCCATCTCGACGTTGCGCGACCTCATCTCTAGCCTACTGTAGCGACACACCTTGTTCTCGATACGTGTCGTTTGCTACGATGTGCTTATGTGGTGCTCAACGTAATGCCAGGGAGGAGCATTTCACTGTGGGTTGCACTGGCGGTGAAAAATGACACAGGCTCGCCGACACTATCTTCAGCCTCGGCTTAGCTCCTCAAGATGAAGACTCTGTATAAAGGTGACAGTGCAAGATGCCGAAGCTCAATAGCTTCACCCCAGACCAAGCAAAGAAGGAAAAAGGACCAGATAGACCTTATTAGTTTTAATTACATGTAAACGAGTGATCGAGGGCATGGATGTAATTTTAACCGGGCTGCGTCCCGTGCCTATAAATAGATGAATAGTGCCTCGTACTGTTTACGCTAGATTATAATCACTCTTGCGCCACTCTCGCATCCTCACCTTCTGGCAAACCGAAGGTACCAATGTAATATGCATATTATTGATGTTTATTCATGTTTATAAAATATAAATAGATTGTTGGTATTTAATAATTGCCTTTATTCCTTTGTGTTCCCTTGCATTCTTATTTATATTTATATGTCGAGATGATGAAGGTATGTCCTTCATGACCTTCGTCTGAAGATCATTATATCTGAGAGGAAATAATGCTTCGACGGACGAAGGTCTTTAACCCTTAACAATTGTGTTGCCTTGTTCTTGATCTATAGCATTTGAGAACAAGTGACCAACATTAGCGCCCACCTCCGGTGAACTCACTTCCACAACTGCGACGATGGCTTCGCAAAGCAACCAAGCTATGGCACCTTCGGCTACGAAGCTGGTACTCCCACCAGCCAACAAAAGGCAGAAGAAAGAAGGACAGAGAAGGGTACAACATGTTGGGGTGCAAGGACCCTTCATCAAGTCCAAGTTATCTCATATTCCAATCACCTTTTCTCAGGAAGACCTTCAGCTTAAGGATTATCCTCACAACGATGCAATGGTCATATCTTATGTCATCAAAGGATTTCTGGTCCACAATGTCCTGGTGGACACAGGCAGTGTAGGCCTCGCCTTCGTGTGCGCTTTCCACTTGCCGTTGCGCTCTGGTAATGTTTCCCCATTTGTGTGTTGCTCAATGTTTGCCTGAGATGTGTCTTGTGTGACGCTAGATAGTTTGGTCGTTACCATGTTGCGGTAAATGGTGGTACTAGCATTGCGGCAAAGAATTATGATAAGGTACCGTCGGTGTCCTTGGCGTACTAGATTAACTTTGGTTTGTACGGTAAAACTAGAAAGGCGAAGGGCATGTGTGGTATGTCTATCGAGTTAGTCGGTCGGCCCTGCAAACATGCTGGTGATACCTTTAGGTGCATGGTAAATTTGATGCCTCGTTGTAGTAACTTTAGGAAGTTTTATAAACTATGACTAGTGCTCTGATGGTTAGGTAAATTAAAACCTATAATGTGTTAAGTAGTTGAATGTTATGCATGTAATCTAAGCAGGAGAAAGGTGTATGTTAGTAGTAGAAAGGAGTTGTGTTATAAAAGTGTAATACCCAAATTGTAAAACATATGAAAAGAGTTGATCTCGTTACATGGTTTTCCATCTACTCATTATATCCTAAGAATAATTATAATTAAAGTAAATAATTAGATAAAAGCACATCAATAAGCTATGCATCATGTTGGAGTTCTTGTTTGCTTGTGCATTTAAATAATAATAACAATAATATTAGTAGAAATACAATAATGAGATGATAATATGAATTAGCCCCTAGATTGAAATTTGGGTTTGAAAATGGAAAAGAAGAGAGAGAGAGATACTATGAAAATACAGAATAAAATCTATAAATAAAATTCATACTGTTATGTTCAAATTAAATATCCAATCTGAGGACCAGTTTGCCACAGAACTTGGAAAATTAAACTTGGAGTTTGATTTGAATTTGAAATAGGAAATAAAACAAAAGGAAAATAGGAAAAAAGAAGCATACCCTATATGGGCTGACCGCCTCAATGTTGGCCCATTGCTCTTTCCCTCCGTGCGCTCGGCCCAGCAAGCCATAGAGAGCGTGGATCACTGGCACGTGAGCCCGCCCCATCATCCAGCCATACGCGCAGCCCACTTCACTAGTCACTGGTCCCGCGGCCCCACCATGCAGCCGCCACGCCCTCGCCCTACACGCCAAACCGGCCACTGTCACCTAGGACCCGCCCTGTCAGACCCCCATGCTGTGGCTGCCCATGGCGGTAACTACCCCGCAAACGCCGCGTGCCGCGCGGGCGTACTAGGACCCGATCCTTCCCCCGGCCGACCTTCGCATGGCTTATAAAAACACATGGGCGCCGCAGCCGTCCCAAGTGTGACAAAGTATGTCGGCACCACCACTGTTCGGTGAGAGCGGAGCCAGTGAGAGAAGGGAGGAGTTCCGTCGTACCTGCAAATCGAGGCCACCGTCGTCCGTGTCCCGGTGGTAAAGAGTAGAGCATCGTCCATGCAAGAGGAGACCAGCCACGACGTCGCTCGACTTTGTGGGCACGCGT
Organism: Zea luxurians; assembly: GCA_029449295.1. Taxonomy (NCBI): domain Eukaryota; kingdom Viridiplantae; phylum Streptophyta; class Magnoliopsida; order Poales; family Poaceae; genus Zea; species Zea luxurians. The sequence goes on from JAOPSE010000033.1 coordinate 5,096,225, forward strand.
TGTCATCGCAATTCCTCACCGGAATCTGAAGTTGGTCGTAGATCCACACTGCAACGCGAGCCATGAGCTACAGACGATATCCCTCCCCTATAAGCCTTCAATCGGGTTCGCTTCCTTCTCCCCTTAGAACAGCATGAGATTCGCTAGGGTTGCGCCGGTAGTGAGAGCACCTAGAGGGGGGTGAATAGGTGATCCTGTAAAATTAAACACTAAATAACCACAAAACTTAGTTATAGAAGTGTTAGTGCGACTAAGTAGTTTTGATGCGAGTTCTTGTGGACAAAACAATCACAGAGAAAACAATCACAAGAGACACGTGATTTTTATCCCGTGGTTCGGCCAAGTAATACTTGCCTACTTCCACGTTGTGGCGTCCCAATGGACGAGGGATGCACTCAACCCCTTTCAAGTGATCCAATGATCAACTTGAATACCACGGCTTTCTTCCTTATAGTTTTTCTCCCGTTTGCGAGGAATCTCCACAAGTTGGAGCCTCACGCCCTTACAATAAAGATCACAAAGAAGGAACAAGAGTAAGGTTGGGAGAAGCAACGCACACACAACACAAATCCATAGCACACACACGCACACAAGCCAAGACTTGAGCTCAAAACGTAGCACAGAGAGTTCACAACTCGAACGGAGCTCAAATCACTAACGCAATAGATCAAGTGCGCGGAGACGGAGTGTGGGAGTCTTAGAATGCTTAGTGAATGCTTAGGTGTACTCCTCCATGCACCTAGGGATCCCTTTTATAGCCCCAAGGCAGCTAGGAGTTGTTGAAGACCAACTTGGAAGGCCAATCTTGCCTTCTGTCGTGTGGTGCACCTATGGCAGAACCGCCCGAATTATTCCAGCTTAAGTACATAAGTCACGCCTCAGGGGCCGTAACACACTTAAATCGGAATAACCCGTCAGTCCCTCAGATCTAGTCTGATAAAGCCACTTAACCAGGATCAAATACCACAAACTCACTCAAAGGTGAGTCACAGAAGAAATATAATAAAACAAGAAAACCTCAAATTAAAGTACTGAATTATTATTACATAAATCTTAGTTTTTCAAGTAGCTGGTAAAAGTTCACAAAATAAGATGCAGCGGATAATCGATATCGTCGGTAGCGAGGAAATGGGTAAGTCCTAGCCCACTACTACTCCTACTCCTCTCCTGTCGGAGCAGCATCCCACTCGACCGTCCAACCCGGTGGCAGGGTGGTAGGCCAAGTTACACCATCAACCATGTCCTATAGCGTACCTGCAAAAATTGTGCCACAAGCAATGTTGAGTATACTAATACTCAGCTAGACTTACCCGGTGTGAGGAAACTACTCCTCTACCTCTAGACCATGCAGCTATTTGGCTAGGGGGTTTGGTTTGCCAAAAGCACTAGCTGAGTCTAAAATCAAATTTTAACTTTTCAATTTCTAGCATCACTATCTTAGCTAAGTTTGCTCCTTCTAAGCAGATATGGTAGCAAGCATTTAGTACAATCAACAAGTTATCTCATGTAAAACCTCATTTCACTTCTTACTCAATGTAGTACAAGGGGTCAAGCAGTCTCATTAGCTTTGAGAAGTAGACGATTCGAATCGAGTTTTATCCTTGCAAGGTAAACCTAAACACACGACATGTCAGGGCACTCTGTCCCCACACACGTAAACCGTCCCCATCGATTCCCCGTTCGCGGCCAGGGCTCACCGCCTTGTCTTACAATGCTCCACTGACCCTGGCTGCCGCCGTGCAGTGACCGCACTTGTACCCACCATAGCTAGCATGGGAGACCCAGTCTCAGGACAAGTGAGGGAAAAAGTCCGCGCCCGGCTTCACTAAGGTACTAGGTTTACCGGTTACCATATTTCCCGACATGTGTTTAGTACGTTCAAACGCTTGACTCAGGTATCCACACATTAATCCTTAATTCCTTTTCCCGTCTCATGGACAAGGCATCCTCCCTAGATCTAAGTCCGTGGACCATCATAGATCCCATTATCAAGATGAGTACAATCAATTCCTGACCTCGCGCGAGTGCTAGAAAAATCACTCGACTTCTACCGAGATCCTAATTAGCAAAGAAGCTACTTGACCTAGCATACTAGTATCCATCTCAAAAAGGAATCCTAAGTTCATGCAACTAGAGGTTTCAAGCAACTCCTACACTTAAGTGCACATTTCAAACCTACAAACAATAAGTGTAGTAAAGTAGCATATATAGGTATGGTTATGCATAAAACCGGGGCTTGCCTTCAAATGCTGGGGCTGCGGGGAGATCCTCGATGGCAGTCTCGGGAGCTTGCTCCTGGTCTTCCTCGTGGATAGCTCCTTGCTCGGGGATGAGCACATAATCTCCATCAGCGAGATTGTAATCTAATGAATGCAATGAGTAAGATATATGCATGGCATGATATGTAATTTAGTAATTTAAACTTTGATGGTGAATGATCAAATTAATAAGGTAGGGTTTAATCTTGCCACTGGAGATTCTTGGGGTACACTTAGCAAATTAGGGCCAAGCTTAGTTAAGCTAATTGGTAAGTTTATTTTGGGGTTCCACTGATTTCCTTTTAATGTCTTAGTGAGAATTTATTAAGGTTTCTAGCTGAATCATTAGAGTGAGATTTATTATTTCCCTCTCTTCTTATTTCCTTTATGCTTTTAAGGTGGGTTTGAACTACAAGATAGCTTAATAAATTTCAGTGGCTTCTTACTGGTGTACAAGTCTCTGTCTCAAAATTTAGTGTTTAAAAAGTGAGTGGTTCTCTCTTCATAAAATTATAAAATATTAGGTCAGAGGGGGTGTTTTGAACTACAACCTTCTTTTTACAGTGAGTTATTCTATAAGACTTATTTTTGTTGGCATTCAGATGCTATAACATGATTTTGTATAAATTTTTAGCCATTAACACTTATTAGTTATTTTGCTATGATTTTCTAAAGTTTCTAGTCAAAGGGGTGCTTTCTACTACCACTATACTTGAAAAATATCAAACAACATATTTCTAATTTTTCCTATCTTCTTCTTTGTGCAAGAGCAATCATTCTGAAATTTGGCAACTTTTTGCTTAAGGGAAAGGTGGTAGGAATTATTTGGATTAAATGGCCTTTTTCATGACGTATTGGCAATGGGTATTATTTTGCAGCTTTTAATAGAGTTTTACATTTTTCTCTGGTGGTCTACTTCATTACTAATCTGGTGAAAATTTATTTACTCATTGTTGCACACCTTTTGGCTTGCTTATGATTTAATTGAGATATGGCTTAATATTAAGTTCTATTTGTTTACCCTACTTAAAATGATGGACTGGAGTGTTTATCATTTTTGTAGTGGGGTCCTAGTGGTTACAAGTGTACTGGATTTTTCTTAGCAATTTTGAAATTGTTTTCATAATTCTAATAATTGTTTTCTAGTTTGATTAGTGCTTAATAAAACATTTCTCCTAGAATTTGTTCTGGACTGGGGTTCCTTTATTTTTCCTAGGTTCTCTGTTACTTAAGTGGACTAGGAAAAATAATTGCATTCACTGTTCATTATTTTCTAATCTCTTTCTGATTTTCTGAAGTTTTGGGCAAAAATGGCTTTTAATAGATAACCCTACTTAAATCTTTAATACTGGGGTGCTCACTATTTTTAAACAGTGCCTAAGTGGGTTTACACTTCTACAAATTTTCTTAGGTTCAGCACAGAAGCATAACATATTTTCTTTATTTTAATAAAGTTTGGTCAGTTTCCTTAATTAATTCCAAATTCTAAATTTTAAAACAAAAAGCATAGGGTTCAGTATTTTTGATTGATAGTCCATAATATTCTGAATCCAGCAAAATTAGTTTGGCTAAATTTGGTTGAATATAACTCAAGGTATAAATTTTCCAAGTTCTCTGCTGAATTTAAAAAGATTAAATATAAATGGTTAAGGAAAAATAGTTTTGCGTTGGGGTCCCTGACGAAAGATTTTAAATGAATTACAGACAGGTCCTCGGTGTACTATTCACATGAGTCTAAGGCTCTGCAGAGAACCCCCTAGGGTTTCCCGAAATCGAACCCGCGATCCTTCCCCTAATGGAACAGTGACCGTGGCGGAAGAATAGGGCGGAGGGGCTTACCGGCGGCGAGGTTGCTCCGGTGAAGGGTCGGGTGTGGTCCGGGAGTCTCTGGCGATCACGTCGAGGTGCGGATCACCTGTGATGGTGGTCGGTCCATGCGTGTAGGCGGGGGAGCTCGTCGGCGGCGAGGAGTCCGGCCTAATCAAGGTGATACAGTTCAATTAAATGGGTCAGGAAGCTTCTCTAGGGATCAAGGAAGATGTGTGTGCAAGGAATTAGAGAATGGCTCACTGGATTGCTCGGTCTACGCGTGGCTGCGGGCGACCGAAGTCCGGCAAGGATGATCTTGGGTCTCCGGTGAGGTCCTGTCAGGTCCGAGCGCTTGGAAAGCTTCACGGTTCACTGGCGAAGCTACCCGAGAGGTTGGCGCAACTTGGACACGACTGGAGCGGGCTGTCCGCGGTGGTCGAGGCTTGGGCAGTGGTGGCGGGTGGTGGCGCGGCGTGCTCGAGGCGAAGTCCGGTGAACTTCGGCTTAGGCAAGGCCTGAGAGCGCGCGGGGAGGTATGGCCGAGGCCTTGGGCTACTTTATAGGCACGGCGAGGGTGCGTGGCAGACTTGACTGGACGCTGGGGCGAGGGCGTGCGCGGGTTGGGCGAACGCCGGCGTGCTGACCATGGTCGAACACGTGTGCGCATTCATTTTGCCCAAGTTCTGGCGCGTGTGGTCATTCATCCGAGCCTGCTCTTGCCTTGGTCAGTGCACAAAACCTCTTATCCTCCCTATAAGCTACCGATCTTGTGTGGGGGTCACAGGATTTGGCCTACTGGTTTCAAAGATTTGGAGCTCTAAAGTCTGGTGTGTCTCCTAGCCCGAGCCCGAGGCAAATCTTTGGTTTTGTCATGTCTAGGGCTCGCGTCCCAATGCCATCTTCTGGTATGTGATAGAGGGGTTAGTTGGACACGATTTTGTCAATGGGAGCATTAGGATTAGAGCTAAGGATCAAGGTTAACGTGCTCGGTTTTGGTTCAAGGGCTAAAAATTCAGAAATCTGAATTTCAGATTTTTCCTATTGAACCTCCACTTGAATGGCTTGTTTGGAGTTTTTAATAAACTATTTTGGACAAGCTTTCATAATCTTTATTGTAGCTTATTTAGTGTATTTCAATTTATATAATTGTCCTAAGCCATGAATTCATGATTTTCATGGTCTTTCATCCCTTTTCTTCTTTTCTACTAAAATAGCATATTTAGGGTTGGTATTAGGGTTTCAACATTTTTCCCTCTTTTGAAAACCTCATTTGTTTTGAACATGATTCCTTAGATATAAACTTAGTGTATCTTTTATTCTTAATTTGGTTTGGTGCTTCATGCTCTCTTTGGCTTACATGAAATGAGGGTACTTGAGTTAGCACTAAGAAAAGCCCTAGGTGACACTAGGGTGTCATAGCACCGGACAGTCCGGTGCACCACCGGATAGCTACTATTCATGTCTGGTGCTCGATTTCTTTCCATACGGAGAATAGCCGACCGTTGGTCCTTGGGATTGGTTGGCGCACCAGACACTGTCCGGTGCACACCGGACAGTCCGGTGTGCCCAACCGACCGTTGGCGTGACCACGTGTCACGCGAAGATTTCGCGGCCGACCATTGCGTTGGCGACCGTTGGCTCACCGGACAGTCCGGTGCACCACCGGACAGTCCGATGAATTATAGCCACGTCGCCCCGATGCTTTTCCCAAGAGCGACGAGTTCGCCGCGGACGACTCACCGGACAGTCCGGTGATTTTTAGCCGTACGCCGCCGTCGAATCCCGAGAGATGTGAGTTCACCGAGGATCAGCCTAGCCCACCAGACACTGTCTGGTGCACTACCGGACAGTCCAGTGTGCCAGACTGAGCTGAAGTTTCCATTTCCTCTCTTCTTTTGTTGGCTCTGTTTCTAGCACTTAGATAACCATGTTAGTACACAAAACAATATACCAAGTCTAGAAACATACCTTTGTCTCTGATTTGCACTTCTCACACATTTCGCTCATAAGAACTTATTTAATGTGTTGGGCATCTAATCACCAAAATATTCATAGAAATTGCCCAAGGGCACATTTCCCTTTCAATCTCCCCCTTTTTGGTGATTTATGCCAACACATCCAAAAGCAACCAAAAGAAGTGCAACATCATTGCAATTGAAAACCAAATTGTTTTTGCTAATGATTTGGCATATTTGGATCACTCTTTGCCACCACTTAGTTTGTTTTTGTAAATCAAATCCTTTTTCCTATCTCTAAGTCAAACACACTTGTTTGGGCAAATCAAAAGATGTTCCAAGAGAAAAATTGGTCAAGTACCAAAAACTCCCCCTTTTTCCAATAATCAAAAATCCTACCCCACAAAAGACCAAATTTTGCAATTAGAGTATTTTGACAAAATCAAATTCTAACTCTACTATTTTTAAAATTCTCAAGTGGTTGGCTGATCCATTTGCTTTGGCCTTAATTTCTCCCCCTTTGGCATTAAGCACCAAAACAGGATCATTTTTGGCCCTTTAACCTCATTGCCTCACCAAAAATGTCAATTAAGAGCAAAAAGGCAATGAGCTTGCCAATATGAACTTGGAAGTAAGTACACTTATACCGGAGTGCAGTGGAAGTCTTTTCATCGTCCAAGTCCACATTTCTCTTTTAATGCACCTTTGAGACTACATCAAGTGTACTCAAACAAATAGGTTAGTCTCAAAGTGTCAAGTTGTAGTACATCTCCCCCTAAATATATGCACCATTTGCATATGGACTTGTGAGGTCTTGTACAACTTGAGCACCAAAAATATACAATGAATAATGTAAATGCTTAAAGTAACATGATGAAAGGCATAGAACATATGTATGCTATAGATCAATCCAAGTTACGCGAATCTAAGACATTTAGCTCACTACGCAACCTGCAAAATGTTTTCTCATCCAACGGCTTGGTGAAGATATCGGCTAGCTGGTTCTCGGTGTTAATATGGTACACCTTGATATCTCCCTTTTGTTGGTGGTCTCTCAGGAAGTGATGACAGATGTCTATGTGCTTAGTGCGGCTGTGTTCAACAAGATTATCCGCCATGTGGATTGCACTCTCATTGTCACATTGGAGTGGGACTTTGCTCAGATTATAGCCAAAGTCCCGGAGGGTTTGCCTCATCCAAAGTAGTTGCGCTCAACACTGTCCTGCGGCAACATACTCGGCTTCAGCGGTGGATAGGGCAACAGATGTTTGTTTCTTAGAACTCTAGGACACTAGGGACCTTCCTAGAAATTGGCACGTCCCTGATGTGCTCTTCCTATCAACCTTGCACCCGGCATAATCGGAGTCTGAGTATCCAATCAAATCAAAGGTAAACCCCTTTGGATACCAGATCCCGAAGCAAGGCGTAGAAATTAAATATCTAAGAATTCGCTTAACGGCCACAAGGTGACATTCCTTGGGGTCAGATTGATATCTAGCACACATGCATACACTTAGCATAATGTCCGGTCTACTAGCACATAAATAAAGCAATGAACCTATCATAGACTGGTATGCCTTTTGATCAACAGACTTACCTCCTTTGTTGAGGTCAACATGCCTGTCGGTTCCCATCGGTGTCTTCGCGGGCTTAGCGTCCTTCATCCCAAACCGCTTGAGAAGATCTTGTGTGTACTTCATTTAGGAGATGAAGGTGCCGTCCTTGAGTTGCTTCACATGGAACCCAAGGAAGTAGGTCAACTCGCCCATCATCGACATCTCGAACTTTTGTGCCATCACCCTGCTAAACTCCTCACAAGACTTTTGATTAGTAGAACCAAATATTATGTCATCGACATAAATTTGGCACACAAAAAAATTACCATCACAAGTCTTTGTAAAAAGAGTGGGGTCAGCTTTCCCAACCTTGAAGGCATTAGCAATTAAGAAATCTCTAAGGCATTCATAACATGCTCTTGGGGCTTGCTTAAGTCCATAGAGCACCTTATAGAGCTTGAACACATGATCGGGGTACCTGTCATCCTCAAAACCAGGGGGTTGTTCCACATATACCTCCTCCTTTATTGACCCATTGAGGAAAGCGCTCTTCACATCCATTTAAAATAGCCTGAAAGAGTGGTGAGCGGCATAGGCTAATAAAATTCGAATAGACTCTAGCCTAGCCACAAGAGCAAAAGTCTCCTCGAAATCCAAACCTGCGACTTGGGCATAACCTTTTGCCACAAGTCGAGCTTGTTTCTTGTCACCACCCCGTGCTCGTCTTGCTTGTTGCGGAACACCCACTTGGTTCCCACAACATTTTGCTTTGGACGTGGCACCAGGCTCCAAACATCATTTCTCTTGAAGTTGTTGAGCTCTTCCTACATGGCCAACACCCAATCCGGATCCTGCAAGGCCTCTTCTACCCTGAAAGGCTCAATAGAAGAGGCAAACGAGTAATGCTCACAAAAGTTAGCTAATCTTGAGCGAGTAGTTACTCGCTTGCTTATGTCACCCAGAATCTGGTCAACGGGGTGATGTCGTTGAATCGTTGCTCGGACTTGAGTTGGAGGGGCACGAGGTGCTTCTTCTTCCATCACTTGTTCTTCCTGTGCTCCCCCTTGATCCTATCCCTCTCCTTGAGGTACCTTTTCACTGTCTTGAGTTAGAGGATGCACCATTGTGGAGGAAGATGATTGATCTTGCTCCTGTTGTTCCTATGGTCGCACATCACCAATCGCCATCGTGCGCATTATGGCCGTTGGAACATCATCTTCATCTATGTCATCAAGATCAACTTGCTCTCTTGGAGAGCCATTAGTCTCATCAAATACAACGTCGCTAGAGACTTCAATCAAACCCGATGATTTGTTGAAGACTCTATATGCCTTTGTATTTGAGTCATATCCTAGTAAAAACCCTTCTACTGCCTTGGGAGCAAATTTAGAATGTCTACCTTGCTTCACCAGAATGTAACATTTGCTCCCAAATACACGAAAGTAGGAGACGTTGGGTTTGTTACCGATAAGGAGTTCGTAGGAGGTCTTCTTGAGAAGGCGATGCAGATAGAGCGGTTTATGGCATGGCAAGCTGTGTTCATAGCTTCCGACCAAAACCGCTCAGGCGTTTTGAACTCTCCAAGCATCATTCTCGCCATGTCGATAAGAGTCCTGTTCTTCCTCTCTACCACACCATTTTGCTGTGGTGTGTAGGGAGCGGAGAACTCGTGCTTGACGCCTTCCTCCTCAAGATACTCCTCAACTTACAGATTCTTGAACTCGGACCCATTGTCGCTCCTTATCTTTTTCACCTTTAGCTCAAATTCGTTTTGAGCCCTCCTTAGAAATCGCTTTAGGGTCCCTTGGGTTTCTGATTTATCCTGCAAAAAGAACACCCAAATGAAGCGGGAAAAATCATCAACAATTACTAGACCATACTTACTTCCCCCGATGCTATGGTAGGCAACGGGTCCGAAGAGGTCCATGTGAAGAAGCTCCAGTGGTCTTGATGTTTTCATCACATTCTTGCTATGATGAGTGCTTCCCACCTATTTCCCTGCCTGACATGCTGCACAAGGCCTATCTTTCTCGAAACAAACATTGGTTAGTCCCAACACATGTTCTCCCTTTAGAAGTTTATGAAGGTTCTTCATCCCAACATGTGCTAGACGGCGATGCCACAGCTAGCCCATACTAGTCTTAGCTATTAAGCATGCATCTAGATCGGCCTCCTCTTTCGAAAAATCAACTAAGTAGAGTTTGTTGTCTAATACACCCTTAAAAGCTAATGAACCATCACTCCTTCTAAAGACAGATACATCAACGTTTGTAAAAAGACAATTGTAACCCATGTGACACAATTGACTTACAGACAGAAGGTTGTAACCAAGCGACTCTACTAGAAATACATTCGATATGGAGTGCTCGTTGGTGATGGCTATCTTGCCCAAGCCTTTGACCTTGCCTTGGTTCCCATCTCCAAAGATGATCGTATCATGGGAATCCTTGTTCTTGACATAGGAGGTGAACATCTTCTTCTCCCCCATCATGTGGTTTGTGCATCCGCTGTCGATAATCCAGCTTGAGCCCCTAGATGCATAAACCTACAAGGAATTTAAGCTTGGGTTTTAGGTACCCAACTCATGTTGGGTCCTGCAAGGTTAGTCACAATAGTTTTTGGAACCCATATGCAAGTTTTGTCTCCCTTGCATTTGGATCCCAACCTCCTAGCCACTACTTTTGCATTCTTACATGAAAGAATAAAAGAAGTGTTGCAAGTATGAAAAACAGTAGTGGGTTCATTGCACATTTTCCTAGGCACATGAGACACAACATTATTCCTCCTAGGCGCATGAGACACAACATGATTGTGCCTAGGCCTATTTCTACTACAATCATAAGTAGAGCTGGAAGCAATCATAGCATGATCATAGTCTCTATAAGCATTCCTAGAAAATTTTCTCTCATAAATGTAGGCATGACACTTTTGAGAACTACTAGCCATAGGGGCCTTCCCTTTCTCCTTGTTGAGAACGGGAGCCTTTTGGCTTGTTAAGTTCTTGGTTTCCTTTCGAAAACCAAGTCCATCCTTAATTGAAGGGTGTCTACCAATAGTGTAGGCATCCCTAGCAAATTTCAATTTATTAAAATCATCCTTGCAAGTCTTAAGTTGAGCATTAAGACTTGCCACCTCATTATTTAATTTTGTAATAGAAACAATATGTTCATTACAGGCATCAACATCAAAAATCCTTACATCTATTACAAATAACAACATGCTCTACACATGAACTAGATTTATTAACTTCCTCTAGCTTAGCATTTAAATCATCATTTAAACTCCTTAAACTAGAAACAGATTCATGGCGAGCAGACAACTCAGAGGATAGCATTTCGTTTCTCTTAATTTCTAGAGCATGAGATTTTTGAACACTATTAAATTTGTCATGCTCTTCATACAAAATATCTTCTTGCTTCTCTTGCAATCTATCTTTTTCATTTAGAACATCAATTAATTCATTAATTTTCTCTACTTTGGCTCTATCTAAACCTTTAAATAAGCTAGAGTAATCTACTTCATCATCGGAGGATTCTTCTTCACTAGATGAAGTGTACTTGGGTGTGTCCCAAACACGTACCTTTTTCTCCTTGGCCATAAGACATGTATGGCGTTCGTTGGGGAAGAGTGAGGATTTGTTGAAGGCTGAGGCAGCAAGTCCTTCATCGTCAGAGTCGGAAGAGGAGCAGTCCGAGTCCCATTCCTTTCCATGTTGCGCCTCGCCCTTTGCCTTCCTGTAGTTCTTCTTTTTCTCCTTCTTCCCGCTCTTTTCTTGTCCCTGATCACTACCATTATCGGGACAATTTGCAATAAAGTGACCAGTCTTACCACATTTAAAGCAGGAGCGCTTTCCCCTTGTTTTGTTCTTGGTGGGGTACTCCTTGCGTCCTTTAAGCGCGGTCTTGAAGCGCTTGATGATAAGCGCCATCTCATCTTCATTGAGTCCGGCAGCCTCCACTTGAGCTACCTTGCTTGGTAGTGCCTCCTTGTTGCTTGTTGCTTTGAGAGCAACGGGCTGCGGCTGATAGATGGGTAGTGGGCCGTTCAAAGCATCATCCATGTATCGTGCCTCCTTCACCATCATGCGCCCGCTCACAAATTTTCCAAGGATCTCCTCGGGCGTCATCTTGGTGTACCTGGGATTTTCACGAATAAGTTTTACAAGATGGGGGTCAATTACAGTAAATGACCTTAGCATGAGTCGAACGACATCATGATCCGTCCATCTTGTGCTTTCGTAGCTTCGGATTTTGTTCACCAGGGTCTTGAGCCTGTTGTAGGTCTGAGTTGGCTCCTCTCCCCTGATCATCGCGAACCTCCCCAGCTCGCCTTCCACTAGTTCCATCTTTGTGATCATAGTGGCATCATTTCCCTCATGTGATATCTTGAGGGTATCCCAGATTTGTTTGGCATTGTCCAAGCTACTCACTTTGTTATACTCGTCCCTGCAAAGAGATGCTAACAACACAGTAGTAGCTTGGGCATTTTTATGGATTTACTCATTAATAATCATAGGATTATCAGTGCTGTCAAAGTGCATCCCATTTTCTACAATTTCCCATATGCTAGGATGGAGAGAGAATAAATGACTATGCATTTTATGACTCCAAAACAAATAGTCCTCTCCATCAAAGTGTGGAGGTTTTCCAAGGGGAATTGAAAGTAGATGCGCATTTGAATTGTACGGCATGCGGGAATAATCAAAAGAATAGTTTTGATTAACTGTCTTTTTCTTTGACGAAGAATCATCATCGTCGTTGTCTCTTGGTGAAGAAGAAGATGCATCGCTGTCGTAGTAGATGATCTTCTTGATGCGCCTCTTCTTCTTCCCGTCCTTCTTGTGACTCGAGCCTGAGTCAATGGGCTTGTCATCTCTTGGCTCGTTGAAGATGGACTCCTTCTCTTTGTCGTTGACCACCATCCCCTTTTCCTTAGGATCCATCTCTTCGGGCGATTAGTCCCTTAGATGAAGAGTACGACTCTGGTACCAATTGAGAGCACCTAGAGGGGGGTGAATAGGTGATCCTGTAAAATTAAACACTAAATAACCACAAAACTTAGTTATAGAAGTGTTAGTGCGAATAAGTAATTTTGATGTGAGTTCTTGTGAACAAAACAATCATAGAGAAAACAATCACAAGAGACACGCGATTTTTATGCCATGGTTCGACCAAGTAATACTTGCCTACTTCCACGTTGTGGCATCCCAATGGACGAGGGTTGCACTCAACCCCTTTCAAGTGATCCAATGATCAACTTGAATACCACGACTTTCTTCCTTATAGTCTTTCTCTCATTTGCGAGGAATCTCCACAAGTTGGAGCCTCTCGCCCTTACAATAAAGATCACAAAGAAGGAACAAGATTAAGGTTGGGAGAAGCAACGCACACACAACACAAATCCACAGCACACACACGCACACAAGGCAAGACTTGAGCTCAAAACGTAGCACAGAGAGTTCACAACTCGAACGGAGCTCAAATCACTAACACAAACGATCAAGTGCGCGGAGACGGAGTGTGGGAGTCTTAGAATGCTTAGTGAATGCTTAGGTGTACTCCTCCATGCGCCTAGGGATCCCTTTTATAGCCCTAAGGCAGCTAGGAGCTGTTGAAGACCAACTTGGAAGGCCAATCTTGCCTTCTGTCGTGTGGTGCACCGGACAACTACAGTTCATGTCCAGTGCTCGATTTCTTTCGATATGGAGAACAGCCGACCGTTGGTCCTCGGGATCGGTTGGCGCACCGGACACTATCCGATGTGCCCAACTGACCGTTGGCGCGACCACATGTCGCGCGAAGATTTCGCGGCCGACCATTGGCTCACCGGACAGTCCGGTGAATTATAGCCACGTCGCCCCGATGCTTTTCCCGAGAGCGACGAGTTCGCCGCGGATGACTCAGCGGACAGTCCGGTGCACCACCAGACAGTCCGATGATTTTTAGCCATACGCCGCCGTCGAATCCCAAGAACTGCGAGTTCACCGAGGATCAGCCTGATGCACCGGACACTGTCCGGTGCACCACCGGACAGTCTGGTGTCCCAGACTGAGCTGAAGTTTCCATTTCCTCTCTTCTTTTGTTGGCTCTGTTTCTAGCACTTAGATAACCATGTTAGTACACAATACAATATACCAAGTCTAGAAACATACCTTTGTCTCTGATGTGCACTTCTCACACATTTTGCTCATAAGAACTTATTTAATGTGTTGGGCATCTGATCACCAAAATATTCATAGAAATTGCCCAAGGGCACATTTCCCTTTCAGGTAGATGGCCGGATTTGTCAAACTCCAGCGAGGGAGCCACCCCGGCCGCGTCCGCTCCACCGCGATGGTGGCAGGGGAGGTAGAAGTTACGTGTGTCAGTGATCCTTGGATGAGCAGCTAAGATTAGAATCGGCGTATCGATTTGGTGGAGATGCAATCCTGGCCATTGATCCATCGTTCGACGCTCATGATTAGTTACTGTTTAGTCGGGCACTATGTGGCGTTCATCGAGGATCCAGCAGTTAGGATTAGATCAGGTAGAAATTAAGTCATGGCCGGTCGATCTCGATCGGACGGCTCGGGGTTATAAGGAAGTTTGTTGTCGACTGATATAATCTAGACCGTGCATTTTAGATCCGACGGCACATTTCCACTGATACCTGTTCGCCGAGCCCTTTTACAAATGGGTCCCTGTGCTTAGTAAAAATAGAACCTGCTGTCCACCTAGGTTAACTCTGAGTCTTGGGAAAATTATGGATTAGCCCCTAAGCTCCTAGGAAATCTTGCACACAGTGCAGACAGTGGGTAATTAACATAAAAGAATTTAGAAATTGATTTTTGGGTATAAAAATAATTGCAGAAACTCATTTAATTCATAGAAAATTCATATTAAATCCTTTTTTATCCATTCTAGTGACATTAATTTTGTATTAATATTGACTATCAACTAGTAACTCTATTTAGCCATGAAACTTGGATTAAAATTATTCACTTGAATTATCCTACACTAGGCACTTAATAACTTTAGAAATTTATAACTCGATAACTATAACTCTGAATTTAGTGGTTCTTGTTCCTACGATCTCGTTACGATGCGTAGAAAATATTACCATGCATTCTGTTCTGTTGTTTGGTGTGATGTTAATTTCTGCTATACCATGTTTGTTTGTATTATTGTGAGTAGACGAGCAAGCCATAGAGGATCCCGGTGTTCAGAAGGTGGAGTCTGCTGAGCAGGAGCTCGTTGAAGGCAAGTTGTGCCCTTGATCACTTCTTTTTACCCAATATTGTTCATATTAATCATAATGATCTGCATAGGATAATTTTGATGGGACCCAATAGGTTACCCTAGTTTGGCTATCTTTATATCGTGTTTACCACTAAACTTTTGGGTAGTACCTACTATTGCTTTATGTGGTTTTTGGGTATGGACATACACAATGTTGGGGGTCTTCTTCTCCGCCGAAGGTCCCAAGACATAAACACCTTCGACAAAATGCCACAAGAGGTCCGCCCCACTTCCGTTGAAGGTTCCCAAGACGAAGACCTCAGAAGGAAGCAGCAACGCAGAACGCCGAAGCTCAGTAGCTTCGGCTCAAATTAAGCAAAGAAGGAAAAGACAAGATAGACCCTGCTAGTTCGAGTTGCTTACAGACGAATGTTCAATGGAATGAATGTAATTTTACCTGGGTTGCGTCCCGTGCCTATAAATAGATGAACAGTAACACCGTAATGTTCATGCTGGATTATAATCACTCTCTCGCATTCACGCCTTCGAGCAAGCCGAAGGTATCAATGTAATATTAATAATGTTAAATATTCATATATGTTTTATGGGATGCAAATATAAATAAATCAATAAGATGCAATTATCATCTTTATCCTTTCGCATTCCTATTCACATATTAAATAATGAAGCTATGTCCTTCTTGACCTTCATCTGATGAGCATTATACCCATGTGAAGATAATGCTTCAGAAGAGGAAGGTCCTTAATCTTTAACAATTGTGTTGCCTTGTTCTTGATTCACAACATTTGAGAACAAGTGACCAACATTGGCGCCCACCTCCGGTGAACTCACTTGCACGATTGCAACAATGGCTTTGCAAGACAACCAAGCTGTGGCACCTTCGGCTACGAAGCTGGTGCTCCCAATCACAGGTGGCTCAAGTTCTAAACTAGCCACTAAGAAGCAGAAGAAGGAAGCACAGTACATCATGTTGGAGTGCAAGGACCCTTCATCAAGTCCAAGTGGTCTCATGTACCAATCACCTTCTCCCAGGAAGATCTTCAGCTCAAGGATTATCCTCACAATGATGCAATGGTTATATCTTGTGTCATGAAGGGGTTCCTTGTCCACAATGTCCTAGTAGACACAGGCAGTGCGGCAGACATCATCTTTGCGAAGGCTTTCAGGCAAATGCAAGAGCAGGATGACAAGATACTGGATGCAACACACCCCCTCTGTGGCTTCGGAGGAAGGCATATAGTAGCACTTGGCAAGATAACTATGCCAATTACCTTCGGATATGTTCACAATACAAGAACAGAGCAAGTTGTCTCTGACATCGTTGATATGGATTATCCTTAGAATGCAATCATTGGTCGAGGGACACTGAACACCTTCGAAGTAATACTTCACCCAACATATCTGTGCATGAAGACACCTTCTGACCAAGGGCCTATCACTGTGCATGGGAGCCAAGAGGATGCCAGGAGAGCCAAAGGGAACTGGCTAGCCTCGAAGGCCATCCATAACATAGATGAAGCCGAAGCTCATCAACAATATAAGCATAAAAGAGACAAGGCTACTTCAGCAGATCAACCAAAGCCCATGCTTTTGTGCGAAGACATAGCCGAGAAGAAGGTGATGTTGGGATCCCAATTATCTGATGAACAGGAGAAAACTTTGGTGAGATTCCTGTTCAACAACAAGGATGTTTTCGCTTGGTCAGTGTCACACCCGGTTTTGGAAGGCAAACCGAA
This sequence comes from Zea luxurians, assembly GCA_029449295.1. Lineage (NCBI taxonomy): Eukaryota > Viridiplantae > Streptophyta > Magnoliopsida > Poales > Poaceae > Zea > Zea luxurians. The sequence goes on from JAOPSE010000033.1 coordinate 5,112,777, forward strand.
TGCGAACCATGTACATTTCAGGATCAGAAACTCACGTACACAGTGATTACATAATTGGACATCATCACACAATGCTCAAAATAAATAGCGGAAAGGTACTTGATTACATCAAGATGTCCAAGACATCCACAGAGTCTATTACATAACCATTGTCTTTAACATAACTATCAAAGTTTGGAAATACGAAACGTAGAAGCTAAGCCTACACAGGCAGCTGACTGGGGGTTTGCCACTAAGAAAGAACTAGAACTCATCGTATTCCTAGAACTCCTCGAAGTCATCCATGTTGCCAGCATCACCTCCTGAGCACTAGGTACAATGGAGACAACCTATGGTGGGGGTGGTGTGTAAAGCAAGGGTGAGTACACATCAACGTACTCAACAAATGCCCCATTTGGCTAAAGTGGACTAGCTGTATATGGAGTTGAGGTTAAGCAGTTGCTTTTAGTTGGTCAAATATTTATTATTGTTAGTAGAGCCAAGTTTTAGTAATAAACCTAGTTATTTCCCAGAAGTACCTCCTCAAAAGAGGAAATACCACAGATCAGATTTTATAACATCATTATTAACCATCATCATAAAAGTATCCAAAGTTCTTCTAATCAAAGAGGATCCCAAGGCTGCTCTTAACCGTGAGCTCGGCTGATATACCAGTTTCTAACACTCTGCAGAGGTTGCGCACTTTACCCACAAGCCGTGATTCCTTTATGCCTCGGGTCGATCAAACCCTCAAACACTACCAAGGTGAGTCGGCAAGGTTTCACTATGTAGCCTTTACAAGGACTCCTCTGGTGCATAGCTGCTCGTTAGGTTTCGCCAGTCGTACAAACGCAGTACACCTCCCCAAGGTGGGTGACTAACAAAACCAAATCAAATGAACCTCTGCACCCCAACCTTGGCAGAGCGAGAACTACGCCCCGACCCCCATTGACGGCCCTCCGGCAAAGCCAACTACACCCCAAGTTCATCTAATTAATCAGCTAAGGGCGTCCCATTCCACCCTCATGGTTGCACTGTTATCCCGGGTGGTCACTCCACGAACAGGTCCTTACGGAGAGGTACTCAGGAAAAAGGCCTGAGCCCCCTAGAGTATCACTAGATCATCAACATAATCAGGATAACAGTATCGTATCATAAATGTTCACATCATGTTCATTGATTAAAGTTAAGGCAATAGCAAAATGCTAACCATGATAACCCAAAAGGTAAACAAGGATAAGTGAATACAGACTAGTCAATCCTTAGGTTTCATAAAATAATGCGGGACAGTGAATCATAAAGTATGTAGGACATAATAGGTCAAAGGACACTTGCCTTCACTAGGTTGTTGCTCAGGGAGGTCTCCAACAACACACTCAGGAACCTTAGACTACTCGTTGTCTAAATAAAGCGAGCATGCATTCAATACATTTGGAAAGTACAAATGAACAGCACACCAAACATGTACAAACACAGGAATACATCTCAAAAGGCACGATACTACATAAGGGATAATGGGTTCAAATCATAACAAAAACTATAACATAAACCAACTTTATTTTGAAATAGATTATTACTTCTCTAAGTGTTACTAACAAATACATAGCATAGTTCAATTTATTTTATTGTGACCTAAAAATTAGAATAGAGATGAATTCATTATTAATCTTATAAGATTAAACATGCTTTAATATCTAGGGTTTTCCCTTTTTATTTTATTAAATAAAAAATCTAAACATATTCTAGTTCATAGTTAACTATAAAATTAGAAAATAAAGAATGTAAATGGAACTAATTTATTTAAACAGAAAATAATTCTATGAACATTTTGCAATTTGAATCACTAAATTTGGAGTTCATATGTAAAAGATATGAAATAAACAAGTTTAGGAGTTGAAAATACAAAATTAAGCCCTATTCTGTAATTATTTAAAAGGATAGGGTCTGTTTGTAATAACTCAGGGACCTGCGTGTAAAGTCTAAGGACGGCGGGTTCTATTCGTAGAAAGCTGAGGGGGTCTTAAGCAAAACAACCACAGCGAAAGGGTATCATGGCTTCTCGACCATCCGATCAGGAACGGACGCCCGAGATTAGAAGCGGGCATGCGGGATCGGACGCAAGGGCTGATCGGCGGGTCCCACGCGTCAGCGGTCCGGGTATCCCCGGTGCGGGATGCGAGCGCGGACGCTCCCTGGCGGGCGGGGCCCACGGGTCGGCGACTCGGACCAACAGGGGGGAAACGGCGGGAGCCTAACAAACGGGGCCGCGGGGAGGTCGGGCCTGCTAGTCAGCGGTGGAGGGCACGCGCAGGCGCGATATCGCGGACGCGTGCTGACAGACGGGGCCCTCCAGGCAGTCACCAAGAGTGGGGAAAGAAAAGGGTAGGCTGACGGGCGGGTCATCCTTGTTAGGACCGCCGTCTACCTTGGTAGTGCGCACAATGGGAGCACCATGGCCAGAGCCGGCGACTTCACGTGGGTGAACAGGGCACGGGGTGGCTGCGTTTGGCCAGGCAGACTCGGTTCGACGGCGTGGGACCGGAACCGACGATCACCGACGACTAATTGACGGAACAGAGGAAATGGGGGAGAGAGAAGAGAAAGTCTGGCGAGGAAATTCACCTCGGGTGGAGCAGGGATGAGGACGAGGCTAGGCGTAATGGTGGCGGAGCACGATCGCGGACGGCGGCCGACCTCTACCAGCGACAAATTCGGGCGCAGGGGGCCTGGCGAAAGGGAAGCTCCGACAGGCTTGAAGAACCGGCGCGCGTAGCTCGGGTGACTAGGAAGAGGTGAAATGAGCGAGGCAGGGGGAAGTGGGGTGTGCGGGGACTTGTAGAGGGGGTCAGGGTGTCGGTTTGGAGCTAGGTGGCGACGTGGGCACGGCGATCTCGGCGTGCGTGTGCGCGGTCCGCGCAAGCGAGCGGTTGAAGGAGGGGGAGGGACTGGCGAGCGGGGCCCGTGGGACAGTGGCACAGACGTGCAAGCACGTAACGGCCGAAGCGCCGACAGGGCGACCCCACCGAACAGCGAGAGGGAGAAAGGGAAGAGGGGCGCGGGTCAGCGCCGACAAGCGGGGCCCACCTGTCAGAGACCGAAGGCGCGCAGGCGAAGGTAGGCTTAGTGGGCCGACTAGGCTGCTTTCTCTTTTTCTTTTTCTCTAAATTTTCTAATTCCATTTCTATTTCTTTTCTCTAGGGTTTTCAAATCCAAATTCAAACTAGGTTTCAAATTCAAATAAATTCAAACTTGTGCAACACTTCAAAGAATATTTTAAGCTCAGCATGATGCAACATGTCATGACTCATAATGTTTTGGCAAAAATAAATAATTAAATCCCCCTAACTTTAAGCTATTTCTACTCAAAAAGGGAAAAAGGGAGAGAGAATCTAGAGAGATAAAACCTAGAGTGAGAGAGAGAAGAGTAACACATGAATTTGGGTGATAATTAGAAAAAAAATTTATACCCCCAAATTCAGGGTGTTACAGTCAGCCAATGATCTTTTTGGTGTCAATAGAGATGTCATAGAGCACTCACTCAATGTAGACCTAGCCATCAGGCCAAGAAAGCAGAAGCTTCGGAAAATGTCCGATGATAAAGCCAAAGGTGCACAAAACAAAGTCAAAAGGCTTCTAAGTACCAGTGTTATTAGAAAAGTAACATACCCAGAATGGCTGGCTAATACTATGATGGTGAAGAAAGCTAACGGAAAATGAAGAATGTGCATTGACTTCATAGATCTCAATAAGGCATGCCCGAAGGATGAATTCCCATTGCCAAGAATAGATTCTCTCGTGGATGCAGCAGCTACTTCAGAGCTCATGAGCTTATTGGATTGCTACTCAGGTTATCATCAAATCTGGATGAAGAAGGAGGATGAGCCTAAGACAAGCTTCATAACCCCTAGTGGGACTTACTGCTACCTTCGGATGCTTAAGGGGATCAAGAATGCTGGAGGAAGCTTCAGCAGAATGACTGCCAAAGTTCTCAGCTCTTAGATTGGCAGGAATGTTCTGACGTATGTCGTTGACATCATAGTGAACAGCACGAAGCAAGAACATCATGTTGCCGATTTACGAGAAACATTTGCTAATTTCAGAAGAGCTGGTCTCAAGCTAAATCCAGAAAAATGTGTCTTCGGAGTGAAGAAAGGAAAATTTCTTGGTTGTTTGGTATCAACAAAGGGGATCAAAGCTAATCCAAGTAAAATAGAAACTATACTTAGGATGGAGCCCCAAAGTCACGAAAAGGTGCTCAGAGGTTGACAGGAAGGCTAGCATCATTGAATAGATTTATTTCAAGATCAGCAGAGAGGAACTTGCCATTCTTCGAAGTGCTAAAGTCAGCCGAAGTCTTCCAATGGTGACCAACTCAGCAAAAAGCCTTCAAAGAACTGAAGCGGTATTTGATAGAATTAACAACCTTAACCCCTCCTTCTTCAGGAACTCCATTGCTGCTGTTTGTAGCTGCTTCCCACGCTGCGATTAGTGCAGCGCTGGTGCAAGAAAAGCAGGATGGCCAGGCAAGAAAACAAGTGCCAGTGTACTTCGTCTACGAAGTACTTAACGCATCAAAGAAAAATTACATAGAGATGGAGAAGGTACTATACGATATACTAATGGCTTCCAGGAAGCTTCGGCATTACTTCCAAACATACCATTGTGGTGGAACCATGTGACACCCCAGTGTCACCTAGGGTTTCTCTCAAGTGCTAACCCAAGAACCATCATGTTATGTGAACCAAATTGAGCATGAGCATCAAATTGACTTAAGAATAAAGGATCCACTAAGCTTATACTTAAAAGTATCATGTTCAAAACAAATGGGTTTTCAAAAAGGCAAAATGTTGCAACCCCAATAAAAAAACCCTAATTGAGCCCTATAAACAAAATTCAAGAGAAAGGGGAAAAGGGTATGAAAAATATAGAATCATGGCTTGGGCCAATTATAAATATTAAAGTATACTAAATAAGCAACAACAAAGATTATGGAAGCTTGGCCAAAACAATTTAAATAAAACTCTAAACAAGCTTCTCAAGTGGGATTTCATTAGGGAATTCTGAAATTCAGAATTCTGAATTTCAGACCTTGAGCAAAGATCGAGCGTGTTCACCTTGATCCCTAACTCAAATCCTAATGGCCCCATTGACAAAAATGTGCATAACTAACCTCTCTGTCTTGTGCTAGAAGATGGCATCGGGACGCGTGCCTTGGACACGTCAAACCAGAGATCTTCCCCCTGTGTGCGGCAGTGAGACAAACCAGATTTCTCCCCTCTCTATCTCTTAATCCAGTCAGCCAAACCTGCTAGCCTCCACACACAAACGACAAAGGAACCTGAGAGGAAGAGATCTCTCAACAGGATCATGGCCATAATCTCAAAGATTTGGGGCCAATCCGCGCTTGAACTCGACCTCTCTCTGCGCTGCCTTGTGCTCGACGCTGTGCCAGACGCCAGAACGCGCACTAGCGTTTGCCGTGCACGCCCCGAGCGCTTGTCAGAGCCCCACCCTCGGCCATGCTTGCCCGCACCTATAAAGCCTCCTCGGGCGCGCCTCACTTCACCCCGTGCTCACCATCGCCGGTCAGACGCCCCTCCTTAGCTCCGGCGAGCTCCTTTCCGCCCGCCATTGCCGCCAGAGCCTCGGCCATCGTGACCAGCCCACTCTAGTCACCCCCAAGTCGTGCCAGCGCTTCGCTTAGCTTCGCCATTAGCTTGTGAAGCTTTCCAAGTCCTCGGACCCGGCAGAACTTCACCGGAAGCCCGAGATCACCCTCACCGGACTTCGGCCGCTCGCCTGCGCGCGTAGACTGGGCACTCCGGTGAGCCATTCTTCAATTCCTCGCGCACACAACTTCCTTGATCCCTGGTGAAGCTCTCTGACCCGTTTGATTGGTCAATTGTGCCCTAGATAGGCCAGACTCCTCACCGCTGACGAGCTCCCCCGCATGCGCACGCGGAACAGCCGACTCCGACCATCCCCGATGGCGACCCACACATCGCCGTGACCCTCAGAACCTCCCCTACACCTTCGGCCACCTCACCGGAGCAGTCTCGCCACCGGTAAGCCCCTCCGCCCTTTCTTCCGCCATGGGTACTGTTTAAATTGGGGGAAGGACCTCGGGTTAGGATTAGAAGAATCCATGGGGTTTTCTGAGATGTCAGTGACTCAATTGAATAGTAGCCCAGGGACTAGTCTGTAAGGAAAACTTAAAACACCTGCCAGGGACCCCTTTGCAAAGTAGTTTTTCATTTAATCATTTCTGTTTAATCTTTTTAATGAAGAGAGAACATAGAAAATTCATAACTTGATGAATACTTAACCAAAAATTGTCAAACCAATTTTGCTAAATTCTAAATATTATGAACTATCAATTAAAAATGTTGAACCCTATGCTTTCTGTTCTAATTTTTAGAGTTTAAAATTAAATATAGAAACTGACCAAACCTTATTTAATTAAGAAAAATTAGTTATGTTTCTATGCTGAACCTAAGAAAATTTGTAGATGTTCAAACCCCATTTAAACACTGTTTAAAAATAGTGAGAACCCCAGTATTGAAAAATTTAGTGTAGATATCCATTCAAAGCCATTTCTGCCCAAATCTTAGAAAAATCAGAAAGGCCTTACAAATTAATGACCAGTGGATGAAATTATTTTTCCTAGTTTGCTTAAGTAACAAAGAACCTAGGAAAAATAAAGGAACCTCTAGTCCAAATCAGATTCAAAGTGAAATGTTTTATTTAGCATTATTCCAACTAGAAATCAATTATTAGAATTACAAAACCAGACCCAAAATTGATAATAAAAATCCAGTGGACTTGTAACCACCAAAACCCCACTGCAAAAATAATGGACATCCAAGCCCATCATTTTAAGTAAGGTAAATAAATATAACATGATAATGAATCATATTACAAATAAGTCATGAGTAACCCAAAATAATGCAATAATGGGCAAATAAAATTTTGCTAGATCAATAATGAGATAGGCCACCAGAGAAAAATATAAACCCATTGGAAGGATGCAAAATAATACCTATTGCCAAAATTTTATAAAAAAGGCCATTTAATCCAATTAATGCATACCACCACTTCCCTTAAGCAAAAAGATGCCAAACTTCAGAATGATTGCTCTTGCGCAAAGAAGAAGCTAGGAAAAATCAGAAATCTGTTGTCTGATATTTTTCAAATATAGTGGTAGTAGAAAGCACCCCTTTGGCTAGAAACTTTAGAAAATCCTAGTAAAATAACTAATGAGTATTGGTGGCTAGAATTTGTACCAAGTCATGTTATAGCATCTAAATGCCAGCAAAAATAAGTCCTAGAGAATTACCTACTATTGAATGATAGTTGTAGTTCAAATCACCCCTTCTGCCCTAAAATTTGGCAATTTTGTCCTGAGAAAACTATTCACTTCTAGAACCTTAAATTTTGAGACAGAGAATCATACACCAGTAATAAGCCACTATAATTGTTACAGAATTTTTGAAAATTTATTAAGGTGACTTGTAGTTCAAACCCACCCTAAAACCCTAAAGAAGATCAAGGGAAAAGGAGGAAAGATAAACCTCACTCCAGTAAGTCCAACTTGAATTCTTGGCAATTCTTACTAAAGACCTTAAAAAGAATTCAGTGGAACCCCAAAAATAAACCTACCACTTAACTTAGCTACGTTTGATCCAATTTACCAAGAATACCACCAAAAATCTCGTATAAGCAAGATTTAGCTCTATCTAACTCAAGTAGATCATACACCATCAAAAGTTTAAATTACTAAAGCACATATCATATCATGCTACGCATTGCATTCATTAGATTGTAATCTCGCCGACGGAGAGTACGTGCTCATCCACGAGCAAGGAACTGTCCAAGAGGAGGACCAGGAGCAAGCTTCCGAGGCTGCTATCGAGGATCTCCCCGCAGCCCCAGCTATTGAATGGAAGCCCCGGTTTATATGCATAACCGTATTATTATATGCTACTTTACTACACTTAATGTTTGTAGGGTTGTAATGTGCACTTAAGTGTAGGAGTTGCTTGAAACCTCTAGTTGCATTAACTTAGGATTCCTTTTTGAGATGAATACTAGTATGCTAGGTCGAGTAGCTGCTTGCTAATCAGGATCTCGGTAGAAGTCGAGTGATTTTTCTAGCACTCGCACGAGGTCAGGAATTGATTGTATTCATCTTGATAATGAGATCTATGTTAGTCTATGGACTTGGATCCAGGGAGGATGCCTTGACCATGAGACGGGAAAAAGGAATTAAGGATTAATGTGTGGATACCTGAGTCAAGCTTTTGAACGTACTAAGCACATGTCGGGAAATATGGTAACCGGTAAACCTAGTACCTGAGTGAAGCCGGGCGCGGACTTTATCCCTCACGCGACCTGAGACTGGGTCTCCCATGCTAGCTATGATGGGTACAAGTGCGGTCACTGCACGGCGGTAACCGGGGTCAGTGGAGCATTGTATGCCAAGGCAGTGAGGCCTGGACACGAACGGGGAATCGATGGGGACGGTTGACATGTGTGGGGACGGAGTGCCCTGACATGTCGTGTGTTTAGGTTTACCTTGCAAGGATAAAACTCGATTCGAATCGTCTGCTTCTCGCAGCTAATGAGACTGCTTGACCCCTTGTACTACATCGAGTAAGAAGTGAAATGAGGTTACATGAGACAATCTGTTGATTGAACTAAATGCTTGTTACCATGTGTGCATAGAAGGAGCAAACATAGCTAAAATAATCATACTAGAATTTGAAAAGCTAAGAATTGATTTTAGAAACAACTAGTGCTTTTGGCAAACCAAACCCCTCAGCAAAACAGCTACATAGTCTAGAGGTAGAGGAGTAGATTCCTCACACCGGGTAAGTCTAGCTGAGTATTAGTATACTCTGCCTTGCTTGTGGCAAAATTTTTGCAGGTACGATTCAGGATATGGTTGATGGTGTGACTTGGCCTACCACCCTGCCACCGGGTTGGACGGTCGAGTGGGATGTTGCTCCGGCAGGAGAGGAGCACGAGGAGTAGTGGGCTAGGCCTTGCCCATTTCCTTAATACCGACGACAACGATTATCCGCTGCATTTTATTTCGTGAACTCTTATTTGCTACTAGAAAAACTCCGATCTATGTAATAATTCAGTACTTAATTTGAGGTTTCCTGTTTTGTTGTATTTCTTCTGTGACTCACCTTCGAGTGAGATTGTGGAATTTGATCCTGGTTAAGTGGCTCTATCAGACTAGATCTGAGGGACTGATGGGTTATTCCGATTTAAGTGTGTTGCGGCCCCTGGGCGTGACTTAGGCACTTAAGTTGGAATAATTCGGGTGGTTCCGCCACAAACCACCCGAATTATTCTAGCTTAAGTGCCCAATTCGCACCCCTAAAGGCAGCAACACACTTAAATCGGAATAACCCGTTAGTCCCTCGGATCTATTCCGATAAAGCCACTTACCAAGGATCGAATACCACTAGCTCACTCGAAGGTGAGGCACAAAGAAATACAATACAGCATAATACCACAAATTTAAGAAGCATCAGAAGTAATTACATTATCGGAGTTTCAAAAGCAGTAACAATAGTTTTTAGTGCAGCAGAAATAACTAATGGAGAAAACCGAGTATCATGGCAAAGCCTGGCCACACTACTCCTCCTGGTCCTCTCCTGCGGAAGCAGCAACCTACTCGACCGTCTACCCCTGTGGCAGGGATGGAGGCCAAGTCACACCATCAACAAAAATCAAGGAGGTACCTGCAAAAAGTATGTCACAAGCAAGGCTGAGTATACTAATACTCAGCTAGACTTACCCGGTGTGAGGAGTCTACTCCTCTACCCCTAGACCACGAAGCTGTTTGGCTGAGGGGTTTGGTTTACTAAAAGCACTAGCTGAGTCTAAAATCAAGTTTTAGCTTTTCAAGTTCTAGAATAATAATTTAGACTAGATGAGCACCTAACTATCCATACATGGTATCAAGCAATTTATTCAACCAACATCTTTTGTAAGCAACCTCATTTCCCCTTTTTACTCAATGCACTACAATGGATCAAGCAGTCTCATTAGCTGCGAGAAGTAGACGATTCGATTCGAGTTTTAACTTTGCAAGGTAAACCTAAACATACGACATGTAGGGGCACTCTGTCCCCACACACGTCAACCGTCCCCATGGATTCCCTGGCAACAGAATAGGGCTCACGACCTTGGTGTACAATGCTCCAATTGTCCCCGGCTGCCACCGTGCAACGGCCGCACTTGTACCCACCATAATCCGGCTTGAGAGACTCCATCTCAAGTCCAGTGAGGAGTAAAGTCTATAGGCAGGTTCAATCAGGTACTAGGCTTATCGGTTACCATATTTCCCGACATGTGTTTAGTACGTTCAAACACTTGACACAGGTATCTATTGATGACTTGTTCTCAAATGCTAAGAGTCAAGAACAAGGCAACATAAAAAGTGTTAAATATTAAAGTCCTTCGTCCTTCAAGACATTATATCCCTTCGGATATAATGAATTTCAGACGAAGGTTATGAGGGAAAAGACCTTCGTAAGTCCAACATATGATGAAGGAGAATACATACATGGAATACAAACAATAACACTATCACCAATTTATTTCTATTTTGTATTATCAGAGTCATAATAACAAATTATAAATGTACCTTTGGATTGTCGAAAAGTAAAGATACAGGCGTGATGCGAAAAGCAGATGCCAGATCAGCATGAACAGTACGGGAATACTGTTCATCTATTTATATGCACAGGGCGCAGCCCGTGGAGAATTACATTAATGCCCTTTACATTTATCAATAATTCTATACTGATTCTTCGAGGTCCAATTTGTCTTTTCACCATATAAGTCGGTTCCCCTTTTCTGCTATCATGCCGAAGCTTATTCTGCGCATAGCTTCGTGATCATCTTATCCTTCGTTATTGTTGGGGTCCTTCGTCCTCCGAAGGTCCTCAAAAACATGATTTGACAATGTTTTCCAAGTGGATTATATGAACAGATATTTTCGGATTCAGAATTATGGATATGAAGCACGACCAGGACGAAGCCTGAACCAGACGAAGGTCGAGGGAAGCCGAAGTTGTACGCAGGGAAGCTTCGGCGCGAAGACATAAGGGGGAACCGACTTAAAGATGAAAAGACTTCGGGGGCCTCGACAGATTTTCATAAACCGTTAACAAATATAATGGACATGGATGTAATTTTACGTGGGCTGCGTCCCGCGTCTATAAATAGATGAACAGTACTCCCGTACTGTTCACGCTGACTGTGCATCGGCATTTGCGTCACGCTTGTACTTTTTACCTTCTCTCAAGACCGAAGGTACATTTGTAATTTGTAATCATTTCTATTTCTTTGTGTTAATAAAATAGAAATGATTCTGTGATCTACATTTCATGTTTTATATGAGTCCTTCGTTATTACTTGTTGAATTTACGAAGGTATGTCTCTTGTGACCTTCGTCCGGAACTCATTATTCCCGATGGGGAATAATGTCCAATAGGACGAAGGGCCTTAACGTTTAACACTTTTTATGTTGCCTTGTTCTTAATCCGAAGCATTTGAGAACAAGTCCCCAACATTGGCGCCCACCTCCGGTGAACTCACTTCCACTTCGAGCTTTTTTGAACACCTTCGGAAGCTATGGCGCCGAAGAAAGCTTCAGCGACTGGGGCTTCAGCACTGCAACCGCTGGACCACAACCAGGAGACCGTCTCTCTTCGGGAGGCCCGAAGCCAGAAGAGAAAGGCTGTCAGCCCCACACTTCAGGAAGAAGAGTTAGACCAAGAAATCAGGGATATGGAGATGCTACACCAACAAGTACAAAGGAAGAAGGAGAAGATGGCCCGCCTAGCTGAGTTGCAAAGGCAGATAGACGAAGCCTCTGAGGAAGTCCGCCATCTTACTCACGATGAGCAGAACAGAAGGCCTCATCAGAAAGACCTTCATCAAGAGGGCTTCGTCAACGAAGATGACTGGTATGATAATTTCCATCAGGGAAATTTTGTTTTTGATGATGCTTCTCCTCTGTCTGCTGAGCTGCAGGCTACACCTTGGCCTCCATCCTATAAGCCACCCCAGCTCCCCATGTTTGATGGTCACTCCGACCCGAAGCAATTCTTGATGAGCTACGAAGCAACGGTGTCTTCGTACGGGGGCAATGCTGCAGTCATGGCGAAGTCTTTCGTCATGGCCGTCAGGAATGTTGCTCAGACCTGGTATTCCTCCCTTCGGCCAGGAACAATAACTTCATGGCAGAAGCTGAAGGATATGTTACTGACCAGCTTTCAAGGATTTCAGACGAAGCCAGTCACAGCTCAAGCCCTGTTCCAGTGTATTCAGGATCACGAAGAGTACCTTCAGGCGTATGTCCGAAGGTTTTTACGATTGAGGGCGCAGGCACCAACGGTGCCCAATGAAATTGTTATTGAAGCCATGATCAAGGGGCTTCGTCCTGGGCCTGCAGCTCAATACTTTGCTAGAAAGCCTCCTCAGACCTTGGAGAAATTGCTCCAAAAGATGGATGAGTACATTCGTGCTGACAATGACTTTCGTCAAAGAAGGGAGGAGGCCTTCAGATTTTCTGAAATGACCAGGGGCTTTGGAGGAAGATACTACCCGAGACATGTCCGTTCCATCCATAACACTCAGAATGATGATAAGGGGAGTCAGAACAGACCACAATGCTCCTCACAGGCTTCGGGGCAACAACAAACTTCCTTCCGGCCACCAGCTCCAAGAGGCAGAGGCGCCAGGGGCTTCGGCGGAAGATTCGGAGATCAGCCAAGGAGACTGTTTTGCTTGTTCTGTGGAGAAGGCAAGGGCCATACCACTAGGTCGTGCCATATTACAATCCAGAAGCAAAAGGAAATTGCCGAAGCTGCATCTCAACAAGCTCAGCCGAAGCAGGTCATGCATACTGCTTCGTATCATCCGCCTTATATCCCACAATACATAGACAATCACCCTGCAGCTTCTGTAGCTTCGGCAAGTCAACCTCAAGCTTCTTGGCAGCAGCTTCCGCCTCCACCTCTATTGCAGCAAGGGCAACAGCCAGAAGGGAGTCAACACGCTCCACATCAGAGGGACTTCAGAGAACAGTCCGAAGCTCGCACAGTCAACAGCACTGTGCCAGAGTCGAAGCACATTTATTGATACATATCCTACCTTTGATAGCAGTCTTTTCTTTTCAGTTTTATTTTCTGTGAAGCAAAAAACATTGATAGTTTTCATGTAATAATTTCGTTGTTTTCCACGAGGAAGATCTATTTGCTCCACAAGCTTAAGTTGCCGAAGCTTAAAATTCTTTTTCCGTTACCAAGGAGGACCTTCGAATTAAAAATCCTTCGGAGTAACAGAAAGTCGTTCTAAGGAGCGCAGAGTAAGTTTGCGAAGTCACAAAAAGCCGTTCCAAAGGGAGCGCAGTGTAAGTTTTCTGCTCAGAAGTCGTTCCTAAAGGAATGCAGAGCCTACAGCGAAAAGTCAACGCTGATACCGCCTAAGTAAAAGGCGAAGAAGCTCCTAAGGGAGGCTTACAGCGAAAAGTCAACGCTGATACCGCCTAAGTAAAGGGCGAAGAAGCTCCTGAGGGAGGCTTACAGCGAAAAGTCAACGCTGAGATCGTCTAAGTAAAAGACGAAGAAGCTCCAAAGACGTTCCTAAGGGAATGCAGAGCTTACGAATATATTTTATGAGTATCTTCGGAACAAATGTCACATGCATAGCATAACATCATTACATCATTTTGCATAGCATAAGCATCATACATCATATTGCATTTGGCAAAAGAAAGTGACACTCTCAACCTTCGAAAGGATGCTCTGAGAAAGTGATATCGAAATTGTATAGCTTCGCAATACAGCTTCGGAGAATATTTTTATGAAACATGGGTGAGCTTTATCAGATCAATATTGAGATTGTATAGCTTCGGAGTATAGCTTCGGATGATGATTTCACGAAGCATGGATGTGATTCATCAGAATAATTTTAACGAAGAATGTCTTCTTCACGAAGCATGAAAAGAAGGGAAGGTGTTTTTTCGCCGAAGGCTCAAAAAGGTATGTATATAGAGTTTCATGCATCGTGAAGAATTGAATAACGAAAACAAACTTGTATATTACATCCAAATGTACAAAATATTACATAGATCACAATTTAAATGTTTTTCTAATAGCATCTAGTCCTCTCTTAATACTGCTTCGGCGACTTCATTTAAAAGTTGATCAACAACTTTGTCCATGATACCTTCGGCCATTTGTTTGATTTCTTCATCTCCTTTTGTGTGGGGGTCGGCAGTCGACCCAGCAGCTTCTGAGGGAAGAGAACATTTCTTCATCACTATTACAAACTATGTGCAGAGTTTGAAACAAAAATTACAACACAATAAGAACAACTAATTAATACCTAATTGCCTTTCGGGTTCCGTACTTTTTTCAGCAGTTTCCGCCACTTTTCTAGCATCGTGGATACCTTTTTCGCTCCTTTGGATGATCTCTTGCGCCATTCCTCGGCCGCCGTCGTTCCAGATATCCGTAAAAAATTTGCCGCCAACCACGCTTGCTTCGGCCGAGGGGTCCTTAATGTCTTCGGAAGATAAGGCAGCTTCGGACTGAGCTAGAAATTTTACATGATCGCAACCTTTCTTCTCTAAGACAGAAGCAATTCCTCTGGCGCCCGAAAAAGCGCAGATATCACCACGACTGCTCAGGATCTCCTCGAAGGCCTCTGCTTCGTGACTAATCCATTCCAGTGGACCTTCGGGATTGCCTCGAGAGAAATTCTCTTCGCTGGAGAAGGCGCCCACGCTGGCAAAGCTGGTTTTAATTTTATTCACACATTCTATAGATTTGACATAACATTTTCCCTGAGATGTACGAAGCTCTTTAACTCTTAACTCCAATTTGTTGACCATATGATCACTGAGCTCTCGTTTTGTTTCCTCAAGAACGCGCTCCTCTCTAGCTCTAGTCAGCTGTTTCTGAAGATCTTTAATTTCACGCTTGTGGGCTTCGGCCTGGGTTTTTGAAGCAGCTTCATCCTTTTTTACTTTGTCTATCAGCGTAAGAAGAATTTTATCCTTTTCTAGAGCTTCGTTTCTCAATTTGATAACTTCGGAGCGCAAATTGTTGAACGCAATCTCATAACTTTCATCTTCGGCGCTCTTTTGCGCTCTTAGCGCGTTGCTTAGGATCAGGCCCTATACGAAAAAGAATTCATATAAGAAAAAATGAATGAGTCGCGTAAAAAAAAAATATATATATATATATAAGGGGGTTTTCTTTTCAAGCGTTAAATTCCCGTACCTTCAGGCTGTTGTACGCAAGACTGTCTGCGAGATCTTCTTTCGTCATGGCGCTTAATCCAGATTCAAGCTTCGGGAAACCAATACTCCTAGCCATTTCTCGGCAGACAGAGAGCTCTTTGTTGTCAGGCAGGCAGTATAAAAAATCATCTTCATTTGTCCCATTGAATATTACTGCCCCCTTTGGATATTTTAGCTCCTTTGCATAATGGTTAGCTTCATGAGTTTCTTCTTCAGATAATTTTTTCCCCGAAGCATGTCGTATGATGTAATCACACATGCTGGCAGGCGCTTCGGGGATGGCAGTGTCAGTCTCTTCAATTAAAATTGGTTCTGGTATTTTTATTGCTTCGGCTTCCAAAGTTTGCTCCCTGAAGGGCTCTGAAGGCCCAGCTTCAGCTTCAGCTTGTTGCGTCGGAGCTTCAGAGGAAGCTTCAGCAATTTCAACACTCTTTTTTGGAGTTGTGCTTGAAGACTTAATTGTCTCCAAGACATCTAGTACATTTACCATTCTCTTCCTTTTTGGGGTCACCATTGACCCCTTTTGGATTTTTGCTGCTTCGACATTTACTACAGGACTCAAAATTTCTGATGCTTTTTCCTTAGTCAGATTTTTCGCTTCTTCCATTTTTTCTGTCGATGGTGCTTCGGCCATCTCTGCAATTTCTGGCAGCAAGGTTGGCTGTTCAGCTTCGGCGGCCGAAGAAGTTTCTCCAGTGAACTCAGGCACCGAAGCTGGTTCAATATGGCGTGCTCGGTGTGTGAGGACCTTCAACCTTTTTCCTTTTGGTTCTGGCTCGCTAGGAGCGGTTCCAGCTTCTTCTTTTTCAGAGGTTATGTTTTTCCTTTTTTGCCTTCGGATGGGATAACAATAATCAGGGTAGAAGAACCCGACTGCATCAAATACTCGGTTCAGTCTCTTCTTTTTTCGGCCTCCGAAGGCTGCTGATAGTGCGGTATTTTCAGCCTTCGAATATGCCCCAAGTAATTCATCACTTAATGTTTCAATGCTCTTCAGCCAGTCATCATCAGGTTCAATAAATTTATCTGCATATTTGAATGTGTACTTTAATCTGACTAGTCCGCCTTCGTCGGACTCTTTGATGGTTTCCTTCGGCATTTCCCACTTTTCTGCAAGTGGCCATACCCTGAAGGCAATGTGTTCTTGGACTAAGTCCCTTGTCCCAATAAATGAGCAGACTACCCCGAAGGCTCTTTGGCATTCTTCGGCGGCTTCGTCCATTTCGACCTTCGGCCTTCGAAGACCGAAGCGTTGCCAGATTGGGTGCATAATAATACTCTTCACATTTTCTTGAGCTGTTAGATCATTCTTTACATAAAACCATTCAGTCATCCAGGCTCCGGGCCACCTCTTCCGAAAGGTCGGCACAGGGCAGCTTGACCCGGAGCGGGCGCCGAAGCTGTAGCACCCAAAGTTGTTGTGGTATTGCTCTTTTCCCCAGGGCTTCGTCTCGTATAATAGCTCATGAATATTGCAGAAGCTTTTAGCGTTCGGTTCCAAACCTTGGCTTCTCGCAGCCCAGACAAAAATCCCCATTCTTATAATAGCTTCGGGAGTGAGTTGATGAAGGTAGACTTGGAATGTTTTTAGTACCTCAACAACAAAATTGCTCAGGGGGAATCGAAGCCCAGCCCTGAGGAAGCTTCGGAAAATCACAACTTCATCCTCTTCGGGGGTGGGAGAAGTCTTTTCCCTGGCATCAGCTCTCACAATAGATATGTCTCGGAAATATCGCCCCCTCATATTATCAATGTGACTCTGCTTGATGGTCGTTTTCCCAAAAACTGTGTGACTTGGTCGCCACGGTCGATCTTCGGCCTCTTCCCCACCACTTTCCACATCATAGCTGTCGCTGTCATCAGTATCTTCGGACAAACCTTCGAGAATCTCCTTCGTGATTTTCTCTGTATTGGTCTCTGCCATCGCTATCAGGAACCCCAGGTTCTTCTCCTCCTCGAGACTCAGCTTCGTCTCAGCAGGGATCTTCAGCTTCGTCTCGGCAGGGGTCTTCTTGCCTTCAGACATCTTCGGGAACGTTAAAAAATTGTTCCCGAGGCCGAAGCTTCGAAATCAAAAAGAACAGCAAATCTTAATGAACAAGCGCTAAAAATTTTAGTGGGCCGAAGCAAAAGGCAAGTGTGCGTACCAAATGAGTTCGCGATGTGATCTTATTTATACGCCTAGGGCGTTGAAAATTGAAAGGCCCCGCTTGTCAGTGAATGTTGCTATTCTAGCAAAAGGAAAGGTGTTTTTTCGGACCTTCGGCTCAAGGCCTTCGTCCATATCGCAATCTGAATTTATTATTTACAAATTAATATTGCGAGGGGCTACTGTTGGGGTCCTTCGTCCTCCGAAGGTCCTCAAAAACATGATTTGACAATGTTTTCCAAGTGGATTATATGAACAGATATTTTCGGATTCAGAATTATGGATATGAAGCACGACCAGGACGAAGCCTGAACCAGACGAAGGTCGAGGGAAGCCGAAGTTGTACGCAGGGAAGCTTCGGCGCGAAGACATAAGGGGGAACCGACTTAAAGATGAAAAGACTTCGGGGGCCTCGACAGATTTTCATAAACCGTTAACAAATATAATGGACATGGATGTAATTTTACGTGGGCTGCGTCCCGCGTCTATAAATAGATGAACAGTACTCCCGTACTGTTCACGCTGACTGTGCATCGGCATTTGCGTCACGCTTGTACTTTTTACCTTCTCTCAAGACCGAAGGTACATTTGTAATTTGTAATCATTTCTATTTCTTTGTGTTAATAAAATAGAAATGATTCTGTGATCTACATTTCATGTTTTATATGAGTCCTTCGTTATTACTTGTTGAATTTACGAAGGTATGTCTCTTGTGACCTTCGTCCGGAACTCATTATTCCCGATGGGGAATAATGTCCAATAGGACGAAGGGCCTTAACGTTTAACACTTTTTATGTTGCCTTGTTCTTAATCCGAAGCATTTGAGAACAAGTCCCCAACAGTTATGATCGCCTTCCGTCCTATTCAAGCTTCGTCTTGACCATATTCCTGTATACTCGTGGCCCAATTCCGAAGATACCTGTTCACATATTTCACTTGGGAAACATTGTCAAATCATATTTTTGAGGACCTTCGGAAGCCGAAGGCCCTCAATAGTATCCGCACGTTAATCCTTATTCTAATTTCATCTTGTAGACAACGCATCCCCATGGATCCGTGTCCATAGAACATCATCATTCTGTATCAAAAATGGATACAACCAATTCCTGACCTCGCGTGAGTGCTAGAAAAATCACTCGACTTCTACCGAGATCCCTAATTAGCAAAGCAGCTACTCGACCTAGCATACTAGTATCCATCTCAAAAGGATCATGAGTTCATGCAACTAGGGTTTCAAGCAATTCCTACACTTAAGTGCACGGTACAAGCCTACAAACTTTAAGTGTAGTAAAATAGCATATATAAACGGTTATGAATAGAACTGGGGCTTGCCTAGAATTCAACACTAGATAGTGTTTGCTAGATGACACTCGCTAGGCGAGCATCCACTGTTTAAGTCCCTCCTTCTTTGGGTCATCCACCAACTACATCTTGTGGTTGGCACCACAATACTTGCAGATCATCATCTCTGGGTCCTAAATAAGATGCAAGATGCATATGTATGAATATAATAAAAAATATCACAAGATATACAAAGACACATGATAGCGAGCTAGATATAAGGCGCCAGACACGGTACCGCCAACGATCTACGTAGGTGCTAATTAGCCATACGTTATCGACCTACGAATTTAACACTACTAAGAAACCGACAAACACTATTGTGGCGGAACTGCCTGAATTATTCCAGCTTAAGTGCCCAAGTCACACCCTTAAGGGCAGCAACACACTTAAACAGGAATAACTCGTTAGTCCCTCGGATCTAGTCCGATAAAGCCACTTACCAGGATCGAATACCACTAGCTCACACGAAGGTGAGGCGCAGAGAAAATACAATAAAACATAATACCACAAATTTAATAAGTATCATTAGTGATTACATTATCGGAGTTTCAGAAATAATAACCATAAATTTTAATGCAGCGGAAATAACTAACGGAGAAACCGAGTAACATGGCGAAGCCTGGCCACGCTACTCCTCCTGGTCCTCTCCTGCGGAAGCAAAAACCCACTCGACCATCTATCCCGGTGGCAGGGATGAAGGCCAAGTCACACCATCCACCAAATCAAGGAGGTAGCTGCAAAAATTATGCCACAAGCAAGGCTGAGTATACTAATACTCAGCTAGACTTACCCGGTGTGAGGAGTATACTCCTCTACCTCTAGACATGTAGTTGTTTGGCTGAGGGGTTTGGTTTGCCAAAAGCACTAGCTGAGTCTAAAATCAAGTGTTAGCTTTTCAAGGTTTAGTATGATCCCTTTAACTAGATGTGTACCTAGCTATTCATACATGGTATCAAACATTTATCAATAAACATCTTTTGCCAATAATCTCGTTTCCACTTATTACTCAATGCAGTACAATGGATCAAGTAGTCTCATTAGCTGCGAGAAGTAGACGATTCAAATCGAGTTTTTATCCTTGCAAGGTAAACCTAAACACACGACGTGGCGAGGCACTCCGTCCCCACACACATCAACCGTCCCCATCGATTCCCTGGCAACAGAAAGGGGCTCACCACCTTGGCGTACAATGCCTCACTGACCTCGACTGCCGTCGTGCAGTGACCGCACTTGTACCCACCATAACCTGAATGGGAGACCACGTCTCAGGTCGCGTGAGGAGGGCAATCTGCGGGCAGGTTCACTCAGGTACTAGGCTTATCGATTTACCATATTTCTCGACATGTGTTTAGTACGTTCAAACGCTTGACACAGGTATCTGCACGTTAATCCTTATTCCAATTTCATCTCGTAGACCACGCATCCCCATAGATCCGTGTCCACAGACCGACATCAGTATGATATGAAAGTGGGTACAATCAATGTCCTGGCCTCACGCGAGTGCTAGAAAAATCACTCGACTTCTACCGAGATCCCTAATTAGTAAAGCAGCTACTCGATCTAGCATACTAGTATCCATCTCAAAAGGAATCCTGAGTTCATGCAACTAGGGTTTCAATCAACTCCTACACTTAAGTGCACAGTACAAGCCTACAAACATTAAGTGCAGTAAAATAGCATATATAACGGTTATGCATAAAACCGGGGCTTGCCTTTAATTTAACACTTAGATAGTGTTTGCTGGGGGAGGTACTCGCTTGGCGAGCATCCACTGGTTATGTCCATCCTTCCTTAGGTTGTCCATTATCGGCATCTTGTGGTTGGCACCACGTCACTTGCACGATCATCATCTCTCGGTCCTAAATGAGATGCAAAATGCATATGTATGAATATAATGAAAGCAGCACAAGATACTCAAGACACAGTAGCGAACTAAACACTAAATTGTAAGACACCGTGAACAACCACGCGTTAGCATTAGTTATCTACACGTTATTGGCGTTCAAAATTAACACCATTAAGAAGATGACAACATTTTATTTACTTACGCAACATGACTACAACAGCACAAGTACACGCACTTACTACGCTCACCTTAATCATTCATTTGTTCTCCTATTGACCACACAAGAGCAACCAGGACAACGTAAGCTGGAATACGACATAGGCATCACTAACTACGGAACACCTATATCACAATCAACTAGAGCAAGAGACATACAAAACAGGACACATATGTCATCTCAAGTTTATCCATGGCAAGTCTACATTAATTAGGAGCTAACCAAACATTTTTAGCAAGAAGGGGGAACTAAACAATCCAATGCACACATGCAGATTTTTAGGACAGCAGCACAACAGTTATTCGTTTTAATCATAACTCTTCAAATATTAATCCAAAAAATAGCAAACTAGGACTTTCTGGAAAGCCTAAAAAGTGTTCTACAATTTTAGTATTTTTACCTTAACATGATTCATCACTTAGCAAGGTCAAAAAGTGCAAACGGAAACTCATGCATCCAAAACAAGTGATTCTAGACTTTCTGGAAAGTTAATGAAATTGTCTACATATCATTTATAAACATTTCAAGGTGACTCAATATTTAACTAAGGATAAAAGACTCTAGAAGTCTTTGCTGTCCAGAACTGGACAGATTCAGACTTCACACTTCAAACACATGTAACTTAATCTCCAGACCACCAAAAAGAGTGATCCAAGACTTTTTCGAAAGCTCAGCAAAAGTACTACACATCTTTTATAATCACCAAGAATTGATTCTATGTTGAACTGAATCAAACAATTCAGTTTTCGAAATCTGTTCTGTCAGTGGACAGAACACAACAACCAAGTCGTAAAATTCATAACTCTTAAACCGACAGGCCTTTAGTTATGAAATTTTAACACAAGCAAGATAAGAAACGCATCTACAACTTTCTTATAATCTATAAGAACTGATTCAAACATTAACTTAACCAAACAGTGCAGTTTCTGAAATCTGTACAGAAATTGGACAGATTCAGTTACTGAATTTGTAAAAAGCATAACTACTAAACTGTCAGACCTATGGCTGTAAAATTTTAACACCGGCAAGAGAATAAAGTTATCTACCACTTTTCTATAGCACATATCTACAGAAAACATAATTTAGTTCATCAAACATACAGCACAACTAAAACAGCGCGTGCAGTCCAAAACAGCAATCAATAAATTTCAGCTCCTATATAATTTAAGAATCGCCGCGTATCGAGAGACTTGAATTACTCTAATGCTTTACTATTTATTCGAGTTAAGACAATTAATTAGAACCAACAAGTCGACTTGCAAATTTTATTCAAGTCATTTAGTGCACTAAAATTACTACAACCAATTAACAACACATTCTCTATGATAATCACCCAACAATTTGCGTTTTAAATCAGACATTACATGATCACTACTACTTTTTATCCGCGATCATAACCATACATATTTCGGCCATAACAAGCAAATTATCGTGATTATGAGCTTTAACCAAAGGTGTCTAACAATTCGGCTAACTAGCGCAACCACATAGGCCGCTATACACCATACACATCGGCTTGCCATTATTGTCGCAATCCGAGACACAACCTATATATCACAATCACTTACGCAATCGACTCCTACTTAACATGAGTTGGCTAACACCGTATAAGACTTAGCAAACCATTTGAGACATTGTAACTCGAAACATGGGTTGAAGCAGGTTAATTAGTTTTTCTTAACCATTTCTCCACTCGAATTAGTTAACACACAAGTCACTTAAAACACCATATTTTAGGAGGTCTAACATAGAGGCATTAACATCTGGCATAAAACTCCATAAGACTTATATTGGCTACTGAGGGACCTAAAGCACTTATGTGCATATGCTATCGAGTTTGTTCTCCAATTTTAACCAGGACTGACTTATGAATGCTACTTGCTTCCAATAATTATTGGGCTGCGATAACACTCGTATAATACCTCTAATCGATCAACAAGACATGTAATTATCCCATGGGCATGGAATGTGATGATTGACAAAGTGAAGCATCACATTGCCATACAACAAAAATCATGACAACACCGATGGATACTATCCACTAACCGTTTGAAAAACTGAACTTACTCCTCGCTTGTCACTACATCACTCCTCAATCACACGACCATCATGCACATACTTCACACGACTATATAATAGCGACCTAAGCGTCGTGTTACACAAGACATACATCTTCCTTCGTTGCGAGTATAACCATATTACGGCATATACCCGCACACCTCAATCAATTATCTTATGCCACCACTATTATAATACACCACGGCACACACACGCATACGTGTCCCCACTGCATTCTCATGACCAATTTTAGCACAATTATTTATGACAATGTTTATTGACTACATAAGTGAAACACTAACCGATCATTCGCACATCTCATCTTAAAACACTAATCACATGTCACATAAATTATATCTTCGATCCATTCTATCCTATACCACGATGAATACATAAAATATTTTTACATAGACGAACCCATTAGTCGACTGTGGAAACTACCAAGCATGCTTTACACCTCATTAAATTTGCGGCACAAACACATTATTTTACGACGAAGTGTTTTAACATTCAATTAATATATCGACGAACTACCCTCGCGAAACGTAAATGAACTATCGCAGTCACACATATTCAACACCAATATACACCATATCTATATGCATGCCATCAACCGAATCACATCAATAGTAAATTATAAATTCATCAACCTGTCATCTCGGATTCGAGTCGCGCATGCGTCCATGGTTTAGGTGCTTCACCGAATCATGCATCGCGCCAGACGCCGCGACAACATCTAGCTGCGATTAACATCACTCAATGGTTCAAACATTTTTATCAAGCACTTGAGATCCAAAACAATGGAATACTAGTGAGGGGCTCACCAAGGATTTTTGACGACGGCTCACAAGCGAGGCGCAGATCGACGACGCTGCATGGGGCTGTTTCAAACACCATCGCGACGGCGCGGGTCGGGATTGCGCAGATCGAGCGGAGCACGCGGTGCGGAGCGGATCCAAGGCTACTGTTTTTTTTGAATTGGCACTGCTGCGCAGAAAACTTGAACGCTATGGCAGCTGGCCGAGCAGGGGCTCCCAACAGCTGCGCGAGGAAGAAAAACAGGGGGCATACATGGAGGTTTGCTGCTGTGCCATGGGAGAAAGGAGCTGAGCTCGGAGAGGGGTGCTGGCATCCTGCGCGGCGTCCCTCGCAGGGGGATCCGGCCATGGGGAGAATAAACACCTGTGTCCAGGGAGCTGAATGGAAGGGACTGGAGCTAAGGAAGGAGACGCAGGGAACCTGGATGCCGTGACCGCTGGCCGGAGCACTGGTCGAGGAGGAGTCGTGCCCAGGGCACCGCGCGGCTTGCTGCTGCGCAAGGGAGGAGCAGAGAACTCGGCGGCCACCATGGCCGGGCCGTGGAGCAGAGGGAGGCGCCACGGCAGCTTCTGCTCCTACGCGAGGGAAGCTAGGGAGGAGGGCGCCATGGACAGGAGCTCGGCTGGAGCAGGCCCGCGAGAGGGAGAAGGAGCTCCAGCGCTAGCGTGCGTGAAGGAGCCTACGGCTTCCTGTGCGCCGGCCATGGAGGAAAAGCTCCTGCTTGTAGCCGTGTGGGAGAAGGAGGCAGAAGGTTGTGGCGGCTGCAAAAAAATAGGGGTGGGAGTGAAAAATGGCCATGGGCAAGGGAAGGGGTCCATATTTATAGACGTGGGCTAGGGTTAGGGTTTCAAATGGGCCCAAATGGGCTGGGTTGGGCTGGCCTAAACATGAAATCGGGCTGCGTTAAATTATTTCCAAAGTAAAAATGCTTTTGCCGAATCCGTTTCTACGAAGGACAGAGCGAATTATAGTTCCGACGAATGGACGATTGAGCGATTAATTTGGCCGAGAGTTTGATTTGAATTCGCTCAGAAATAATTCCCTATGCGTGATTCGAAAATAAATCGTCCTGAGATTTGATCGGCTTTGGATTTTTAGTCGGAGAAGGCGAATCGTGATATTTTAAAATCGTTGTCGATATGGGGTTTTGAATTCGGTTTGGACATAGAGATATTCGGCCGAGTCGAGTAAGAAATAATTAGAGGACGACGTACTGAGTATTCCATGTGAGAGTACGGACTCAGATTAAAATAGTCGGACATCGATCAAGGTTTGAGGAATTAGACTCGGGCCTAGATTAAATAACAGTCGTTGAGAGCTTGATTAGATGAGCTTCAGATGAGATTTATAATTCGAGATGGATTATCGAGCTCGTATTCGTGCCGGGAATTAAAAGTTTTTAACAGGCTCCAAAATTGGTCGTTTCTCGCGATCGAATAATTCCGAATTCGGCGAAATGTGAATGAATAATCTGGATAATCAGAGACATACGCGAGCGAGAAAGAGAAATTTCTACTGAGCATCCGAGATTCGGATTAATCTCCCGTCATAACACGAAACTGACACCTGGGGTGTCACAGCTATCATATACATAGCCACCACAAATACAACATCACGAGTACAAGCATTTATTTAATTGGATACGACTTTTCATTAGTTCTTCTATTGATCGCACAAAAGCATCCCAGACAACACAAGTTCAATAGAGGACATAGGCATCAATGTCTATGGAACTCCTATATCACAATCAACTACAGAAAGGAACATATAAAACATGACACACATGCAATATTAAGCTTTGTCATGGCAAGTCTACATTAATTAAGTGCTAACCAAACATTTTTAGCAAAAAGGATGAACTAAACAATCAAATCAGCACTTGCAGATTTTTAGACACCAACATAGCAGTTACTCGTTTTAATCATAACTCTTCAAATATTAATCCAAAAATAGCAAACTAGGACTTTCTGGAAAGCTTAAAAAGAGCTCTACAACTTAGTTTTACCTCAACACGATTCAACACTTAGCAAGGTCAAAAAGTGCTAACACGACAGCTCTATTCAGATTTGGACAGATTTAGACTTGCGACTTTAAAAATTCATAACTAGAGACTCAAGCATCTAATTCATTTGATATTAGACTTTATGGAAATATAATTAAATTGTCTACAAATTATTTATAAACATGTCAGGTTGATTTAAAGTGTATCAAGGTTAAAATACACTAGGAAGGCTTTGCTGTCTAGATTTGGACAGATTCAGACTTCACACTTCAAACGCCTATAACTTAATCTTCAGACCACCAAAAGGGTGATCCAAGAGTTTTTGGAAAGCTTTGCAAAAGTTCTACATAACTTTTATAATCACCAAGAAGTGATTCTATGTTTAACTAAATCAAACAATACAGTTTTCGAATTCTGTTCTGACCGTGGACAGAATACAACAACCATCTTATAAAATTCATAACTCTCCAACTATCAGGTTTATTGTCATGAAAATTTAACACAAGTACGATAAGGAAATTGTCTACAATTTGTTATAATTGACAAGGACTTATTCTATACGGAACTTAAGCAAACAATGCAATCTCTAAAATCTGTACAGAAATTGGATTGATTCAATTACTGATCTTCTGAAAAACATAACATGTAAACGATCAGGCTTATGGCTGTCAAATTTTAACACAAACAAGATAATAAAGTTATCTACAACTTTTCTATATGACTTTTCTACAGAAAACATAATTTAGTTCATTAAACAGTTAGCACGGCGAAAACAGTGCATGCAGCCCAAAACAGTAACTAATAAATTTCAGCTCCTATTTACTTCAATAATTGTCATGTTCTAGAGACTGGAATTACTCTAACACTTTACCATTTGTTAGAGTTAAAATAATCAAATGAGGACCAACAAGTCGACTTACTATTTTTATCCAAGTCATCTCGTGCCTAGAATTACCATACACAATTAACAACGCATCTAGCACAATAATCGTACCCGGTACATATATGTATATTGATGCGCCCTTCACACACTAATTTGCATTTTAACTTAGACATCACATGAACACTACTAGTTTTCATCCGTGACCATAACCATACACATTTAGATCATAACAAGCAAATCATCGCGATTACGAGCTTAACCAAAGCTATCTAACAAGTCGGCTAACCAGAGCAACGACACAACCCGCTATACAACATACACGTCGGCTTGCCTATTATCATCGCAATCCGAAACACAACATATATACAAAAATCACTTAACGTAATTGACTCTTACTTAACAAGAGTTAGCTAACACGTTATAAACTTAGCAAACCATTTTAGACATTGCAACTCAAAAACATGGGTTGGAGTATTAACCAGCTTTTCTTAACCATTGCTCAACTTAAATTGGATAACACACAAGTAACAAAAAACATCATATTTTTAGGAGATCTAACATGAAGAGCTTTAACACATGGCATAAAACTCCATAGGACTACATTTTGCTACTGAAGGACCTAAAGCACTTATGTGCATATCTCAATGGATTGTTCTTCAATTTGTTAACAAGGACCGCCTTATGAATGCTACTTGCTTCTAATAATTATTGGGTTGTGATAACGCTCATATGAGACCTCTAATCGATCAACAAGACATTTATTTATCCAATAGGCATGGAATGTAATGATTGATAAAGCGAAGCATCGATCCGCCATATAACAAAAATCATGACGACACCGATAGATGCTATCAACTAACCGTTTAAAAATACTAAACTTATCTCTCGCTTCGCCACTACACCACCCTTTAGTCACATGACCATCATGAGCATCCTTCACACGATTATACAATAACAACCTAAACGTCGTGTTACACAATACATACTTCTTTCCTCATCGCGAGTATAACCATATTACGGCATATACCCGCACACCTCAATTAAATATCTTACGCAACCACTACTATAATACACCACGGCACGCACACACATATGTGTCCCACATTACGCGCAAGACATCAACAACACAAGTGACTCCAACAGGACCAATCATACTCCTCAATCATATCGACTATCACAATCACCGATCACACGCATAAACATCTATCGATGCATTCCCCAAAACATAATCTACATTTTTTTTAAACTTAGTCTTCGCATCAAACAACGCATCACATACATTCCTATCAAAATATAAAAACATCCGAGTTCTTTTCTACTTCATTTTCTTCCCCACACACTCCCATTCATACAAATATATTTTCACACACATATAAACATCGACCAATTACGTAAATAAAACAAATCGCGAATCACTCAAGGTGAACAACCTGGCCGAAATCCGATTGGAGTTGCGCATGCATGCAATCAGTTTTGCGATCTTTGCCGAGGAGCGATGCGCGAGACGTGACGACGACTAGGGGCTGCGAGCATGTCACAGTTTACTACACGATTTATTAGTTTGGTTATTTTATCGAACACGAGAAACACGGGACAGCGGGGTCTCACCACAGGTTTCGATGATGGCACGCAGGGACTAGGCGAATCCGGCGAAGCGAGACGTAGAGACGTCGGGGCTGCATGGATTGACGACGCGACTGCTCTCATCGAGCTGGAACAAGTCATGGCGTTGTGGTTCTCGATGCGCGCGACAAGCATGACAAGCGCGAGGAGAGGCGTGGTTGTGGGATTTTTGATGTGGTGCGGTGTGCGGGAGCAGCAGGGGTGTGGCTGCATGGGGCGTTGCAAGGAGAGTGATGTCGAGACAACGCTATGGATCCACAGCGCTACGACGCGTAGCGGGGCGACACAGATGGAGCAGCGTGCCGGAGCAAATGTCGACGAGGTTGTCCCCGACACAGTGCTGCACACCGACATTTCAACAAACACCAAAAAGGGGCGAGCAGGGTGCCGCACGGATGGAGGAGCGGAAGCTGAGTAGAGCCCCAAGCGCGCGAGGCCGAGCCTAGCAGCGCTGCAGGGAACCGATACAAGGGGCTCGAAGGTGGAGGTCGAGGAGGGAGAGGTGACAGTGCCGATCCATGTGAGCTTCAAGCCAGGGCGCAAGGTGGGAATGTGGGATCCCGGCCACACCCAAGGTGGAAGTTGGGCTTCACCAGCAAGTTAGAGCCAAGGGTGCAGGGCATGGAGGCCACCATAGCTAGGGAAGAATGACGATGGGGTGGTCACCGACGGGAGAAGACGATCTAGGTGCCATGGTGTGATACCCGGATTGCAAAGAAGAGAAGTTGGAGGTTATTCTTTCTTTGTTTTTTTTCTCTTTCGGGTGATGCGCTTTGGGGGATTGGAATCTTTGCGAAGCATTCACCAGTAAGACAGTAGAATTGTTTTAGTTAGACTCATGCGCTGGGGTCGGGAGCTATCGTGTGAGCGAGTTGGGCCGTGAATCTCGATCCGACCCACTAGCCTTCCCTTAACCCTAGCCGCCCTCCCCCTAATCCCCTCCCCCTTGTGCAGCCGCCCCCCATCTCCATAGCCTTTGGCCGCCGTCCCCCCTCTCCCATCTCCTCCTCCCTCAAACTCTTGCAGCCACCCTCCCACAAACCCTAGCCGCCCCCCCAACTTCTCCTCTCCTAGGTGCAGCCCTCCCGCTTGATCTACGTCGTGTTGGTGCAAATCTCCAATTGGAATTTTGTGGAAGGAAGAAGGAGGGAGGAAAGGGGAGAAGTCAAGGTGATTTTGTGATTATCTCTTGTTTATTTGTGCTGCAATTTAATTGATTAGATGTTTACGTATGTGAATTGGTAGAGGGGATGTCCAGAAATTTTGTGGGTGGGCGAACAGCAGTAGTTCTAGCAGTTTCTGGGAATTTTTCGTGGGTAATTAGTGGGAATCAGTGGGAGAATCATGTAGAGCTTTGTCATACCTTTCCAATGAGTACTTATACGCTCGATTCGGAATTATATTTTAGGAGATATCGCTGTTTGAATCCGGGTATGTTGCTGTCCAAAAATACAGATTTTTGCAGGTGGGCGAACAGCAGTAGTATTAGCAGTTTCTGGGGATTTTTCATGGGTAATTAGTGATAATCAGTATGAGAATCATGTAGGGCTTTGTCATACCTTTCCAACGAGTACTTATGCGCTCGATTCGGAATTATATTTTAGGAGATATCGCTGTTTGAATCTATTTTCTGTCCAAAAATAGATTGCAGGGTTTATCTTGTGGACCGTCTTTGGCTAATTAGG
The DNA here is from genome assembly GCA_029449295.1 of Zea luxurians. Classification (NCBI taxonomy): domain Eukaryota; kingdom Viridiplantae; phylum Streptophyta; class Magnoliopsida; order Poales; family Poaceae; genus Zea; species Zea luxurians. Next base: position 5,142,716 of record JAOPSE010000033.1, read on the forward strand.
GGTTGGAATTTAATTATCATTTGTATACAAAACATGTGGAGAATTTTATGTAGATGCTTCTGGAGTTTTTGTTTGCTACTACTGCTATCATAACTTTAAAGATATGAAATTGTCAAGCAGCTCCGCTGCAGTTGGTGGGTGATGGGGGTGATAAGTCGCTTGCGACGGGTTTGGAATTGTGCGTAGGTGCGGCGTTGTTTATGAGCGTTTGTTATGTGAATTTGTGCACTAAGTGGTGTGTCAAAAACAAGTGGTGGGCATCTGGATCGCACTTAAGGCTTTGTCCAAATTTCCCGGTGAAGGCAAGTAAAATAGTGATGGTTATTCCGTTAGTCGATTAATGTGTCTTATACTTGATTATGTTTGTGCTATTTGTGTTCGTATTCATATTCCTTGTTGGGTACCATCATTTGAAGATATTTATGTTCTATTGTTTACATATGTTGAGGGTGTGGTTTGATCATGTTACCCATGTTGTTTATTATTTGGAATGGGTGCAAGTATATGTTTATCACATTTTATTTGGAAAGGACTCATGTTGTTGACATGCATAACACATTTATCATCCACTGCATGGAAGTTTTGTCGCGATCTTATGGTCTGACCGTATCGGTACAATGAGCATCATATGTTGCCCGAGAAGGGGTATGATGCAGCTTCATATCCTTAGAGATATGAAGGCAGAAGTCATTACTGCATCTTGGAACCTGTTATGGTGGTGTGGATAGTGTGGATCTTTACCTTGTGATTCATTTTGGAACTAAATAATTGGGTACTTGTTTACTTGCTGCAAATTAATAATCAAGAAGGAAGTTGTGAACTACGTGGTTGTTTAAGCACGGTTTGTTTACATTGTCCAATTGTTGTTGCTCTTTTTACTTGCTGAGATGTGTAATCTCACTCTTGCATTGTTTGATGCAGGCAACAGATCTTTGCTTTGGGGAAAGAAGGGATGTAGAAGCACAGCCACTACACTTTTAAATAAATGAACCACTGCTGAATAATGTTGTTAAACAGGGAGTCAAGTCTAGGGGATTAATATGTTCTAGCCTTTCATGGTAGTCGAATTGATTTTGGGCTGGCTGCATTTCTTTTCTTTTTATTTGGTCATGAATATTCATAACTACCTTTGCATTCTGATTATACTATGTGGATTATCTTTCTTTTACATTCTGTATAAACTTTATTTTCCCCTCGTTATGCTACTTTTCAAGGGAGGTGCTGCCAGATTTTTGTATTACTTTCTGTCTCTAAATCTTTTCATATGTTGTTTAAGTTTTGTGGGAAGGGTTTTGGTAACATTCATTGTGTGGGAGCTTTGAGGTGTTACAGTTGGTATCAAAGGAATAGGCTATAGGTCCTAGCAAGTGGAATAATTATAAATTGACACACTGCACATGTAGAATGGGTTTCCTGCTCTACTATTGATATCTTATGTTATTGTCAGTGCTGGATTGGCATTGTTTGATGAGGTGCTATGCCAATCTTACTTACTTATTTACTTACTCCTGTGGCTACAGTTATGCCGCCTCGTAGGGCTCGTGGCAGCCTACAAGTCCCTAGTGGGGATTCTATGAGTCCGGCGGCAATGTTAGCCGTGATGCAGGCAATGCAGCATGAGTTGTCCATTCTGAAGCAAGCCATTCCTGTTGCCCCTGCGGGTGCTGCTCAGGGTGCTAGAGGTGGAGGAGTGCCCGGGGGCGCTGTTCCTACGGGTGCTGCTCTGGGTGGCGGGGCTGAGGCGCCCCTTCCCGTTAGTGGTCTTTCTCTAATGCAGTGGATGGGCATGAAGCTGGACACCTTTGATGGTAGTGGTACTCCGGTCGAGGCGGTTGATTGGCTAACTTATGTGGAGGACAAGATGGACGTCTTTGAGATTGTGTGTGGTGATCGTGTTCGCTTTGGCACACAGCAGCTGAAGGGAGAGGCTCAAATTTGGTGGAGAGGCGTGCAGGCAGCTCACTCCTCTTCACCAGGAGTCCTGTCCTGGCATGTTTTCATCAGGCAGTTTGAGAGGAGGTTCTACCCGGTCACCTTCCTAGAGAAAATGAAGATTGATTTGCAGTCCTACAAGCAAGAGAAGAAGTCCGTCACCGAGTATGAAGTGGGCTTCAATAAGATGGTTCGCTTTGTCCCTCTTGTGGCTTACAATGAGATGGAGAAGGCAAGCCAGTTCTGTCAGGGCCTGAAACCCTCTATCAGGCATGCTCTGGGCGCCTTTCCGTTGGTGGATTTCCGTACCACAGTGGAGCAGGCATTGGGTGTGGAGATGCAACACCAGTACACCATGGAGTCACAGAAGTCTTCGGGTGTTGATCAGCCTCGTGGTTAGGACGCAAGGAGGGGCAACACTGGGGGTCTAGCCCACAAGAGGGGTAAGTCTCAGCACCAGTGTCACCACCCCTACCATGGCAAATCCTCTGAATCAGGTACTTCGGGAGGAAGTACTCAGAGGTATCAGGCTGTTCCTAAGCCTGGGCTGGGTCTAGTGTGTTTTCGTTGTGGGGATGCGCATCGCCGTGCTGAGTGTCAGTGGAGTGGCAGGTGCTCTATCTGTAGTCAGGACCACAAGGATGTGGTGTGTAGGAGGAATCCCAGTGGGAGGCTCAGATGGGAGTCAGTGACTTCCTCCTCTTCTTAGGGCACTGTCAATATGATGTCAAGCACTGAGCAACAATTTGCAGTTCCACTTCCTCCGCAGCAGTTCTATGTGCCTAGGACTTCTCAGATCGTGGTGATGCAGGGTTTTCCTCAGTATCTGGCTGCGCCTACTCCTGCACCGACTACTCCTATGCCGTCTCAGTTTGGAGCTCCTTGTCTGCCTCACCCGATGGCTCAGTGGGGTTCTTCTGTTAACTTCACGCCGGGAGCTTCCTCTTCTGTGAGTATTTCCAGAGCTTATGTGCTACCCTCGGTGGATGGCAGGGAGCAAGGAGACGTGGTGATAGGTACGATCTCAGTTGATTCGTTTGTGGCCCATGCTCTTTTTGACTCTGGCGCTAGCTATTCGTTTGTTTCGGAGAATTTTGTGTCGTGGGCTGGTCTTTCGGTGCAGAGGTTGGGTCACTCAATTTTGGTTAGTTCTACTAATGGCTCCATTAGTAGCTATTCAGTTTGTTAGGGGTGTTCCATCATTCTTGCTGATGAGGTCTTTTCGGCCAATCTTGTTGTGATTTCCTTGGGAGCATTTGATGTTATCTTGGGTATGGATTGGTTATCTCAGTATCGCGCAGTTATATCCTGTTTTTGGAAGACAGTGTTATTGCAGGCGCAGTCAGGTAGGGAGGTGGTATTCTTGGGAAGTTCCCCAAAGTTCACGTTATCCTTGTTGGTGCAATTCCTTTCGGATCGCCGGTCAAGGAAGTCGGGAATCTTTTTCTCCATGGTGGTGGAGGTTGAGGCTGCCTTGCGGGTGCAGGACATCCGAGTGGTGTGTGACTTTGCTGATGTATTTCCAGCAGAGCTTCCAGGCCTTCCATCGGATCACGATGCAGCTTTCGAAATCAAACTGATTCCGGGTATGCAGCCTATTCATAAGGCCCCGTATCAGATGGCTCCAAAGGAGCAGGTTGAATTGAAGCGGCAATTGGATGATTTTCTGGCTAAGGGTTTCATTAGGCCTAGCAGGTCGCCTTGGGCTTCCCCAGTACTGTTTGTTGAGAAGAAGGAGAAAAGCAAGAGGTTATGTGTGGATTATCAGGCTTTGAATCAAGTGACAATCAAGAATAAATATCCGCTACCCCCGTATTGACGTTCTCTTTGAACAGTTGAGGGGTGCCCACATGTTCTCCAAAATTGATTTGAACTCTGGTTATCATCAATTGAGGATTCGTGAGGAGGATATTGAGAAGACGGCATTTTGCACCAGGTATGAGCATTATGAGTTCATAGTCATGTCTTTTGGCTTAACTAATGCCCCTACTGCTTTTATGAAAGCAATGAATAGGATGTTACATGAGTTCTTGGATGACTTTGTGGTCGTGTTCCTGGATGATATTCTGATTTATTCAAAGACCGAGGAAAAGCATGAGCAGCATCTCCGTCTCGTTCTAAGTGCTCTTAGGAAGAATCAATTTTATGGCAAATTGAAGAAGTGCGCCTTTTGGCTATCCAAAGTGGCTTTCCTGGGGCATGTGATTAGTCAGCAGGGCATTGCGGTTGATCCCCAGAATGTCGCGGCTGTGGTGGAGTGGAAGAGACCCTCTAGTGTCTCTGAAATTCGTAGTTTCTTGGGGCTCGCCGGATATTATCGTTGCTTCGTACCAAATTTTTCCAGCATTGCTAAGCCTTTGACTAGACTTTTGGAGAAGGGTGTTCTATTCGTCTAGTCCAGCGATTGCGAGGTCAGCTATCAAACATTGAAGAACAAGTTGGTGAGCGCCCCTATCCTAGATTTGCTTGAGAGTGGTAAGCATTTCATAGTTTATACGGATGCTTCTCGAATTGGTCTTGGCTGTGTGTTGATGCAGGAAGGCAGAGTGATCGCTTATGGCTCAAGGCAGTTGAGGAAGCATTAGGGGAATTATCCAACTCATGATCTTGAATTGGCCACGGTGGTCTTTGCTCTAAAATCGTGGAGGCATTATCTTTATGGCGAGTCTTGTGACATTTATATCGATCATAAAAGTCTCAAGTATATTTTCACTCAGAAGGAGCTGAATTTGAGGATGCGTTGGTGGCTCGAATTGATTAAAGATTATGATTTGTCCATTCACTATCACCCGGGGAAGGCAAATGTGGTGGTTGATGCCCTTAGCAGGTCTAGGGTTCCAAAAGTGGCCTTCCCTTTGATTGCTGATCTAGACCGTTTGGGGATCGCTTTGAGCTATGTCGGCACCACTAGTGAGGAGACTTAGATGCTTATTCAATCCTCCCTCATGGAGAGAGTGCGTGCGGCTCATCAGTAGGATCGTTTAATGCAGGAAGCTCGATAGAGGGTTGGCGATGGTAAACCTCAGGAGTTCACCATTGATGAGAATGATTTGGTTCATTTTAGGGGCCGTCTTTGTGTGCCTCAGAAATCAGAGGTGAAGATGGATATCTTGAGAGAAGCTCATAAAACGCCTTACACCGTTCACCCTAGCGAAACCAAAATGTACAGAGATTTGAAGCAAAACTTCTGGTGGAAGCGGATGAAGGTTGACGTTTCTAAGTATGAGGCTGCCTGTGAAGTTTGTCAGCTCGTGAAGGCCGAGCATAAGAGGCCTAGAGGTTTACTGAAGCCGTTGGAAATTCCGGAGTGGAAGTGGGAGCATATCACCATGGATTTTGTGGTGGGCTTACCTTGTTCTCCTCGGGGCAGGGATGCTATATGGGTGGTAGTGGATTGCTTGACTAAGTCTGCGCATTTTATTCCCATGAAGACCACAAATTCAGCTTCAGAATTGGTTCCCTTGTATATGAAGGAAGTAGTCAGGCTTCACGGGGTCCCTAAGTCCATTGTTTCTGATCGAGACTCCAAATTTGTATCCAAATTCTGGGAGAGTCTTCACAGTGCATTGGGTACCAAGCTTTCACTTAGTGCCGCTTTTCACCCTCAGACTGATGGTCAGTCGGAGCGTACGATCCAAACCTTGGAAGATATGTTGCGTGCTTGTGTTCTGTCATGGAAGGGTAGCTGGGAGGATCATCTTGCATTGGCAGAGTTTGTGTATAACAACAGCTACCAGGCTAGCATCAAGATGGCACCATTTGAGGCTTTATATGGCAGGCGGTGTATCTCCCCTCTGTGCTGGGAGACTTTGGGAGAGAGATCCCTGGTTGGTCCTGATTGGGTTCAGCAGACTTCTAAGAAGGTTCGGGAAATTCGTCAGAATACTTTGGCTGCTCAGAGCCGTTAGAAGAGTTATGCTGATGTGAGGAGGCGGGATTTGGAATTTGCAGTGGGTGACCAAGTCCTTCTCAGGGTATCACCTACTAAAGGAGTTGTTCGGTTCGGTGTCTCTGGAAAGCTTAGCCCGAGATACATTGGACCGTTCACTATCTTGGCCTGGGTGGGCAACTTGGCTTATCGCTTACAATTGCCGAATTCCATGGCAGGGGTACACCTGGTATTTCATGTCTCTATGTTGAGGAAGTTCTTGCAGGATTCGGACCATCAGATCAAGATGGAACCAATTGCTGTGCAGCAGGATCTGACTCTGGAGTGTTGTCCGGTGCGTATCTTGGAATCCTCGGAGCGTGTTTTGAGGAAGAGATCAATTAAGTATGTCAAGGTCTTATGGACTAATCAATCTGAGTGCGAGGCTATGTGGGAACTTGAGGAGCTGATGCGGCAGAAATATCCCAAACTTTTTGTTGTGGGTAAGTGTTGTTGATTCATTAATCTTTATTTTGTTGTTCCGATAGAAGCGTCAGAATTCGAGGTCGAATTCTTTTTAAGGGGGGTAGAGTGTGATACCCGGTGTGCAAAGAAGAGAAGTTGGAGGTTATTCTTTCTTTGTTTTTTTCTCTTTTGGGTGATGCGCTTTGGGGTTTGGAATTTTTGGGAAGCATTCACCAGTAAGACAGTAGAATTGTTTTGGTTAGACTCTTACGCTGGGGTCGGGAGCTGTCGTGTGAGCGAGTTGGGCCGTGAATCTCGATCCGGCCCATTAGCTTTCCCTTAACCCTAGCCGCCCTCCCCCTTGTGCAGCCACCCCCCATCTCCCTAGCCTTTGGCCTCCACCCCCCTCTCCCATCTCCTCCTCCCTCAAACTCTTGCAGCCACCCTCTCACAAACCCTAGCCACCCCCCCCTTCTTCTCCTCTCCTAGGTGCAGCCCTCCCGCTAGATCTACGTCGCGTTGGTGCAAATCTCCAATTGGAATTTGGTGGAAGGAAGAAGGAGGGAGGAAAGGGGGAGAATTCAAAGTGATTTTGTGATTATCTCTTGTTTATTTGTGCTGCAATTCAATTGATTTTAGATGTTTACGTATGCGAATTGGTAGAGGGGCTGTCTAGAAATTTTGTGGGTGGGCGAACAGCAGTAGTTCTAGCAGTTTCTGTGAATTTTTCGTGGGTAATTAGTGGGAATCAGTGGGAGAATCATGTAGAGCTTTGTCATACCTTTCCAACGAGTACTTATGCGCTCGATTCGGAATTATATTTTAGGAGATATCGCTGTTTTGAATCCGGGTATGTTGCTGTCCAAAAAAACAGATTTTTGCAGGTGGGCGAACAGCAGTAGTATTAGCGGTTTCTGGGGATTTTTTGTGGGTAATTTGTGATAATCCGTATGAGAATCATGTAGAGCTTTGTCATACCTTTCCAACAAGTACTTATGCGCTCGATTCAGAATTATATTTTAGGAGATATCGCTGTTTGAATCCGGGTATGTTGCTGTCCAAAAACAGATTGCAGGGTTTATCTTGTGGACTGTTTTGGGCTAATTAGGTTTGGAATTTAATTATCATTTCTATACAAACCTTGTGGGAAATTTTATGTAGATGCTTCTGGAGTTTTTGTTTGCTACCACTGCTGTCATAATTTTAAAGATATGAAATTGTTAAGCAGCGCCGCTGCAGTTGGTGGGTGATGGTGGTGATAAGTCGCTTGCGACGGGTTTGGAATTGTGCGTAGGTGTGGCGTCGTTTATGAGCGTTTGTTTTGTGAATTTGTGCACTAAGTGGTGTGTCAAAAACAGGTGGTAGGCTTCCGGATTGCACTTAGGGCTTTGTCCAAATTTCCTAGTGAAGGCAAGTAAAATAGTGATGGTTATTCCGTCAGTCGATTAATGTGTCTTATACTTGATTATGTTTGTGCTATTTGTGTTCGTATTTATATTCCTTGTTGGGTACCATCATTTGAAGATATTCATGTTCTATTGATTACATATGTTGAGGGTGTGGTTTGATCATGTTACCCATGTTGTTTATTATTTTGAATGGGTGGAAGTATATGTTTAGCACATTTTATTTGGGAAGGACTCATGTTGTTGACATGCATAACGCATTCATCATCCATTGCATGGAAGTTTCGTCGCGATCTTATGGTCCGACCGTACCGGTACAATGAGCATCATATGTTGCCCAAGAAGGGGTATGATGCAGCTTCATATCCTTAGAGGTATGAAGGCAGAAGTCATTACTGCATCTGTAGCCATGTGCATTCATGGGTGAAGTGTGGAACCTATTATGTTGGTGTGGATAGTGTGGATCTTTACCTTGTGATTCGTCTTAAAACTAAGTAATTGGGTACTTGTTTACTTGCTGCAAATTAATAATCAAGAAGGAAGTTGTGAACTACGTGGTTGTTTAAGCACGGTTTGTTTACATTGTCCAATTGTTGTTTGCTCTTTTTACTTGCTGAGATGTGTCATCTCACTCTTGCATTGTTTGATGCAGGCACCTGATCTTTGCTTTGGGGAAAGAAGGGATGTAGGAGCACGGCCACTACACTTTTAAATAAATGAACCACTACTGAATAATGTTGTTAAACAGGGGGTCAAGTCTAGGGGATTAATATGTTCTAGCCTTTCATGGTAGTCGAATTGATTTTGGGCGGGTTGCATTTCTTTTCTTTTTATTTGGTTATGAATATTCATAACTACCTTTGCATTCTGATTATACTATGTGGATTATCTTTCATTTACATGCTGTATAAACTTTATGTTCCCCTCGTTATGCTACTTTTCAACAGAGGTGCTGCCGGATTTTTGCATCACTTTCTGTCTCTAATTCTTTTCATATGTTGTTTAAGTTTTGTGGGAAGGGTTTTGGTAACATTCATTATGTGGGAGCTTTGGGGTGTTACACATGGCTGCATGGAGCCAGAGACCAGGGTGCCACGGCCATGGGGAGGGAAGGGAGAAGCGGCTACTTTTGTGCTCGACATGAGAAGATGGGGAGGCCGCGATGGAGAGACTGGCATCCACCATGGATGAGCTTGAGGGAGGTGTTAGGAGGGGCCGTGAGAGGGAGTTGTAGAGGCGAGCTCGATCCCCAGTCTGGGCGTCGACTGCTCGAGCTCGGACTAGAGGAGGATCCCGCGCTGGGAGCTTGGAGGAAGGGAGGGAATCCTGTCCGCTGGCCGACGCAAGAGGGAGAAGTGGAGGTGAGCGGCTGCCAGGGAGCTTCTGCGTGCTTTCCATTTGGGAGTATGAATCTAGATAAAATAGTCAAACATAGATCAAAGTTCGAGGAATTGGACTCGGGCTTAAATCAAATAACAGTCATCGTGAGTTTGATTAAATGAGCTTTAGATGAGATTTATAAGTCGAGAATGATTTTCGAGTTCGCATTCGTTTCGAGAAATAAAAGTTTTAACAGGCTCCAAATTCGGCCTTTCTCGAGATCGAAGAATTTCAAAAATTGGTGAAACCTTCACAAGTAATTTGATAAAGGAGATAGACACGATCGAGGAAAAGAAATTTCCACTCAACATATGAGATTAGGATAAATCTCCCGACATAACACGAAATAGACACCTGGGTGTCATAGCCTTTCCCCCTTAAAAGAATCTTGTCTCGAGATTCGAATGAGGATCTTTAAGGGTGGAGAAGCATGTAACTCCCAGACTAACGGTAGATAACAATCCATGAAATGTCATCTGACAAGATACATAAGATAGATTTTGATAGAGCATCATGACATATCGAGACAAAATGCAGTGATCACTTTGAGAGAATGTCCACAAAAGATAGTGCATCGGTATAGTCCCATAATGGATCACGACTATTAACCACGATACTAGCGCATGCCGAATAGCTCAACCATGTGTGCGCGCCCACAGGAGGCTCTCGGTTTCGTCGCGGCACCATCAGTCATTTAGTCATAACACCATTACCAAACGTAACCAATGAGAATGCATGGGGCATAGATAGATGGAGTCCATGAGAGTATGGCTCGGAGGAATAATAATATGACAGGAGTTGAAGCATAGACTTGTTGGCAAAAATAGCAACATATGAGAATTTTCTTCAACTCTGAGAACTATTTTATGGTCATCATGGAGATTATCAGGCCATAGATTAGTATGAGATGGGATACGAGAAGGAAGCACTCAAGAGATCATGATAAATGAGCTTCTCAAAGACACGGGAGACCCAATGACAACAATAAAATCCATAGAACCAAAGGAATACACTGTTTATAGATAAAGTTAGTAAAACAACGTCATAATCCTCGGAGAAGGGGGTATGAGAATGACTAGAAGTGAGAGATTTAGACAGACTAACAAACGATATTTGGGAACAAGTAATAGCGGATAACCAGATAACATGGCAGAATCAATGAAGGATCCAGAGATTTGGATGATAAAGTCACAACATGATTCACAAGGAAAAGATTACCAGATCCAGGTGAAAAGAGAGGTAGTCTCATGAGATCAATTAGGATGAGCACCAGAAAGGTTATGAAGATTCGGGACAGGATCTATGGAAAGAAACATGACCTTGATAGGGTTTGTGCAACTAGACACCAAACAACATTTTTTTTCTTTCTTTGACACAACAGGTGCACAAAGAGACTTGGGTTGGTCTAGCGGTCAAGCTATGGGGGTCTACAAGATGTCTAGGTGTAACTTGAAGGGTAAAACACACAAGGGTTAGAAAATACCAACACAAGCATGCATTTTTTAGGTTTCACTTGCTAAACTCAAGATTGTTTGGAGGGGGGTCTTTTCATGAGTAGAACAGACAACACTTTTTTTGTGGTTCATAAAATAGCAATACAACACATTACTCACAAGTTCTTATTATTGGAATAAAGGTGAGAGAAGCATGTTGGTGCACAAGAGACAATGATGTGACAATCATGATGTATGCTCATTTTAGGCGTCTTCTCAAACCTAACTACTTTTTGGGTGCTTCTACAACATCCTTCCTAATAGTAGTAGTAGCCTTTATGGCTTATATATATAGCCACCGAGTTACTGATCTATTTCTTAAGGCTTCACGACCTAGGTCTATCCTTATAGTCCTAACGTCTATCCAACAATGGTTTCTAAGCAGGTTTTACTTTACAAAATGTTGGAATCATGACTTATTGACTTCTCTGTAATGGTATTCGCTCTGATACCAGCTATGGCAGAACCACCTTAATTATTCTAGCTTAAGTGCCCAAGTCACACCCCTAAAGGCAGCAACACACTTAAATCGGAATAACCCGTCAGTCCCTCGGATCTAGTCTGATAAAGCCACTTACCAAGGATCGAATACCACTAGCTCACTCAAAGGTGAGGCATAGAGAAATACAATACATCATAATACCACAAATTAAAGAAGCATCAGTAGTAATCACATTATCAGAGTTTTAAAAGCAGTAACAATAGTTTTTAGTGTAGCAGAAATAACTAATGGAGAAAACCGAGTATCATGGTGAAGCCTGGCCACACTACTCCTCCTGGTCCTCTCCTATGGAAGCAGCAACCCACTGAACCATCTACCTCGGTGGCAGGGATGGAGGCCAAGTCACACCATCAACCAAAATCAAGGAGGTACCTACAAAAATTATGCCACAAGCAAGGCTGAGTATACTAATACTTAGCTAGACTTACCCGGTGTGAGGAGTCTACACCTCTACCTCTAGAACATGAAGTTGTTTGGCTGAGGGGTTTGGTTTACCAAAAGCACTAGCTGAGTCTAAAATCAAGTTTTAGCTTTTCAAGTTCTAGAATAATAATTTAGACTAGATGAGCACCTAACTATCCATACATGGTATCAAGCAATTTAGTCAACCAACATCTTTTGTAAGCAACCTTATTTCCACTTTTTACTCAATGCAATACAATGGATCAACCAGTCTCATTAGCTGCGAGAAGCAGACGATTCGAATCGAGTTTTAACCTTGCAAGGTAAACCTAAACACATGACATGTAGGGGCACTCCGTCCCCACACATGTCAACCGTCCCCATCGATTCCCTGGAAATAGAACAGGGCTCACGGCCTTGGCGTACAATGCTCCAATTGTCCCCGGTTGCCGCCGTGCAACAGCCACACTTATACCCACCATAATCTGGCATGGGAGACTCTATGTTTAGTACGATGATGTTGTCCCCGACGTGGGAGCAAAAGTCGACGATGCTGTCCCCGACATAGTGCTCCACACCGACATTTCAACAAACACCAAAAAGGGGACGAGCAGGGTGCCGCATGGATGGAGGAGCGGAAGCTGAGCAAAGCCCAAGGCACGCCAGGCTGAGCCTGGCAGCGCTGCTAGGAACCGGGACGAGGGGGCTCAAAGGTGGAGGTCGAGGAGGGAGAGGTGACGATGCCGATCCATGTGAGCTTCAAGCCAGGGCGCAAGGTGGGAATGTGGGATCCCAGCCACACCCAAGGTGGTAGCTGGGCTTCACCAGCGAGGTAGAGCCAAGGGCGCAGGGCATGGAGGCCACAATAGCTCGGGAAGAACGACGATGGGGTGGTCGCCGATGGGAGAAGACGACTTAGGTGCCATGGATGCAGGGAGCTAGAGACCAGGGCACGGCCATGGGGAGGTAAGGGAGGAGCGACTACTGTTGTGCTCGACGAGAAGATGGGGAGGCAGCAATGGAGAGACTGGCAGCCACCATGGACGGGCTTGAGGGAGGTGCTAGGAGGGGCAGCGAGAGGGAGTTTTAGAGGCGAGCTCGGTCCCCTTTCTGGGCGTTGAATGCTCGAGCTCGGACCAGAGGAGGACCTCGCTTGGGAGCTTGGAGGAAGGGAGGGAATCCTGCCCGCTGGCTGACACTGGAGGGAGCAGTGGAGGTGAGCGGCTGCCAGGGAGCTTCTGCGCGCTAGGGAAGAAGGGCAGTGCTCCACGGCTAGGAAAAACAGGGAGATGGTGGATGTGGCGGCTGGGGGGTAGATGCATAAAAGCCAAGTGCAAGTGAAGGGGTCCATATTTATAGAGGAGCCCTAGGGTTAGGGTTTCAAATGGGCCAAACGGGCTGGAATGGACTTGGCCCAAAATCCTAAACCGGCTGCACTAATTATTTTCATTTTATTTTATGGTGTTCGAGTAAGCACAGATTATCGATATTTTCAAGTGCTAATTATCTGAACACTAATTATTAGCCTCGTACGTAATTTAGTCTAATAACATGCTGGAACTGGATTATGAAATCGAGTGCGTTCTAAACGTGATGTTCTATTTTGGTCTTCGGAACAGAGTTCCAAAATAGGTAGCGATTAAATTAGCTTGGTTATTTTTTTCTCGGAGAAGGCGAATCGTGACATTTTAAAATCACTACCGATACGGGGTTTGAGTCTGATTTGGACATAGAGATATTAGATAGAGTCGCATAAGAATTGATTAGGGACCGACGCAACAGAGCATTCTGTTTGGGAGTTCGGATCCGGATAAAATAGTCGAACATAGATCAAAGTTCGAGGAATTGGACTCGGGCTCAGATCAAATAACAGCTGTCGAGAGTTTGATTAAATGAGCTTTAGATAAGATTTATAAGTCGAGAATGATTTTCGAGTTTGCATTCGTTCCGAGAAATAAAAGTTTTTATAGGCTCCAAATTCGGCCTTCTCGAGATCGAAGAAATTCAAAAATTGGTGAAACCTTCACAAGTAACTTGATAATGGAGATAGACGCGATCGAGAAAAAGAAATTTCCACTGAGCATATGAGATTAGGATAAATCTCCCGACATAACACGAAATAGACACCTGGGGTGTCACAACCATATCATAGTACCTTCTTCACAAACCCTGAAGGATATAATGAGAAACAGAGAAGCCACAGGAAGAGTTGGAAAATGGGCTGCAAAATTGAATGAATTCACTATTGATTACGTTCATAGATCTTCGATCCAATCTCAAGTGTTAGCAGACTTCATTGTTGATTGGACGCTAGGGGCTTAGGACGAGGAGAAAACAAATGATGCCGAAGCTTGGACAATATTTTTTGATGGATCATGGGGAACCTTCGGCGCACGAGCAGCTGGTGTCTTAATCTCACCATCAAAAATCAAAACCTGCTATGCAGCAAGGTTGGACTTCAACTGCACAAATAACATTGTAGATTATGAAGCCCTTCTCTTGGGGCTTTGAAAGCTTAAGGCAATGGAAATAAGAAGGGCAATACTCAAATCCGACTCACAAGTCATTTCCGGTCACGTTGACAAAAGTAGTAAACCAAGGGACCCGAAGCTAGAGAAATATCTGGACGCATTCTGAAGGATGGAAGCCTCTTTCGAAGGTTTCACTATAAAAACATCTAGAGAGGTGAAAACGAGCACACAGATTTGTTAGCTAAATCAGCGGCATAGGGGCTTCTGTTACCTTCAGAGGTATTCTTCGAAACAATAAAAGCACCTTCGGTCGAGCTCATGGAGAGAGCAGTGTTTACAATCTCACCGGTGCACAGAGATTGGAGGACTGAGATTGTATCTTTCCTCCAAGGCAATTGTCTTTCGGATGACGAAGTTTACAATAAAAGAATGGAAGCAAGAACATGACCCTATGTAATCATTGAGGGGGAGTTGTACAAACAAGGAGTCTGCTCTCCATTGCTAAAATGTTTGTCTAGAATCGAAGGTCAAGAATTGATGAAGGAGATACATGCAGGATTATGTGGAGCTCATATTGGGTCTAGGCCTTTGCCGGGGAAGGTTTTCAAACAAGGATTTTACTGGCCGAAGGCAGCTTTGGATGCAGCAGACTTGGTTCAAAAATGAGAAAACTGCCAGATATGTGCCAGAGACCAGAAACAACCTTCGTCTTTAACCCAGCTAATACTGCCCACTTGGACACCGCAAAGGTGGGGTCTAGATTTGCTAGGTCCACTTCCACTAGCATAAGGCAACCTGTAATATGTTGTGGTAGAAGTGGAGTACTTCTCCAAGTGGATCGAAGCAAAGCCCTTTGCTACAATAACTTCGGCCATAGTTCAGAAGTTCTTCTGGCAAAATATTGTTTGTCGCTTCGGTGTGCCAAAGGCTATCACGGTTGATAACGGAACTCATTTCGATGCCGAAACATTCAAAACCTTTTGTGACCAGATTGGCACAAAAATACACTTTGCATCAGTGAGACATCTAGAGTCAAATGAATTGGTAGAAAGAGCAATGGAATTATAGTAACAAGAATAATGAAGTCAATCTTCAACCAGCCCAGAGGAAAGTGGCCAGATGAATTAATAAAGGTGGTGTGGAACCACAACACTTCTGTTTCAAGATCAACACATTTTACCCCATTCAAGCTTCTTTTAGGTGACGAAGCAATAACATCGAAAGAAGCAAGAAGGGGCTCAATAAGGACCCTGGCTTTGGTAGAAGATGAAGAGAATTGCAAAATAGCAAAAGACACCATAGAAGAAACCAGGCTTCAAGCAGTAGACCACATCAATAAGTATTAGGCTGACCGAAAGGTAAAACTGAAGAACATCATGCTAGTGCACCTAGTGCTTCGAAGGGTAGCCAATCCAGATACAGTGGGGAAGCTTTAGCTTAAGTGGGAAGGTCCCTTCTTGGTAATATCTTCATTAATGCCTGGATCGTACAGGTTGAAAGACTTTGATGGTAATGACATTCCAAGGTCTTCGAATGCGGATGAGCTTCGGAGATATTATCTGTAATCTATGTAATTTTCTCATTTTTCCCTATGGCACCCTTTTCCTTTCAAGAGGGGAGAAAGGTTTTAATGGGGCCATAGGTTGTAATTTTCATTTTTTTCTTGTGTAGCCCAATGCAATACAAGGGCCAAATTCCCCCACATGTAAAATGTTAAATCTAGGACTACACAATCGACTGTAAAAAGCCATTAAGAAGCTCAAAAGTCGTCCCCAAGGGGATGCAGGGCTAAGATACCACCTAAGTAAAAGGTGAAGAAGCTCCAAAGTCGTTCCCATGTGGATGCAGAGCTTAAATGCCACCTAAGTAAAAGGTGAAGAAGTTCCAAAGTCATTCCTAAGGGAATGCAGAGCTTAGCTCCAAGTCATTCCTAAGGGGATGCAGAGCTGAAATACCACCTAAGTAAAAGGTGAAGAGACTCCAAAGTCGTTCCTAAGGGGATGCAGAGTCTGGGTGTGTGTTCGTGTGAGTTTTTTATCTTCGACATACATTTGCACACATCATTACATCATCTTTTGCATCCATTCAACCATACATTAGGCATTCGTAGGTTTATCATCACCCCAGAAAGCATAAAGCATTTACAGGAAAAGCGGGGACTCCTGCCTTCAATAAAAAAAACGCTTCATTTTATACGAAGGTGTTTTGTTTCAGAGAAAACTTCGTTGTACAAAAGGTGCTTCGATGTGAATGAAAAGAAGGGAAGGTGTTTTTTGCCTTCGGTTCAAAAAGCTACAAGTATGGGTTTTGTCCACACCAAAATAGGTGACATACAAGCGAAAGGTAAATATTATTACAAAGCATTTACAAGCATTTACAATAATTTGTTTTCCTTCAATAACAACCCCATTGTCAAATAATACAATTTCTTGTACAAAGATATTCCAAGCGTTTTTAAAGATATTAGCAAAAGGAATCCCTAAAGCCCCTAACGCTTCAAAACCAAGTTCGGCTCATCGACCTCCGATTCATCGACCTTCGGCATCATCATCCTAAAAAGGACAACAACAAAAGTAATAAGGAACATGGTAAGGGAAAACATAAAATAAAGGCCTAATGGTAGAGAGATTTTCTATACTTTGCTAGGCAGACTCCGAGCTTCGTCTCCAGCAAGCTCGCGACCGCCCTTCGCCCAGATTTGAGTGATATATCTGTTACCTATACTCCAAGCTTCGGCCGAAATATCAACCAGATCAGATGGTGACAGGCCGAAGTTTGGTCTATTTATGGCCCTCACATGATTGCATCCGGCCTTCATAAATGCTGCAGCTGTGCCACGAGAAGCTACCAGAGCACAGAAATCTCCGTGTCGGCCTCAACTACATTCTCAATATGCTCAAGGGCTCTAGGGATATCTTTGATAGAAGGGGTGATTTCTTCGGATGTGGCTCTGAACGAGTTTAATATCCCCTTCAATCGGCCAATACATTGGGTGGCAAAGCCGAAGCATTTATCCTGAAGATTTTTGACAGTTTCGCTTAATTTCGCGTTCTTTTCAACTTCTACTTCGACTTTTGCATTCAGTTCCCTAGATTCACAGTCGAAGCGCTCTGATCTCTTATCCAAGGTTGCTCGAGGTTTGTCTAGCTCTCTGCTTAGTTTATTATTTTGAGATCATGCCTCGGCGAGTGAGCCTTCGGCTAAATGCAGCAGACTGTCTTTTTCCTTTAAAGAATCTTCAAGCTTTTTTAATTTTATATTCTAAGCCTTCAATAATAATTTCATTTTTTCTATATTCGACATCATGCTGCATTTTCAAGGCTTTGGTGAGCAGCATGCTCTGCAAAACAAGTCAAAGTTAGAATACCCAAATCACCACGAAGGTAATAATTGAGAGTTGTAGAGAAACCTTACATTGAAATTAGAGTAGAACAAATTGCCTACAATATGTTGTCGCCTGTAGCAGCTAATGTCAGTTTCCAGCTTCGGAAATCCAACAATCTTGGATAAGGTGCCTACAATTTTTGCCCCGGCGCGGTCGTGAATGCATCCCAAAATTTCTTCGTCGACCCCGCCGAAGAGTACGGACACAGGCTGGTAACCATAGGACATAGCAAACTCTTTTAACTCTGTCTTATCCTCTTCGGAAAGTTCTTGGCCACCTAGGTGCCGAATGTCAAAATCTTTGTCTTTCGAAGAGGCATCTTCAATTCTTTTTCCTTTATCAGATGATGCCGCCATGTTTTCCTTGACAACCACATCTGATATGAGTTTGTCAATGTCTGACATTATAGTTGCGAGTTCTTCAGCTTCGGCTCTAGCTACATCTTAGGTATTGATAGGTATTGCTGCTTTTGCCACCAAAGCTGAGGGCGGTGTTTGCTCAATTGCTTGCATCACATTCACAATCTGACGTTTTTTCTGCCCCCGGGCCTTCTCCTCCGCAGCCGAAGCGGTTTCCTTTGATTGTAAAAGGCTAGTCAGATCTAACCTTAGTGGACTTAGCAGTGCAAATGGTATAGATTCAGTCATTACCTTTAGAATCTCCGACACTTCAGCAGCAGCGGGTGAAGGAGGATTCATAATATTCTCTAGCACATCTTGTACCTTGGTTTCGGCAGAAGATATCTTGTCGAGTTTCTACTTCTCTAGGGTCGAATCCTTCGGCTTCGAAAGAGTCTTCTATTTCATTGACGCTTTATGATCCTCCCTTGACAGATCGGGCAGCTTGCCTACCCAGAATGCTTACGACCCTTTTCCTTTTACCCCCTCCGGTCCCTTCGTCAAGCCTGTTGTAATCGGGGTATTCAAAATTCAGGGCATCCATCACCCAATTCAACCTTCGTTTAGTCCAGGTGCCGAAGGCAGCGGTCATTAGCTGATCTTTTTTCTTTGTATAATTTCCAAGGATTTCATTGCACATGGTTTCTGTCATTTCTAACCATTCAAAACATGGTTTCTTGAATTGCTTTTCAAATTTGAAAGGGTAGTGGAGTCGAACAAGTTCATATTTTTCCCTCCTTTCTTCTTCGGGATCCCCAACCGCTAGAGGATGGAAAACTTTTGTTTGCTAGATATTCCTGCACTAAGTCCCTAGTGCTAATTTGAGCAGCTACCACCCTGAACTCAACTTCATCTAGCTGGCATGGGGAACCGAGTTGCATGTTGCACAATGGCCTCGTCATGCCGAAGCTTAACCTTAGAGGACTCATTACCATAGTCATGAGTTTTTCTTTCTTTTTCTCATCAGCCATCACATAGAGCCATTCATTAGTCCACCCAGTCGGCCATTTGGTGCGGTAGCAGATCATCGGGGCCTTGGTGTCTTTCCGGTATGCAAAATTATAACACCCAAAGTTTTTGTGAGACCATCGGCTCTGGCCTTCGTCTTATAATGCAGCTCATGCACTCGGCAGAACCCTTCGGCATTCGCACTCTTACCCTGGCTTCGGAGAGCCCAAATGTAGACATTGAGCGTGACAATAGCATTCGGTGTCATCTGATGAAGATATATTTCTAACCTTTTCAAAACTTCTGCAATCATATCATACAGGGGAAACCGCAGCCCTGCCCTGAAGAAGCTCCTAAACACAACAACTTCATCTTCTTTCGGCTCCGGAATCACTTCTTTGCCAGCAAAGCGAATAAGTTTACCTTCATCTTCCCCAAAATAGCCCAACTTTTTCATCACATCTAAGTCCTTTTCTGTTACAGTTGATTTTCTGAATTCAATATAACTAGGTTTTGATGGGCTTAGAATGTTGTTGTCCTCTTCATTCTCATCATGACTTCTGCCTTCTGCCACAGTCTACTTAGCTTCGGCAGTAGCATCTTCCGACATAACCATACCTCAACGTCTGATTACTTCTGATATCAGTGTCGTCTCAGTCACCTCGGCCTCATCTCCCCCACGAGACACCCTACCCGTTGATGTTACTCGGGCCATTTCATGGTCACTCCTTAAGACGAAGCTAATTTCAATTAACGAAGAGCTTGTTTGGAAGCGCAATCCAGAAAGCTTTGGCTTTGGTTAAAATTTTTAACAACACAACAGTGCAATGGCAATGAATGATGTGGTAATTTCTCACCAACCTCTCTGCTTATATAGTGCTGCAGGAGAAGAAGGCAAACCGTCAGGCCGTCTACACTGTCTGAACGGTGGACCACCTAGCGCCCGGAATATTTTAATCATTTTTCGATAACAAGCTCAGGGAAGGTGTTTTTCAGACCTTCGGCATTCTGAAGCCTTCGTGTTTTTCACGGACCGAGCTCGTTACCAAAAAACGATCTGGCACCACAAAGGGGCTACTGTTGGGGGGTCTTCTTCTCCGCTGAACGTCCTAAGACATAAACACCTTCGGCAAAATGCCACAAGAGGTCCGCCCCAGTTCCGTCGAAGGTTCCCAAGATGAAGACCTTGGAAGAAAGTAGCAACGCAGAACGCCAAAGCTCAGTAGCTTCGGCTCAGATCAAGCAAAGAAGGAAAAGACTAGATAGACCCTGCTAGTTCGAGTTGCTTACAGACGAATGTTCAAGGGCATGAATGTAATTTTACCCAGGTTGCGTCCCGTGCCTATAAATAGATGAACAGTAACACCGTACTATTCATGCTGGATTGTAATCACTCTCTCGCATTCACGCCTTCGAGCAAGCCGAAGGTATCAATGTAATATTAATACTGTTAAATATTCATATATGTTTTATGGGATGCAAATATAAATGAACCAATAAGATGCAGTTATCATCTTTATCCTTTCGCATTCCTATTCACATATTAAATAATGAAGGTATGTCCTTCTTGACCTTCATCTGATGAGCATTATACCCATGTGAAAATAATGCTTCGGAAGACGAAGGTCCTTAATCTTTAATAATTGTGTTGCCTTGTTCTTGGTTCACAACACTTGAGAACAAGTGACCAACACACATTATTCATGATCATACTTTTATTATCAGTTTGTTATTTACTATTCATGATAAGATCATTATGTTAATTGGAACATGGAGCGACCACCTAGGAAAGCAGTGCTACCACAAGGGTAGTATGGGACGCCCTTGGCTAACTAATTAGGAAAGCTAGTGATGGACTACCTTACCCGAAATAGACAAGGACAGCAGGGGAGTGGTTAGTGTAGGGAGGTCCTTGGGTTGATTTTGCTGCGATGGTGGTCAGGTGAGGGGACCCTGCATTGGAGCTTCCTAGAAATTGTAGCGGGTTTTCTGAAGCTAGTGGAACTTTGTAAAGGCCTCCTAGTGTTACCCTGCCTCTATTCCTTGGTAGAGGTGTATGCAAGTCATGATCCCTTAGCAGATGGGTAACAAGACTTGTGGGTAATGATGTGCAACCTCTGCAGAGTGTAAAACTGGTGTATCAGCCTGCTAATAGTCATGAGCGGCTCGGACCCTCACATGATTAATTTATGGAATTAAATTCAATTTGTCATTTGCATCGCATTATGGTTTATTATTGATTTTGATCTATTATTAATCTGGATTGGTATTTACTTACATTTAGTAACTGCTAATAAAACTTAACCACTTATTAAAAGCAATGCTTAGCTTTAACCATTATTTGTTGGTTAGCCTTACAATTCACATGAACTCCCACCTTTGGTGAGTTCATGCACATTATTCCCCACAACTTGTTGAACTATGATCTTTGGTGAGCTCACTCTTGCGATATATAAACCCCCCACAGGTGAAGAGCAGGTGGTCCAAGAGGAGTCGCCCTATAATGAAGAGTACGAGTTGATCTAGGTGGCGTCTCCCAGTCAGCTTGATGGCGCCAAGGAATAATATTAGTTCATTTTATTGTTACCATTTATTTTTGTAAGACTTCATCTATGTAATAATGATACTTGTGACATTTATCTCTATACACTTTGTCATTATATGTGATGTTCTTGTTTGATGCACATATGAGACGCACTCGACTTTATCCCTTAAATCCGGGTGTGACAGAAGTGGTATCAGAGCAAATGTTGACTGTAGGACGAAACCTAGATAGAACTAGACAAAACCCTTACCTACTTACCTTACTCTGATTCTTTCTATACTTTTCTTGATCATGTTTCATGTTCTCCTATTCTACTCTGATTACTCTTACCTTTTCTATTCTAAGATAAGGAGGATTTCACACTTTGGACTCCTACATCCGTGACCCTCTAAAGAGATATGAGACCCAAGACAAAATTTAAAAATTATTTTCTCTACTTAAAGTAATTGGATGTTTGTTGTGATGGTAAATGCTTGATTTGCTTCTTTGATTGATTGAAATAGTATAGCAAGGCATTCTAGCATGTACCACCAAAAGGTAATTAGTATGAGTAGGTGACACACTAATCTACTTAGCTAATAAAACCCCCAAAAGATTTTGCCTCGTAACTACTCGTCTTATCTATAATTCTATCTTACCATGTGTAATCCCCAAAAGTGTGGATAATGAGAACATAGTTGATTTACTTAAATGTTTTGTCTCCATTTAATAAAACATGTGGACAACCTCATTTGAAGTGAGTGATTAGCCAATAACACATAAAATACATAGACAATCCATGCATCATATTGGAGTTTATTTGTTTGTGCATTTAATAATAGTAGTAGTAGTAATAAAAATATATTAATGTTGAAATTGGGATTAAACCCTAATTTGAAATCTAAAATTTGAAGAGGAAATAGCAAAGAAAAGAGAAGGATGAGGAAAAAACCATACAATATAAAGAAAATAAATATATGGATAAATTTACCTTTACACACTGGTAGTTTTAATTTGTGCATTTAATCTAAGTATGAATTTCAAAACAAAATTTGAATTCAAATTTGAACTATAAAAATAAAAAGGAAAGGGGAAATAGAAAAGAAAAAGAAAAAGAAAAGAAAAAAGAGAAGTCACCGCATGGGCCGAATCTAGCCTTGCCGGCCCAACTCGCGCACAAACTTTCCCCTACACGGCCCAATTGTCCGCCTTCGCGCCAACAAGTGGGCCCTACCCATCAGCCACATGCCGCGCTCGCTCGTGTCTCTGTGCTGCGGGGCTCAGTGGCCGTTCTCTGAACCAGGCACGTGTCTCACTGTCTCAGAGACCCCATCTGTCATCTGGGTTGTGCGCAACAACCCGCGCGGATCGCGCGACGGAGATCCACAGTGACAGCTGGTTCAACGCCCCTATCTCCTCAGCTGCCAACCCACCATCCGCATTTAAATGGCACTCACAAAACCCTGACTCGGGGAACCCTAGTCCAGAGATAGCATAGCCGCCACAGTGGGGAGGAAAAAGGGGAGAAACTACGAGCCTTCTGTGGATATCACCTCTCCCGTCGCCGCCGACCAAAAATCAAGTGTGGGAGGCCACATCGGGGTGCGCCGGAGGTGCTTGCAGGGTCGATTGGGAGATAGGAATCGCAATGATCACAGAATTGCTCGACAGAGTAGCAATTTTCGTCGAGCTAGCATTCCGCGGTGGTCACTGCACCTCGCGCGGCTATTCAAGGTATGAGTTGCCCCTTTCAGTCGGCCTTGATCCCCTGTACATTCTGTGCTATACAGGAATTAAGTGTAGGACTCGGATCACCGGGTATCCATCTCCAGTGAGGGGTGCGACCGTGGAGGTGCTCGTCGCCGTGTGTAGTCGTGGTTTAGGGAAGGAGAAGGTACCTGAGCCATTGATTGACTCATGGACGGCCTTTATCAGATCGTACGTACCCTTTCGCGCATGGGCATCTTGGCCGCAGGTCTTGGATTGTGCGAACATGATTCAATCGGGCTCTTTTAAATCCAGAGCGTTGATGTTCGATCCAATGGATGTCATATCAATCCAGTTCGATCTCGGGCAGGTAGAATCGAGGTCGTAGACTTCTAATCCAACGACTGAGACTGCTCCATACACCTTGGGCCTAGGAATCTTTCTAAAGAGCCCCTCTATTTTTAGGAAATAAACCCGCTGTCTACCATGACTGTTGACTGAGTCTCAGAATACTTACAAGGAAGCCCATGTGCTCTCTGGTTATTATGCACGTAGTCCAGGGGATTAGAAAATCAGGAAAAGTAAACAAGAAATGATTTTTATAATTGTTAGAACTTGTTTAATCCCTAGAAAATTCATATTAAGTCCAAATTGATCCATTCCAGTTCCTATAATTTTGTATTAATATTGTCTATAACTCTGTAACACTATTTTAACATGATATGTGTATTAAAATTGATCTCTTAATTAATCTTGTATTAAATACATAAAACCTTCAGAAATTCATAACTTAAAATCCATAACCCCGAAATTAATGATTCTTTTTCCTATGATCTTATTTTAATATGTAGATTACTGATATGTATTTTGTGTACATATTTGGTGTGATGTTAATTTCGCTTTTATACTATGCTTGTTTATATTGTGGCGAGTAGAAGAGCCAGTGGCCGAGGATCCAGGTGTTCATCAGGTAGAAGTTGCTGAGCAGGAGCTCATTTGTAACACCCCAGGTGTTTATATTTCGCTCGACAACGAGTATGGATTTAAGCACGTGATATCAGTAAATAAAACGGACACTGAGGTCTAATTATCCTCGTCTCCATCTGTCTAAATTGCCCTAATTTAATTTGCAAAATTTAGACTTTGGAAATCTTCCAGAACATCAAATCCAGTATCATTTAGGGTTAAGCCATCGATATATTGCCCCAAACTATAATCTTTGAAATCAAATGTGGTTCCTTAAAAATTTGTTTAAAATTCTTTCACGCTTGCGTCGCACAAGTCTATGTGTGGCCTGACATTGTGTGGCGTGTGGCGGGTGCAAAATCCGTGTCTGGACAGCGCACAGCCTCTCGCCCACGTAATCGATGCGTGACGTTGCTTTCGGAAGGATCACAATCTCGATGCCGCATCGATATCGCGCATTTATTTCTCGATATGTCGAGTCTTGTGTTCGATTAAAAATTTATAGATTAGGAGAATACGAATTTGGAAGCTCGATCCACCATTGCGATCCGTGTCCCAAATAAATTAATTATAATTTGATGATTAAAATACTCAGTGCAAAATAATTAGGATCGCGCGTCGTCTGAGTCAAATTGTGCGCGAGGTTA
Organism: Zea luxurians; assembly: GCA_029449295.1. Lineage (NCBI taxonomy): Eukaryota > Viridiplantae > Streptophyta > Magnoliopsida > Poales > Poaceae > Zea > Zea luxurians. Next base: position 5,167,210 of record JAOPSE010000033.1, read on the forward strand.
TGATCCAATTTATCCTTCAGCACGTTGTTTTGACGACGAAATCGCGTATACATTAGCGGATCTGGTTTCGGCTAATTTCGGTCGAATCACACAGAACAGATTATTGAAGTCGAAATCAGTTTTATTCGGGCTGTCGTTTCTCGCCCGGATCCAAATCTTCGGATATAAGTTACTGGTAAAAATTCCTCTGAATTCCTGAGTATCCGCTAAATTAAATTCTATCCGAATTTTATACTGTCCTAATCCAATTTGTTTGTGTCCCTTTTAACCCTGATCTGATCTTAGAATTGTGGATATTTGTATCGCTTGTGTAAAAAAGAGAAATAAAAAAGGGAAAAATAACTTCAGCCGATCTGATCTCTCGCCGCCCCTCTGCTCTGATCATTCTTTCCCTGCATGTGCGGCGTTGATTTTTTTCCTGTTCGGCGCTCATCTCCCTAGATAATTGCTGAGCCACCGCATAGTCTTCGTCTCTAGGTTCCCTACGCACGGTGCTCCTTTCTCCCTACCGTGCCCAGCCGTTCCCTCAAGTTCGCCGTGCGCCGTCTTCCTTCTTCCAACAGCCGGAAGCTTCCTTCAGCTCTGGTAGCCATGCACCCCCTTGCTTCTCTCTCCCTCTGGTCGCAGGGACGCGCACACCCCATCCCCAATGGCGCTCGGCCGCCCAGCTCCCTCCTCCAGCCGCGTCGCCCTCTCTCTCTCTTCCCCAAGTGGCGGATCCCTGCTCGGTTCCTGCCCCCAGTCATCTTCTCCAACCGAGGCCCTTCTTCCCTGGTCTCCCATGGCCACCGTTCTTCTCTGGCGTGCGCTGGTGCCCAACACGGTCGCTCGTTCCTCTCCCTCTCCCTGGCACTTCTCTGCGTGCCGCGGTGCTCCAGCTTGTCGAGTTCCTTGCTCGCGCCTGTCGCCCTGCCTGCTCACGCGTGCTTGCTCCCCTACGACACGTCTCCATGTCCTAGGCCAACTCGGTCTCCTCCCTGCGCCAGATACTTTTCCCTGCGTGTCGCACTGCTCCCAGTTTCCTCGGCGTTCCTCCCTGTGTCTTGGTTGCCGGCGCCCACCCTGCCATGGAATTCGCTGCTCGGCCCTGCTCCCTTGGTCGTGCTCAGCTCCAGTTCTGTGCCTTCTCCCTGGCTACACGCGCATGCTTCACTGTTTTGTTGTCGTCGCGCAAGCTCCTCTTTTAGGCTCGCCAGTCGCCATTGTCCGATCCGCGCCAGCCCGCGTCCATGGTCGTGTTCATCGATTTCACCAACGCTCTGTCATTGATTCGATTGTCGTCACTACTGCGTGCCTCGTTGCGTGCTCACCGAGTGTCGTCTGTTGTACCCCAGCACTCGTGCTTGCCCCTAGCTCACGTTAGCGCTCATGCGCCTGCTCGTTGTCACTGCGGTGCACTCGCTCTTCATCCATCGGGCTTCACGCGTGGTCGCGTTTGCCGACGAGCTGTTGAACCCGTCCTCCCTTGCTCGTGACTTCGTGGTCGCTAGAGCCCTCACTGGATTCGTGTCCTCGCCAGCTCGCTCCAGACTCGATCTCGTCGTCGTTTCGTGCGTCATCAAGAAATGCCAAGAGTCGGGTGAAGACGAAGCTAGCAGCGTGATATTCACCAAGTGCTCGACAAAAGCTTGAACAAGTCGTCGATCGTCATCCTCGTCTATGCCAAAAATCCGAGAAAATTAGGCACAGAAGAAAATAAATCAGTACGCAGCCGGATGATTCTCGATGTGGATGGAGAAGAAGTGTGATTCGATGCAGCACTCACCATGTGTTCGGTGAAATGCTAGAGCTAAAAGGCGTCGTCGATTTCGTGGTTGCAAGTTTGATTTAGTATGGTAAGCCGATTCATATTTCTGTTAGCTTAATTATTGAATTAGTTCGATGAATGCGATGTGATTATTTTCATGATTTTGGAGTAGTCGCGTTGGGTAGGTTTGAGATGTTAATTATGTGGCGTATGGTAAATTAATGAATGAAGTTTAAATTTAGTATTTTTAAATGTCTAAACAATAATATTATTAGTATTACTTATGACGAATTATAATTGTTTGATAAAATTAATGGTAGGCTATATATGATAGCTTAGAGTGGTATGTAATTTAATAAGGTCGCGTGGTCTAAAAAATGATGTGCTTTTATTCTTGTTCTAGATTTAAATTTCTTAGACCACTGAGTTTAGAATTTAATTAATTAGCTGATAAGTTGTGTTTAGGCTAATCGTATTAAATGTGTATAGTTTGTTGTTTCATGATGTTTGTGCTAGATTCGGTTAATTTAGAGAAGCGTAATCATTGCGCTTAGTCGTATGTCGATAACTAGTGTTTCCGTATGAAATGGTAAAACGCCTCGCCGCTAGGTGTTTAATTCGCTGTCGTGTAGCCTTATATAGGTTTGTGATATTCCTATTTATATTTATTCATGTGCATTATGCATATCAATTAGGTACGATAATTAATCACGTGATGCGGAAGACGACCCAAGTCGACCCCAGGATAATGCAAAGAGTGGACATCAGCGCAAGACGATATGGTCAGTCAGGCCAACCCGAAGATGGATGGACTAAGCAAGTATCAGAACAAAGGATGGTCGTCAAGCAGACGTCGTCTAACAAACACTAATGTAGTGTTTATTCCAGGCAAGCCACGGTGCATTTGCCACCTCCTTGCTGTTTTAAAATCTTTTATCAACTTGTTTGATGCATTAGGTGATAGGAGTTGTGTGCTAAACAATTGATGCATTTCCTTCCTTGGAAAAATTTATTACCGCTCCTTGATACCCTTTTATGAAAATAATTTTATGATACTGAGGCTTGCTTTAGAAAAACAAAATGTTTTGTTTTAAAGCAAAAGGTGATGCTTCAGATTGGATGGGAATTTTTACAAAGAAAAGAATTATGATGGTGAATTCGTCACGGTCGTGATGGGTTCAACATCTGAAAAGATGTACCTCTGCCAAGTACCAAAATTTGGGTTTAAAATAACAAAAAACGAGACCGGGCGGTTGGCTTGCACGAGAAGGAAGTCTCGGTGTAGTGCCTCCGTCTGAGTCGATTAAGAACCGTGTCGATGTAGGCTTGCTGATTGAGGACCTTTTAACTGGTCACATGCCTCATCATGGGTAAGCTTTGCCTCAGGTAGACTAATACCAGAAAGGCCAACACGCAATGGGAGTGGAGAGATGGCGAGAGTAGCGTGTACCCTCCGTGGCAAGAGGCTGGACGCTGGTGTATCTATGCTCTCGGTTGGCGTGAACCCAGTTACGTCTTAAGAAACCCGGTGGCAAATTGACATATGCAAGGGTTAAGTGCTACATATGTCGTGTGATTGGAGATCCCTAGCTGAGTATTAATCGATTCGGATCGCCGTTACTTCTCAGACATGAAGACTTGGTCACTGCCCTACATGTTGCAATCCAGTGAACTGAAAGGATGATAAAAAGACGGCTAGTATAGGCCAAGTGCTTGAACTAGGATAGAAAAAACTCTAGATGCAGGTAACTTTACTTAACTTGACAAGTAAAAATGGATTTTTAAGGATCCACTCATAGTAAGCTTTTCTACAAACAGAGTCTTTGATTCTTGATAAGTCATACCTTGAATCCTTTTAAAACCAACATACCCTTCAAAGTCTTTTCTTTAGTCGAGTAAGTCTTGCTGAGTACTTGCGTACTTAGGGTTTTATTCCCGTTGTTGCTTCAGATTACAAATCACTTGATTTTGATTGGTGTTAAGCGTCGGTGGGCACGTCCTTCTTATAAGTCTAAGTAACTCTTCTTTTATACTTCTTACTAAGGATGGTCACTTAAGCTAGCATATATTTCAAACTATAAATAATTTATAGCATTTCAAAGTTTAATTCTTTGAATCACTTTTGTAATCACTCCGATAAATACAATGTAAACTTGATGTAACTTGTAAAATTTGGCAATAAGATTTCCGTTGCTAATTGTTGGTGTGTGATTTGTGTTTACTTAATCCTGCGGTCCTGGTTGTAAGTGGTTTATCCGAGGTCCTTGGGCACTCGAACAGATCCTGTTAAGTTTTCTGGTGCACATGCATAGTCGTCTGAGGTCTTTGAGACAAGGGAAGGTGCATGTGGGCCCAATAACTTGGGAGGTTCTACCATAGCTAGTATCGGAGCAAGATTAAGTATAATACGGTCAGATACGTATTTAAAAATAAAGTTTTGGTTTTAGAAAACCTATTTTCAACTAAACACATTGTTTGGTTTTGAAAAACAGATTTGAAAAAACTATAATGCTAGCGACATCCTCTGTTAAGCCCTAAAGTAAGGATTATTAGGTGGCTTAGTTCAAAACTATAACCCATAACCGGGTGGATATTGCATACATGTATATTGTTATTTTTGAGGCCATTCAGTTTTGAATGGATCGACGCTCAGGTAAGGTGAGATGTGAGAGCATGATCGAACAACCGTCGGTCTAGCGAAGAGTATAAAAAGCGCTTGATTACATACATGTTCTATATATGTATATATGAAGGCTACGATGTGGAGTATTTATTTTTTTGGGAATTCAGTACCCCATGGATGCGTATGGGTATATAGACATGGGAATACTGAGAAGTGTAATGTACTTGCAACGACACACCTACGCTCAGGTAAGAAGGTGAGTTACCATAATGAGTTGCCCTATGGTTAAAGTGTGGCAGCGGCTCGGCGCTTAATGAAGAGCTAGCCTCCATATAGCAATATATGGAGTATAAACTGTGATAAACTGTCATGTTTGGACTGCATCATGGGAAATGGGCTTTGATGGAATTTTTCTGCAGGTACACTAACCTCGAAATCGTATGTGTAGCTGACGACTAGCAAAATACTGTCATAAGTAAGCCACCAATATAGAACGCTATTGGCACATTAGGTTGGCAAGAATCAGTGAGGACGCTTAGGACAAGCATGCATCCTGATTGTTGCATCGTGTTTGTTACCTATACTTCCAAAATGCTTCTCTCATCTTTATTCCAGTAGCCGGTGCTTGTAAATAATATGGTGTCTTAAAGATACATGTTTAGATAGCTTCCAGTTTGTTTTAATTTGACCATTAGTGCAAGTGGTGTTTGCTCTTGTATTGATGTGCCGATAGAATGTTTGTGACCTGTTTGCCTAAACCTTAAACTAGGCCATGTTCTTATTTAGTGAACCATGACCCAAAAATTTAAATTTTCCTTTATCACTCCATGACCAAACTCATGCAAATGGATGTTTGGATAATTTCTTTATCCAACGCAAGATGTGCATGGGCTTAAAGCTAGGATCTCGAGTCCATGTTCTTGCTATTTAATCTATGACGTTTTAGTTGTCATATTTCCATCCTAGATCATGCCCTTGTCAACCTTTATCCAGTTTGCCTGTTCTTAAGGATCGCCATGTTGCTTTATCAACCTAGCCCAGGAAAGGCATGTCCGATTATTTTCTTGAGATTGATGCTTGAACTAGGATAGAAAGAACTCTAGATGCAGGTAACTTTACTTAACTTGACAAGTAAAAATGGATTTTTAAGGATCCACTCATAGTAAGCTTTTCTGCAAACAGAGTCTTTGATTCTTGATAATCCATACCTTGAATCCTTTTAAAACCAGCATACCCTTGAGAGTCTTTTCTTTAGTCAGGTAAGTCTTGCTGAGTACTTGCGTACTTAGGGTTTTATTCCCATTGTTGCTGCAGATTACAAGTCACTTGATTGTGATTGGTGTTAAGCGCCGGTGGGCACGACCTTCTTATAAGTCTAAGTAACTCTTCTTTTATACTTCTTACTAAGGATGGTCTCTTAAGCTAGCATATATTTCAAACTATAAATAATTTATAGCAGTTCAAAGTTCAATTCTTTGAATCACTTTTGTAATCACTCCGATAAATACAATGTAAACTTGATGTAACTTGTAAAATTTGGCAATAAGATTTCCACTGCAAATTGTGGGTGTGTGATTTGTGTTTACTTAATCATGCGGTCCTGGTTGTAAGTGGTTTATCCGAGGTCCTTGGGGTACTCGGACAGATCCTGTTAAGTTATCTGGTGCACATGCATAGCCGTCTGAGGTCTTTTAGACAAGGACAGGTGCATGTGGGCCCAGTAACTTGGGAGGTTCTGCCACATCATTGAAGGCAAGTTGTGCCCTTGACCACATTTATTACCAATGATGTTCTTTATAATCATTTATTCATGCATAGGTTTAATTTTGATGGGACCCAATAAGTCACCTTAGCCTGTTTATCCTTTTACCTTGTTCACACCTGAATCATTTGGGTAGTTTTGCTATTCCTCTATATGGTTTTGGGTTTAATATTACATTATCTTCATGTTCCAATTATGTTGTTATTTTATTTATGTTGATGTCAAGATCATTATTTTTAATTGGAACATGGAGCTTAACTTGAGAAACACGTGCCACCACAAGGGTGGAATGGGACACCCTTGGCTGACTAACTAGGAAAGCTAGTGGAGGACTACCTTACCCAATAGGGGAAAGGGCAGTAGGGGAGTATGCGTGTAGGGAGGTTTCCGGTTTGATTTTGCTGCGATGGCGGTCAGACGGGGGGTTCCTGCATTGCTCTTCCTAGAAACTGTAGCGGGTTTTCTGAAGCTAGTGGAACTTTGTAAAGGCCTCGTAGTGTTACCCTGCCTCGCTTCCTTGGTAGAGGTGTATGGGAGTCACGATCCCTTGGCAGACGGGTGACATGACTTGTGGGTACATGGTACAACCTCTGCAGAGTGTAAAACTGGTATACTAGCCGTGCTCGTGGTCATGAGCATCTCATGACTCTCTCATGATTAAATTATGGAACTAAATTCAATTTTTCATTTGAATTGCATGGGATTTATTATTAATTGTGTTCTATTCTTATTATGGTTTGGTATTCACTTACATCTAGTGACTGCTAATAAAATTTGACCAACTACTAAAAGCAATGCTCAGCTTTAACCCTTATTGTTGATCAGCGTTACACATCACATGTACTCCCACCTTTGGTGAGTTCATGCACATTATTCCGCACGACTTGTTGAGCTATGATCTTTTTTGAGCTCACGCTTGCGATATATAAACTCCCCCAAAGGAGAAGAACAGGTGGCCCAGGAGGAAACGCACAATGAGGAGTTCGATTTGAGCTAGGTGGCGTCTCCCAGTCGACTTTATGGCACCAAGGATGGACCTTAGTTCGCTTTATATTCATCTTTTATTTTCATGAGACTTTCGCTATGTAATAATTACTTTTATGATATTGTGACATTTATCTCTATATATTCTGTTATTATATGTGGTGTTCTTCTTTGGCGCACATATAAGATGCACCCAGCTTTATCCCTTAAATCCGGGTGTGACAGAAGTGGTATCAGAGGGAAATGTTGACTGTAGGACGAAACCTAGATAGAAATGGATAAAACCCATATCTCCTTACTTTACTCTGATTCTTTCTATACTTATCTTGATCATGTCTCACCTTTTGTTGTTCTACTCTGATTATTCTTAACTTTTCTATTCTAAGACAAGATGGATTTCACACCTTGGAATCCTACATTTATGACCTTTTTAAGAGATAGGAGACATAAGACAAAATTAAAACTATTTTCTCTATTTAAAAATGTTGGTTGATTGTTTTTATGATAAATGCCTGATTTTCTTCTTTGATTGATTGAAACATTATAGTTGGGCATCTTAGCATGTACCACCATAAGGTAAGGTATTAGCTTTAGTAGGTGACACACTAATCTACTTAGCTAATAAAACCCCCAAAGTAACATGTCTCATAATTACTTGCCTTGTCTACAATTCTTTCTTTCTTACCATGTGTTTCTAACTCAGATGGTCAATACCAGGAATGGAGGCAGAATTGATCTACCTGCCAACCCATTCAACCAGAGGGTACTTAGACAACAACAACAACAAGCAGAGATGGATCCTCCAAATCCTCCACCAACCGGAACTGATCCAGTAGTTGCAGCCCAGATGCAGATGATGCAACAAATGGCTGATACTATGGCAGATATGCATGTGTAGATGCAGCAGGAACGCCAAGAGATGTGCCAGGAAAGGCAAGATATGCGAGAGGAGATGCATTAAGAGTGGATGGTGCGACAGCAGCAAGCACCATTGCCTCCACCACCACCACTAGTTCCACCTCGGGACAAGCACCAGGAGTTCATGAGCCACATTCCATCGACGTTCGCCAGCTCTCCAGATCCTCTGCACGCTGATGATTGACTGAAATCTGTGGAGAAGATGTTGATTATTGCATAGTGCTCTGACCGAGAGAAGGTTCTCTATGCTTATGGTCGTCTTACTGGTCCTGCTGCTGATTGGTGGGATTCATACACTGCTACCCACGATGCTGCTGATACTATCACCTAGGCAGAATTTGCTACTCAGTTCAGGAACTATCACATACCTGCTGGACCGATGAAGATAAAGAAGAAAGAGTTTCTGTCGCTGAAGCAAGGGAGCATGTCAGTCAGCGAGTACCGCGACAGAATCATTTAGCTCTCAAGATATGCACAAGATGAAGTGGCTGAAGATGAGAGGAAGCAGGAACACTTCATTAAGGGACTTAATGGATAACTGCAGTATGCTCTAGTGGCTCATAACTTTCCGTCATTTTAGAGGCTTCTAGACAAGGCCCTAGCTATTGAACACAAGCTTGTTCAGCTGGGGGACATGAAGAGGAAGGCGATCAACCAGGGTCAGGGGAGCAGCAGTGTTCGTCCTCGCTACGTTCCACCCCAGGGTACACCAACTCACACTGGAGGTCAGCGACCAGCACAGTTCACACCACAGGGGACTCCACCGACTCGTCAGGCTGCCCCCACTGGCACCCCGACAAAATTCTCAGGACAGAGTGCAGGCACCACATGCTACAAGTGTGGTAAGACTGGGCATTATGCTAATGTTTGTCCACAGAGGATTGCTACTACACCCGTCCAAAACAAGCAGCAGACTCTAGGATCTGGCAAGGGATTCACTATTGCCAGGGTTAATCAAGTCAGTGCTGATGCTACTACTGAGAGAGCTGACTTCGCTATTGATATGTTTTATATTAATGCAATTCCTGCAACAATATTATTTGATTCTGGTGCTACACATTCATTTATGTCTGCTCGATATGCCAATACAAATGAGTTACCACTACAAAATATGAAAACACCAATGGTAGTAATTACACCTAAACGACCTGTTGAGGCAAACTATATGACACACAGATTAACTTTGACAATTATGGGAAGAGAATTATGGGCTACCCCTTTAGTATTAGAGGAAAGCAGTATAGATCTGATCCTTGGTATATCATGGTTAAGGAAGGCCAAAGCAGTTATACACTGTGCTAGGGAACAATAGAACTCACCAGCTCTAAAGTTGAAAGATTTGAAGTTGAAATTACCGTAACTGCCTTTACCAGACCTGCTGTATTTTTAGTAGATGGAAAATTTGTAGGCAACAACATCCGTGTGGTTAGGGATTTCCCTGATGTCTTTCTAGAGGAGTTACCCGGGATGCCACCAGATAGGGAAGTTGAGTTTGTCATTGATCTCTTACCTGGGACCGCTCCTATTTCTAAACGGCCATACAGGATCTCCGTAGAAGAACTAAAAGAACTTAAGAAGCAACTAACTGAGTTACAGGAGGCTGGGTACATTAGTCCGAGTTCCTCACCATGGGGAGCACCGGTTCTGTTTGTACAGAAGAAGGATGGATCAAAGAGGATGTGTGTGGATTATAGATCTCTTAATGATGTTAATGTGAAGAACAAGTATCCTTTACCCCGCATTTAAGTTTTATTTGATCAAATGAGAGGTGCTAGGGTATTCTCGAAGATTGATCTCTGATCGGGTTATCACCAAATGAAGATTAGGCCATCTAATATTTCCAAGATGACTTTCTCTACCCGATATGATCTATATGAATTCACAGTCATGTCATTTGGACTAACTAATGCACCAGCCTATTTTATGAACCTGATGAATAAGTATCTTGACAGATTTGTCGTGGTATTCATCGACGATGTTCTTATTTATTCCAAGAGTCATAGTGATCATGAGGAACATCTATAATTGGTGCTACAAAAGCTACAGGATAATCGACTCTATGCCAAGTACATCAAATGCGAGTTCTGGATTGATGAGGTGCCATTCCTTGGGCATATCATCTCTGATGGAGGAATCTCAGTGGATCCTGCTAAAGTCAAGTAGATAGTGGCATGGAGCATACCCAGTACAGTTACTGACGTTCGGAGTTTCTTGGGACTTGTAGGCTATTATCGCCGATTTATTGAAGGGTTGTCTAAGATTGCAAAGCCCATGACCTCACTGCTATAGAAAGGAAAAGAGTTTAACTAGGACTGGAAGTTCCAAGATAGTTTTAATCAACTAAAGTTGAGATTGATGTCACCCCTAGTGTTGATGTCGGATCTGCAAAAGGGATATGATATCTATTGTGATGCGTGCGGCCAAGGCTTGGGATGTGTTCTTATGCAAGATGGACAAGTGATTGCCTATGCGTCTCGTTAATTGCAGAAACATGAGTTGAACTATCCCACTCATGACTTAGAACTGTCAGTCGTAGTGCATGCGCTCAAGATTTGGAAGCATTATATTATGGGGACTAAGTACCAAGTCTACACTGATCACAAGAGCTTAAAGTATATCTTCACTCAGAAAGATCTCAACCTTAGGCAAATCCGTTGGTTGGAGCTCATCAAAGACTATGAATTGGAAATTCACTATCATCCGGGCAAGGCGAATCTGGTTGCGGATGCCTTGAGTCGGTAGGAGCATGTCCATGTAGCTATTGTCTCCCAGTTACCCGATGAATTAGCAGAGGACTTTGAGAGGTAAATATGAGGATAGTTGCTCATACTGAAGGAATTACCATAGAAGTGGAGCCTACCATACAGCAAGAAAAACGAAAGGGTCTGATCGGTGATGTCAAAATTAAAGAGATAAAGGATCTGATAACAGAAGGAAGAGGCCTAGACTTTACTGAAGATGAGCAGGGCACGATCTGGTTCAAGAACATGATTTGTGTCCATGAGATCGACAATCTTCGTGAAACCATATTGAAGGAGGCACATGACTCAGCTTATTCCATCCATCCGGACCGTACCAAGATGTACCAGGACTTGAAGCAGAAGTATTGGTGGTATGGATTAAACAAGGATGTTGCTTTGCATGTAGCACTATGTGATGTTTGCCAGAGGGTAAAATCTGAACATCAGAGACCAGCCGGTTTGCTGCACCCGCTTAAGATACCTGAGTGGAAGTGTGAAGAGATTAGCATGGACTTCATTGTAGGTCCAGCCCGCACATCTACTGGGTATGACTCTAAATGGGTGATTGTGGACAGGCTAACTAAAGTAGCCCACTTTATCCTAGTGAAGACCATGTACTAGGGAGCTAGGCTAGCAGAGTTGTACGTGGCACGAATAGTTTGTCGACACGGTGTGCCTAAGAAGATCGTATCAGACCGAGGATCTCAGTTTACTTCTCGGTTTTGGCAAAAGTTGCATGAGTGCTTGGATACAAGACTGAATTTCAGCTCGGCCTACCATCCTCAAACTAATGGGCAGACCAAGAGGACAAACCAAGTACTAGAGGATATGTTAAGAGCTTGTGCTCTTAAACATAGTGGTAGTTGGGATAACAGTTTTCCCTATGAGGAATTCTCTTATAATAATAGCTACCAGGCTAATTTGAAGATGTCACCATTTGAGGCTCTATATGGCAGAAAATGCAGGACTCCTTTATATTGGGATCAAACTGGTGAAAGACAGTTCTTTGGGCTAGAAATTATGTAAGAGGCAGGAGAACAAGTACAGTTGATAAGGGAGAATTTGAGAACCACACAATCAAGGCAGAAAAGTTATGTGAATACCCGGACAAGGCTGCTAGAGTTTAAGGAGGGTGATCACGTGTATCTTAAGGTGTCACCGATCTGGGGTATGAGGAGATTTAAAGTCAAAGGGAAGTTGTCCCCTCGCTTTATTGGACCCTTCTTGATCCTTAAGTGAGTGGGGGAGGTTGCCTACCAACTGGAATTACCCAACCATCTAGCGGATGTACACGATGTCTTCCATGTATCCCAGTTGAAGAAGTGTCTCAGGGTACCCGAAGAGCAGCTACCTATGGAGGATATTAGTGTCCGAGATGATCTGATTTATACTAATTCTCCTATCAAAATCCTTGATACTTTGACTCGCGTCACAAGGAGTAAAGTGATCAAAATGTGCAAAGTACATTGGAGTCATCATGGTGAAGATGAGGCTACTTGGGAAAGAGAAGAAGAGCTGCGAGTAGATTTTCCCCACCTCTTCCCTAGTCCTTCCTAATCTCGAGGACGAGATTCTTTTTAAGGGGGGTAGGATTTGTAATACCCAAATTGTAAAACATATGAAAACAGCTGATCTCGTAACATGATTTCCCATCTACTCATTATATCCTGAGAATAATTATAGTTAAAGTAAATAATTAGATAAAAGCTCATTAATAAGCTATGCATCATGTTGGAGTTCTTGTTTGCTTGTGCATTTAAATAATAATAACAATAATATTAGTAGAAATACAATAATGAGATGATAATATGAATTAGCCCTGTCGGAGAGGAAATCTCCGGCCGGGTGGCGGAATGCACCCGCCCTAAATCCTAAGATGAGGAGGAGCCTAAGCGTTTTGCCTGTCTGCTAGCTGGTCGAAGAACACCGGTGAACACGAGGATTTAGAGTGGTTCAGGCCGCCGGAGCGTAATACCCTACTCCACAGTGTGTTGTATTGAATCTGTGAGCTTGAGCGTATGAGTGAACTTGCGAGTCTGAGAGTCTGTGTGAATCTCTTGAGGGTCTGAGTGAGTGTGTCTTGTAACGTTGTGTGCCTTCCTGAAAGGGAAATGTGCCCTTGGGCCATTTCTAAGTATTTTGGTGGTTTAGTGTCCAACACAAGTGCCTAAGTGTAAAAAGGTGGACAAAGTACAAATCAAGGATAAAGGTATGTTTCTCAGACTTAGTACATTGTTTTATGGACTAATGTATTGTGTCTAAGTGCTGGAAACAGAAAAAATCGAGTTGGAGAAGAGATGGCTCGAGCAGCCAAAGTCTGCTCAGTCTGGGTGCAACGGACTGTCCGGTGGTGCACCGGATAGTGTCCGATGGTGCACCGGACAGTGTCCGGTGCGCCAGGCTGGCTCGAGGGAAAAGGCTGCTCTCGGGACTTCGACGGTGGTGTACGGCTAAAATTCACCGGACTGTCCGGTGTGCACCGGAGTGTCTGGTGGGCCGCTCACAGGCGAACTCGTCGTTCTCGGGAAACCATCAACAGCGTACGGCTAAAATTCACCGGACTGTCCGGTGTGCACCGGACTGTCCGGTGAGCCAACGGTCGGCCGCGCAATCTGTGTGGGACACGTGGCCGAGCCAATGGCTAGAAGAAGGCACCGGACTGTCCGGTGTGCACCGGACATGTCAAGTGCGCCAAAGGCTCCCAGGCTGCCAACGGTCGACTGCACTGTTTATGGAAAGAAATCGGGCACCGGACATGTCCGGTGTGCACCGGACTGTCCGGTGCGCCAGTCGACAGAAGGCAAGATCAGCCTTCCAAGATTGCTCTCAACGGCTCCTAGCTGCCTTGGGGCTATAAAAGGGACCCCTAGGCGCATGGAGGAGCACACCAAGCATCTCCTAAGCATTCCTAAGCACCAAGACATCAATTCCGCGCCTTTGATTCTTTGCAATAGCGATTAGAGCTCTAGTTGAGTGGTGAACTCATTGAGTTGTGTTGTGAGCTCACGTTGCGACTTGTGTGCGTGGTGTTGCTGTGATTTCTTGTCTTGATTTTGAAGTGTTACAGGATCACCTATTCACCCCCCCTCTAGGTGCTCTCAATTGGTATCAAAGTCGTTCTCTTCACAAAGGGACTAACCGCCCGAAGAGATGGATCCTAAGGGGAAGGGTATCGTGATCAACGACAAAGAGAAGGAATCCTTTGTCAACAAGCCGAAGGACGACAAGCCTACCGACTCCGGCTCGGGCCATAGACGGAAGGAAGGAAAGAAGAAGAAGACGAGGCGCATCAAGGAGATCGTCTATTACGACAACAGCGATGAGTCTACTTCTTCCCAAAAGGACGACGACCACAACGACTACGAGAGAAGGAAACCGGTTAATTCGAACTTTTCTTTTGACTACTCTCGTATTCCGCAAAGTTCAAATTCACATTTGCTCTCCATTCCACTCGGCAAGCCTCCACACTTTGATGGGGAGGACTACGGATTTTGGAGCCACAAAATGCGTAGTCACCTATTCTCTCTCCATCCTAGTATATGGGAGATTGTAGAAAGTGGAATGCACTTTGATAGTTCGGATAGTCCCATGTTCATTAATGAGCAAATACATAAGAATGCACAAGCTACTACTGTTCTTCTAGCTTCCTTGTGCAGGGATGAATACCACAAAGTGAGCGGCTTGGATAACGCCAAGCAAATATGGGACACCCTCAAGATTTCTCACGAGGGGAACGACGTCACCTTGCTCACCAAAATGGAGTTGGTGGAGGGCGAGCTTGGACGGTTCGCGATGATAAGGGGCGAGGAGCCAACTCAAACATACAACCGGCTCAAGACCCTTATCAACAAAATAAGGAGCTACGGAAGCACGCGATGGACGGACCACAACGTCGTCCGACTGATGCTAAGGTCCTTTACCGTTCTTGATCCTCATTTGGTGAATAATATTCGTGAGAATCCCAGGTAAACAAAAATGTCGCCCGAAGAAGTCCTCGGAAAATTCGTTAGCAGGCGAATGATGATCAAGGAGGCGAGGTACGTGGACGACGCTTTGAATGGTCCGATCAACGAGCCGCAACCCCTTGCTCTAAAGGCAACAAGAAGCAAGGAGGCGCTACCTAGTGAAAGGATCACGATGCCCAAGAGGGGGGGGGGTGAATTGGGCTTTTCTAAAAATCAACACTGATTAAAACCTAAGCAAGAGATAAGCGAGAGCCCAACTTCACCCTAACAACTAGCACTAAGAATATAATACTAGAAATGCAACAAAGCTAAGATAATACTTCAAATACTTGCTAAACAAATACACAATGTAAAGTGCTTGAATTAAGTGCGGAATGTAAAGCAAAGTTTAGAAGACTCCTCCAATTTTTCCCGAGGTATCGAAGAGTCGGCACTCTCCACTAGTCCTCGTTGGAGCACCCGCGCAAGGGTATCGCTCCCCCTTGGTCCTCGCAAGAACCAAGTGCTCACTACGAGATGATCCTTTGCCACTCCGGCGCGGTGGATCCCTCGAGACCGCTTACAAACTTGAGTCGGGTCACCAACAAGATCTTCACGGTGATCACCGAGCTCCCAACGCCACCAAGCCGTCTAGGTGATGCCGATCACCAAGAGTAACAAGCCGTAGACTTTCGCTTGACCAAGAGAAGCCTAATGCAAGTGGTGAGTGCTCTAGGTGGCTCTCACTAGCGCTAATGAGGAACAAACGCGGATTATGATTCTCTAATCTCCTCACTAGGCTTTTGGTGCTTGCAAAGCTCTAGCAATGTGCTGGAACAAATGTGGAGTGCAAGACATTGAATATGGTGGGTGGAGGGGGTATAAATAGCCCTCACCCACCAACTAGCCGTTACAGGCATTTCACTGCGCGATGGCGCACCGGACAGTCCGGTGCGCCACCGGTGCGCCAACGGTGCGCCACCGGTGCGCCAACGGTCGTTTCCAACGGCTAGTTCTGACAGGTAGCCGTTGGACTCATGGCGCACCGGACAGTGAACAGTCCACTGTCCGGTGCACACCGGACAGTCCGGTGCGGTGTCCGGTGTGCCACTAAAATTCAACTCTGAAAGATGCGCTCTCGGGTTTCTGCGGAGGGGAAAGCCTCTGCCGTGGACCAGCCTGGCCCCACCTGGCAGAGGGTGCACCGGACAGTCCGGTGCCCCAAAGCCAGAAACACTAACTCTGTTTTTCAGCTGATTTTCAAATCGGTTTTCGCTCTAACTTGTGTGTGAGTTCTAGAGTGACACCTAGCACTGTATATGACTGTGATTGTGCACCAACACTACACTAGAACTCTCTTGGTCAAACTACTCATCCTCAACCCCTCTTTATAGTACGGCTAAAAGAGAATAAAAGACCTAACTAAAATGCGAGTGTCCACATCTCCTTGACACTCGGACTCCGTAGATCTTCACCTTTTGTTTCGTCGTTTTAGCCGTCGCTTCGAGTTCTTATCTCCGGGATTGTTTTCACCGTTGTAGTACTTCTACCTGTCATGCGACCTAACTTACCATTTGTCTCTGCAAAACACACGTTAGTCACATATAATATTACGTTGTCATTAATCACTAAAACCAACCAGGGGCCTAGATGCTTTCAATCTCCCCCTTTTTGGTGATTGATGACAACCCTACAAGTTTTGTGAGAGTAGTTTGTTTTGAAGTTTCTGTCAATAGAAAGAATGGTTAGTTATACTCAGTAATCTTTGACAGAAAGAACGTGTACCATAATAATAAGAGTGAGCGCATACACATCATCAGATTCTTGTTCATAAAAAAGTGAAGTTAAATCAATGAAACAAGAACTAGAGGACTGGTGATAAAATATAAGGTGAAAACATAATACACACAGTCAATCATAAGCAACGAGAGTATATGACGAGTTTGTGAGCCAAAAAACATCAAGCTAGTACAGAGAGTAGCAAGCACGTATATTACATCAACATGACTCTCTACTAACTCTCTAACTCCCCCTAGCTCTCACAACTCATATCTCTCCCCCTTTGGTGTCAAACACCAAAAGGGTCCTGAACCTAAACATCTGAAGCAGGAGGAGGCGGCGGGGGCGCATCTGGTCGTTGTCGAGGCAGCAGAGCGAACGCCGGCGGAGGGTCAGAGTCAGTCTCGGATCCAGGATCTGCGGTAGAAGCTGGAGCTGGTACTGACTCGGACAGAGGCCGCGCTGCAGGAGCTACCGGAACAGAAGCGGTCACAGATACTGCCACAACAGTAGTGGTAACAGCAGATGCTGGTGGCACTGGCGGCTGCGGGCGGACAAAGCTGAGAACCGGAGAGGTGAACGCCAAAGTGACCGGCCGGAGCGGAGAGGTACCAACAGGGGGTCCTGACAAAATCGATGGCACCACAGGAGCGTGAAGCGGAGGAGGTGGAGCAGATAGAACTGGAGGAACTGAGACACCAGACTGCTGTAGCATGAGAGCCATGAATGCCCTACTCTCAGCCCGATCCTGAAGTAGCTGCTGCTGAAGCGCATCCTGCCTGTCCTGCATGTTCTGAAACATCGAGAGCATCCTCTCAGATAACCGGGCCTGCTCGGCTGCCAGGAGAGCCTGCTGCTGAGTGAGAGTCTGGAGAATCGAAGCAAGAGCAGGGTCCATAGCCTGAGGAGTAGCAGGGGCAGCACGAGAACTCCCAGCCTCATGATCATGTGAGCGTGGAGGCATAGGAGGCGGAGGTGGAGGAGGAACTCCAAAATCATCATCATCATCATCATCATCATCATCATCATCTGCTATACCCTGAGTGTCAAACTGTCGAAGAGCTGCATCCTCGGCCTGAGAGTCAAAAACATGAGCAGAAGCTGGCACAGGAATCTCAGGCGCAGGACGGTAGGATCCAAAAACGAGGCGTGAGGCCTCAAGGGTGCTCTGAAATCGAGGGGGTGAATCAGCTGCACAAAGATGTGGCACAAGTAGTGAGCATAGGGCAACTGCCGACGAGCACGAATCCCATCCAAAACGGTGTCCTCGATCTCACAAAACAGGAAGTCCACAACGTCAAACTCAGAGTGGGAGACCAGGGCACCAAGGAGCCAAAGCTGAATATGAGTGGTAGCCTCCCTGTATCCCATCCTCGGCAGAAGAGTCCGTCTGATGAGCTCATATAAGTACTTTGCTGCTGTTGTAAAATCTGCCGGTGAACGTCGCGACCCATCTGTGAAGGGCGGGCGGAACAGAGCCACGACATGAGCTGTACCCGGAGCCACACCGCCGTGAGGGCGACGAGGAGGATCAGAAGTGCCGTAGCAGAGGCTGTGAAGACGAGTCGTCGACTCGGGAAATCCAAAAAGCTGGCGGATCTGACTGGCAGTAATGGTGACATCCTCGCGCTCAAAGCGAAACCTCATCCAGTGATGATCCGGGTCAATCCAAACAGAGGCATAGAAGACTTGTACCCACTCCTCAACATACCTGCCGCTGGTAGTCAAAAGGGTCTGAAGGCTAGGCAGATAGGTGAGGTGCGCCTCAGAGTCAGCACCGGCTGCAAGCAGAAAGGCTGGAAGATCCAAAAGCCGGTGCACTCGCAGAGCTATGTGAGCAGACATCTGAGCTCTGAAAAACGACTCATGAGTACGTGTGCTGAAAAGGTCACCTGCTGCAGGGTCTCTCTGAGCTGGTAGCCAAGACTCCACGGGTACGTATCTGAACCTACGTACCCGTGCCGCTGTAGCACGCTGAAGGTCAAACAGTCGAGGATCCGTAGCCAGGGGTCGAACCTCAGTCTCATCGCGCTCCCGGAATCGAGGTGGAGGGACAGGAGGAGCTGAAGCGGGAGCGGGAGGAGGAGGAGCAGTGGAAGCTGGCGTAGTGGATGTAGTGGGTATGGCTGTGGAGGTGGATGGAGCAATAGGAGTGACGGGAGCAGGCAGAGTGGGTGGCGGAGTGGAAGAAGAGGTGTGAGTGGAGTAGCGATGCCGGGAGGCGAGACGACGAACGCGGTATGCAATCTGATCGGATGGAGTCTGTGGCTGATCTCCAAGCTCGGCCTACGCAGCGGCTGCTGCAGCTGCTGCCGCTGCACGGGCTGCTCTGTCCGTACGCCGCTTCTTGCGGCCTTCCTGCTGCTCCAAGTAAACAGTCTTGCCCTTGACCTGCCTGAAGGGGCGACAAGGATCCTCATCATCGCCTCCCCCTGGCGCCGACACATTCTTCGTGCGCGGCATCCTGAACTGATGTCTGCAAATGAGAGAGAGTGACTAAGCACAGAGCAAAAATGACCGAGAGATTTTAGCAAAGGATGAGATGACTACCTGGAAAGCTCACACGAGAGGTGACGATCCAGGCAGGACGGGAGACGGCACACGGGCAACCAAGGTCACTGAAATGACAGAAGAGGTGAGCACGTATTAGTCACAGAGTCATAAGTATATGAAATGTGAATAAATACATACACAAGAGAAATATGGCATAGGAAACACAAGATGAGACGATCGAGAAGTCAAACGACGTGAAAACGACGTTTGAAGGATAAATAGTGCCATAGGAGGTTTGGAATTCAAATTGAGGCACGAATCGATATGGAATTGAGACGATACTTCACGAATAGGTTTATATAGGTGAATTTGAGTGAAGTGTGTGCTTGGTTTGAATTTAGGCGAAGAAAAAGGGATTAGGGCACTCGGCTCGGAAACGATCGCTCGAAACGGGGAATTGAGTGAAATTGAAGCCTGGAAACTCGGATTGGCGTGAAATTTGGCAAGGATGTTGCTGGGAGTGTTGTGAAGGTGCCTAAAAAATTTGGGTTCAATTGGAGCATTTTTGGCTGGTTTGGGCATTTCACCGAGCACGTGGCGTGCGGGAAATTAGGTTTACGCTGAAACGGCTATTTGAGGTGGGAAAACCCTCCCGAAGGAGCTAGAGACCTGCAGGAGTGTTCAAGGAATTCAGGGGAACACATTTCACAACTGGATTTCACAGGAATTCACAAGTTGGATTTGAAGCACAAGAGGGTGGAGAAGGGTGCTCACTGTTGCACAGTCAGAGAGCAGGAAAAGAAACAGAGGGAGAGATGGATGAGCTGCTCACCGAGAGGGAGAGGATGAGCCCAGGTCTCCACGGTCGCCGGAGCATGGTGGTCGCCGGAGGGTCGCCGGTGGGGGAGAGGGAGACGCCAGAGACAGAGACAGAGAGCGGGGGGAGAACTGAGAGCCTCTGGCTCGATCGGGCTGGAGGCCTTTTTTTAAAACGCGATATGGGCGCACCGGACAGCGCACAGTAGCTGTCCGGTGAACCACCGGACAGCGCACAGGAAAACGGATTTTTAGCGCGCGGCTGCCGGTGCACCGGACATTGCACAGTGCAGTGTCCGGTGCACACCGGAATGTCCGGTGAGCCCAGACAGAGGAGAGTTTGGAAAATTTTGAATTTTTCTATCTAACTCCCAACCAAACCAAATCCCAACTTATAATCACACAAAATAACACTTGTTGGGACAGGTATTGACACCCTCATATACTTTTCAAAATATTTTGCCATAGGCTAGATAATTTTTAGAGAAAATAGGCAAATGGTGAAATTTGCATTTTGGCTTGCAATAGGGGTTTTCATGAGTGATTTGAGTTTTGAATACTCCCCCTAAGTGCAGTACCTCATGCATATTTCAAGAACCAATAATTGCATAAAAAGTAAGAATTTAAGTGCTAAAAGCTAAAAAACTAAGACTTGTCAAGTTTGACCCGAGTTAAGCTTTTTCACTCGCTTTGTTGGCGGTTATCTTAACTAGGTTAGACAAGCCCTAGATGCAATACAAGGAATTTAAACATGCAATGCAGGCTTGACAACTCCATTTGACATTTTACATTAAATTTCTGAGATCAAGAATATTTAGTTCATTCCTCAACATGCAAAAGTGGGTCTTATCAAGTGGCTTAGTGAAAATATCCGCTAATTGATCTTCCGACCTCACTCCTTCTAAAATGATATCTCCTTTAGCAACATGATCTCTAAGGAAGTGATGACGGATATCAATGTGCTTGGTGCGAGAGTGTTGTACAGGATTATTAGCAATTTTAACAGCACTCTCATTATCACACAACAAAGGTACCTTTTCTAGAACTATGCCATAGTCTAGAAAAGTTTGTTTCATATATAAAATTTGTGTGCAACAAGCACCTGCGGCAATGTATTCCGCTTCGGCAGTTGACAAGGCAACACTATTTTGCTTTTTGGATGTCCATGAAACTAGTGATCTACCAAGCAGATGGCATCCCCCAGAAGTACTTTTCCTATCAATTTTGCAACCGGCATAATCCAAATCGGAATAGCTAGTTAAATCAAAAGTAGCTCCTTTGGGATACCACAGACCAACGCTTGTGGTGTGCCTGAGATACCTAAGAATTCTCTTAACAGCACTAAGATGAGCTTTCTTAGGATTAGATTGAAATCTAGCACACATGCAGACACTGAACATAATATCGGGCCTAGATGCGGTAAGGTATAATAAACTACCAATCATAGAACGGTAGAGAGTTTGATTAACCGGGTTACCTCCCTCATCTAAGTCGAGATGTCCATTTGTAGGCATGGGGGTCTTGATTGGTTTGCACTTCTCCATGTTGAATCTTTTCAACAAGTCTTTGGTATACTTCTCTTGTGAGAGAAAGTTACCATCTTTCATTTGCTTGACTTGAAAGCCGAGGAAGAATGTTAGCTCACCAATCATTGACATCTCGAACTCCTTCGACATCAACTCACCAAATTCCTTGCAATGATAGTTATTTGTCGAGCCAAAGATTATATCATCAACATATACCTGACAAATGAAAATATCACCGTTATGTTTCTTTGTGAAGAGAGTTGTGTCGACGGTCCCGATCTTGAAGCCCTTTTCGATGAGGAAGTCGCGAAGACGCTCATACCAAGCCCTTGCAGCTTGCTTTAGCCCATAAAGCGCCTTGGACAACCTGTAAGCATGGTTAGGATATCTAGGGTCTTCAAATCCAGGCGGTTGCTCAACATACACAAGTTCATTTATGAAGCCATTTAAAAATGCACTTTTTACATCCATTTGATAATGTTTTATATCATAGCATGATGCATATGCAAGTAGGATACGGATGGCTTCCAGTCGAGCAACCGGTGCAAAGGTCTCTCCAAAATCTAAGCCTTCAACTTGAGAGAATCCCTTTGCGACAAGTCTTGCCTTGTTTCTTACAATCACACCTTGATCATCTTGTTTGTTTCTGAACACCCACTTTGTTCCAATGATTCTTGCATCTTGTGGGGGCTTCTCCAGGGTCCAAACTTCGTTATGGGTGAAGTTGTTGAGTTCTTCATGCATGGCATTCACCCAGTCCGGATCCTGTAGCGCCTCATCTATACAAGTAGGCTCAACACAAGAAACAAAAGAGTGATGTTCAATAAAAGAGGCATGTCTATGGGATCGAGTAATAACCCCTTGTGAAGGACTCCCGATGATTTGGTTTTGAGGATGATCTTGAAGTAGTGATGAATTTCTCCTGTTGACCACTTGGGAAGAAGATCCTGGAGCATCAACATTTTCGGCTTGTACCCTTGCTTGTTCATGAGAGACAAATGTATCTTCATTTGCATGCCTCTCATCTTTATCATCATCTTGTGGTACATTTGATGAAGAAGGTCTGTCAATGATTTGCACCTCTTCTTCATCTTCTTTTGGTTTGATAGCTCCAATAGGCATGTTCTTCATTGCTTCCCTAAGTGGCTCATCACCTACATCATCAAGATTTTCAAGTGCTCCTTGGGAGCCATTAGTCTCATCAAATTCCACATCATATATTTCTTCTACCATACCAGTGGCATGGTTGAATACTCGATATGCTTTGGACTTTAATGAATAACCCAAAAGAAAACCAATATCACAACGTCTTTGAAACTTCCCTAGGTGATGGCGTTTCTTGTAGATGTAGCATTTGCACCCAAACACCCGGAAGAAGGAGACGTCTGGCTTTTTCCCATTTAGCAGTTCATAAGGAGTCTTCTCAAGTAGCCGGTGAGGAAATAGCCTGTTTGATGCATAACAAGCAGTGTTGACAGCTTCGGCCCAAAACCTCTCCGGTGTGTTATACTCATCAATCATTGTTCTTGCAAGAGTGATCAAGGTCCTGTTTTTCCTTTCAACAACTCCATTTTGTTGAGGTGTGTATGTGGCAGATACTTCATGCTTGATCCCAATTTCATCATAGTACTCATGAATGTTGGTGTTGTCAAATTCTTTGCCATTGTCACTTCTAATCTTCTTAATCTTGCAATCAAATTCATTTTGTGCTTTCTTGGCAAACTTCTTGAATATAGATGCAACTTCAGATTTGTCATGGAGAAAGAACACCCAAGTGTATCTTGAGAAGTCATCAACAATCACTAGACAGTAGAGGTTGCCACCGGCACTGACATAATTTGTAGGTCCAAATAAATCCATATGAAGTAGTTCCAGTGGCCTTGATGTTGACATGAAAGCTTTAGTGGGATGTGTATTAGCAACTTGCTTTCCAGCTTGACATGCACTGCATGGCTTGTCTTTTTCAAACACCACATCCTTTAATCCTCTAACCATATCTTTCTTTAATACCTTCTTGAGTGTGCTCATCCCAACATGTGCAAGCCTCCTATGCCAAAGCCATCCAAGAGAAGCTTTGGTGAAGAGGCAAGTTCTTAAGTCTGCATCTCCTGAAGTGAAATCCACTAAGTAGAGGTTGTTGTATCTAAATCCCTTGAATACCATTGATTCATCATCCATCTTTGTTACAATAACCTCTGTTGGAGTAAATAAGCATTGAAGTCCAAGATCACAGAGTTGACTCACTGATAATAAATTGAAGCTCAAAGGTGCAACTAAGAGAACATTTGATATTGATAAATCATTTGAGATTGCCACCCTGCCAAGTCCTTGCACTTTTCCTTTTGAATTGTCTCCAAATGTGATTTTATCTTGACCATCAACATTTTCATCTAGTGAGGTGAACATCCGTGGGTTGCCTGTCATATGTTGTGTGCATCCACTGTCAATAACCCAATGGCTCCCACCGGTCTTGTAGTTCACCTACATTCACAGACAATTCAAGCTTGAGTTTTGAGGGCCCTATATTGCATAGGACCAGTGACTCTCTCAATTAAGGACTTTGCCACCCAGATTTGTCTAGGTCTACTCTTGTTTGGTGGACCTAGGAATGTAACCTTAACCTTTCCATTTGCAACCTTTCTTAGAACATAGTGAGCATTGAAAGCAAATGGTCTTGAGTGCTTAGGCAAGGGAGTTGGTGGTTTGGTTTTGCAGTTGTGGGCAAAGTGACCTTCATTTCCACACTCAAAGCATTTGATAGGCTTGTGAGTCTGCTTTGGCTT
This sequence comes from Zea luxurians, assembly GCA_029449295.1. NCBI lineage: Eukaryota > Viridiplantae > Streptophyta > Magnoliopsida > Poales > Poaceae > Zea > Zea luxurians. The sequence goes on from JAOPSE010000033.1 coordinate 5,191,326, forward strand.
GTATTGAGTGGTAGCTTTCTTTTGCACAAAAGCATTGTATCCAATATCACTCTTGTTATTTTTCATAACAGTGTTCATAAGCAGCTCATTTTGGAGGTATTGACCCTTGTTGAACTTTTGCACACTTGTTGCAAGATGTTCATTTTCACTTTTTAGTTTCTTGACCTCATTTTTAAGCCTTTGATTATCCACTGCCAACTCATTGTTGAAATCATTGTTCTCAATAGCAACCTTTCCTCTAGTAGTTGCATCAGTCAAGTAATTCTTCAATTTTTGGTTGTCTAAAGTCAGGACTTCAACTTTTTCAGTCAATTCAGCATGTAGACTAGTTTGCTCTTCTTGAATCAAATCATCACATGAGGTTGCTACATCAAACTTAACAACAGGGTTAATAGCCTCATGTGTTTTGCAAGATAAAAGTTCATTTTCAACAAGAAGATTGTCATGATCAAATTTAATTTGAGTATAATCTTCCTTGATCTTTACTAGTCTATTTTGCATCTCCCTATTAGCTTCATTTAATTTGTCATATTTTTCCTTAGCATCTTTTAGGGAGTTTGTGAGCTCATTTATAGTTGATGACATAGTTTTATTCTCTTCTTTTATTTCATCACTAGCCTTTATAACTATGTCATATTTGGCATTTAAAGATTCATTTTCATTTTTCAACCTATCACATTTAGCTTTTGACTTTCTAATGATTTGAGTATATTCTTTAAGTAAGTCAGCTAACTCATCATATGAAGGTGAAGCAAATTCCTCATCACTATCACTATCACTATCATCAGCAATATCATTTTGTACCTTCCGTTCACCCCTAGCCATGAGGCATAGGTGAGAAGTAGATGATGGCGATGGTGGTGGTGAAGAGAAGTCCCCGGCGATGGCGGCAATTTTTTCATCATTCTCTTCTTCACTTGAAGAAGACCCACTTGATGATTCGATGTCGGTGAGCCAGTCGCCAACAATATATGCCTTTCCATTCTTCTTCTTGTGGAACCTCTTTTGCTTCCCATCCTTTCTCTTGAAGAATTTCTTTTCCTTCTTTTCATTATCGCTGTCATCTTCTTTCTTGCCCTTGAACTTGTTCTTCTTGGGCTTGTTGCATTGATGAGCAAGATGACCAAGCTCACCACAGTTGTAGCAGTCCATCTCAGAAATGGGCTTTCTTTTGTTGGAAAAGAACTTCTTCTTCCTTGAATCAAATTTGATGCCTTCTCTATTTAGCTTCTTCAACATCTTGGTGGTCTTCCTTACCATCAAGGCAATGTTTGCATCAAGGTCATCATCACTTGAGGATTCTTCCTCAACTTGTATTTTTGCTTTTCCTTTTCTTTCATGATTTGCTTTGAGAGCCAAATCCTTTCTTTTGGAAGATGATTCTTCTTTGTCGTTGATGTGCATGTACATTTCATGGGCATTGATCTTTCCCAAAATTTGTGTAGGTGTGGTAACTGAAAGATCCATTTGATGTAGCACAGTGACAATGTGTCCATATTTGTCTATTGGGAGGACACCGAGAATCTTCCTCACAACATCCGGTTGTGAGATTTGAGTAAGCCCCAATCCATTAACTTCCTCTACAAGAATATTAAGTCGTGAGTACATAGCATTTGCATTTTCATTAGTAAGCATTTCAAAAGAATTTAACTTTCGCATGGCTATGTGATATCTTTCCTCACGTTCACTTCTAGTTCCTTCGTGTAGAGCACAAATGTCTATCCACAAATCATGAGCATTTTTATGATTTCTTACTCTATTGAACACATCTTTGCAAAGGCCTCTAAAAAGGGTGTTTTTGGCCTTAGCATTCCATTTCTCATAATTGAACTCATCACCTACAAGATTTGTGGGATCTCTAGGTTCAGGGAACCCTTGTGTGGCGGCTTTATAGACACCAATGTCTATAGCCTCTAAGTATGCTTCCATACGAATTTTCCAATAAGGAAAATCGTCACCATAAAAAACGGGAGGATGTCCATCCCCACCGGACATCGTAACTCTAGCGGTTAAGCTAATCTATGAGCAACAAGGCTTTGATACCAATTGAAAGGATCACGATGCCCAAGAGGGGGGTGAATTGGGCTTTTCTAAAAATCAACACTAATTAAAACCTAAGCAAGAGCTAAGCGAGAGCCCAACTTCACCCCAACAACTAGCACTAAGAATATAATACTAGAAATGCAACAATGCTAAGATAATACTTCAAATACTTGCTAAACAAATACACAATGTAAAGTGCTTGAATTAAGTGCGGAATGTAAAGCAAAGTTTAGAAGACTCCTCCAATTTTTCCCGAGGTATCGAAGAGTCGGCACTCTCCACTAGTCCTCGTTGGAGCACCCGCGCAAGGGTATCGCTCCCCCTTGGTCCTCGCAAGAACCAAGTGCTCACTACGAGATGATCCTTTGCCACTCCGGCGCGGTGGATCCCTCGAGACCGCTTACAAACTTGAGTCGGGTCATCAACAAGATCTTCACGGTGATCACCGAGCTCCCAACGCCACCAAGCCGTCTAGGTGATGCCGATCACCAAGAGTAACAAGCCGTAGACTTTCGCTTGACCAAGAGAAGCCTAATGCAAGTGGTGTGTGCTCTAGGTGGCTCTCACTAGCGCTAATGAGGAACAAACGCGGATTATGATTCTCTAATCTCCTCACTAGGCTTTTGGTGCTTGCAAAGCTCTAGCAATGTGCTGGAATAAATGTGGAGTGCAAGACATTGAATATGGTGGGTGGAGGGGGTATAAATAGCCCTCACCCACCAACTAGCCGTGACAGGCATTTCACTGCGCGATGGCGCACCGGACAGTCCGGTGCGCCACCGGTGCGCCAACGGTCGTTTCCAACGGCTAGTTCTGATAGGTAGCCGTTGGACTCATGGCGCACCGGACAGTGAACAGTCCACTGTCCGGTGCACACCGGACAGTCCGGTGCGGTGTCCGGTGTGCCACTAAAATTCAACTCTGAAAGCTGCGCTCTCGGGTTTCTGCGGAGGGGAAAGCCTCTGCCGTGGACCAGCCTGGCCCCACCTGGCAGAGGGTGCACCGGACAGTCCGGTGCACACCGGACAGTCCGGTGCCCCAAAGCCAGAAACACTAACTCTGTTTTTCAGCTGATTTTCAAATCGGTTTTCACTCTAACTTGTGTGTGAGTTCTAGAGTGACACCTAGCACTATATATGGGTGTGATTGTGCACCAACACTACACTAGAACTCTCTTGGTCAAACTACTCATCCTCAACCCCTCTTTATAGTACGACTAAAAGAGAATAAAAGACCTAACTAAAATGCGAGTGTCCACATCTCCTTGACACTCGGACTCCGTAGATCTTCACCTTTTGTTTCGTCGTTTTAGCCGTCGCTTCGAGTTCTTATCTCCGGGATTGTTTTCACCGTTGTAGTACTTCTACCTGTCATGCGACCTAACTTACCATTTGTCTCTGCAAAACACACGTTAGTCACATATAATATTACGTTGTCATTAATCACTAAAACCAACCAGGGGTCTAGATGCTTTCACCTAGCAAGGTGGCACAAATTGAGGCGGCCGAACTTAATGATGAAGAGATGGCCCTCATCATCAAAAGATTCAAGACGGCGCTTAAGGGTTGCAAGGGACAACCAAGCAAGACCAAAGCCAAGGGGAAGCGCTCATGCTTCAAATGTGTTAAGCTTGGTCATTTTATTGCTAACTGTCCCGACAACGATAGTGATTAGGATCAAGGGAACAAGAGGGAGAAAAAGAAGAACTATAAGAAGGCAAAGGGCGAGGCTCATCTTGGCAAGGAGTGGGATTCGCACTGCTCCTCGTCCGACTCCGACAATGAAGGACTCGCCGCCACCGCCTTCAACAAGTCCTCCCTCTTCCCCAACAAGCGTCACACATGCCTTATGGCAAGGGAGAAGAAGGTATGTACTCGAGACACTACTTATGCTTCTTCAAATGAGGACGAATCTAGTGATGAGGATGAAATAGATTATTCATGTCTATTTAAGGGCCTAGATAGAACCAAGGTAGACAAAATTAATGAATTGATTGATGCCTTGAATGATAAGAATAGGCTTCTAGAAAAACAAGAAGATTTGTTGTATGAAGAACATGACAAATTTATAGAAGCACAAAAACCTCATGCTCTAGAAGTTAAAAGAAATGAAATGCTTTCTTGTGAATTATCTTCTTGTCATGAGACAATTTCTAGCTTAAGGAGCATTAATGATGATTTGAATGCTAAGTTAGAAATAGCTAGGAAATCAACAACTTGTGTAGAAAATGTTGTTATTTGCAATAGATGTAAAGATTTTGACACTGATGCTTGTAGTAAACACATAGCTTCTATTGCAAAATTAAATGATGAAGTAGCTAGTCTTAATGCCCAACTTAAGACTAGCTAAAGTGAATTCGATAAGCTAAAATTTGCAAGGGATGCCTACACGATTGGTAGACACCCCTCAATTAAGGATGGACTTGGCTTCAAGAGGGAAGCCAAGGACTTAACAAGCCATAAGGCTCCCATCTCCGCCAAGGAGAAAGGGAAGGCCCCTATGGCAAGCAGTACTAAAAAGAACCATGCTTTTATGTACAATAATAGAAGACAGTCCCATAGGAGTTGTAATACTTTTGATTCACATGCCTATGATTCTTATGCTATGTATGCTTCTAGTTCTTCCTATATGCACTGTAGAGATATGCCTAGGAAAAATATTCATCATGTGCCTAGAAAGAATGTTGCTCATGCTCCTAGGAAAGTTATGAATGGTCCCTCTACAATTTATCATGCCTTGAATGCTTCCTTTTGAGAGCACCTAGAGGGGGGGGGGGGGTGAATAGGTGATCCTGTGAAACTTTAAAACTTAAGCCACAAAAACTTGTTAAGTGTTAGCACAATGATTGCCAAGTGGCTAAAGAGAAGTCTCAACAAAACACGATACCACAAGAGATCAAGCACAGAGGTGACACAGTGGTTTATCCCGTGGTTCGGCCAAGACCAACGCTTGCCTACTCCACGTTGTGGCGTCCCAACGGACGAGGGTTGCAATCAACCCCTCTCAAGCGGTCCAAAGACCCACTTGAATACCACGGTGTTTTGTTTTGCCTTTCACTATCCCGTTTGCAAGGAATCTCCACAAATTGGAGTCTCTTGCCCTTACAAGTATATGATCACAAAGAAGCACAGAGTAAGGGAGGGAAGCAACACACACAAATCCACAGCGAAACGCGCACACACACGGCCAAGAATCGAGCTCACAAGAGTATCACAAAGTTCTCACTAGAACGGAGCTCGAAACACTTAGAATGACAAACGAATGCGCAAAGACTAAGTGTGGATGATCAAGAATGCTCAAAGGTTGCTTGTGTATCTCCTCCATGCGCCTAGGGGCCCCTTTTATAGCCCCAAGGCAGCTAGGAGCCGTTGAGAGCAAATCTGGCAGGCTATCATTGCCTTCTGTCGTCGGGGGCACCGGACAGTCCGGTGCACACCGGACACTGTCCGGTGCCCGATTTGTTTCCTTAACTGGCGCTGCCGACCGTTGCAGACCGTTGCAGATCTGGGAGCCGTTGGCGCACCGGACATGTCCGGTGCACACCGGACAGTCCGGTGACATCTTCCGACCGTTGGCTCCGCCACGTGTCCCGCGCAGATTGCGCGGCCGACCGTTGGCCCGACCGACCGTTGGCTCACCGGACAGTCCGGTGCACACCGGACAGTCCGGTGAATTTTAGCCGTACGCCGTCGGCCAATTTCCCGAGAGCGGCCAGTTCGCGCCGAGTCAGTCTGGCGCACCGGACACTGTCCGGTGCACACCGGACAGTCCGGTGCTCCAGACCGTACTGAGTCTTGGCTGCACTCAGCCAAGTCTTTTACTCCTCTCTTCTTTTCTTCTACTTTCTGTTTCTAACACTTAGACAAGTATATTAGTATTCAAAACCAATGTACTAAGGCTTAGAAACATACCTTTAATCTTGATTTGTACTTTGTCCACCATTTTACAATTAGGCACCTGTGTTGGGCACTAAATCACCAAAATACTTAGAAATGGCCCAAGGGCACATTTCCCTTTCAATCTCCCCCTTTTTGGTGATTTATGCCAACACAACATAAAGCAAGTAGAACAAGTACAAAAGCACTTCAAATAAGAACTCAAATTATTTTGATTCAATTTTGACATATATGAATCACTCTATGCCACCACTTGGTTTGTTTTTGCAAATCAAACTCAAATCTCTATCTCTAAGTCAAACACACATGTTAAAGCATAAAGAGAGTCATTTCAAAAGAGATTGATCAAGGATTTCAAAAACTCCCCCTTTTTCCCATAATTACTACTTCTCCCCACAGGAAGCCAAAAGAGACAATAAAAGAGTTTTAACAAACAAAAAAGCTTAAAAGAGTTTTGACAAACAAAAAAGCTCTACTCTACTATTTTCAAAATTAAACAAAAAAGCTTAAAAGAGTTTTGACAAACAAAAAAGCTCTACTCTACTATTTTCAAAATCTCTCAAGTGGTAGCTGATCCATTTATCGCTTTGGCCTTTATTTTCTCCCCCTTTGGCATCAAACACCAAAACGGGATCAATTTTGGCCCTTTAACCCCATTGCCTCACCAAAATCTTCAATTTAGAGCAAATGGCAATAAGAGTTCATGAGATGGACTTGGAATAAGTTACCCTCTCATCGGAGTGCAGTGGAAGTCTTTCATGGTCCAAGTCCACCTTTTCCCTTTCAATTCTCCTTCGAGACTAAATCAAGCAAACTCAAGCATATGGTTAGTCTCAAAGGGTCAAGTTGTAACACATCTCCCCCTAGACATGTGCATCACTTTGCAACGGACTTGTGAGGTCCAGGGAGTGTTTGTACAACTTGAGCACCATAATAAGCAACAAGATGCAGAATGAACATGATCAAAGACATAACTACATGTATGCTACAATTCAATCCAGGTTCCACGAATCTAAGACATTTAGCTCACTACGCAACCTGCAAAAGGTCTTCTCATCTAAAGGCTTGGTAAAGATATCGGCTAGCTGGTTCTCGGTGCTAACATAAAACACTTCGATATCTCCCTTTTGCTGGTGGTCTCTCAAAAAGTGATGCCGGATGTCTATGTGCTTTGTGCGGCTATGTTCAACAGGATTTTCCGCTATTCGGATAGCACTCTCATTATCACATAGGAGTGGGACTTTGCTCAGATTGTAGCCAAAGTCCCGGAGGGTTTGCCTCATCCAAAGTAGTTGCGCGCAACACTGTCCTGCGGCAACATACTCGGCCTCAGCGGTGGATAGGGCAACGGAGGTTTGTTTCTTAGAGTTCCATGACACCAGGGACCTTCCTAGGAATTGGCACGTCCCCGATGTACTCTTCCTATCGACCTTACATCCAGCATAGTCGGAATCTGAGTACCCAATCAAGTCAAAGTTAGACCCCTTTGGATACCAGATCCCGAAGCAAGGCGTAGCGACTAAATATCTAAGAATTCGCTTCACCGCCACCAAGTGACACTCCTTAGGATCGGATTGAAATCTAGCACACATGCATACGCTAAGCATAATATCCGGTCTACTAGCACATAAATAAAGTAAAGACCCTATCATTGACCGGTATGCTTTTTGATCAACGGACTTACCTCCTTTGTTGAGGTCGGTGTGTCCGTCGGTTCCCATCGGAGTCTTTGCGGGCTTGGCGTCCTTCATCCCAAACCGCTTTAGCAGATCTTGCGTGTACTTCGTTTGGGAGATGAAGGTGCCGTCCTTGAGTTGCTTCACTTGGAACCCAAGGAAGTAGTTCAACTCGCCCATCATCGACATCTCGAATTTCTGCGTCATCACCCTGCTAAACTCTTCACAAGACTTTTGATTAGTAGAACCAAATATTATGTCATCGACATAAATTTGGCACACAAACAAATCACCATCACAAGTCTTAGTGAAAAGAGTTGGATCAGCTTTCCCAACCTTGAAAGCATTAGCAATTAAGAAATCTCTAAGGCATTCATACCATGCTCTTGGGGCTTGTTTAAGTCCATAGAGCGCCTTAGAGAGCTTACACACGTGGTCGGGATACCGCTCATCCTCGAAGCCAGGGGGTTGCTCCACGTACACCTCCTCCTTTATTGGCCCGTTGAGGAAAGCGCTCTTCACATCCATTTGGTACAACCTGAAAGAATGGTGAGCGGCATATGCTAGCAAGATACGAATGGACTCTAGCCTAGCCACAGGAGCAAAAGTCTCCTCAAAGTCCAAACCTGCGACTTGGGCATAACCTTTTGCCACAAGTCGAGCCTTGTTCCTTGTCACCACTCCGTGCTCGTCTTGTTTGTTGCGGAACACCCACTTGGTTCCCACAACATTTTGCTTGGGACGAGGCACCAGCGTCCAAACTTCATTGCGCTTGAAGTTGTTAAGTTCCTCCTGCATGGCCAACACCCAATCCGGATCTAGCAAGGCCTCCTCTACCCTGAAAGGCTCAATAGAGGAGACAAAGGAGTAATGTTCACAAAAATTAACTAATCGAGACCGAGTAGTTACTCCCTTGCTAATGTCACCCAGAATTTGGTCGACGGGATGGTCCCTTTGAATCATCGCTCGAACTTGGGTTGGAGGTGCCGGTTGCGCTTCTTCCTCCATCACTTGATCATCTTGTGCTCCCCCTTGATCACACGCCTCCTGTTGATGAACCTGTTCATCGTCTCGAGTTGGGGGATGCACCGTTGTTGAGGAGGAAGGTTGATCTCGTTCATCTTGTTCCTGTGGCCGCACTTCTCCAATCGCCATGGTTCGTATAGCGGCCGTCGGAACATCTTCTTCATCTACATCATCACAATCAACAACTTGCTCTCTTGGAGAGCCATTAGTCTCATCAAATACAACATCGCTAGAGACTTCAACCAAACCCGATGATTTGTTGAAGACCCTATACGCCTTTGTATTTGAATCATAACCTAACAAAAACCCTTCTACAGCTTTGGGAGCAAACTTAGAATTTCTACCCTTCTTAACTAGAATGTAGCACTTGCTCCCAAAAACACGAAAGTAAGATACATTGGGTTTGTTACCGGTTAGTAGCTCATATGATGTCTTCTTGAGGAGGCGGTGAAGGTAGACCCTGTTGATGGCGTGGCAAGCCGTGTTCACGGCTTCCGACCAAAAGCACTCGGGGGTCTTGAACTCTCCAAGCATCGTCCTCGCCATATCGATTAGCGTCCTGTTCTTCCTCTCTACCACACCATTTTGCTGTGGTGTGTAGGGAGCGGAGAACTCGTGCTTGATCCCTTCCTCCTCAAGAAACTCCTCCACTTGAAGGTTCTTGAACTCGGACCCGTTGTCGCTCCTTATCTTCTTCACCTTGAGCTCAAACTCATTTTGAGCTCTCCTAAGGAAGCGCTTGAGGGTCCCTTGGGTTTCAGACTTATCCTGCAAAAAGAACACCCAAGTGAAGCGGGAAAAGTCATCAACAATAACTAAACCATACTTACTTCCTCCTATGCTTAGATAGGCGACGGGTCCGAAGAGGTCCATATGCAGCAGCTCCAGAGGTCTTGACGTGGTCATCACATTCTTGCTGTGATGTGCTCCTCCCACTTGTTTACCTGCCTGACAAGCTGCACAAGGTCTATCTTTTTCGAAATAAACATTGGTTAGACCTATCACGTGTTCTCCCTTTAGAAGCTTGTGGAGGTTCTTCATCCCCACATGTGCTAAGCGGCGATGCCACAGCCAGCCCATGCAAGTCTTAGCCATTAAGCATGCATCTAGACCGGCCTCTTCTTTTGCAAAATCAACTAAGTAAAGTTTGCCGTCTAGTACACCCTTAAAGGCTAGTGAACCATCACACCTTCTAAAGACAGACACATCTACATTTGTAAACAAACAGTTGTATCCCATATTGCATAATTGACTAACAGATAGCAAATTGTAACCAAGAGACTCAACTAAAAACACATTTGATATTGAGTGCTCATTAGAAATTGCAATTTTACCTAACCCTTTTACCTTGCCTTGATTCCCATCACCGAATATAATTGAATCTTGGGAATCCTTATTTTTGACGTAGGAGGTGAACATCTTCTTCTCCCCCGTCATATGGTTTGTGCATCCGCTGTCGATAATCCAGCTTGAACCCCCGGATGCATAAACCTGCAAGGCAAATTCAGGCTTGGGTCTTAGGTACCCAACTCATGTTGGGTCCTACAAGGTTAGCACATATTTCTTTAGGGACCCAAATGCAAGTTTTATCTCCCTTGCATTTTGCCCCTAACTTCCTAGCAATTACCTTCTTACCCTTTCTACAAATAGCAAAGGGAGCATTGCAAACATAATAAATGGTAGAAGGTTTGTTCACAACTTTTCTAGGAACATGAGCAAAATTTCTCCTAGGCATATGCACAACATTTCTCCTACACATATCTCTATCATGCTTATAAGAAGAACTAGAAGCAAACATGGCATGAGAATCATAAACATGTGAATCAAAATCATTATAAGTATTTCTAGCATTTCTCCTATCATTATACATAATTAAAGGCATGGTTCTTTTTCGCACTACTAGCCATAGGGGCCTTCCCCTTCTCCTTGACGAAGATGGGAGCCTTATGGCTTGTTAAGTTCTTGGTTTCCCTCTTGAAGCCAAGCCCATCCTTAATTGAGGGATGTCTTCCAATTGTGTAGGCATCCCTTGCAAATTTTATCTTATCAACTTCACTTTTGCTAGTCTTAAGTTGGGCATTAAGACTAGCCAATTCCTCATTTAATTTGGAAATTAAAACTAGGTGTTCACTACAGGCATGAACATCGAAATCCTTACACCTAGTGCAAATCATAACATGTTCTACACAAGAATTAGATTTATTTGCTACTTCTAACTTAGCATTTAAATCATTGTTAACACCTTGTAAAGTAGAAATGGTTTCATGACAAGTAGATAGTTCATAAGAAAGCATTTCATTTCTTTTCACTTCTAAAGCATATGATTTTTGTGCCTCTACAAATTTATCATGTTCATCATACAATAAATCCTCTTGCTTTTCTAAAAGCCTATCCTTTTCATTCAATGCATCAATCAATTCATTGATTTTATCAATTTTATATCTATCTAAGCCCTTGAACAAGCATGAATAATCTATGTCATCATCATCACTAGACTCATTATCACTAGAAGAAGCATAAGTGGAGTCTTGAGTACTCACCTTCTTCTCCCTTGCCATAAGGCATGTGAGACGCTCGTTGGGGAAGAGGGAAGACTTGTTGAAGGCGGTGGCAGCGAGTCCTTCATTGTCGGAGTCGGAGGAGGAGCAATCCGAGTCCCACTCCTTTCCTAGATGTGCCTCGCCTTTTGCCTTCTTGTATTGCTTCTTCTTCTCTCTTTTGTTCCCCTTTTCCTGGTCACTTTCATTATCGGGACAGTTAGCGATAAAATGACCAAGCTTACCGCATTTGAAGCATGAGCGCTTTCCCTTTGTCTTGGTCTTGCTTGGCTGCCCCTTGCGACCATTTAGCGCCGTCTTGAATCTCTTGATGATGAGAGCCATCTCTTCATCATTGAGCCCGGCCGCCTCAACTTGCGCCACCTTGCTAGGTAGCGACTCCTTGCTCCTCGTTGCCTTTAGAGCAATGGGTTGAGGCTCGTGGAGTGGACCGTTCAACGCGTCGTCGACGTATCTTGCCTCCTTGATCATCATCCGCCCGCTCACGAATTTTCCAAGTACTTCCTCGGGCGTCATCATCGTGTACCTGGTATTCTCACGAATATTGTTCACGAGATGAGGATCAAGAACGGTAAAGGACCTGAGCATTAGGCGGACGACGTCGTGATCCGTCCAACGCGTGCTTCCGTAGCTCCTTATTTTGCTGATAAGGGTCTTGAGCCGGTTGTAAGTTTGAGTTGGCTCCTCTCCCCTTATCATGGCGAATCGTCCAAGCTCGCCCTCCACCAACTCCATCTTGGTGAGCATGGTGATGTCGTTCCCCTCGTGAGAGATCTTGAGGGTGTCCCATATCTGCTTGGCATTGTCCAAGCCGCTCACCTTATTGTACTCTTCCCTGCACAAAGATGCTAAGAGAACAGTAGTAGCTTGTGCATTTCTATGAATTTGTTCATTTATAAGCATAGGGCTATCCGAGCTATCAAATTTCATTCCATTCTCCACAATCTCCCATATGCTTGGATGGAGAGAGAATAAGTGACTACGCATTTTGTGACTCCAAAATCCGTAGTCCTCCCCATCGAAGTGTGGAGGTTTGCTAAGAGGAATGGAGAGCAAATGCGAATTCGAACTATGTGGAATACGAGAATAATCAAATGAAAAGTTCGAATTGACCGTTTTCCTGTAGTCGTTGTCGTCGTCCTTTTGGGAAGAAGTGGATTCATCACTATCGTCATAGTAGATGATCTCCTTGATGCGCCTTGTCTTCTTCTTCTTACCTTCCTTCCGTCTATGGCCTGAGCCGGAGTCGGTAGGCTTGTCGTCCTTCGGCTCATTGACGAAGGATTCCCTCTCTTTGTCATTGATCACAATACCATTCCCCTTAGGATCCAACTCTTCGGGCGGTTAGTCCCTTTGTGAAGAGAACGGCTCTGATACCAATTGAGAGCACCTAGAGGGGGGGGGGGGTGAATAGGTGATCCTGTGAAACTTTAAAACTTAAGCCACAAAAACTTGTTAAGTGTTAGCACAATGATTGCCAAGTGGCTAAAGAGAAGTCTCAACAAAACACGATACCACAAGAGATCAAGCACAGAGGTGACACAGTGGTTTATCCCGTGGTTCGGCCAAGACCAACGCTTGCCTACTCCACGTTGTGGCGTCCCAACGGACGAGGGTTGCAATCAACCCCTCTCAAGCGGTCCAAAGACCCACTTGAATACCACGGTGTTTTGTTTTGCCTTTCACTATCCCGTTTGCAAGGAATCTCCACAAATTGGAGTCTCTTGCCCTTACAAGTATATGATCACAAAGAAGCACATAGTAAGGGAGGGAAGCAACACACACAAATCCACAGCGAAACGCGCACACACACGGCCAAGAATCGAGCTCACAAGAGTATCACAAAGTTCTCACTAGAACGGAGCTCGAAACACTTAGAATGACAAACGAATGCGCAAAGACTAAGTGTGGATGATCAAGAATGCTCAAAGGTTGCTTGTGTATCTCCTCCATGCGCCTAGGGGCCCCTTTTATAGCCCCAAGGCAGCTAGGAGCCGTTGAGAGCAAATCTGGCAGGCTATCGTTGCCTTCTGTCGTCGGGGGCACCGGACAGTCCGGTGCACACCGGACACTGTCCGGTGCCCGATTTGTTTCCTTAACTGGCGCTGCCGACCGTTGCAGACCGTTGCAGATCTGGGAGCCGTTGGCGCACCGGACATGTCCGGTGCACACCGGACAGTCCGGTGACATCTTCCGACCGTTGGCTCCGCCACGTGTCCCACGCAGATTGCGCGGCCGACCGTTGGCCCGGCCGACCGTTGGCTCACCGGACAGTCCGGTGAATTTTAGTCGTACGCCGTCGGCCAATTTCCCGAGAGCGGCCAGTTCGCGCCGAGTCAGTCTGGCGCACCGGACACTGTCCGGTGCACACCGGACAGTCCGGTGCTCCAGACCGTACTGAGTCTTGGCTGCACTCAGCCAAGTCTTTTACTCCTCTCTTCTTTTCTTCTACTTTCTGTTTCTAACACTTAGACAAGTATATTAGTATTCAAAACCAATGTACTAAGGCTTAGAAACATACCTTTAATCTTGATTTGTACTTTGTCCACCATTTTACAATTAGGCACCTGTGTTGGGCACTAAATCACCAAAATACTTAGAAATGGCCCAAGGGCACATTTCCCTTTCACCTTTGCTATTTGTAGAAAGGATAGGAAGATAGTTGCTAGGAAATTAGGGGCAAAATGCAAGGGCGATAAAACTTGCATTTGGGTCCCTAAGGAAATTGTGACTAACCTTGTAGGACCCAACAAGAGTTGGGTACCTAAGACCCAAGCCTAAATTTGCCTTGCAGGTTTATGCATCCGGGGGTTCGAGCTGGATTATCGATAGCGGATGCACAAACCATATGACGGGGGAGAAGAAGATGTTCACCTCCTACGTCAAGAATAAGGATTCCCAAGATTCAATCATATTTGGTGATGGGAACCAAGGCAAGGTGAAAGGTTTAGGCAAGATTGCAATATCAAATGAGCATTCTATCTCTAATGTGTTTTTAGTGGAGAGTCTTGGATATAATTTACTATCTGTTAGTCAATTATGTAATATGGGATATAACTGTTTATTTACAAATGTAGATGTGTCTGTCTTTAGAAGATGCGATGGTTCACTAGCTTTTAAGGGTGTACTAGACGACAAACTTTACTTAGTTGATTTTGCAAAAGAAGAGGCCGGTCTAGATGCATGCTTAATGGCTAAGACTTGCATGGGCTGGTTGTGGCATCGCCGCTTAGCACATGTGGGGATGAAGAACCTCCACAAGCTTCTAAAGGGAGAACACGTGATAGGTCTAACCAATGTTCATTTCGAAAAAGATAGACCTTGTGCAGCTTGTCAAGCAGGTAAACAAGTGGGAGGAGCACATCACAGCAAGAATGTGATGACCACGTCAAGACCTCTGGAGCTGCTGCATATGGATCTCTTCGGACCCGTCGCCTATCTGAGCATAGGAGGAAGTAAGTATGGTCTAGTTATTGTTGATGACTTTTCCCGCTTCACTTGGGTATTCTTTTTGCAGGATAAGTCTGAAACCCAAGGGACCCTCAAGCGCTTCCTAAGGAGAGCTCAAAATGAGTTTGAGCTCAAGGTGAAGAAGATAAGGAGCGACAACGGGTCCGAATTCAAGAATCTTCAAGTGGAGGAGTTCCTTGAGGAGGAGGGGATCAAGCACGAGTTCTCCGCTCCCTACACACCTCAGCAAAATGGTGTGGTAGAGAGGAAGAACAGGACGCTCATAGATATGGCAAGGACTATGCTTGGAGAGTTCAAGACCCCCGAGTGCTTTTGGTCGGAAGCCGTGAACACGGCTTGCCACGCCATCAACAGGGTCTACCTTCACCGCCTCCTCAAGAATACTTCATATGAGCTGCTAACTGGTAACAAACCCAATGTATCGTACTTTCGTGTATTTGGGAGTAACTGCTACATTCTAGTGAAGAAGGGTAGGAATTCCAAATTTGCTCCCAAAGCCGTAGAAGGGTTTTTATTAGGTTATGATTCAAATACAAAGGCATATAGGGTCTTCAACAAATCATCGGGTTTGGTTGAAGTCTCTAGCGATGTTGTATTTGATGAGACTAATGGCTCTCCAAGAGAGCAAGTTGTTGATCTTGATGATGTAGATGAAGAAGATGTTCCAACGGCCGCGATACGCACCATGGCGATTGGAGATGTACGGCCTCAGGAACATTTGGAGCAAGATCAACCGTCTTCCTCAACTATGGTGCATCCCCCAACCCAAGATGACGAACAGGTACCTCAAGTGGAGGCGCATGATCAAGGGGGAGCACAGGATGTTCAAGTTGAAGAGGAAGAAGCACCTCAGGCACCTCCAACCCAAGTTCGAGCGACGATTCAAAGGGATCATCCCGTCGACCAGATATTGGGTGATATTAGCAAGGGAGTAACTACTCGTTCAAGATTAGTAAATTTTTGTGAGCATTACTCTTTTGTCTCTTCTATTGAGCCTTTCAGGGTAGAAGAGGCCTTGCTAGATCCGGACTGGGTGTTGGCCATGCAGGAGGAACTCAACAATTTCAAGCGCAATGAAGTTTGGACACTGGTGCCTCGCGCCAAGCAAAATGTTGTGGGAACCAAGTGGGTGTTCCGCAACAAACAGGACGAGCACGGGGTGGTGACAAGGAACAAGGCTCGGCTTGTGGCAAAAGGTTATGCCCAAGTCGCAGGTTTGGACTTTGAGGAGACATTCGCTCCTGTGGCTAGGCTAGAATCAATTCGTATCTTGCTAGCATATGCCGCTCACCATTCTTTCAGGTTGTACCAAATGGATGTGAAGAGCGCCTTCCTCAACGGGCCGATCAAGGAGGAGGTGTACGTAGAGCAACCCCCTGGCTTCGAGGATGAACGGTACCCCGACCATGTGTCTAAGCTCTCTAAGGCGCTCTATGGACTTAAGCAAGCCCCAAGAGCATGGTATGAATGCCTTAGAGACTTTTTAATTGCTAATGCTTTCAAGGTTGGGAAAGCTGATCCAACTCTTTTTACTAAGACTTGCGATGGTGATCTTTTTGTATGCCAAATTTATGTCGATGACATAATATTTGGTTCTACTAATCAAAAGTCGTGTGAAGAGTTTAGCAGGGTCATGACGCAGAAATTCGAGATGTCAATGATGGGCGAGTTGAACTACTTCCTTGGGTTCCAAGTGAAGCAACTCAAGGACGGCACCTTTATCTCCCAAATGAAGTACACGCAAGATTTGCTAAAGAGGTTTGGGATGAAGGACGCCAAGCCCGCAAAGACGCCGATGGGAACCGACGGACACACTGACCTCAACAAAGGTGGTAAGTCCGTTGATCAAAAAGCATACCGGTCCATGATAGGTTCTTTGCTTTATTTATGTGCTAGTAGACCTGTTGGGGGCCTTCGTCCTCCGAAGGTCCTCAAAAACATGATTTGACAATGTTTTCCAAGTGGATTATGTGAACAGGTATCTTCGGACTCAGAATTATGAACATAAAGCACGGTCAGGACGAAGCCTGAGCCAGACGAAGGACGAGCTGATTACCAAGTTCTACGAAGAGCGGTGCACAGCCGAAGCTGTGTGCAGGGAAGCTTCGTCGCGATAGCGGAAAGGGGAACCGACTTAAAGATGAAAAGACTACGTGGGCCTTGACAGATTTCCATAAGTCATTAACAAATGTAATGGACATGGATGTAATTTTACGTGGGCTGCGTCCCGCGTCTATAAATAGATGAACAGTACTCCCGTACTGTTCACGCTGACTTGGCATTGGCATTTGTGTCACGCTTGTACTTTTTACCTTCTCTCAAGACCGAAGGTACATTTGTAATTTGTAATCATTTCTATTTCTCTGTGTTAATAAAATAGAAATGATTCTATGATTTACATTTCATGTTTTGTATGAATCCTTCGTTATTACTTGTTATATTTACGAAGGTATGTCTCTTGTGACCTTCGTCCGGAACTCATTATTCCCGAAGGGGAATAATGTTTGGTAGGACGAAGGGCCTTAACATTTAACACTTTTTATGTTGCCTTGTTCTTAATCCGAAGCATTTGAGAACAAGTCCCCAACATTGGCGCCCACCTCCGGTGAACTCACTTCCACTTCGAGTTTTTTGAACACCTTTGGAAGCTGTAGACCTTCGCTATGGCACCGAAGAAAGCTTCAGCGGCTGGGGCTGCAGCACTGCAACCACTGGACCACAACCAAGAGACCTTCTCTCTTCGGGAGGCTCGAAGCCAGAAGAGAAAGGCCGTCAGCCCGACGCTTCAGGAGGAAGAGCTAGACCAAGAAATCAGGGATATGGAGATGCTACATCAACAGGTGCAGAGGAAGAAGGAGAAGATGGCCCGGCTAGCTGAGTTGCAACGGCAGATAGACGAAGCCTCTGAGGAAGTTCGCCATCTTACTCAAGATGAGCAAAACAGAAGGCCTCAGCAGAAAGACCTTCATCAGGAGGGCTTCGTCAACGAAGATGACTGGTATGACAATTTCCATCAGGGAAATTTTGTTTTCGATGATGCTTCTCCTTTGTCCGCTGAGCTGCAGGCTACACCTTGGCCTCCATCCTATAAGCCACCCCAACTTCCCATGTTCGACGGCCACTCAGACCCGAAGCAGTTCTTGATGAGCTACGAAGCAACAGTGTCTTCGTATGGGGGCAATGCTGCAGTCATGGCAAAGTCTTTCGTCATGGCCGTCAGGAATGTTGCTCAGACCTGGTACTCCTCCCTTCGACCAGGAACGATCACCTCATGGCAGAAGCTGAAGGATATGTTGTTAACCAGCTTTCAAGGATTTCAGACGAAGCCGGTCACTGCTCAAGCCTTGTTCCAGTGCACTCAGGACCATGAAGAATACCTTCAGGCGTATGTCAGAAGGTTCTTGCGTTTGAGGGCGCAGGCTCCAACGGTGCCCAATGAAATTGTCATCGAAGCCATGATCAAGGGGCTTCGTCCTGGACCTGCAGCTCAATACTTTGCTAGGAAGCCTCCTCAGACTTTGGAGAAGCTGCTCCAAAAGATGGATGAGTACATTCGTGCTGATAATGACTTTCGCCAAAGAAGGGAGGAGGCCTTCAGATTTTCTGAGATGACCAGGGGCTTCGGGGGAAGATTCTATCCGAGGCATGTCAGGTCCATTCACAACTCCACTCAAAATGATGACAAGGGGAGTCAGCAGAACAGGCCGCAGTGTTCCTCACAGGCTTCGGGGCAGCAGCAAACTTTCTTTCGGCCACCAGCTCCAAGAGGCAGAGGCGCCAGGGGCTTCGGCGGGAGATTTGGAGATCAACCAAGGAGGACATTTTGCTTATTCTGCGGTGAGAACAAGGGCCATACCACCAGGATGTGCCATGTTACCATCCAGAAACAAAAGGAGCTAGCAGAAGCTGTAGCGCAACAGGGACAGCCGAAGCAGGTCATGCATACTGCTTCGTATCATCAGCCTTACATCCCGGAGTACGTGGGCAACCACCCTGCAGTCTCCGTAGCTTCGGCAAGTCAACCTCAAGCTTCATGGCAACAGCCCCCGCCTCCACCTCCGCTGCAACAAGGCCAGCAGCCAGAAGGGAGCCAATATGTTGCGCACCAAAGGGACCTCAGAGAGCAATCTGAAGCCCGTACAGTCAACAGTACTGTGCCGGAGTCGAAGCACATTTATTGACAAAATATCCTACTTTGATAGCAGTCTTTTCCGTTTAAGTTCTGTTTTCGGTATAATAAAGAACATTTCAGTTTTCATATAATAGTTTCGTGGTTGGTTATCAGAAAAACCTATTTTCTCTACAGGCTTAAGTTGCCGAAGCTTAAAAATTTGCGGTAACAAGGAGGACCTTCGGATTATTAAAAATCCTTCGAAGCAACAAAAAGTCGCTCTAAGGAGCGCAGAGTAAGTTGCCGAAGTTACAAAAAGCCGTTCCAAAGGGAGCGCAGTGTAAGTTTTTTGCTCCAAAGACGTTCCTAAGGGAATGCAGAGCATACAGCGAAAAGTCAACGCTGATACCGCCTAAGTAAAAGGCGAAGAAGCTCCAAAGACGTTCCTAAGGGAATGCAGAGCTTATACCGTCTAAGTGAAAGGCGAAGAAGCTCCAAAGACGTTCCTAAGGGAATGCAGAGCTTACGAATATATTTTGTGTGTATCTTCGGAACAAATGTCATTTGCATAACATAACATCATCACATCATTTTGCATAACATAAGCATCATACATCATATTGCATTTGGCAAAAGAAGGGGACACAGTATCAACATTCGAAAGGACGCTTTGAGATAGTGAAAATTGTGTAAAATCACGAGGGAATATAATGATAATCTTCGGAATACAGCTTCGGAGAATATTTTTACGAAGCATGGACGAGCTTCATCAGAGCAATATCGAAATTGTATAGCTTCGGAGAATGTTTTCATGAAGTATGAATGTGCTTCATCAGAATAATTTTAACGGAGAATGTCTTCTTCACGAAGCATGAAAAGAAGGGAAGGTGTTTTTTCGCCGAAGGCTCAAAAATGGTATGTATGTAGAGTTTCATGCATCGTAAAGAATTGAATAATGAAAAGAGACTTGTATATTACATTCGAATGTACAAAATGTTACATAGATCACACTTTAAATGTTTTTTCTACATAGCATCTAGTCTTCTCTTAATACTGCTTCGGCGGCTTCATTTAGAAGTTGATCAACAACTTTGTCCATGATAGTTTCGGCCATTTGTTTAATTTCATCATCCCCTTTTGTGTGGGGGTCGGCAGTCGATCCAGCAGCTTCTGAGGGAAGAGAACATTTCTTCATTACTATTACAAACCTTGAGCAAAGTTTGAAATAAAAATTACAACACAATAAGAGCGACTAATTGGTACCTAATTGCCTTTCGGGCTCTGTACTTCTTTCGGCAGCTTCTGCCACTTTCCTGGCATCATGGATGCCTTTTTCGCTCCTTTGGATGATTTCTTGCGCCATTCCTCGGCCGCCGTCGTTCCAGATATCAGTAAAAAATTTGCCACCAACCACGCTTGCTTCGGCCGAGGGGTCCTTGATGTCTTCGGAAGATAAGGCAGCTTCGGACTGAGCTAAAAATTTTACATGCCCGCAACCTTTCTTCTCTAAGACAGAAGCAATTCCTCTGGCGCCCGAAAAAGCGCAGATGTCGCCACGACTGCTCAGGATCTCCTCGAAGGCCTCTGCTTCGTGACTAATCCATTCCAGTGGACCTTCGGGATTGCCTCGAGAGAAATTCTCTTCGCTGGAAAAGGCGCCCACGCTGGCGAAGCTGGTTTTAATTTTATTCACGCATTCTACAGATTTGACATAACAGTTCCTCTGAGAAGCACGAAGCTCTTTAACACTTAACTCCAATTTGCTGACCATATAATCACTAAGTTCTCGTTTCGTTTCCTCAAGCACACGTTCCTCTTTGGCTCTAGTTAGCTGTTTCTGAAGATCTTTAATTTCACGTTTTTGAGCTTCGGCCTGGGCCTTTGAAGCAGCTTCGTCCTTCTTCACTTTATCTACCAGTGTAAGCAGAATTTTATCCTTTTCCAGAGCTTCGTTTCTCAGTTTGATAACTTCGGAGCGTAAATTGTTAAACGCAATGTCATAGCTTTCATCTTCGGCGCTCTTTTGTGCTCTCAATGCGTTGCTCAGAATTAAACCCTATAAAAGAAAGAGTCCATATAAGGATAAAGGAATGAATTATGTATTGTAAAATTTTTTCAAACGACTAATTCCCATACCTTTAGGCTATTATATGCAAAACTGTCTGCGAGATCCTCTTTTGTCATGGCGCATAATCCAGCTTCGAGTTTTGGGAACCCCATGCTCCTAGCCATTTCCCGGCACACGGATAATTCTTTATTGTCTGGGAGACAGTACAGGAAATCATCTTCGTTTGTCCCATTAAATACTACTGCCCCCTTCGGATACTTTAACTCTCTAGCATAGTGATTCGCTTCATAGATTTCTTCTTCAGAAAGTTTCTTCCCCGAAGCATGTCGCACGATGTAATCGCGTATGCTGGAGGGAGCTTCGGGGGCGGCAGTGTAAATTTCTTCGACTAAAGCTGGTTCTGATATTTTCTCGGATTGTTCCTTGGCGGGTTTTGAAGGCCCAGCTTCGGCTTCAGCTTTAGCTGGTTGTTTCGAAGCTTCTGTAGATGCTTCAGCGAGTTCAACAGACTCCTTTGCGGTTGTGCTTGAAGACTTAATTGTCTCCAAAACATCCAATACGTTCACCATTCTTTTTCTTCTTGGAGTCACCGATGGGCCCTTTTGATTTTTTGTTGTGTCAACATTTGTTGAAGGACTTAAAATTTCTGATGTTTTTGGCTCTTCAATCTTCGGTTTTTCTACTGCTGAAGGCGCTTCAGTCTTCTCTTCCATCTTCGGCACTGGAGCTGGTTCTGTAGCATCAGAGGCCAAAGAAACTTCACCAATGAATTCTGGCACAATGGCCGGCTCAATAAAGCGTGTCCGATGGGTGAGCACCTTCATCTTTTTTCTTTGAGGCGCTGGCTCACTAGGGGCACTCGTGGTAGCTTCTGTCGCAGGAGAAGCATTTTTCCTTTTGCGACCCAATACCGGATAGTGATAGTCATGGTACATAAACCCGACTGCGTCAAACACACGGTTGAGCCTTTTCTTCTTTCGGCCTCCGAAGGCTGCTGATAGCGCAGTATTTTCGGCCTTCGAATATGCCCCAAGTAGTTCATCACTTAAAGTTTCAATGCTTTTCAGCCAGTCATCATCAGGTTCAACAAATTTATCTGCATATTTGAATGTGTATTTCAGTCTGACCAGTCCGCCTTCGTCGGACTCTTTAATGGTCTCCTTCGGCATTTCCCACTTTTCTGCAAGTGGCCATACCCTGAAGGCAATGTGCTCTTGGACCAAGTCCCTTGTCCCAATGAAAGAGCAGACTATGCCGAAGGCTCTTTGGCATTCCTTGGCTGCTTCGTCCATTTCAACCTTCGGCCTTCGAAGTCCGAAGCGTTGCCAGATGGGGTGCATAATGATACTCTTGACATTTTCTTGCGCTGTTAAGTCATTTTTTACATAAAACCATTCAGTCATCCAGGCTCCGGGCCATCTCTTCCGAAAGGTTGGCACAGGGCGGCTTGACCCGGAGCGGGCACCGAAACTGTAGCACCCAAAGTTATTGTGATATTGTTCTTTTCCCCACGGCTTCGTCTCATATAACAGTTCATGAATGTTGCAAAAACTTTTAGCATTTGGTTCTAAACATTGGCTTCTTGCAGCCCAGACAAACATCCCCATTCTTATGATAGCTTCAGGAGTAAGTTGGTGAAGGTAGACTTGAAATGTTTTCAGTACCTCAACAACGAAGTTGCTCAGGGGGAATCGAAGCCCAGCCTTGAGAAAGCTTCGGAAGACTACAACTTCATCTTCTTCCGGGGTGGGAGAAGTCTTTTCTCCAGCGTCAGCCCTCACAATAGATATATCTCGAAAATACCGCCCCCTCATATTATCAATATGACTCTGCTTGATAGTGGTTTTCCCGAAAACCGTGTGACTTGGCCGCCATGGTCGATCTTCGACCTCTTCTCCACCACTTTCTACATCATAGCTCTCGCTATCATCAGTATCTTCGGACAAACCTTCGAGAATCTCTTTGGTGATTTTCTCTGTATTGGTCTCCGCCATCGCAATAAGGAACCCCAGATTCTTCTCTTCCTCGAGACTCAGCTTCGTATCAGCAGGAATCTTCTTACCTTCAGACATCTTCGGAAATGCTAAAAAACTGCTCTCGAGGCCGAAGCTTCAAAATCAAAAAGACCAGCAAATCCTAAAGCACAAGAGCTAAAAAATTTAGTGGACCGAAGCAGATGGCAAGTGTGCGTACCAAATGAGTTCGCGATGTGATCTTATTTATACGCCCAGGGCGCTGAAAATTGAAAGACCCCGCTTGTCAGTGAATGTTGCTATTCTAGCAAAGGGAAGGTGTTTTTTCGGACCTTCGGCTCAAGGCCTTCGTCCATTTCGCAATCTGAATTTATTATTAACAAATTAATATTGCGAGGGGCTACTGTTGGGGGCCTTCGTCCTCCGAAGGTCCTCAAAAACATGATTTGACAATGTTTTCCAAGTGGATTATGTGAACAGGTATCTTCGGACTCAGAATTATGAACATAAAGCACGGTCAGGACGAAGCCTGAGCCAGACGAAGGACGAGCTGATTACCAAGTTCTACGAAGAGCGGTGCACAGCCGAAGCTGTGTGCAGGGAAGCTTCGTCGCGATAGCGGAAAGGGGAACCGACTTAAAGATGAAAAGACTACGTGGGCCTTGACAGATTTCCATAAGTCATTAACAAATGTAATGGACATGGATGTAATTTTACGTGGGCTGCGTCCCGCGTCTATAAATAGATGAACAGTACTCCCGTACTGTTCACGCTGACTTGGCATTGGCATTTGTGTCACGCTTGTACTTTTTACCTTCTCTCAAGACCGAAGGTACATTTGTAATTTGTAATCATTTCTATTTCTCTGTGTTAATAAAATAGAAATGATTCTATGATTTACATTTCATGTTTTGTATGAATCCTTCGTTATTACTTGTTATATTTACGAAGGTATGTCTCTTGTGACCTTCGTCCGGAACTCATTATTCCCGAAGGGGAATAATGTTTGGTAGGACGAAGGGCCTTAACATTTAACACTTTTTATGTTGCCTTGTTCTTAATCTGAAGCATTTGAGAACAAGTCCCCAACAAGACCGGATATTATGATTAGCGTATGCATGTGTGCTAGATTTCAATCCGATCCTAAGGAGTGTCACTTAGTGACTGTGAAGCGAATTCTTCGATATTTAGTTGCTACTCCTTGCTTCGGGATCTAGTATCCAAAGGGGTCTAACTTTGACTTGATTGGGTACTCAGATTCCGACTATGCTGGATGTAAGGTCGATAGGAAGAGTACATCAGGGACGTGCCAATTCTTAGGAAGGTCCCTGGTGTCATGGAACTCTAAGAAACAAACCTCCGTTGCCCTATCCACCGCTGAGGCCGAGTACGTTGCCGCAGGACAGTGCTGCGCGCAACTGCTTTGGATGAGGCAAACCCTCCGGGACTTTGGCTACAATCTGAGCAAAGTCCCACTCCTATGTGACAATGAGAGTGCTATCCGAATAGCGGAAAATCCTGTTGAGCACAGCCGCACAAAGCACATTGACATCCGGCATCACTTTCTGAGAGACCACCAGCAAAAGGGAGATATCGAAGTGTTTCATGTTAGCACCGAGAACCAGCTAGCCGATATCTTTACCAAGCCTCTAGATGAGAAGACCTTTTGCAGGCTGCGTAGTGAGCTCAATATCTTAGATTCACGGAACTTGGATTGAAATGTAGCATACATGTGTTTATGCCTTTGATCATGTTCATTCTGCATTTTGTTGCTTATTGTGGTGCTCAAGTTGTACAAACACTCCCTGGACCTCACAAGTCCTGTTTGCAAGTGATGCACATATTTAGGGGGAGCTGTGCTACAACTTGACCCTTTGAGACTAACCATGTACTTGAGTTTGGTTGTTTTAGTCTCCAAGGAGGATTGAAAGGGAAAAGGTGGACTTAGACCATGCAAGACTTCCACTGCACTCCGATGAAAAGAGTAACTTTTCCAAGTTCATCTTCATACTCTTATTGCCTTTGTGTTCTTATTTAAAGATTTTGGTGAGGCAATGGGGTTAAAGGGCCAAGATTGATCCCGTTTTGGTGCTTGATGCCAAAGGGGGAGAAAATAAAGGCCAAAGCAATAGATGGATCAGCTACCACTTGAGAAATTTTGAAAATAATAGATTAGAGTTTTTGGTTTGTCAAAACTCTTTTATTGTCTCTTATGTCAAAAGTTGGCCTCTTATGGGGAGAAGTGTTGATTGTGGAAAAAAAGGGGGAGTTTTTGAAATCCTTGATCAAATTTCATTGGAAAACCTCTCTTTATGTCTCTGCAAGTGGTTTTGACTTAGAGATAGGAATTTGAGTTTGATTTGCAAAAACAAACCAAGTGGTGGCAAAGAGTGATCCATATATGTCAAATTTGAATCAAAACAATTTGAGTTCTTATTTGAATTGATTTTGTACTTGTTCTACTAGCTTTATGTTGTGTTGGCATAAATCACCAAAAAGGGGGAGATTGAAAGGGAAATGTGCCCTTGGGCCATTTCTAAGTATTTTGGTGGTTTAGTGTCCAACACAAGTGCCTAAGTGTAAAAAGGTGGACAAAGTACAAATCAAGGATAAAGGTATGTTTCTCAGACTTAATACATTGTTTTATGGACTAATGTATTGTGTCTAAGTGCTGGAAACAGAAAAAAATCGAGTTGGAGAAGAGATGGCTCGAGCAGCCAAAGTCTGCTCAGTCTGGGTGCACCGGACTGTCCGGTGGTGCACCGGACAGTGTCCGGTGCGCCAGGCTGGCTCGAGGGAAAAGGCTGCTCTCGGGACTTCAACGGCGGTGTACGACTAAAATTCACTGGACTGTCCGGTGGGCCGCTCACAGGCGAACTCGTCGTTCTCGGGTAACCATCAACGGCGTACGGCTAAAATTCACCGGACTGTCCGGTGTGCACCGGACTGTCCGGTGAGCCAACGGTCGGCCGGGCCAACGGTCGGCCGCGCAATCTGCGTGGGACACGTGGCCGAGCCAACGGCTAGAAGAAGGCACCGGACTGTCCGGTGTGCACCGGACATGTCAAGTGCGCCAAAGGCTCCCAGGCTGCCAACGGTCGACTGCGCTGCTTATGGAAAGAAATCGAGCACCGGACATGTCCGGTGTGCACTGGACTGTCCGGTGCGCCAGTCTAAAGAAGGCAAGATCAGCCTTCCAAGATTGCTCTCAACGACTCCTAGCTGCCTTGGGGCTATAAAAGGGACCCCTAGGCGCATGGAGGAGCACACCAAGCATCTCCTAAGCATTCCTAAGCACCAAGACATCAATTCCGCGCCTTTGATTCTTTGCAATAGCGATTAGAGCTCTAGTTGAGTGGTGAACTCATTGAGTTGTGTTGTGAGCTCACGTTGCAACTTGTGTGCGTGGTGTTGCTGTGATTTCTTGTCTTGATTTTGAAGTGTTACAGGATCAGCTATTCACCCCCCTGTAGGTGCTCTCACTTCCCTTTTATAGCTTAAGGGAGGCACATACAAGGATGCTGAGCCCTGACATGCGGACCAGGAGCAAAATGGATGGAAGTAACTAATGCCTGTAACGCCTATGCGATCTCCGAGCGCCGTAATGTCCGTAGTCCATACAGTATTGATATGCTGCGGCTGCTTCCTCGGTAACACGTGAGTCATGATGAGTGTAGTGCATGCGGTAGTATGGATGTGCCGCCTTCCAATGGAATGGACAGGCATGCTGCCTGTGGAATGGTCTGGTCGCCGCCCGCTAGTGGAGTGGATAGGGCTCATTAAATTCCGAGGCGGCACATCGCGTGCCAGCGGAGTGGACAGGGCTCATTAAATGCCGAGGCGGCACATTGTCTGCCAGCGGAGTGGACAGGGCTCATTAACTGCCGAGGCGGCACATCGCTTGCTAGTGGAATGGACAGGCGGCGCGCCTTATCTGCAATAAATGCAGAGGCCGCGCGGCCTAGAGGCCTGACGTCAGGCTCCGCCCGTTGGCTTACGTCACGTGTAGTAGGCCACGTGGCACCATCGGGTCTCCGCCTGGGTGGGGAGCGGAAGCGTATATGATAAGGTCCGGACACGTGTCAGCTCCGGACCCCCACCTGGACTTGATTAAGGCCTAGGTATTCTCTGTCCTAGGATCCCGGGAACCCGCTGTGAGCGGCCCGGACCCCATACAGAGGGGTCCGGATCCCATCCGAGAGGTCCGGCTTGGCCACGTGGAGGTCCTGGACCATACTCGGAGGCCTGGATTTGTATATGCAGGGGTCCGGCACTTTCCCATGGGGGTCCGGACTCATTGTTGATACCTGGGAGTGTATCACCATCTCTGGCCACGTGGCAGCCCCAGAACCGTCCATGTGGTGGGGTCGGGTGCTGTTGCTGGCCCAGAGTAGTCGCCCGAGGCTGGGGCGAGCCATGGTCTGGTCCCACGCACAACTCCTTTACCATGCGACTAAAGATAACTGTGTGGGTACTGCGTCTTCATATGGTAGTAAGGGGTACCCCTGTTCCAGGTACTGAAAGTGGCCCCCGAGCCTACCTTAGGGGAGGATGCGAGCCTGCAGGTGGGGCCAAAGCTTGAACTTTGCCTCAACATGGCTTACTTGGTGTTGGGGGCTTGTTCTCAAATGCTATAAATCAAGAACAAGACAACACGAAGATGTTAAGTATTAAATACCCTTCGTCCGCTGAAGCATTATCTCCTCGAGGGTTTAATGAACTTCGGACGAAGGATATAAACATAATAAAACGAAGGTTACGAAGGAAAAGACCTTCGTTAAGTTGGTAAATGAGTAAACAGAATAAACATATATATAAAGTGCGAAAGTAATAATACCAGCATTATCATCAATACATTTCCATTATTAAATTCATGAAAACGAATTACAAATGTACCTTCAGACTGATGTAAGGCAAAGGTACAAGTCGTGATGCAAAAAGACGTGTGCCCAGTCAGCGTGAACAATACGAGGGTACTGTTCACCTATTTATAGGCATGGGACGCAGCCCGTGTAAAATTACATTGATGCCCTTTACATTTATCAATAACTCTATAGTAATCCTTCAAGGTCCAATTTGGCTTTTCATCTTTAAGTCGGTTCCTCTTTTCTGCCGTTATGCCGAAGCTTTTCTGCATATGGCTTCATGATCGTCTTATCCTTCGTCATGACCGCTTTTCATTCCAGCTTCGTCTTAAACATGCCCTTGTATATTCGCGACCTGACTCCGAAGGTGCCTGTTCCGAAGGTGCCTGTTCACATTTTACAATTGGAAAACATTGTCAAACTGTGTTTTTGAGGACCTTCGGGAGCCGAAGGCCCCCAACAGTAGCCCCTCGCAATATCAATTTATTGTAAAGATAAATTTATATTGCGAAATGGACGAAGGCTTTAAGCCGAAGGTCCGTAAAAACACCTTCCTTTTGCTAGAATAGCAACAGTCATTGACAAGCGGGGCCCTCCAGTTATCGACATACTGGGTGTATAAATACGAGCTCTCCGCGAGTTTATTTGACACGCCCTTTTGCCACCTGCTTTTTACTCACCAGCTTTCAAGCTGCACACCCTGCTTTTAGCCTACGCGCGACAGCATTTGCTCGGTCTTAAATTTTTAAGCTTCGGCTTCAAGTCTAGTTTGCCAGCATTCGCGAAAATGTCTGAAGATAAGACAACTGCTAGTGCTTCGAAGCTAAGCCTTTCGGAGGAGATGCACCTGGGTTTTCTTGAGTCAATGTCGAAGACCAATACTGAAAAGATTGTCAAGGAAACTTTGGAGGGTTTATCTGAAGATACTGGCGATAGTGATAGCTATGATGTGGATAGTGGCGGAGAGGATTTCGAAGATCGCCCGTGGCGGCCTAGTCACTCAAACTTCGGAAAATCAACTATAAAGCAGAGTCACCATGAAATCATGAGGGGAAGATACTTCCGAGATATATCCATCGTGAGGGCGGATGACGGAGAAAAAACTACGCCGACCCCCGAAGATAATGAGGTTGTGATCTTCCGAAGCTTTTTAAAGGCTGGGCTACGATTCCCCCTAAGCAAGTTTGTAGTAGAAGTTCTGAAAATATATCAAATTTACCTTCATCAACTTACCCCTGAAGCAGTGATAAGATTGGGAATCTTTTTCTGGGCCGTGAGGAGCCAGGGTTTGGAGCCAAGTGCTAAAGGCTTTTGCAATATACACGAGCTAGTATATGAGACGAAACCGTGGGGTAAGGAACAATATCATAATAATTTTGGTTGTTATAGCTTCGGTGCCCACTCTGGGTCGAGCTGTCCCGTGCCAATCTTTCGGAAGAGATGGCCCGGGGAATCGATGAAGGAATGGTTCTATGTGAAAAACGATTTGACGGTTCGGGAAGATATCAAGGATATCATCATGCGCCCTATCTGGCAGCGCTTCGGACTTCGAAAACCAAAGGTAGAAATGGACGAAGAAGCTGAAGAATGACAGAGGGCCTTCGGCGTAGTCTGTTCCTTTATTGGGACCAGGGATTTAATGCAAGAGCACATTGCCTTCAGAGTGTGGCCACTTGTAGATGACTGGGAAAATGCCGAAGGAGACCATCAAAGAAGCTGACGAGGGTGGACTAATTAGACTGAAATATACATTCAAGTACAGAGATAAATTTGTTGAACCGGATGATGATTGGCTGAAAAGTATTGAGAATGTAAGTGATGAATTGCTTGGGACCTATTCAAAGGCTGAAAACACTGCATTATCAGCGGCTTTCGGAGGCCGAAAGAAGAAGAGGCTCAACCGAGTATTTGATGCTATTGGGTTTATCTATCCCGACTACTATTATCCAATGCGAGGTCAAAAGAGAAAAAATACTGCTCCTGCAAAGGACACTACTTCGGCTGCTCCCGGGGAGCCAGCACCGAAGAGGAAGAAAGTAAAAGTGTCCACACACCCTCCACGTTGTATTGAGCCGGCCACAGTGCCCGAGTTTTTTGGCGAGGCCTCTTCGGCCACCGAAGCCAGAGAACCAACTGCTGTGCTAAAATCCAAAGAAATGGCCGAGGCACCAGCAATAAGAAAGGAGAAATCTGAAGAAAGAGAAACACCAGATGTTATAAGTCCTTAAACAAAAGTTGAGACAGCTAAAAGCCAGAAGGGGCTAGCAGTAACCCCGAAAAGAAAAAGAATGGTTAATGTGCTGGATGTCCTGGAGACGATTAAATATTCAAGCACAACTCCAAAGAAAATTATTGAGGCGCCTATTGAAGCCTTTGCTGCTGAAACTTCGAAGCAGCAATCTGAAACTGAAGCTGGGCCTTCGGAATCCACCAAGATACAGCCTTTGGAGGCAAGTTTAGGAACTGAAAAAGCAACAATAACAGAACCGATTCTGATTGGGGAAATTGGTACTGCCACCCCCGAAGCATCCTCCAAAATACATGATTATATTGTGCGACATGCTTCGGGGAAGAAACTGTCTGAAGAAGAGATTTTTGAAGCCAATCACTATGCCCGAGAACTGAAATATCCGAAGGGGGCCGTAGTATTCAACGGGACAAACGAAGATGACTTTTTATATTGCCTCCCAGACAATAAAGAATTATCCGTGTGCCGGGAAATGGCTAGAAGCATGGGATTCCCGAAGCTTGAAGCTGGCCTTTGTGCCATGACGAAGGAGGATCTTGCGGATAGTCTTGCATATAACAGTCTAAAGGTACGAAGATTGTAAACTTTGAATTTTGTGGATTTTGAATGAATCCTTTACTGTTGTGTTAATCCATTCATTCTTTTTGAATAGGGCTTAATTCTCAGCAATGCCTTAAGGGCATAAAAGAATGCTGAAGACGAGAGCTGCACCATTGCTCTCAACAACCTTCGAACAGAGGTTATTAGGCTACGAAACGAAGCCTTGGAGAAAGGCAGAATTCTGCTTACATTAGTAGAAAAAATGAAGGAGGACGAAGCTAACTCTAAAACTCAAGCCGAAGCACAGAGGCGTGAGATTGAAGATCTTCGTAAACAACTAGCCCGAGCCAAAGAAGAACGTATTCTTGAAGAAACAAAACGAGAGTTAAGTGAACAATGGGCAGATCATTTGGAAGTTAATGTTAAAGAGCTTCGTGCTTCTCAAAGAAAATGCTATGTTAAATCCATAGAGTGCGTTAAGAAGATAAAATCCAGCTTTGCCAACGTTGGCGCATTCTCTAGCGAGGAGAATTTCTCAAGGGGCAATCCCGAAGGTCTGATGGAATGGATTAGTAACGAAGCTGAGGCCTTCGAAGAAATCCTGAATAGCCACGGAGACATATGTGCTTTTTCGGGTGCTAGAGGAATTGCTACTGTTTTGGAGAAGAAAGGTTGTGAGCATGTAAAATCTTTAGCGCAATCCGAAGCTACTTTGTCCTCCGAAGACATTAAAGACCCCTCAGCCGAAGCAAGCATGATCGGCGGAAAATTTTTCACTGATATCTTGGACAACGGCGGCCGAGAAATGGCACAAGAAATTATTCAAAAAAGCGAAAAAGGCATCCATGATGCCAGAAAAGTAGCGGCGGCTGCCGAAAAAAGTACCGAGCCCGAAGGGCAAATAGGTATTAATTAGTGATTTTTATTATGTTGTAATTTTTGATTCCAAACTTTGCTCACGGTTTGTAATAGTAATATAGCCGTATCTTCTCTTCGCTCAGAACCTGCTGAGGCATCTCCGGGCCCCCACCCGAAGGGGGACGATGAAATTAGAAAAATGGCCGAAGCCATTATGGACAAGGTTGTTGACCAGCTACTGAACGAAGCTGCAGAATTAGTTCTAAAAGAGAATTAAATGCTACTGTAAAAACATTTGGAACGTAACGTATGTAATATATTGTGACTTTGAATGTAATATATAATCCATGTACAGTTTTAATTCTTTACGATGCATGAAATCTTGCGTACATACCGTTTTTTGAGCCTTCGACGAAAAAACACCTTCCCTTCTTTTCATGCTTCGTGAAGAAAATTTTATATCACCAGAAGTTGCATACGTTCGTGGTGAAGATTATCCAAGCTTCGTGAAATATTCTCCGAAGCTATAGAAAAGTTTTTGTTGCCTCTCTAATGAAGCTACACTTCTTCTCGGCTTGTCTTGTGCTTTAGCACGATTTTCTCTTTTCCGAATTATTCTCCGAAGATCAATATTGTATCCCCTTCTTGTTCCATATGCAATATGCTGTATGATGCTTATGTTATGCAGAATGATGTGATGATGTTATGTTATGCAAGATGACGTTCGTGCCACAGATACATATCCCTGTAATAGAGCATACACACTTTTTATATCAGCGTTGACTTTTCGCTGTAAGCCTCCCTTATGAGCTTCTTCGCCTTTTACTTTCAGCGGAATCAGCGTTTATTTTTCGCTGTAAGCCTCCCTTAGGAGCTTCTTCGCCTTTTACTTTCCGCGGAATCAGCGTTTATTTTTCGCTGTAAGCCTCCCTTAGGAGCTTCTTCGCCTTTTACTTTCAGCGGAATCAGCGTTTATTTTTTGCTGTAAGCCTCCCTTAGGAGCTTCTTCGCCTTTTACTTTCAGCGGAATCAGCGTTTATTTTTCGCTGTAGGCTCAGAAAACTTACACTGCGCTCGCTTAGGAACGACTTTTTACTGTTTCGAACAACTTGCTCTGTGTCTATTAAAACAAAATTTTGATAATACAAAGGTCCTTCATGCCACCATAAATTCGTATGCTTCAACGATTCAAGCCTATGAAAAATACACATTTTTATTAAAGCGGAAGAGGAAAGTGTTACAAGGAATTAAAAAATGATAAAGGACACGATCTTCCCATAATTGTTCCTTATTAACAAAAAAGTAATACCGAATGTAACAATGCGAAAAAACTGCTGTTGAGGTAGGATATTTATCAGTAAATGTGCTTCGACTCTGGCACAGTGCTATTGACTGTGCGAGCTTCGGAGTCCTCTCTGAAATCCCTCTGATTGTGGTGACTCCCTTCTGGCTGGAGCCCTGGCTGCGTCGGTGGCGGCGGTGGAGGCTGTTGCCAGGATGCTTGGGGTTGACTTGCCGAAGCAACAGAAGCTGCAGGGTGATTGCCTAAATATTCTGGAATGTAAGGCGAATGGTACGAAGCAGTATGCAGGACCTGCTTCGGCTGATTCTGTTGTGCAGCAGCTTCTTCTAGCTCCTTTTGCTTCTGGATGGTAATGTGACACATCCTGGTGGTGTGGCCCTTACCTTCACCACAGAATAGGCAGTATATTTTTCTTGGTTGATCCCCAAATCTTCCCCCGAAGCCCCTGGCACCTCTGCCCCTTGGCACTGGCGGCCGGAAGGAGCTTTGCTGCTGCCCCGAAGCTTGGGAGGAGCACTGTGGCCTTTGATGTTGACTCGTTTTGTCGTCATTTTGAGTAGAATTGTGAATTGACCTGATGTGCCTTGTATAAAATCTTCCTCCGAAGCCCCTAGTCATTTTAGAGAACCTGAGGGCTTCCTCCCTTCTTTGGCGAAAATCATTGTCAGCTCGAATGTACTCGTCCATCTTCTGGAGTAGCTTCTCTAGAGTTTGGGGTGGCTTCCTGGCAAAGTACTGAGATGCAGGTCCTAGCCGAAGCCCCTTGATCATGGCCTCAATGACAATTTCATTGGGCACTGTTGGTGCCTGTGCCCTCAGACGTAGGAACCTTCGGACATATGCTTGAAGATATTCTTCATGATCCTGGGTGCACTGGAATAAAGCTTGAGCAGTGACTGGCTTCGTCTGAAAGCCTTGGAAGCTGGTTATCAGCATGTCCTTCAACTTTTGCCATGAGGTGATTGTCCCTGGCCTAAGGGAAGAGTACCAAGTTTGTGCGACGCTTCTGACAACCATGACGAAGGACTTTGCCATGACCGTCGTGTTGCCATTGTACGAAGATATAGTTGCTTCGTAGCTCATCAAGAATTGTTTCGGGTCTGAATGACCATCGTACATGGGGAGCTGAGGTGGCTTGTAAGACTGTGGCCAAGGAACAGCCTGCAGTTCTGTTGACAAGGGAGAAGCATCATCAAAAGCAAAATTTCCGTGATGGAAATCTTCATACCAGTCATCCTCGTTGTAGAAACCCTCTTGATGAAGCTCTCTACGCGGGGGCCTTTGGTTCTGGTCATCTTGAGCAAGATGTCGAAGCTCTTCAGAGGCTTCGTCTATCTGCCTTTGAAGATCAGCTAGACGAGCCATCTTCTCCTTCTTGCGTTGGACCTGTTGATTGAGCATTTCCAAATTTTGGATTTCTTGATCCAATTCTTCCTCCGGAGGCGCTGGACTGGTGGCTTTTCTCTTCTGGCTTCGGGCCTCCCTAAGAGAAACGACATCTTGATTGTGGTCTAGCGGCTGCAGAGCAGCAGCCCCTGTTGCTGAAGCTTTTTTCGGCGGCATGACGAAGGTGATGCTTGCCGAAGATTTTCAAAACTCAAAAAGTGGAAGTGAGTTCACCGGAGGTGGGCGCCAATGTTGGGGGCTTGTTCTCAAATGCTATAAATCAAGAACAAGACAACACGAAGATGTTAAGTATTAAATACCCTTCGTCCGCTGAAGCATTATCTCCTCGAGGGTTTAATGAACTTCAGACGAAGGATCTAAACATAATATAACGAAGGTTACGAAGGAAAAGACCTTCGTTAAGTTGGTAAATGAGTAAACAGAATAAACATATATATAAAGTGCGAAAGTAATAATACCAGCATTATCATCAATACATTTCCATTATTAAATTCATGAAAATGAATTACAAATGTACCTTCAGACTGATGTAAGGCAAAGGTACAAGTCGTGATGCAAAAAGACGGGTGCCCAGTCAGCGTGAACAGTACGAGGGTACTGTTCACCTATTTATAGGCACGGGACGCAGCCCGTGTAAAATTACATTGATGCCCTTTACATTTATCAATAACTCTATAGTAATCCTTCAAGGTCCAATTTGGCTTTTCATCTTTAAGTCGGTTCCTCTTTTCTGCCGTTATGCCGAAGCTTTTCGGCATATGGCTTCATGATCGTCTTATCCTTCGTCATGACCGCTTTTCATTCCAGCTTCGTCTTAAACATGCCCTTGTATATTCGCGACCTGACTCTGAAGGTGCCTGTTCCGAAGGTGCCTGTTCACATTTTACACTTGGAAAACATTGTCAAAATGTGTTTTTGAGGACCTTCGGGAGCCGAAGGCCCCCAACACTTGGTGATTGGCGCGCCGCTTTAATGCGTCTGCTGACGCACTCACCGTCAATCCACCTTCGGTCACGCTAACTACTATATCTGTCCCTGCGGCCCCACGTCTAGCGGTTCCATCGGGCCATGCGCGCGGCACCTCGTTGCTGCCGCCCTGGTTAAAAAATATCTCTCTGCAGTAGCCCTGGAGTGGCGCGCGATCGTGCACGGCGGTTCGCTCCCCGCATGGCGGTTTGCTTTTTCCGCACACGGAGACCAGCCCACCAGCTGTGTGACTTGTGGACCCAGGCCCCCGTGTCATAGACTGGGTCGCCTGGGTGTTAGGTGTGCGTCGGACGGGATTTCCTGCAGCGTCTTGGGGCACGAGCGGGAGAGTATGCCTTGAAAAGGGATTCACCCCGCGTGCAGCAGTTACGCTTTCGCATTCTCTCCCAATCACCGCGCCCTTTTGCCTTCGTGCTCCTCTTCGCCCCTTTGTCTTCACGCTCTTCTGCTTCGCGCCATCGTAGTTGCCATGGCTTCGCTAGGTCATCCTGAGCGTTTCCAGTCCAAGGGGGCGCTCAACCTGGTGCGCAACCTGCTCGGATGGAGCGCGCTGGTGCACGCCGGAAGGATCCGCGCCAGTGCCACTCCCCTCGGCGAACTCGCCGCCATTTCTTCGCGTTGGTGAAGTCTAGGAAGGCTAAGGACCACCTCGGCACCTACTACTTCCAGACAAGGTCAGATTCAGCCGTGGCCTACATCCCTACCCTCGGCGGCGTAAGGTGGGAAAACTGGTGCAGCGACTGGGTGATCGCCAGTGCTGAGGCCAACGACTGCCTCACCCTGCCGAGCGACGGGCTAGCACTCAACCGAAAGCAATGGAGGGCCAAGCCATCCCTGGTGCCGGAGTTCCTGCTCGTACTGGATAGGATCAAGAGCTTGGCTACGGGCAGCCTGACGTCGATGCATGTGGTCGGTGACTTCCTGAAGCGCCGGATTGCGCCGCTGCAGCGGAGGGCGCGCCTGTGTTGCTGGTTCACTTGCCCAAACGACATCGGCCGGGTCCAGCGCGGGCCAGGGACTAATGTGACGGAACCTCCCAAGTCATTAGGCCCACCTACAGTTGTCCTTGTCCAACAGACATCAGACAACCCTGTAGATGTTTCTGAATCACTTGACAAGTTCGGTATCTTCTTTCTTACCTTTCCAGGAACGTTTCACCCGTCTTGCAGACATTACAGAACATCGGAGATATAGAAATGAGGAAGAGATTACATAAACTTACATTTATTTAGAAAGTAAGATCAAGTTACTTATTACATACCAGAGTTATAAAACGAGTGCTGAGTAGTATTATTACAACACCAAGGGAGGCAAAAACTCCTCCCGATAGTTTTTACATAAAAGTTTTTATGGAGGACCATGTCCTCTCGCAGCTTCACTCTTGTTTTTCTTCATTTGGAACCAACTTGGAGCAAAAACAACAAAAAATTGTTGCTTCCTCACCTAAAAACAACGGGGAAATAAACCCTGAGTATGGAATTACTCAGCAAGTCTTACCCGACTAAAGAAAAGACTCTCAAAGGTATGCTAGTTATAAGGGAGTCAAGGTAAGGTGTCTCAAGATCAAAAACTCTGTTTTGCATAAATGCTTACTAAAAGTGGATCCTTAAAAATCCAGTTTTATTTTCAGGCTAGGTAAACTTACCTGCATCTAGAGTTCTTTCAACCCTAGTTCAAACACTTGTCCTGCACTAGCCAGTTTCTTAACAAGTCCTTCATCTTTACTGGAGTTCTACGTATAGGGCAGAGACCAAGTCTTCATAACCGCGAAGGTACAGCGATCCGAGTCGATTATACTCAGCTGAGGATCTCCAATCACACGACATATGTAGCACTTAACCCTTGCATATGTCAACCTGCCACCGGGGTTCTTAAGACCAGATCAGGTTCACACGAACCGAGAGCATAGATACACCACCGTCCAGCCTCTTGCCACGGAGGGTACACGCTACTCTCGCCACCACTCCACACCCATTCCGTGTTATCTTATTCTGGCCTTAGTCTGCCCGAGGCAAGGCTTACCCATGACGAGGCATGTGACCAGTTAAAGGGTCCTCGGTCATCAAGCCAACATCGAGACGGTCCTTAATCGGCTCAGACGGAGACACTATATCGAGACTCTCTTCTCGTGCAAGTCACCCGCCCGGTCTCAGCTTAATCATTTAAACCCAAAAACTTGGTACCAGGCAGAGGTACATCTTTTCCGATGTTGAATCCATCACGGCCGTGATGGATTCACCATCAAGTTTTCAAAAACATCCCTCCCACTTTGCCAATCATTTTTTGTAAAACAAAACCTTTTGTTTTTGCTAAATCAATACTAAGCATAGTAAAACTTTTTGTAAAAACAGGGTTTCAAGGGGGGGTAATCAAGTTCAAGGAAGGTAATGCAGGAATTGTTTAAGCAATCAACTCTTATCACCTAATGGAGCAAGCAAGTGAGAAAAATTTTAAAAACATCAAGGAAGGTGGCAAATGCACCGGGGCTTGCCTTCGTTAGTAGATGAGTCAGGCTCGGGCCCGCAGATGTCAAAGTAGAGACAAGTCCCTGCCTGAGATTCCAAAGGTGGTGGTGTCTTCTCTTCAGTCACTTCGATCTCTTCTTCGTTTTCTAAACATAATCATACATATGTGTATATAAGAATGAATGCCATGTAATGCTCATGAGAGTGCAAAGATAATAATAATTTATTATCTAAGGTCTTGAATATAACTTTCCTTCACGGAACTCCGAGAGCTTAGGGTTTCCGGAGTCAGTAAAGGATTTCAAAGGGCAGGGGTGGGGGTTTTGGGTTCTAAGTATCAAACAAGGTCCAAATCAAACCAAACTCTACCCAAGGCTTCTAAATAATGTGTAGGGCTCATATAAAATGTTTAGGCATTTTTGGACTTATTATCTATTTTCTAAAAATCCAGAATCAATGCTTTAGGCTATTTTAAATACCCCAAAATTCATTATTTAATCTAAAAATCATGAAATTATTTTTATTAAATACTATGGAAAATAAGAGGTCTAGGAAAATTGGTTTGACAATTTTAGGATTTTTCTACAATTTATAACAGATTTCCCAAGTTCCACTGAAAAAGAAAAAGGAAAAGATCAAATAGTTCTGGGCCGAATCTGGTTCAAGCAGCCCAGTAACAGCAGAATGTACGCGCGCCCACGCTGGCGGTGGCAATATTGCAGAAGGGCCCTCAGGGTTTTGACTAACTGGAGTTGGGTTCGGTTACTATTCTTATCAGTCATTGACAACTTGCACCGAGGTCCTAGAAGTTCTATTTCTTTACACCGACTAGTCCCCGACGGCGCTCCGCACGGGAAGCCCAACTCCGACGAGCTAGACCAGCCGGAGAAGGCCAAGACTAGTGCTCAGCTTTGGACTAAACCAAATCCATGACCTAGAGGATGTTTCCCCTAACTTAATTGCATGAATGGTGACCTATTCCATTCTGCCCACGAGAACAGCGAAGGGTATGGGCATTTGCTCGTGTTCCCGGTGATTGGTGAGCTCCCAGTCCAAATTAGTGGTTCGGCAAGCATCACAGAGCTATGAGAGTGCTCAAACGAGGGAGAGGGAAGGATGAACTGACCGGAATGGGGCTGGCCGCGGTGAGGTTGGTTTCGGGGTGGCGGAAACTTGATTTGGGGAAAAACCGAAATTCAAGCTCACCGGTGCACGATTGCTAGCAATTCTCGGTGGCTGGGTGGGTGATGATGTTGCGAAGCTAGCCGTGGGCTCAATTTATAGTGCTTGCAAGAGGTGGCCGGTGAATCGAGCGATACGAGCGGCGGCCAGAGGAAGAAGAAGGCACTAGCGCAAGCGCTAGGTGGCTTCTACCGTGGCGGCCTCTCCGGCGATCACCGGACGCCCCTAGTGTAACTATCCACGACGTGGTAAAGCGCCCGGACATGAGGCGCAGGACCGAGCGATGGCGGTTTACCGGCGTTCTTATCAGTTCCACCGCGGTGAACACGGTACGGTGGTCGGAATTCTTTATCGGCTGGAGTTTATCCACGGCGGGGATACTTGTGTGACCCTGAGCGCTATCCAGCTGAGCACAAATTGCGGCGACAACGGCACGAATCACGGCGACAAGTCACCGGCGGTGAGGACAGTCGCGCTGGCGTTCTGATCCCAGCCAGACACTGTACCATGGGCTAACTCATTCAGTCAACCTAACAGCCATAATTCAGGCTCGATTTTCTCACAATTCTATATGGTAACATACTCCATGCTCTGCAGCAAAATTGTAGAGCTATAGATCAGCTACAAGTTTGTCACAGCAGCCATGGGCAGATTCTTGCTGGATCACAGTTGAATTTATGCTCAAAGTCCCAGTGGTTGCACTGTCTGTCTGAAAATTCAGACCTTAGTAACCGGACAGCCCAACTTTGGGCTTAATTATCTCCTAAATTTTCTTAACAACTAGGCTTACACTCTTAAGCAAATTTGTTCTCCTTTGTTTGGTCTACTATTTTGATGTGGTGCCCTAGGGCAAAAACCCTATACTTTGAAAGTTACAAAGCTCCAAAGTTGAGCCAAAACTCTGAAATTCAGACTTAGGCTATATAGGACTTAAGAGGTGATTTTTGCAAATAGACCCAAAACTTAGGGTTTAACTTGCAAAATCACATATTTGTGAACCAAAGGACTTAATATGCCTTAACATTGTAGTTTTTACACTTTAGTCCAAATGTGCACTGTTTTTGCACATAGGCCCCTAGGGTTTGGACTTAGGGTTTTTCCAGGGTTCAAATGGGGTTTTTGGTATCTCAGGGGTATAAATGTGATTCAAGTTCATTCTTGGGAACATTTTATGACTATTCCCCTAAAGCTTTTAGGTTTTCTCAATTTGGGTTAGGTTTTACCCCCTTTAATCCCTATTTAGGGTTAAGTTCCCTATCCAGGGTTCTATTTGCAAAATGCTATAACAATACAACTTGTTTGAAATTTTTACCTAGTGAATGCACTCTAGGTGTGTCAAACATATGCAATGCCAATGTTTATGATGCCATGCTCATGTTTTAGTTGCAGTAACACCAGGGGTGTTACATCCTTCCCCCCATAAAAGAATCTCGTCCCGAGATTAAAAGTCCTAGGGTAAGTAATGGAAAAGGAAATGTGTCACATTCTTATTTCCTTATTTCTGGTACAAGGAAGGGGTGGTGTGGGGCTTACTCTTTTATTACAACAACTATACACACTTTACAAATTACATGAGGCTAAAAAGCCCGGGAAATCCTTATCTAAAAAGTCTTGAGTTTCCCATGTAGCCTCATCTTCAGAATGTTGGTTCCACTGTATCTTATAGAACTTGAGAGTTTTTCTCTGGGTAACCCTGTCCTTTTGATCCAAGACCCGAATGGGATATTCGGAATATGTCAAGTCTGGTTCAAGGACAACATCTGTCACCTCAACGGTTCGATCTGGTACCCGAAGACATTTCTTCAATTGTAACACATGGAACACATTATGTACAGCAGACAAGGTTTCGGGTAGTTGAAGTCGATACGCCACTGGCCCATATCTTTCAAGTATAGGGAATGGACCAATGTACCTGGGTGCAAGCTTCTCTTTTATCCCGAAACGCGATACGCCCTTCATTGGCGAAATCTTCAGGTAGACATAGTCCCCTTCAGGAAAATATAAGGGCATTCGCCGTTTGTCTGCATAACTCTTTTGACGAGTTTGGGCTTTCTTCATATTATGAATTATTTTCTGAACCTTTTCTTTGGTCTCTTTCACCATATCAGGCCTGAAGAAGTACCTTTCACTAGGTTCAGACCAATTTAGCGGAATGCGACATCGTCATCCATATAAAGCTTCGAAGGGTGCCATCTTGATACTTTCTTGATAGCTATTATTATATGAAAACTCCGCTAAGGGCAAACATTCATCCCATTTTTGTGAGAAGTCCAGAACACATGCCCGCAGCATATCTTCAAGTATTTGATTAACCCTCTCAGTCTGTCCACTTGTTTCAGGATGATAGGCCGAACTGTGGAGCAGTTTAGTACCCAGGGATTTATGAAGTTCTTCCCAAAATTTGGATACGAATTGTGGTCCACGATCCGACACTATAGTTTTTGGAACACCATGCAAACTGAGAATACGAGCAATGTATAATTCTGTATAGGTGATGACAAGATATTTTACTTTAACCGGGAGGAAGTGGGCGATCTTGGTAAGTCGATCAATGATAACCCAGATAGAGTCATACCCTTTTGCGGTCCTGGGCAATCCCACAATGAAGTCCATACTTATGTCTTCCCATTTTCATGTCGGTATTGGTAGAGACTGTAATGGACCGGCAGCTTTCAAGTGTATGGCCTTGACACGTCTGCAGGTGTCACATCTAGCCACATAGCATGCAATCTCGATCTTGATTTTCGTCCACCAATAATGTGGTTTCAAATCTTGGTACATCTTAGTGCTTCCAGGATGAATAGAATAGCGACTAAGATGTGCTTCATCAAGAATTTGCTGGCGGACCTCT
This sequence comes from Zea luxurians, assembly GCA_029449295.1. Classification (NCBI taxonomy): domain Eukaryota; kingdom Viridiplantae; phylum Streptophyta; class Magnoliopsida; order Poales; family Poaceae; genus Zea; species Zea luxurians. Next base: position 5,232,854 of record JAOPSE010000033.1, read on the forward strand.
TCATTCTTCGGCACCACTATGTGGTTATTAAACCATAAAATGCCTTGATCATCTTCTTTGAAACATTTGGCTTTTCCAGCCCTTATCTTCTTATGAATGTGTTTCATACCCTCATTATCCCTTTGAGCATCAATTATCCTTTGCAAGAGGACTGACTCAAGCTTTAGCTGACTTAGGGTTCCTTGTTAGACCATTCCCAGGTTTAGCTTCTCCATCTCCTGACATAATGTATTGTCAGAGGTCTTCATCGTAAGACAGTGACAGGAAACCTTACGGCTAAGTGCATCTGCCACTACATTGGCCTTGCCTAGGTGATAATGAATTTCCAGTTCATAATCCTTAATAAGCTCAAGCCATCGCCTTTGTCTCATGTTCAACTCTGACTGGGTGAAGATATACTTCAAGCTTTTATGATCTATATAAATGTGACAGATATTACCCAGCAAATAATGACGCCAAATCTTCAGGGCATGAACCACAGCAGCTAGCTCCAGATCATGAGTTGGATAATGCTCCTCATGTTGGCGCAACTGCCTTGAAGCATACGCAATTACTCGGCCTTCTTGCATTAACACACAGCCGAGACCACTGCCTGATGCGTCACAATACACATCAAAGGGCTTAGTGATATCTGGTTGAGCCAATACCGGAGCAGTGGTTATTAATGTCTTCAATTGTTCAAAAGCTTCATTACACTTGGAAGACCAATTGAATTTAATATCATTCTTCAATAAACTTGTGATTGGCTTCACAAGCTTAGAAAAATATGGTATAAATCGGCGGTAATATCCAGCCAGTCCAAGGAAACTTCAGACTTGATGAACAGTGGTCGGGGGTTTCCACTCCAAAATGTCCTTGACTTTGCTGGGATCCACCGCAATCCCCCTAGCAGACAGTACATGTCCCAGAAACTGAATTTCCTCCACCCAAAACGCGCATTTGCTGAACTTGGCATATAACTGATGTTCCCTCAAGCGCGTTAACACGATCCGTAAATGTTGGGCGTGCTCCTCTTCATTCTTGGAATATATTAAAATATCGTCTATGAAGACCACCACGAACTTGTCCAACTCGGGCATGAACACCGAGTTCATCAAATACGTGAAGTGGGCAGGAGCATTTGTCAATCCGAAAGACATTACCAGGTATTCAAATAATCCATACCGCGTAGTGAATGCGGTCTTTGGTATATCCTCGGGCCGGATACGGATCTGATGATAGCCCGATCTAAGATCAATCTTGGAGAATACCCTCGCTCCAGTCAGTTGATCAAATAGAATGTCAATCCGTGGAAGAGGGTACTTGTTTTTGATAGTGACCTCATTCAGGGGTCGATAATCCACACACATCCATAAAGTTTGATCCTTCTTCTTGACGAATATGGCTGGAGAACCCCATGGTGACGAGCTTGGCCGGATGAATCCTTTCTCAAGTAGATCTTGTAATTGAATTTTCAATTCTGCCAACTCATTTGGAGGCATTCGGTATGATCTTCTAGATACGGGAGCCATACCGGGCTTCAATTCAATTACAAACTCTACATCCCTTTCAGGTGGCAATCTAGGCAAATCCTCTGGAAAGACATCGGGAAACTCGCATACTACCGGAATATCCTTGATTTCCGGTATAATGGCTTCATAAACTCTGCCAGTAGCTTTGGTTGGAATGGGGATAGGCAATAGAATTTCCTCTTGATTATGACTCAACCTGATAGTTCTTTGCTCAGTGTTGAGGGTTGCTTTATGTTTGGCCAACCAATTCATGCCCAAAATGACATCTATGTCTTGGCCTTTCAGAATGATCATATTAGTAGGAAAGTCCCGTCCGGCCAATGTTACGGGCACTTGATAGGCCACTTCTCTAGTAAAGATTTGTCCCCCTGGTGAGTGAATTTTAAACCCTTCTTTTGATTCATGGCATGAAATGCAATGTTGCTCCACAAATTTCTTGCTAATAAATGTATGCGAAGCACCAGAATCAAAGAGAATAACTGCGGGATGATTGGCCACAAGGAACGTACCCATCATTATCGGCTCACCATCCGGTGTTTTGGCCACTTGCATATAATATATGCGTCCTGTCTTCTTAGTATTTTTGCCCATAGTATTTCCCTTGACTTGAGATGAATTCCTAGATCCTTGCTGATTGTTTGACTGGTTCTGCTTTGGATAAGGGCAATCCTTGATAAAATGCCCAGACTTCCCACAATTGAAGCATCCCATTGATGAACTGGGAAGGGCAGGGAATCGAGTGCCTGGGGCACCCAGCTGACTTGATGCAGCGGGGGCATTATTGGGATGAATAAATATTGGTTGCTTAAAAGGGATAGAGGGTGGACGAGAGAAAGAGCGATTCTGGTTGGAAGGCCGGATAACAAACCGTTGCCTTTTCACCGGGCCCTGACTAGGCCTGTCACCTCCAAAACCCTTGGATTTTCCGACGCCTGCATACTTCGCTTCTACTGCCAATGCTGTACTGATAGCTCTTCCATAATTAAGATCTATGCAGGTTGCCATCTTTCTTTGCAGTCGATCTTTAAACCTCTCATAAAACAATTCTTCTTCTTCAGATCGGTGTTCACTTGATCGATTGCATATTGCGACAAATGATTGAACTTATTGAGATACTGATTAATAGTATCCCCTCCTTGCTTCAGCTTCATAAATTCTTCTTGCTACATGTGAAGGACACCTTCTGGTATATAATGTTCGCGGAAGGCCAACTTGAATTCTTCCCATGTTATTTGATGATTGGCCGATTGAACGGCCACAAAATTTCCCCACCAAGTGCTGGCAGGGCCGCGCAGTTGCTGGGCTGCGAATAAGGGCTTCTGGGTTTCTGAACATCACAGAAGTCCGAACTTTTGCTCGATGACACGAATCCATTCGTCTGCCTCTAACGGGTCTTCGGCTTTGACAAACAACGGTGGACGTGTCTTTGAGAAGTCCAAGTAAGAGGTTTCACGGGGGCCCTGTTGATAACCCCGCCCGCCTTATTGTTGAAACTATTGACCCGCCATCTCTCTCAGAAAACGGGTATTATCCACGGTTGCATTTACCAAGGCGGCAATCGCCTCAGCAAGTGTGGGAGGGACAGGAGGTGGATTTGGGGTAGACTCCCTCCCACTGGAGGTTCCAGCTGCATCCTGTGATCGGGTCTTGGACGGCATCTATGGCAACAAACATTTGGAAACAAATATAATATGCCAAAGAAAAACCATCCAATTTACATTACCAAAAAGTGTAATGTTACAGACTCGGATTTTTTTAAAACAGGATACATTACCTAGTATACAGTAGCACTACCTATTATACAATAGTACAATCTATTATACAATACACTACTTCTATTTCTACTACTACACCACTATTCCTGCTTTCGGTTGCTCCTGGCAGCCTCGTCGTCAGGTGTGGGAGACCATTCATCGACCAGCCTCATAGAAGGAGGGGGCCTAAAAAGGTCCAACTCACCACCAAGCGCTTCTCCCGCAACATGCGAGGGTCCGGCTTCCGACTCGACAGGATCCGTAGGTGCACTGGGGTGTAGTTGCGAATACAGTACATGGACTTCCTCATGTAGGGTATTGCAATACGCCTGCAGGTTGTCAATGGCAGAGCTAAGTTCATCAACTCGGGCTCGAGCCTTTTCTTCCTTAGCCCAAGCCACTGAACGAGACTGAACCGCCCAATCGAGTGCTAAATCCCGATCAGCAAGCTGATCTTGGAGGCGGCGGATGTAACTTCTCAATTCATTTATTCTATCGCCATCCACGACCCATATGTTGGTCCTGCGTTGTAGTTCCGTTTGAAGCTGATTCACTCAGGCTTCAAGATCCCCGATTGGATCATTGCTCCCGCTGCTGCTATCCTCATGCCGTGGGGCAATTTGATGACGAGGTACACATTGGTCCAGTTTGCTTACGCGCAGTCTTCCTTGTGTGCGGCGGCATTTTTCTAAGGGGGAAATTTTATTAGTATGGTTCTTAGCATGATGCATGTATAATTACAGAACCAACCTTAGTTGATTCATACCTTCTATACATTGCACTCCTCCTATCTGGTCTTTCATATAGATTCTTCAGATATAAGGGGTAAGAATGGAAGAAATCTTTCTAGGTAAGTTTTTAGAAAATCCTTTTGAAGATGCCTCATAATATCTGCAGAGAACGGCTTCGCTCCGATACCAGCTGTGATGGAACCTCCCAAGTCATTAGGCCCACCTACAGTTGTCCTTGTCCAACAGACATCAGACAACCCTGTAGATGTTCCTGAATCACTTGACAAGTTCGGTATCTTCTTTCTTACCTTTCCAGGAACGTTTCACCCGTCTTGCAGACATTACAGAACATCGGAGATATAGAAATGCGGAAGCGATTACATAAACTTACATTTATTTAGTAAGTAAGATCAAGTTACTTATTACAGACCAGAGTTATAAAACGAGTGCTGAGTAGTATTATTACAACACCAAGGGAGGCAAAAACTCCTCCCGATAGTTTTTATATAAAAGTTTTTATGGAGGACCATGTCCTCCCGCAGCTTCACTCTTGTTTTTCTTTATTTGGAACCACCTTGGAGCAAAAACAACAAAAATTTGTTGCTTCCTCACCTAAAAATAACAGGGAAATAAACCCTGAGTATGGAATTACTCAGCAAGTCTTACCCGACTAAAGAAGACACTCAAAGGTATGCTGGTTATAAGGGAGTCAAGGTAAGGTGTCTCAAGATCAAAAACTCTGTTTTGCATAAATGCTTACTAAAAGTGGATCCTTAAAAATCCAGTTTTATTATCAGGTTAGGTAAACTTACCTGCATCTAGAGTTCTTTCTACCCTAGTTCAAACACTTGTCCTGCACTAGCCAGTTTCTTAACAAGTCCTTCATCTTTACTGGAGTTCTACGTATAGGGCAGTGACCAAGTCTTCATAACTGCGAAGGTATGGCGATCCGAATTGATTATACTCAGCTGAGGATCTCCAATCACACGACATATGTAGCACTTAACCCTTGCATATGTCAACCCGCCACCGGGGTTCTTAAGACTAGATCAGGTTCACGCGAACCGAGAGCACAGATACACCACCGTCCAGCCTCTTGCCACGGAGGGTACACGCTACTCTCGCCACCGGTCCACGCCCATTTCGTGTTATCTTATTCTAGCCTTACTCTGCCTAAGGCAAGGCTTACCCATGACGAGGCATGTGACCAGTTAGAGGGTCCTCGGTCATCAAGCCTACATCGAGACGGTCCTTAATCGACTCAGACGGAGACACTACATCGAGACTCTCTTCTCGTGCAAGTCACCCGCCCGGTCTCAGCTTAATCATTTAAACCCAAAAACTTGGTACCTGGCAGAGGTACATCTTTTCCGATGTTGAATCAAACACGGCCGTGATGGATTCACCATCAAGTTTTCAAAAACATCCCTCCCACTTTGCCAATCATTTTTTGTAAAACAAAACCTTTTGTTTTTGCTAAAGCAATACTAAGCATAGTAAAACTTTTTGTAAAAACAGGGTTTCAAGGGGGGGGGGGGGGGTAATCAAGTTCAAGGAAGGTAATGCAGGAATTGTTTAAGCAATCAACTCTTATCACCTAATGCAGCAAGCAAGTGAGAAAAATTTTAAAAACATCAAGGAAGGTGGCAAATGCACCGGGGCTTGCCTTTGTTAGTAGGTGAGTCAGGCTCGGGCCCGCAGATGTCAAAGTAGAGACAAGTCCCTGCCTGAGATTCCAAAGGTGGTGGTGTCTTCTCTTCAGTCACTTCGATCTCTTCTTCGTTTTCTAAACATAATCATACATATGTGTATATAAGAATGAATGCCATGTAATGCTCATGAGAGTGCAAAGATAATAAGAATTTATTATCTAAGGTCTTGAATACAACTTTCCGTCACGGAACTCCGAGAGCTTAGGGTTTCCGGAGTCTGCAAAGGATTTCAAAGGGCAGTGGTGGGGGTTTTGGGTTCTAAGTATCAAACAAGGTCCAAATCAAACCAAACTCTACCCAAGGCTTCTAAATAATGTGTAGGGCTCATATAAAAAGTTTGGGCATTTTTGGACTTATTTTCTAGTTTCTAAAAATCCAGAATCAATGCTTTAGGCTATTTTAAATACCCCAAAATTCCTTATTTAATCTAAAAATCATGAAATTATTTTTATTAAATACTATGGAAAATAAGAGGTCTAGGAAAATTGGTTTGACAATTTTAGGATTTTTCTACAATTTATAACAGATTTCCCAAGTTCCATTGAAAAAGAAAAAGGAAAAGATCAAATAGTACTGGGCCGAATCTGGTTCAAGCGGCCCAGTAACAGCAGAATGTACGCGCGCCCACGCCCGCGCCCGCGGTGGCAATATTGCAGAAGGGCCCTCGGGGTTTTGACTAACTGGAGTTGGGTTCGGTTACTATTCTTATCAGTCACTGACAACTTGCACCGAGGTCCTAGAAGTTCTATTTCTTTACACCGACTAGTCCCCGACGGCGCTCCGCATGGGAAGCCCAACTCCGGCGAGCTAGACCGGCCGGAGAAGGCCAAGACTAGTGCTCAGCTTCGGACTAAACCAAATCCATGACCTAGAGGATGTTTCCCCTAACTTAATTCCACGAATGGTGACCTATTCCATTCTGCCCACGAGAACAGCAAAGGGTATGGGCATTTGCTCGTGTTCCCGGTGATTGGTGAGCTCCCAGTCCAAATTAGTTGTTTGGCAAGCATCACAGAGCTATGAGAGTGCTCAAACGAGGGAGAGGGAAGGATGAACTGACCGAAATGGGGCTGGCCACGGTGAGGTTGGTTTCGGGGTGGCGGAAACTTGATTTGGGGAAAAACCGAAATTCAAGCTCACCGGTGCACGATTGCTAGCGATTCTCGGTGGCTGGGTGGGTGATGATGTTGCGAAGCTAGCCGCAGGCTCAATTTATAGTGCTCGCAAGCGGTGGCCGGTGAATCGAGCGATACGCGCGGTGGCCAGAGGAAGAAGAAGGCACTGGCGCAAGCGCTAGGTGGCTTCTACCGTGGCGGCCTCTCCGGCGATCACCGAACGCCCCTAGTGTAACTATCCGTGACGTGGTAAAGCGCCTGGACACGTGGCGCAGGACCGAGCGACGGCGGTTTACCGGCGTTCTTATCGGTTCCACCGCGGTGAACACGGTACGGTGATCGGAATTCTTTATCGGCTGGAGTTTATCCACGGCGGGGATACTTGTGTGACCCTGAGTGCTATCCAACCGAGCACAAATTGCGGCGACAACGACACGAATCACAGCGGCAAGTCACCGGCGGTGAGGACAATCATGCTGGCGTTCTGATCCTAGCCAGACACTGTACCATGGGCTAACTCATTCAGTCAACCTGACAGCCATAATTCAGGCTCTATTTTCTCACAATTCTATATGGTAACATACTCCATGCTCTGCAGCAAAATTGTAGAGCTATAGATCAGCTACAAGTTTGTCACAGCAGCCATGGGCAGATTCTTGCAGGATCACAGTTGAATTTATGCTCAATGTCCCAGTGGTTGCACTGTCTGTCTGAAAATTCAGACCTTAGTAACCTGACAGCCCAACTTTGGGCTTAATTATCTCCTAAATTTTCTTAACAACTAGGCTTACACTCTTAAGCAAAGTTGTTCTCCTTTGTTTGGTCTACTATTTTGATGTGGTGCCCTAGGGCAAAAACCCTATACTTTGAAAGTTACAAAGCTCCAAAGTTGAGCCAAAACTCTGAAATTCAGACTTAGGCTATATAGGACTTAAGAGGTGATTTTTACAAATAGACCCAAAACTTAGGGTTTAACTTGCAAATTCACATATTTGTGAACCAAAGGACTTAATATGCCTTAACATTGTAGTTTTTACACTTTAGTCCAAATGTGCACTGTTTTTGCACATAGGCCCCTAGGGTTTGGACTTAGGGTTTTTCCAAGGTTCAAATGGGGTTATTGGTATCTCAGGGGTATAAATGTGATTCAAGTTCATTCCTGGGAACATTTTATGACTATTCCCCTAAAGCTTTTAGGTTTTCTCAATTTAGGTTAGGTTTTACCCCCTTTAATACCTACTTAGGGTTATGTTCCCTATCTAGGGTTCTATTTGCAAAATGCTATAACAATACAACTTGTTTGAAATTTTTACCTAGTGAATGCACTCTAGGTGTGTCAAACATATGCAATGCCAATGTTTATGATGCCATGCTCAAGTTTTAGTTGTAGTAACACCAGGGGTGTTACAACTGACCTATCCTGGGACGAGCTAGAAGTCCTGGTGAAGGGGATTACTGGTGAGTCCTTCATCCCTGTGTCCCTGATCCTCCCCCAGGGCATCCCTGTGCTCTGCGACGATCCAGGGCTGAGGACGGCGATCTTGGCCATGCTGCCAACCCTCGACGAGAGGGGCGTGGCGGTTTGCTAGACCAGCGGCCGGGACCCCCACTGCAGGATCTGGATCTCCGATGCGCCGACCGGAGGCCCCCAGTCTGTTGGCGTGGCTCCCAGCGCCACCGCCGAGGCTCCCAGCACCCCCGTCATGGCCCCCGCCCCTTGGACAAGGGCAAAGGGGCTGCAAGCAGCTCCTCCATCCCAGGTGGCGCCGGGGTGTCAGAGGAAGAGAGGCGACGCCGGATGTGCCACGCTGAAAGGTCGTTTATTTCAGACCCCCCAGAAGCGTCAGAGAACTACTGGTGGGGCCGAGGAGGCCGGCTCCCAGGCCTAGGGCACGCAGAGGCGCGTCAGTCCTCCGCCACCACCACCATCGGGCTCGCCGTCACCACAACCACCACCACCATCAGGTCTACCGCCGCCACCACCACCTAGGGGTAATCTCCCCCAGGGGCACCAGCAACAGCAACAACAGCAGCAACAGCAGCGGTCGCCCCACTTCTAGGGTCGCTGGAAAGTCTAGGGCCCCAAGTGAGTGTAACCCCTTTTTTCCATTAGTCTATTAATCAAGCCGATGGGTCTTAACCCATCCTTTGCTTGTCAGGGCTTCCTCCCCCTCAACTGCCAAGGTCGTGCCTCCCCCACCCCCGGCTGCTGCCGCTGAGACAGTGCCACCGGGCTCCCATGCTCCAGCTAGGGGTCCGGCAGCAGCGGCGCCAACGTCAAGTGGCGTCGTAGCGGCGGAGGGGGTCCCAGCTGCCCCGATGGCTACCACAGCCTCAACGACAGCGATGTCGTCGAGTACATCGTCGGCAGCGGCAGAGGAGGCCCCAACTGCGCCCACCCCTGCCATCAAGGGCGACGCGGGGGGCACGTCCAGCTCCATCCCACCTCCCACTCTGGAGGAGATGGAGGTGGTTTTTGGGCGGTGGCTTCGGTCCGGCGCCGAGGCAGAAGCAGCGCCAGTTCCCCTCCCCCGGGTGCTGTCTCATGCCCATCAGGCTCTTCATGAGACTGAGGCAGTGATCCTGTGGGAGTGGGAAGCGCTTGAGGCCGAGCACTAGCGCCTCAGTGACTGGCGCACCCAGCTGGAGGAGTGCACCATGGCGGCGTCCCACCAGTTCGCCTCTGAGCGGTTCGAGCTCATGCAGGACCACGAGGATTACAAAAAGGACCTCCAGAAGGTGTTCGCCCGGGAGCTGGAGGCGGGCCGGAAGGAGAAGAGGTTGGCCAAGAGGGAGGAGGCCTTGAACTAGAGGGAGGAGGTTGTCATAGAACTCCGGGCCAAGCTGAGTGCCATGAACGAAGTCCTGGAAGAGCGGTGGATCTAGTAGACCACGGCTGTGGAGAGGATCCAAAAATGAGAGCGGGAGCTAGAGGACAAGGCCAGCAACATTGCCCTGGCCGAGGAGAACCTCAAGGAGAAGGATGCATCCCTGGATAGGCGGGAGGCAGATCTCGCCTAGCGGGAGAAGGATCTTGCCTTCAGGGAGGAAGTGTTTGAAAGGCGAGATAAGTTGCTGGCCGAGCATGAGGTCGAGGCGAAGGAGAAGGAGCGAAAGCTGGAGGAGCAGGTCTGCCAGTTCTAGGCGGCGTAGGCAGCACCGGACCCCTAGGCTGTGGAGGCCACTAAGAAGGCTCTTAAAGACCTTCAGGCGGATCATCGTGCCGGGGTCCAACGCATCGCCACATGGGTTGGTGAGGCAAGCACGGCTCTGGTGCCGCTAGGGATGAGTCCCATCCCGGTGTTGGAGCTGCTGACGTCCATCTCTGACGCGCTCCCGGTGCTGGACTCTGCCTCCGACCGCCTCCAACGCCTAGACCAGATTCTTGGCGCCCGCCTGGAGGCCGAGGGCGGCAGGCTCTGCTGGGTGGTAATAGAGTATCTTGACGTGCTTCCGGAGCCACGACCCGGCCATCTCCTTAGAGCCGGTGATCGCTGGTCCGGTGGCCGACATTGAAGACGCCGCCCGGGAGGGCGTACAAGATGCCATAGAACTGGTGGCTGGACGCTTCCAGCGGGATCCTCCTGATGATGATTAGCTAGATCTACAGAGAGAAGGCAAGGGTCCCGCTGGGAAGCGGCTTTGTAATATTTTTTTGCTTTGTAAGATACTTTTGAGTACTTATTTATCAAGCAGTATTAGCACTTATCTGTTTGCTATTTGTCTTTGTTGTGTGTGGCGTTACCAACTCCTCCCTGGTACTTGGCCCCCCTGTGATGTAGGCTCGAGGTGTCGAGGCTGGATAGCAGTATACCTAAGAAAGAGTTGGTGACCCGGCCCCAGGAGGTAGTCTCGACTAGGACCTAGACCTGTACACAGCTTCGGCTAGGAAGTGTTAGTAGCACACCCATAGGACCCATCGTCTAGTTTTTGCCATCCTTTGATTCATGCAATAGGACCTGCAGGATTTAGGCTGGGACACCAAGCCTTATGCCTGGGCCTACAAGATCACAGCTCCAAATACTAGGGCACCCGTTGCAGAGTGGTGGAGGTGCAGGCTTAAGGTACAGGACCAGGCTAAGCGGCTACACAGCTACGGACCCCTCCAGGAAACGAGCGCCCATTCTTTAGAACCGGAACCGCAGGTTGCCGGACCCCCTATATCAGGATAGGGGTCCCGAACTGCAAGCCTATCTTACTCAATTCGAATGTCATCATACCAGCAAGGGTGGGAACTGTATGGGTGGGTTATATAAAATATCTAGAAACTGTGGCAGAATAAAATCATCACAGAAGCACATTTGGGGGGTAAATCCTTTCTTTATAAATCGATATGCATGGGTGCAAACCAACAGGCCGGGCTTGTGAGGGTGGACCTCACCGGGCTGGCGTACACATATGCACAACCTAGTTACAAAAAGAAGAAACCTTAACCCCTCAGACTTGCTCCTATGGATAGAACTTACGGAGATGCTCTATGTTCCAGGGATTGGGAAGAGGCACTCCTTCAGTTGTGGCGAGGCGGACACACCTAGGTCGGCATACTTTTGTCACCTTGAAGGGTCCTTCCCAACTGGGGGAGAGTTTGTGGAGCCCTTCTCGGTTTAGAATTCGCCTTAGGACCAGGTCCTCGACCCAGAGCTCCCTACTATGCATGAACCGCTGGTGGTAGCGCATGAGTACTTGGTTGTACCGTGCGTTTCGGATCGCCGCTTGCCATCTGCGTTCGTCAATGAAGTCCACGTCCTCACGCCGTAGCTGTTCCTGCATAGACTCATCGAAAGACTGGACCCGTGGGGAGGCCATAAGGATTTCTGGGGGAAGGCAGGCTTCGGCCCCATAGACCAGGAAGAACAGGGTCTCCCCGGTGGCTCGGCTGGGTGTGGTCCGGTTCCCCCACAGTACCGACGGAAGTTCGTTGACCCAATTTGCACCATGCTTTTTTAAGTAGTCATAGGTGCGTGTCTTGAGTCCCTTGAGGATTTCTGCATTTGCCCTCTTAGCTTGGACGTTGCTCCTGGGATGTGCCACAGACGCAAAGCAGAGCTGAGTGCCAATGCCCTCGCAATACTCTTGGAAGAGCCAACTTCTGAACTAGGTCCCGTTGTCCGTAATGATACGGTTTGGGACCCCAAATCTGCAGACAATCGACTTGAGGAAGGCAACAACAGCACCTTGGGTGATGTTGACCATAAGGGTGGCCTCTGGCCACTTTGTGAACTTGTCGATGGCGATAATAAGGAAACAGTACCCATCGACAGCCTTAGGAAATGGTCCCAAGATATCCACCCCCCATATGGCGAATGGCCAGGAGGGTGGAATCATTTGCAAAACCTGAGTCGGTGTGTGTATCTGCTTTGCATGGAATTGGCATGCTTTGCAAGACTTCACCATCTCAGTTGCATCCTGGAGATCTGTTGGCCAGTAAAAGCCATGCCAGAAGGGCTTACCAACCAGTGTGCGGGATGCTGAATGACTTCCGCACTCTCCTCCATGGATCTCCATGACTAACTCACGGCCCTCTTCCTGGGTGATGCACCACATGAGAATGCCGTTGGCACCACGGCGGTAGAGATCCCCCTCTACCACCATGTAGCGTTTAGCCAACCGCACTATGCGTTCAGCGGACACATCGTATTTAGGAAGGATGTTTTCCTTCAGGTAGTCCTGGATCTCAAAGATCCATGCATCGGGAATACTCTCAGATACTGGCTGTGGTGCTAAGGGGCTGGCAGGACCCTCGGTAACACACAGTCTTCGGTGGGTTCTGTAGATGGTACGCCACTGGGACCGCTAGCTTCGAGGTGCTAGTCTCGCCCCCTTCGCCCAATTCGGCAGGCTGGGCGGTGGGTCTCAGCAGCCGTCTTTCGAAGACACCCTCGGGCACGGGTGCCCAAGTTGATGCCCTCTGGGAGAGTTCATCTGCCGCCGAGTTGTCGGCCCGAGGAACATGTTGCAGTTCCAGGACCGTGAAGTCTTTTTCTAGCTTCCTTACGTGGAGGAGGTAAGCTGCGAGCCTGGGCTCATTGCAGCTAGATTCCCCACGGACTTGTTTGATGATCAGCTGGGAGTCCCCCTTCACGAGGCGCTGGCGGATCCCCAAGGATAGGGCCGCCGACAAGCTGAAGATCAGTGTTTCGTACTCTGCCATATTGTTGGTGGCCTTGAACTCAAGGTGCACCATGTACTTCACTTGATCTCCGCTTGGGTCGACGAGGACCACCCCAGCCCCGCCAACTTGCTGACGGGCAGATCCATCGAAGAAGAGCGTCTAGTGGGGCTTGGTGAAGATGGGACCCCTGGGCTCCGCAGGTGTGGGGTCCGAATCAGGATCCGGACCCCCAGGAGCACTCGGGGGAGGTGTCCACTCCACGATGAAGTCAGCTAGGACCTGGCTCTTGACGGTGTGGTGAGGTTGGAAGTCCAGCTGGAACTCAGCGAGCTCCGCGGCCCACTAGGCGATGTTGCCTGTGGCGTTAGAGTCGTGGAGGATGGCCCTTAACGGAAAGGAGGTTACCACCACGACCCTGTGTCCCTGGAAATAGTGGTGCAGCTTTCTGGACGCAACAAGCACAACATAGACAAGTTTGTGCATCTCGAGGTACCTGGCCTTTGCTTCATGGAGAACCTCGCTGACGTAGTAGATCAGCCTCTGAACGGTCCGGACCCCTGCCGAGCCCTTAGGTTCCTAGCCTTCTAGCGCCACCAGTCTTCTTGTGCCGTCCTTTCGACGACCAGCACCATGCTCACCACTTCTGCAGCCGCCGCGATGTATAAATACAATGGCTCCCCAGGTTCTGGAGCTACCAGTATTGGTAGGGACACCAGGTGCTGCTTCAACTCTTGGAAGGCCTACTCCGCCTCTTTAGTCCAAGAGAATGGGCCGGACTTCCGCAACAGCTTCAAGAAGGGTAGCGCCCTCTCAGCCAGCCTTGATATGAAGCGGCTAAGGGCGGCTAATGACCCTATAAGCTTGAACGTCCTTGATACGGGCCGGAAGCCTCATCGCCTCAATCGCTTTGATCTTCTCCGGGTTTGCTTCAATGCCCCGGTACGAAACTAGGAACCCGAGCAACTTTCCTGCAGAGACACCAAAGACGCACTTGTCCGGGTTCAGCTTCGTGCGGGTTGCCCGCAGCTTGTCGAAGACCAGGGTTAAGTCTTCCACTAGGGTCGACCCTCTCTTAGTCTTGACTACGATGTCATCGACGTATACCTCTACTCTGTCCCTAATCAGGTCCCCGAAAGCCTTACTCATCGCCTGCACAAATGTCGGCAAGGCATTTTTCAGACCGTAAGGCATTACAACATAGCAGTAAAGCCCATCCACTGTTACAAAAGTGGTATGCTTCCTATCTTCCCTAGACATCTAGATTTGATGGAAACCAGAGTAAGCATCTAAGAAGGACAAGAGGTTGCACCCCGGAGGTAGAATCCACGATTTGATCTATACGTGGAAGTGGATACGGGTCCTTGGGACAAGCCTTATTAAGGCTGGTGTAGTCAATGCACATCTGAAGCTTCCCATTCGCCTTGGGGACGATGACTGGGTTGGCCAGCCACACTGGTGATGAACCTCTTCGATGAAGCCGGTGTCTAGCAGCTTCCGGACCTCCTTTCGGATGAAGTCCTGCCGCTCAACGGACTGTCTCCTAGGCTTCTGACTCACCGATTTGGCGTCAGGGTTGATCTTTAGATGGTGCTCAATCACCTCCCTAGGGATCCCAGGCATCTGCGACGGCTCCCATGCGAACACATCGGCATTTTCCTGGAGGAAGGCGATGAGCGAGAGTTCCTATTTTTCCTCCAGATCACCCGCGATGCGAGTGGTCTGGGGGGAATCTGCGCAGAGCCGGATGGCCTTGTCGGGGACGTCATCTACTCCGGATGGCCGCACATTTGGCACTTTGGTAGGCGCCTTGGTATCGGAGGTCGAGGGGTTCCTCCCTCTGTCGTTCGGGTGAGTAGTTTCTGCCGCCAGGGCGTGCAGCTTCTCCACAGCCGCAAGCGCAGCGGCACGGTTGCCCCGCACAGTGAGGACCCCGGCTGGAGACGGCATCTTGAGGACCAAATACCCATAATGGGCAATGGCCATGAACCGATATAGGGTCGGCCTACCAATGATGGCATTGAACGGGAGGATAACCTCCGCAACGTCGAACTGGACGTTCTCTGTGCGGACGTTTTGCTTTGTTCCGAATGTAACCGGGAGCGTGATGCTCCCAAGGGGATACACCGGTTGAGCGCCCACTCTGGAGAATGGACGAGAGGGTCCCAATCAGGACCCTGGGATCTGCAGCTGCCTGAATGCAGCGTGGCTGATGACGTTGAGCCTGGCCCCACCGTCGATTAGAACACGATGCAGCTTGATGTTGGCGATGATAGGGGCGGTGATGAGCAGCATTATGCCGGCCCCTGCCATGTTCGCGGGGCAGTCGGATGCCCCGATGGAGATAGTGGTGCTCCGCCACCGCTGGTGTGGGGCTGCCTTCGGGACCCCTAGGGTCGCTGACAGGACCTCGCGGTGCAGGGACTTCACGTTCCTGCGGGAGGTGAGCTCCCAGCTTCTGTCGTACATCACGTACAGCTTCTTGCAGCGGTCGGTATCGTCACCGAAGTCGGAGTCTCCAGTGAGGATGTCCTTGAGGACCTGCTCGGGGGACTGATACCTGAGGCCCTGTTCTCCTGTGGCCACATCACCGTCGTCGACCCTCTCCTTGCCAGGCCGGCGACGAGGTGGGGAGCCATCCTTGGAAGTCTGCTAGCGCCGCTCGCTGATGCGCTTGCGAGCTTGATGATCTCGCAGCACTCCGCGGCGCTGTGGCGACTGTTGGGGTGCACAGGGCATGAGCCACTGTTGCCTCCCTGCGGCCGTGGGTGCTTGTTGCGCTCGTTCCGGCCCCTAGTCACGGCTGCGACGACCGTGCAGCAGTCTGCGACCTCTCGTGGCCGTGGTTCTTTTTGCTATCCTGGGAGACGGCACCTGAGCCGCCCGTCTGGGCAACTCCGGTCTGTGGTGTCGAGTGCCATGCATGGCCCTCGTCAGCTCTGGCACGCTTGTCAGCCAGAGCGAAGAGCGTGGTGACAGTTTCCATGTCTTGCGTGGCCAACCTCTCCAGCATCTTCTCATCACGTACCCCCTGGCGGAAAGCCGTGATGATGGAAGCATCGGAGATACGGGGTATAGTCCCTCGTACCTTAGTGAAGCGGGAGATGAAAGCCCGGAGAGTTTCCCCGGATTCCTGCCTCACTGCATGGAGGTGAGCCTCCACGCCATGCTGTTGATAAGCGCTCGCGAAGTTCGCTGTGACCGCGCGCAGAGCTCTCCTAGGAGTAGATAGATCCCAGGGTGAGGTTCATGAGCCAGGTCTCGGCTGGCCCAGACAAGGCTACATGGAAGTATGTTGCCATTACAGCAGTGTCTCCACCTGCTGCCGTAATAGCGGTGACGTACACCTGCAAGAATTCCAACGGATTTGACATACCGTCATACTTCTTCGGCAGGTGTGGCCGGAACTAGGCCAACTCACCGTGCGGAGATGATCCGCCAGTGCGGCGCAGCCCACGCCGGCCAACGGGACACCCGCTTGAATTCGGGCACCCCTTGGAGTTTGCGGTGCAACCGCGGAAAAGTATAGGTCGAGGTTGCGACCCTCGACGTTCTGCCGGCGCTCACGCGCCTTCTCTAGAGAGACGCGGGCATCCTCGCCCTCACGCCTGCAGTTGAGTTCTGCCCACAGGTCATCAGGCCTCTCCAGAGAGACTGGAGTGTCCTCTCCCGCACGCCTGCGGTTGAGCTCTGCCCGTAGGTCCTCAGTCGGTGCGGCCCTCACCGAGGGTTAGCGCACTGATGCCGACGCCTCATGTTGACGCTGGGATGACCGAGGCCTGGGCCTGGCTGAGCCAGAATGTGCCATGCCAAGCAGACGGCTGACATCGTCACGCCACTGCTTCATGGCCCCCGGTGAGGACGTAGAGCTAGGAGGGTGGCGCAACAATTCCCTAGCTACAGACAGCGCCCCAGGCGCAGCCTTTGACCCTCCGAATGTCTGAGCAGGAGTGTGCTGCCGCACAGAGTGCACAACAGCAGCACCAGGCACAGGGCGGTTGAAGGCCCATGGCGTGGAAGACGCAGCTTCTTCCTCCATCGGGAAGTCCTCGAGAATGAAGTCATGGTGCTCGATGATCTGGACCATGGTGTCGAGCAGGAAAACAAGCAAAAACCTAATGCCAAGCCCCCTACCTGGCGCGCCAAATGTCAGAGAGGAAATCTCCAGCCGGGTGGCGGAATGCACCCGCCCTAAATCCTAAGATGAGGAGGGGCCTAAGCATTTTGCCTGTCTGCTAGATGGTCGAAGAACACCGGTGAACACGAGGATTTAGAGTGGTTCAGGCCGCCGAAGCGTAATACCCTACGCCATTATGTGTTGTATTGAATCTATGAGCTTGAGCGTATGAGTGAACTTGCGAGTCTGAGAGTCTGTGTGAATCTCTTGAGGGTCTGAGTGAGTGTGTCTTGTAACGTTGTGTGTCTTCCATTTTATAGCTCAAGGGAGGCACATACAAGGATGCTGAGCCCCAACATGTGGACCTAGGAGCAAAATGGATCGAAGTAACTAATGCCTGTAACGCCTAGGCGATCTCCGAGCGCCATAATGTCCGTAGTGGATACAGTATTGATATGTCACGGCTGCTTTCTCGGTAATGCGCGAGTCATGATGAGTGTAGTGCATGTGGCAGTATGGATGTGCCGCCTGCGGGATGGTCTGGTCGCCGCCCGCCAGCGGAGTGGATAGGGCTAATTAAATGCCGAGGCAGCACATCGCCTGCCAGCGGAGTGGACAGGGCTCATTAAATGCCAAGGCGACACATCGCCTGCCAGCGGAGTGGATAGGGCTCATTAAATGCCGAGGCAGCACATCGCCTGCCAATGGAATGGACAGGCAGCGCGTCTTATCTACAATAAATGGAGAGGCCGCGCGGCCCAGAGGCCTTACGTCAGGCTCCACCCGTTGGCTTACGTCACATGCAGTAGGCCACGTGGCAGCATCGGGTCTCCGCCTGGGCGGGGAGTAGAATCGTATATGATAAGGTCCGGACACGTGTCAGCTCCGGACCCCCGCCTGGCCTTGATTAAGGCCAGGGTATTGTCTGCCCTAGGATCCCGAGACCCCGTTGTGAGGGCCCGGACCCCATACTGAGGAGTCCGGATCCCATCCGAGAGGTCCGGCTTGCCCACGTGGAGGTCCTGGACCATACCCAGAGGCCCAGATTTGTATATGCAGGGGTCCGGCACTTTCCCATGGGGGTCCGGACTCAATGTTGATACTTGGAGTGTATCACCTTCTCTGGCAACGTGGAAGCCCTGGAACCGCCCACGTGGTGGGGTAGGGTGCTGTTGCTAGCCCAGAGTAGTCGCCCGAGGCTGGGGCGAGCCATGGTCTGGTCCCACGCACAGCTCCTTTACCACGCGACTAAAGATAACCGCGTGGGTACTGCGTCTTCATACGGTAGTAAGGGGTACCCCTGTTCCAGGGTACTGACAAGCCCCTAGATTGAAATTTGGGTTTGAAAATGGAAAAGAAGAAAGAGAGAGATACTATGAAAATACAAAATAAAATCTATAAATAAAATTCATACTAGTATGTTCAAATTAAATATCCAATCTGAGGACCAATTTGCCACAGAACTTGGAAAATTAAACATGGAGTTTGATTTGAATTTGAAATAGGAAATAAAAAAAGGAAAATAGAAAAAGAAGCATACCCTATATGGGCTGACCGCCTCAATGTTGGCCCATTGCTCTTTCCCTCCGCTCGCTCGGCCCAGCAAGCCATACAGAGCGTGGATCACTGGCATGTGGGCCCGCCCCGTCATCCACCCATACGCGTAGCCCAATTCGCTAGTCACTGGTCCCACGGCCCCACCATGCAGCTGCCACACCCTCGCCCTACACGCCAAACCGGCCACTACCACCTAGGACCCGCCCTGTCAAACCCCCACGTTGTGGCCGCCCATGGCGGTAACAACCCCACAAACGCCACACGACTGGGCGGGCGTACTAGGACCTGATCTTTCCCCTGGCCGACCTTCGCATGGCTTATAAAAAACCCTGGGCACCACTATCGTCCCGAGTGCGATGAAGTACGCTAGTGCCACCACTGTCTGGTGAGATCAGAGCAAGTGAGAGAAGGGAGGAGTTATGTCGTACCTGCAAATCGAGGTCGCCGTCGTTCAGGTCCTGGTGGTAAAGAGTAGAGCATCACCTGTGCAAGTAGAGACCAGCCGCGGCATCGCTCGGCTTTGTGGGCACGCGTCGTCGCCACAATTCATCGCTGGAATCCGAAGTTGGCCGTAGATCCGCACCACAACGTGAGCCGTGAGCTACAGATGTTATCGCTCCCCGGTAAGCCTTCAATCGGGTTCGCTTCCTTCTCTCCCTTAGAACGACATGAAATTCACTAGGATTGTGCCGGTAGATGGCTGGATTTGTCAATCTCTGGCGAGGGAGCCACCCAGCCGCTTCCGTAATAGTAAAGTTTCTATTCAACTAAATAATTATGCATATCATTAAATTAAATGATGCACCATAAGCCTCTATTTACTTGAACATTTAATTTTGAAGTAACTTTTACTTCTTATCCCACATTCAAAACACTATTTTTTTAAAAAAAGAAAAGAAAGCAATATGAGTGTGTTCCATATTCCAAACATTTACCAAGCAAGTAAAATAATCAAAATAAACATATATCTATTGCATCAGGTTGGAGTTTATTTGTTTATAATAATATTTGTAATAAAAATATAATAATGTTGATAATGGGGTTAGGACCAAATTTGAATTCTAGAATTTGGAGATGAAATATGAAAGAAAGGAGAAAGTGAAGAAAATACTATACAAATAAGATAAAATAAATATAGAAATTAAATAAATTTGGTCCATACTGGTATTTGAATTTAGGTATTTAACTTAAGTACGAATTTCACAAATATGAATTCAAATTTGAAACCTAAATGTAAAAATGAAAGAAATAAGAAAATGAAATGAAAAAGAAAATGAAAAGGAAAAGTGGGGGCACTGGACTGAATCCTTCCTTTCTGGCCCACCTCAACCACACATGGACCGGCCCAATACCGCGTGCACCCTGCCAGTCCCTGTACACACCGTGCGCGCTTCGTCTCGCTACCATGTGGGCCTGGCTCGTTTGCCTCTGCGCGCGCCACATAAGCCTATAACCGACTTGTGGGCCCCCCTTCGTCAGGATATTGTTCTCCACCGCAGCACACGCAGCGATTCCTCTGCGGTCCGTCGGGAACTTCAACAGTTTTGGATATCGCCAGCTCGCCCGTCTTCCTCACGTGGTCAGCGTTCCCGTCGGGCTCGGCACGTGCCCCGTGCCAATTCGTTCCCCCTGCCGTGCGTGGCCATGACCTGTGAAGCTCCAGCTGGCGCCACCTTCCGACGACTTCGCCGTAGATCCCGCGGGCGCCGGACTTCGTCAGCGTCCCGGTCGAATCGGACGCGGCCGTTGCGCCTTGACCCTCAGACCCGCGCGTTGATATATAGAGGCAAGGGCGCCTCAGTTGTGCCCTTTGCATTCCGAACCACGTGAACCCGCCACCGTTCAAGTGAGGTCGAGCAAGCTAAGAAAATCACGCCGCCGCTACACCCTCTCCCCACTGCAAGCGCTAGGAGTCAGGCAACTGGGCGGAAGGGTTCACAGGGAGGTGAAGATCGCGTGCGTGAAGGATTTAGTGCTCGGGAAGTCTCTGCGGCGCGGTGATTTCTTGCTAGAGTCGATCCTTCGCCGCTGACCTGCGTGCTACCGAGGCCAGTACGATCGAGTCCACAAATTCATGGTAAGAAGACTCGGGTAAGAATTCTGGTGTTCACCTCACTCTCCTCTCTGTTCTACGCACTAGCGTTCTATGGTTGGGACTCCCAGGCACCCGCTCGGTGATCACCGGCCATGGTGCCACCACACGCGTCCCTACACCGCCGTGCAACCTATGCGGTGGGGGTGGCGCTTGCGGGTCGTTGGATCCATGGTGAATGCGCAAGATTAGACCTGATGAGTACTGGTTCGGATGTTGATCTGGGGGTGTCGGTTTGGGATCGGACAGTTCCAGCTGCATAACGGTTCGACAGGAGTGAAGAACTAATCGTAACTGTCCAGGGCAGATTTGACGGCTGAGATTGAAACATACCCCTTCGACTCTGCGGTTTGCATATAAGTCCCTATCAAGTAGAGAAACCAACCTGCAGTCCATTGTACTGTGCACTGTGTCTTAGTTATTTATGCGCTAGTGCCCCTATTTTTCCTTAATTTTGGTGCGCAGTCCAGAGATCCGAGGCAAATAGTTAATTAATTATAGAAATGAATTTTTAGTATAAAAACTATTCCTGGAATTTGTTTAATTCATATAAAATTCATATTAAGTCCAAATGAGTCCATTTCAGTTCCTATAATTTTATAATATTATTGTTTATCAAATAGTGCCACTGATTTGACATGAAAGCCACTTTAAAAATTTATTTCCTAATTAATCTTATATCAAATACATAAAACCTTAGAAAATTCATAATCTCCCCATTTCAACTCCGATTTGATCCGTTCAAGTTGCGTTAGTCTCGTATAAATAATTACTATGCAATAACAACACTTATTATACCATGTCTCATTCTTTTATAATTAGGTTTTTATTTAACTTATGTTGTTTAGTCTTGTTAATCTACTCACCATTATAATCTACTAAAATATAATCTATTGTCAATTTATAATTTGGATTAAAGTTGAATTAATTACTACTTTAGGTTATCTTTTATCTGTAATTATAAAATAAACATAGAACCTGGTGTTAATCATTTAATCACATCATAACTTGATGACCACGACTTCGATCTTAGTAGTTTTCGATCCCACGATCTCGTAGCTTCGCGTAGATCATTATTACGCAGTTTGTTCTTATGTATGGTGTCATGTTAATTTTGTCTATACCATGTTTGTTTGTATTGCTACGACTAGCAGTGTGGTCACGAGGATTTGAAGAATCACCTTGGTAACTGGAATATCAAGTGTCAGGCAAGTTGTGCCCTTGATCCACTTTTGTTACCTAATAATATTCTTTATTATCACTATTCATGCATAGTTTAATTTTGATGGAACCCAATAGGTCACCCTAGACTGTTTATCTTTTTACCTTATTTACCCCTGAATCATTAGGTAGTTATGCTATTGTTTACACGGTTTTTGGGTTAATATTTCATTATATCCATGTTCCTATTATTCTGTTATGTTATTTATGTTCATGATAAGATCATTATGTTAATGGGAACATGGAGCGACCACCTGGAAAAACAGTACTACCACAAGGGTAGTATGGGATGGCCTTGGCTGATTAACTAGGAAAGGTAGTGGATGACTACCTTACCCGAAAGGGGCAAGGGCAGTAGGGGAGTGGTCAGTGTAGGGAGGTCCTTGGGTTGATTTTGCTACGATGGCGGTCAGGCGAGGGATTCCTTCACTGGAGCTTCCTATAAACTATAGCGGGTTTTTTGAAGCTAGTGGAACTTTGTAAAGGCCTCATAGTGTTACCCTGCCTCGCCTTCTCGGTAGAGGTGTATGGGATTCATGGCCCCTTGGCAGATGGGTAACATGACTTGTGGGTAAAGATGTGCAACCCCTATAGAGTGTAAAACTGGTATACTAGCCGTGCTCACGGTCATGAGCAGCTCAGACCCTCACATGATTAATCTATGGAATTAAAACTCAATTTGTCATTTGCATCGCATTGGGATTATTTTATTATTACTTTTACTTATTATTATGAATGTTTGGTATTTACTTATACTTAGTAATTACTAATAAAATTTTGACCAACTTATAAAAGCAATGCTCAGCTTCAACCTTTATTTTGTTGATCAGCCTTACACTTCGCATGAACTCCCACCTTTGGTGAGTTCATGCATATTATTCCCCACAACTTGCTGAGCTATGAACGTATGTGAGCTCACCCTTGCTATCTCACACCCCCACAAGAGAAGAACAGGTGGTTCAAGAGGAGCCACACAACGAGGAGTTCGATTCGATCTAGGTGGCGTCTCCTAGTTGACTTTCTGGTGCCAAGGATAGATTTTAGAACCTTTTATATTTATCTTTTATTTTGTAAGTCTTCCTCTATATAATAAATACTCTGATTTTATTGTGACATTTATCTCTATACACTCTGTTATTATATATGTTGTCTTCTTTGGCGCATGTATGAGATGCACGCGGCTTTGTTCCTTAAATCCGGGTGTTACAGAAGTGGTATCAGAGTAATGTTGACTGTAGGACGAAACCTAGATAGAAATGGGCATAACCATTACCTACTTACCTTACTCTGATTCTTTCTATACTCTTCTTGATCTCGTCTTGCCTTCTACTGTTCTACTCTGATTCTTTTCTAAACTTATCTTAATCTTTTCTCATCTATTTCCGCTTTACTCTAATTATTCTTACATGTTCCTTCTCAAGACAAAAGTGGATTTCACACTTTGAGATCCTGTGCCTAAAGTGACTTTAGGAATAGGAGACCTAATCTTAGGAACAAAAATAAAATTATTTTTATAGGTATCTATACGCTTGAGTGTTTGTTCTTATGATACCTGCCTGATTTGGATCTTTGATTGAGTGTGCTTAGTCGTGGAGTAACGTCCACAATTACATCTGGATATACATATAGACATAAATAAATTTCATAAGATAACTAAACAACCTAGATTGTCCTCCATTAAAGTGTACTTATTTTATATATAGCCACCTTATCTTAAAAGACTCTCTCTTACCTTAAATAGATCCATCTCATGTTAAAATATTATTTCTGACCTTAATGGATCCATCTCATCTCAAAAAGATTTCTATCTTATCTCAATAGATCTAACTAATCTCAAAAGATTCTACCTTATTCTTAGAGACTCATATTGTCCTAATAAGCATAATTATCCCCACCACTTTGCTTATCTCATAATAGTGTAACAAACATGATCTATTCTAAAATAAATTAAGTAGATCTTATTTGATTACACCAATTTAACTCTGACCCCATCTAATCAGATCAGATCTCATCTAAAGGACAAACATATTAGATAATACTAGTAAAATAAGAATTGGATCCTACTCTTATAAATATGTTTTAACCTAAATTGGAGTCTTAGTCCAACCTGGCCATATGCAACTACCTTAACCACTCGATAGTTGCATAACCCCTCTGTTTAACCGATAGAGATTCTAACCTACCTACACTATATAATTCATCCTACCTCAAAGGATTCTAACACATATTAACAATACATCTTCTACCCTGGTAGATTTATCTAACTTAAATTAAGTTTAATCCAGTTATATCCAATCTAATCTAGACCCTAACTAATCTAATATGGTCTAATCCATGTTACAAGTATTAACTAAACCATATTCCGATAAATGAGTTTTAAATCTAAACTGGTGTCTTAGAACAACTTGCCCGAGAAACCACGACCTAGCCTATGTTATAGGTTGCCTGGTCCATTTATCCAAGAAAGCAGAACTCTGTTTAATCTATCTATCCCATGTAACCCAAACGGTTATCCCAATTCAGATAAAGGCATCCAACACCACAACCGATGGTTCTTAAATCAGATCCAAGGAGAAGGTTAACCTCGACAATAGAAGATACAAGTAGAAACAAATCTTCGGATGAATCAAGATCCACCACCCGGAATAAAAAAATCTGTCGTACCAAACTTTATTCTACCCCCAAATCTTCTCTACACTCACCTAATGGCCAAAATCTGATGTACCCTTGATCTCTATGCCACACCTGTTAATGGCATGAAAATTTTAGGTGTATAAAATATATACTAATTGGAGGTTTCACTGAGATAAAAAAATTATACTAGAATTTAATAAAGATAAAGTCAGCTTGCTATGCTTAACTAAATAGTATTCTTAAATAGGATTATGGAATCTAGTGTGATCTAATCCAATGTGGTCTGCTTAAACAAATTAGTGGTACTTGGACCCTACTAACCAGGTGTTAACTTAACTTAGCACATTAGACCAACTCAACCATGAGCTAACTCAACTAATAGAGTCATGATGGATTGCATAATCTATCTATACCCACCTAACATCAAACAATCTTTTAACCTACATCATGTAGACTATCTCATCTTGATAAGATTCTATCTTACCTTTGGATATTCACCATATACGACTAGTTACCCCAATTTGGACATAAATCAAAGATTAAGTCCTGCCAAAGAATCTTCAGTTCATAACCAGATACTAACCTATTTCGTTCTGTCTACCAAATAATTTCCCTTACAAACTATTTTACCATATGCTTCTAACTCCCATGGTCAATACCAGGAAGGGAAGATTATCAGGCAACAGCGAACAGAAATGAATCCTCCAAATCCTCCACCCGTTGGAATCGATCAAGTGGTTGCCGCCCAAATGCTGGTAATACAACTAATGTCAGACATGGTTACCGAAATGCAAAATCAGATAAGACAAGAACGCCAGGAAATACGTCCAGACCGGCTAGAGATACGCCAAGAAATAAGGCAAGCACGGTTGGAGAGACAACGACAACAACAACCACTACCTCCACCACCAGCTCCACCAAGCTACATAAACATATATATAAATTACTACTATTTGTAAGATCTAAATGTTACTTTAGTTAGTAAAGGGTATGCTACTATTTCAGGAGGAATAATAAGGTCTAATTGACCACATGTGTTGCTAATAAATTATGCATCATGCGGAGATTTTTGTTCATGCATATGTGTTGAGACAATATGAGTATACACCCTTTCCTTACAAATCTCGAGGACGAGATTTCTGTTAAGGGGGTAGGATTTATAAGGCCCAAAATGTGTATAAGAAAAAAATATAATAATAATAAAATAAATATATGAAGAAGTGAAATGGTAAATTCAGTGATCTCTTGGGAGTTGAAAACTGAGAACGGAATTTTGAAAATTAAGAATTATTTTAGAAAAAGTAATAGTAAAGTTTCTTTTCAACTAAATAATTATGTATATCATTAAATTAAATGATGCACCATAAGCCTCTATTTACTTGAACATTTAATTTTGAAGTAACTTTTACTTCTTATCCCACATTCAAAACACTATTTTTTTTAAAAAAAGAAAGCAATATGAGTGTGTTCCATATTCCAAACATCTACCAAGCAAGTAAAATAATCAAAATAAACATATATCTATTGCATCAGGTTGGAGTTTATTTGTTTGTAATAATAATTGTAATAAACATATAATAATGTTGATAATGGGGTTAGGACCAAATTTGAATTCTAGAATTTGGAGATGAAATATCAAAGAAAGGAGAAAGAGAAGAAAATACTATACAAATAAGATAAAATAAATATTGAAATTAAATAAATTCGGTCCATACTGGTATTTGAATTTAGGTATTTAACTTAAGTATGAATTTCACAAATATGAATTCAAATTTGAAACCTAAATCTAAAAATGAAAGAAATAAGAAAAGAAAATGAAAAGGAAAAGGAAAAGGAAAAGGGGGGGGCACTGGACCGAATCCTTCCTTGCCGGCCCACCTCAACCACACATGGACCGGCCCAATACCGCGTGCACCCCACCAGTCCCTGTACATGCCGCACACGCTTCGTCTCACTACCATGTGGGTCCGGCTCGTCTGCCTCTACACACGCCACATACGCCTATAATCGACTTGTGGGCCCCCTTCGTCAGGATATTCTTCTCCACTGCAGCGGACGCAGCGATTCCTTTGCGGTCCATCGGGATATTCCATATTTTCGGATCTCGCCAGCTCGCCGGTCTTCCTCGCGTGGTCAGCGTTCCCGTCGGGCTCGGCACGTGCCCCGCGCCAATTCGTTCCCCCTGCCGTGCGTGGCCATGACCTGTGAAGCTCCTGCTGGCGCCACCTTCCGACGACTTCGCCGTAGATCCCGCGGGCGCCGGACTTCGTCAGCGTCCCGGTCGAATCGGACGAGGCCGTTGCGCCTTGACCCTCAGACCCGCGCGTTGATATATAGAGGCAAGGGCGCCTCAGTTGTGCCCTTTGCATTCCGAACCACATGAACCCATCCACCGTTCAAGTGAGGTTGAGCAAGCTAAGAAAATCACGCCGTCGCTACTGGTTAGGATGTTGATGCGGGGGCGTCGGTTTGGGATCGGACGGTTCCAGTTGCATAACGGTTCGACGGGAGTGAAGAAGTAATCTTAACTGTCCAGGGCAGATTTGACGGCTGAGATTGAAACATACCCCTTCGACTCTACGGTTTGCATATAAGTCCCTATCAAATAGAGAAACCAACCCGCAGTCCATTGTACTGTGCACTGTGTCTTAGTTATTTTTGCGTCAGGGCCCCTGTTTTTCCTTAATTTTGGTGCGCAGTCCAGAGATCCGAGGAAAATAGTTAATTAATTATAGAAATGAATTTTTAATATAAAAACAATTCCCGTAAAGAGAATTGGTGGTAGTATCTCTCCATGAGAATTGGTTAAAAACAATTCTTGCAATTAGACTTGAGAATTGGTGGTAGTATCTCTCCATGATTTTGATTGGTGATTGAGTTGAGTGCTCATGTGCTAGCAAGCTGAAATCCCACGGGAACAGTTTTTATTGTGCGATTAATGTAGTAGAGTAAAGAGTGTTTTATGTATACATGTGCTAAATAAAAGATGTAGCTCACTTAGATGTCTAGCTCTTCCTAAAATGTTATGAGCTAAGGATTAATAGTTTAGAAGTTATGCTTTTCACAAGTCCAGTACCTGAATCTGTCCGATTTCTGTATAGATTTCTAAGGTTGCGATGTTTGCTCAAGTTAATCTTAGAATCAGTTCTTGATGATCATAAGAAAGTTGTAGATAACTTTCTTATCTTAATTGTGTTAAAATTTTATAACCATAGGCCTGATAGTTTAAGAGTTATGAGCTTTACAAAATGATTGTTGTGTTCTGTCCACTGTCTGGACAGATTTCGAAAATTGTGTTGTTTGGGTTGATTAAATTTTGAACCACTTCTTGGTGATTGTAAAAGTTATGTAGTTCTTTTCCTAAGCTTTCCAAAAAGTATTCAATCATCCTTTTTGGTGGTCTAAGTGTCAAGTTATAGCTGTTTGAAGTATGAAGACTCAATCTATCCAATTCTGGACAGCAAAGCCTTCATAGTGTCTTTTACGCTTGATACATATTAAATCAACATCAGATGTTCATAAATAATTTGTAGAAAATTTCTTTAGCTTTATAGAAAGTATAGGATCAATTGAATTGTGTGATATCCTGGCCCCTAGGATGGTGATATCCTAGCCCAAGGCTTAATAAAATTAATAAAGTATCCATACCGACAAGGTGCATCTTCTTTTTCTAAAGCCTATCTCAAAAGAACCTCCAAGTTAAGTGTGCTTGGCTTAGAGCAATTTGAGATGGGTGACCGACCGGAAAGTTTTCTTGGGTGCGCATGAGTGAGGACAAAGTACGCACAAAAAACTCATGTTGGTCTGTAGGGACAATATATGATCCTAGAGAGATACCAGGAGTTAGTACCGTGGTCCGGGAGTGGACGGGGTGTTACAAATGGTATTAGAGCCGACCCTCACAGTTTCCCGGGTGTGTTTGGGTTAGGGGTTCGAGTATATGGCGCATGGCGCATGTGGGCCTAGAGTGGTCACATGGCATAGCATATGATGACACTAGACACACAGACATGGCTAAGAGGGAAGGTTCCTGGATTGGGGTTGACCGACGAGAACGTCGGTCTTCTAAGGGGGATGGATTGTGATATCCTGGCCCCTGGGATGGTGATATCCTAGCCCAAGGCTTAATAGAATTAATATAGTATCCATACCAACAAGGTGCATCTTCTTTTTCGGAAGCCTATCTCAAAAGAACCTCCAAGTTAAACATGATTGGCTTGGAGCAATTTGTGATGGGTGACCGACTGGGGAGTTTTCTCGGGTGCACATGAGTGAGGACAAAGTGTGCACAAAAGACTCTTGTTGGTCTGTGGGGACAATATATGATCCTAGAGAGCTGCCAAGAGTAAGTACCGCCGGTCCAGGAGTGGACGGGGTGTTACAAATGGTATCAGAGCTGACCCTTGTGTTTCATGGGTGTGTGTGGGTTAGGGGTTCGGGTTTATGATGCATGGTGCATGTGGGCCTAGAGTGGTCACATGGCATGGCATATGACGACACTAGACACAGACGTGGCTAAGAGGGGAGGTTCCTAGATTGGGGTTGACCGACGAGGACGTTAGTCTTCTAAGGGGGATGGATTGTGATATCTTGGCCCCTGGGATGGTGATATCCTAGCCCAAGGCTTAATAGAATTAATAGAGTATCCATACCAACAAGATGCATCTTCTTTTTTGGAAGCCTATCTCAAAAGAACCTCCAAGTTAAGCGTGTTTGGTTTGGAGCAATTTGTGATGGGTGACCGACCGGGAAGTTTTCTCGGGTGCGCATGAGTGAGGACAAAGTACGCGCAAAATACTCGTGTTGGTCTGTGGGGATAATATATGATCCTAGAGAGCTGCCAGGAGTAGATATCGCTGGTCCGGGAGTGGACGGGGTGTTATAATTTGGATGTATGAGTCTCTAGTTATGAATTTTTGAAGTCGCAAGTCTGAATCTGTCCAAATCTGGACAAAGCTGTTATTTATCACTATTTAACCATGCTAAGTGTCTAATCAGATTGAGATAACAATACCAAAGTTGTAGAGCATTTCTTAGACTTTCCAAAATGTATTTGTTCACTATTTTTGGATGAATATCTTGTGAGTTATGACCGAAACAAGTAATTGTTGTGCTGCTGTCCTAATCTTGTTGATTGTGGTGGATTGCTCTACTCTCTTGTCTTGCTTGAGAAGAATTGATAGTGTTATCTCATGATCCCTATATTAGTAGATTATATGATTGGAGATATATAATTAACTAGTGCAGTAGTAAATTAAATTGTTCAAGTCTAGTAAGTGAAATAGCTTCGATCAACGTTAGTACTGTGAAGTAGTTAATACTTGTGCTGCTAATCTAATATTACTAAATAACCAATCGCATTAGACTAGAATGATAAGCAGTGTGATGTGGCTATCGCTTCCTATGTTTTTCTTGGGTGTGTGCTTGCATTAGGATATTGTAAATAATGGTAGAACCCGATTAAGTGATTATTCCCTTTTAACTAAGTTTGTTTATATAGAAGCCATAGCAAATTGATGTGTACTTAACTAATATAATAATAAAGGAACTAATGAAAGATTAGAGCGAATGTAATAAATGCTTGCACTTGCGATGCCGTGTTGCACTGGTTAATTCTAGAAGGTATTTGTTGTCTTTCTAATTGTATTGATTACATATGCCCGATGATGTGTAGATAGCTAAAGCTAGCGTGTGGTTCTTTTTGGTGTCTTACGATTTAATGTTTAGTTCGCTACCGTGTGCCTTGGTGTGTCTTGTGCTATTTTCCATCCTATTCATACATATGCATCTTGCATCTCAATTAGGATCGATAGGTGTTGATCGTGCAAAATGAAGGACGTAAAGTGGAGCCGAACTCAAGGCAAAGTCGGTCGACAACTTGAAGATGGATGGACTAAGCAATGGACAAGATAGGAGATGCTCGCCAAGCGAGTGTCATCTAGCGAACACTATCTGGTGTTGGATTCCATGAAAGCCCCGGTTTTATGCATAACCGTTTATATATGCTATCTTACTACACTTGAATTTTGTAGGCTTGTACTGTGCACTTAAGTGTAGGAGTTGTTTGAAACCCTAGTTGCATGAACTCAGGATTCCTTTTGAGATGGGTACTAGTATGCTAGGTCGAGTAGCTATTATGCTAATTCAGGATCTCGGTAGAAGTCGAGTGATTTTTCTAGCACTCATGTGAGGTCAGGAATTGATTGTATCCAATTTTGACAGTGGAATTATGATGGTATGTGGACACGAATCCATGGGGATGCGTGGTCTTCGAGACCGAATTGGAATAAGGATTAACGTGTGGATACTTGTGTCAAGCGTTTGAAAGTACTAATCACATGTCGAGAAATATGGTAAAACGGTAAGCCTAGTACCTGAGTGAACCTGCCCGCAGACATACCTCCCCACGCGTTCATGAGACAAGGTCTCCCATTCCGGTTATGGAGGGTACAAGTGCGGTCACTGCACGGTGGTGGCCGGGGTCAGTATGCCAATGACAGTGGGTCCTATTCTATTGACGGGGAATCGATGGGGACGGTTGACGTGTGTGGGGACGGAATACTCCTACATGTCGTGTGTTTAGGTTTACCTTGCAACGTTAAAACTCGATTCGAATCGTCTGCTTCTTACAGCTAATGAGACTGCTTGATCCATTGTACTACATTGAATAATAAGTGGAAATGAGGTTAATGGTAAAAGGTGTTGATTGACATAATGTTTGATACCATGTATGGATAGTTAGGTGCTCATCTAGTCTAAAAGCATTATTCTAGAACCTGAAAAGCTAAAACTTATTTTAGACTCAGCTATTGCTTTTGGCAAACCAAACACCTCAGCCAAACAGCTTCATGGTCTAGAGGTAGAGGAGTAGACTCCTCACACTGGGTAAGTCTAGCTGAGTATTAGTATACTCAGCCTTGCTTGTGGCATATTTTTTACAGGTACTTCCTTGGATGATTGGTTGATGGTGTGACTTGGCCTCCATCCCTGCCACCGGGATAGATGGTCGAGTGGGTTGCTGCGTCCACAGGAGAGGACCAGGAGGAGTAGCGTGGCCTGGCTTCACCATGTCACTCGATTTTCTCCGTTAGTTATTTCCGCTGCATTAAAAACTATAGTTACTGCCTTTGAAACTCCGATAATGTAATCACTACTGATACTTCTTAAATTTGTGGTATTATGCTTTATTGTGTTTCTCTGTGCCTCACCTTCGAGTGAGCTAGTGGTATTCGATCCTTGGTAAGTGGCTTTATGAGACTAGATCCGAGGGATTGACAGTTTATTCCGATTTTAGTGTGTCGTTGCCTTCAAGGCATGACTTGGGCACTTAAGCTGGAATAATCTGGGCGGTTCCACCATAATATTAATGTTGTCTACACTCTAGTGACCTTATTTTATCATGTAGTATGTTGTCCAAAATTGGTATCTAAAGGGTTTAGCGTATGTTTATTGAAATAAATTTCTCTACACAACTAAACCTTCCAAAAACCATATCTTACTAACAGTAACTCCGATTTTAGTGATCCTTGAACCTACGACCTCGTAGTAGCGCGTAGAGTGTTCTTACGCTGTTTGGTGTAATGTAATTTTTATGTGATCCTTGTTTATTTTTATGTATTTCTATGAATAGCGGTGAGGTCACGAGAATCTGAAGACCAAGTTGGTACCTGGGAATCTCGAGTCTAAGGCAAGTTGTGCCCTTGATCACTTTTCTTAACCTAATAATGTTCCTGTTAATCACTGTGACATGTTGAGGTTAATTTGATGGGACCTAATAGGTATCCCTAGTATTGTTTATCCCACACCTTGCAAACAAATGAACTATTGGGTAGATTTGCTATTGCTCTACCTGGTTTTGGGATTAACATTACATTTGAACTATGATCATGTTCCAGTTATGTTGTTGTTATTAATTATTGTTCATGACAAGATCATTGTGTTAATTGGAACATGGAGCTTAACTTAAGATAACAGTGCTACCACAAGGGTGGAATGGGACGCCCTTGGCCAAGTAATTAGGAAAGCTAGGGAGAGATTACCTTACCCGAAAGGGGCAAGCAGGGAGGCGTCACTGCTAGAGTATAGGGAGGTTCTCGGGTCGAACTGCTGCGACCGTAGTTCGCATGAGGGATTCCTATGCTTCCTTTGTCCTAAAACTGTAGTGCGTATTCTCGAACTAATGGAACTTTGGAAAGGCCTCGTAATGCTACCCTGCCTCGCTTCCTCGGTAGAGGTGTATGGGGCCCAATCAACCCCATGGCAAATGGGTAACACGACTTGTGGGTAAAGATGTGCAACCTCTGTAGAGTGTAAAACATGTATATCAGTCGTGCTCACGGTCAAGAGCGACTCAGGACTCTCACATGATTAACTTATGGAATTAAACTCAATTTGCCATTTGCATTGCATTATGGGTGTTATTATCAATAGTGATCTCTTATTTTAATTGGGTTGGAATTTACTTATACTTAGTAATTGCTAATAAAATTTTGACCAACTTTAAAAGCAACGCTTAGCTTTAACCATTTCCTTTGGTAAATGTAAGGAAAATGGACCCCGGGCCATTTGGCTCAATAGGTTTTGGTGTTTGATGTTCAACATAACCTATGGACTAATGTGTTCACTAGTGTTTGTGATTGTAGTTCACAGGATGCTAAAGTTACTTGGACCAAGCCATTGAGGAAAGCAACACCTCAAAATAAGACATTATGAAGATCAAGTGAAGTCCAAGAAACAAAGGAAGTGTTGCTTGCGGACTATCTGGTCTGGAGCACCGGACTGCCCGGTGGCACACCGAATTGTCAAGTGCACCACCGGACTGTCCGGTGCACCAGGGAACAGTAGCCCCAATGACAAGTTCTAGGTGGCACTATGGAGAGAAGACCACCAGATTGTCTGGTGTAACATCTAGAGTGTCTGGTGTAAAAATCCTGCACGCCAACAGTTGGTTGCAGTGTCAGACCAACGGCTAGGCGCACCAGACAGTGAACTGTGCACTGTCCGATGCACCACCGGACTGTCCGGTGAGCCGTAGAGAGCACATCTTTTCTCCAATGGCTAGATTTGTGTAGGGGGCTATAAATGCACCCCAACCGGCCATTCCAAGGTGTGGGAGCCCAAGCAACATACCAACACATATAGTAGACATTTCCAAGAGCTCATACACCCAAGTGCTTAATAGAATCACTCGGTGATTAGCTAGGTGCTTTGTGAAGTGCTTAGGTTAGTTAGATGGCTTTAGCACTTGCTCTAGGTGAACCCTAGTTAGTTGAGTGAGTTTTGTAAAACCACACAACCCCTCGGCTCTTGAGCGAACCATTGTAATTGTACTGAGTGGGGCGAGAGTCTTGCGAGATCGTGACAACCGCGTTTGTGTCACGGCCGCCACCGTGTACTAGAGGGAACTAGGCCCACAATGTTTTGGCCGGAAGCTCGATAGTGGAGACGGTGGGGAAAGTCCAAGAGGAGCCAAAAGAAAAGCACCACTTGGGCATGGAGAAGGCCCGTGACTCTCTACGGAGTTACTCGGCCGAGGTGCTTAGTCCTCGCGAGAGCTTCCCTTTGCGTAGGGGCACCAACGAGATTTAGTCAGGACATTGCGTGCTTCCGGATACCTCGATAAAAATACCGACGTCATCCACGAGAGTTTGCATCTCTAACTTGCTCTTTAGCTTCCGTATTTACATTAAGCGTTTAAGTTTCAATCTTATGTTCATACCTATATTGTTTAGGATTGAAACTTAGCCATTGTGGTAGAGATAGCAACACTTAGACAAAACCTAGTTTGCACATTCTAGTTTGATTATTTGCATAGGTTTTGCTATAGGTATTTATTTGTGGCCTAATTTAGAGAAAGTTTTTAGAAGTCCTAATTCACCCCCCTTAGGTGTCACCTATTTCTTTCAGTAAACCTTACACTTCACATGAGCTCCCAACTTTGGTGAGTTCATGCACATTTTTCCCCACAACTTGTTGAGTGATGAATGTATGTGAGCACACCCTTGTTGTACTCACACTCCCTTTAGGTAAAGAACAGGTGCCACAGGATGAGGCGCATGAAGGATGTTGTGATGAGTTCGTGAGTGGTGTAGGCCGTCGTCTCACAGTCAACTTTGGGTTGCTGGATCGTTGTCTTCGTATGATGTAATTATTTAACTATTTTGTATAGAACTCCGTTATATATTAATGATGTGACATTCATTTATGTACCATGAGTGATCATATGTGTGAGACTTGATCCTAGCACACATTTGATTTCGTGTCCGGGTTTGGACCCCTAAATTCGGGTGTGACAGGACCCCTCCCCCACTTCCAAGGTTCCGTAGAGCAGGAAGGGATGGGAAGAGGAGGGAATACCTGTTTGTTGCCAGAGAAGGACATAACAAAAACCTGAGCATCTGGAGGCGACATAGGTAGTACACCGCTAGATACGTATAGGGAGAGACAACACAATGCGAGTGCCTTCCTAGCCCTGGACCCGCCGAGGCGACACAACACCACCAACAACTCCATAGCATATGCTGACTGCTGTTGCGCCGTAATACCCAACTTATGAATAATAAGAGAAGGATTAATCTTCCTATATGAATTGCTCTCTACTTATTAGAACACAGAAATAATCATATTTGAAGTGAATAATTCTTTAATGAAACATAAATAGTCCATGCATCATGTTGGAGTTTATTTGTTTGTGCATTCACACATAATAATAATAGCAATAAAGATACAATGATGATGAGGACGAGGTTTAACCTAATTTTCAATTTAGAAATTGGAAATAACATAGAAAGGGAAAAAGGAAAAATACTACACAATATATTATGTTCATACTAGTATTTTTTATTTGTGCATTTAATCTAAGTATGAATGTCACAATAGATTTGAATTCAAATTTAAAATCTAAATATGAAAATAGAAAGAAAAGAAATTAGAATAAGGAAAAAGAAAAACAAAAAATGAAACCTTCACTTGGGCCACATCTAGTCGGCCGGTCCAACTGTTTAGTTCCTCAGCGTAGCCCAGCTAGGCTTGGCGCTGACATCTGGGGCTCGCGGGTCAGCCGCCCCTCATGTAATGACACAGCCTCTAGCGGTAGGCCTCATCTGGGCGTCCAGCTCATCTCACCGGCAGGTGGGTCCGGTAGTTCAAGGCGTGAACCACCTCGCGAAGGAGGCGTGGCCTGGTGCGGATTTGCTGGAGCTCGCAGTCCGACCGTTCGCCAAGCTCTACCTCAGCATATAACTCTTTCCCACTCAAGCCTCACCTCCTCCTCAACCAACCACACCGCCAACAGAGAAACCACAGAGTAGGAGAAGGAGAGCTCGTCACCGTGAGAGAAGGGTGAGATAGCCGCCACCGGCGCGCGTGTGTGTGCGCCACTAGTCGGGCTCTGCCGCGGGCGTCGAACCGTTCAAGGGCCTCCTTGGGTTGTTGCGCGGCAACCTCGGACGCGAACACGACCTAGGATCCCGGGAATTCCTCACCAGAATTGGAGAAGACGCCATGCTTGTGCTCTGTCGTGGCCAGGGGTTGCGGCGCTGCGATTCATGGTACTAACACTTATAGAGCATTCATTGTTTCATTAGGATTGTGTGGGTACCCTTGGGTTTGCATTTGGGGCATTGGATCACCAATTGGTACGCCCGCCGGTGATCGGCCGCCGCACGGTTCTGCTAGGAAAGGTAGAAGATGATGTATTGGCCTTTGATCTCAAGATGTGCGTCCATGATTAGATGAGAACAAGGAATGTTTGTAACCATAGGATTTCAATCCAGCGCATATGATTAGATCTGGTGGGAAAGTTGTTGCAATCTATAGATTCAGGAGTGGGTGGTCATGATGTGATCTCAGTCTTATTAACTGGTGAGCGTTGGACCGTGATCCAACCATCGAAATCAAGTACCGATTGTGCACCCTGGCGATCTAATCCTAGCCATAGAATTCCAATCCGATGGCCGAGGATGCTTCATACCCCTTTGACCGGGGTCAATCTAGGCCATTGATCGGTATTTGAGTGGTCAAGAAAAGAACGGGGCGTGGGTGTGTCACACCCGGTTCCAGGGGCAGAGCCGGGTGCAAAGCATTTGTGTGCCAAGATCTATTTCCAACATATGTTGACGTCATAAGTGTAATATATCAAAAGAACAATGCATAAAAGCATAAATAATGATTATATTAACATATTACACTTCGAACAGACATAATGTCTTAACCATTATTCATCAAAGTACAGCGA
Organism: Zea luxurians; assembly: GCA_029449295.1. Taxonomy (NCBI): domain Eukaryota; kingdom Viridiplantae; phylum Streptophyta; class Magnoliopsida; order Poales; family Poaceae; genus Zea; species Zea luxurians. Next base: position 5,269,642 of record JAOPSE010000033.1, read on the forward strand.
AACATGGACATCCATCCACAGGAAGATGACCGGGGTTATCACTAGACTAGCATCCATGGAGCTCAGTATCATAACTTCATCTGCAAACTTCTGGTCAAAATTAAGCAAGGGTGAGCTCACTTATGGTCGGGGCTCAGCAAGTGGGGGAAAATGCAAGGTAACAAGGTAAGGCTAAAGTTTAATGCGATTGGCATTTTAGTTGGTCAACATTTTATTATCAACACCTAATTACTAGGTATAAGTATATACCAATCCCAATTAAGCATAATTCATAATCAGCATGAACTTAAACCATTTGAGCAAATACCATCAACATGAAGCTCAACCTCTTGAACGAACCACTTAAACAAAACCGATCACGATTTATTTCCATCTTCAAGTTCAATTATCATGTGAGGGTCCAAGCTGCTCATAACCGTGAGCACGGCTGATATATCAGTTTTACACTCTGCAGAGGTGGCGGATCTTTACCCATGAGTCATGATTTCCTTCTAGCGCAGGTTTGCAAGTCTCGTATTCACTTCCGAGGTGACTGGCTAGGGTCTCACTATGAGGCTTTTCTCTAGAGTCCTCATTATGCAAATGCTGGAAATGGTCAAACTGCATGAAGCACACCTAATGTAACCAACTTATAGACTAGTCTGCAGGGTAAATCTTTGGGAACTATGCTCGTATCCAATCTGTCTGAGCCAGAAATATAAGCACTTGGCAGATGCCCCCGTTCCGGTCGACCACGACCAGCACCCAACATAAGACTTCCCTTGTTATTTAGCCAAGGGCATCCCATACCACCCTCATGGTAGCACTGTTTTCCCGGGTGGTCACTCCATGTTCCAATTAAATCAAATGATCTTGCTTAATCAGCGGATTAGCAATAATAATGTAAACTTATCATTTGGAACATTAATATCACAAACAGGAGTGACTGCATAAAGTTAAATTGTAGCAATAGTATTGCTACGAAGGTAAAGTATAATACCCAAGTTTGATCAAGGAATACGGTAGAAAAGGTTAGGTGTATCCGAATAGGTAACCCATCAAATTATGCATATATATATCCAAGAATAAACTTTATTAAATGAATTGTTTGGGATCAAACAGAGTATGCAGAGGGAGAAGTCCACTTGCCTTGCTTATTGAAAACATAAGGTTCTTCCATGGATAGGAATAGATCTTGATTCTTAACTACTAGATCAACCACTGAATATCACACAAACAAACAAGATGAAACAAACACCACTCAATAACATACAACATTTGCCATAAGCTAAAAGAAAGCTTAACGAAAAGAACATTCGTTTTTCAAGAACGTCGCAAGTAATGGTTATAATAAGAAGGTATTCTTTTCAAAAATGTGTGATCTATATGTTGGGGACTTTTTCTCAAATGCTATGAATTAAGAACAAGACAACACAGAATGTTAAATGTTAATGCCCTTCGTCTCACGAAGCATTATTTCCCTTAGGATATAATGATCTTCAGACGAAGGTCATGAAGGACATACCTTCATGATTGCAGTATATGTTAATAAAAGAAGCATATGGAATATAAGAGACAATATAAATAGTCATATAACATTATTAATTTGTTATCATTATATTATCATAGAGAGACAGAAACAATACTGAATTATAAATGTACCTTCGGCTTGATAGAAGATAAAAGTACAAGCGTGACGCACAAGTGAATACAAGTCAGCGTGAACAGTACGGGAGTACTGTTCATCTATTTATAGGCACAGGACGCAGCCTATGTGAAATTACATTCATGACCATCATATTCACTATTGACTCAAGAACAAACTGTTGAGGACTAGATAGCCTTTTCCTCCTTAAGTCGGTTCCTCTTTCTGTTACTGAGCCGAAGCTTTCTCGCGTGCAGCTTCGGCGCTGGTTCGACCCTTCGTTTCAATCCTGCTTTCCATACCGTATATGCTTTTAACCCGAGACCGAAGGTACCTGTTCATATGTTACACTTGGAAAACATTGTTAAATCATGTTTTTGAGGACCTTCGAAGGACGAAGGCCCCCAATAGTAGCCCCTCGCAGTATTAATTTGTTTAAGATAAAGAATTCAGACTGCGACATGGATGAAGGTCTTAAGCCGAAGGTCCGAAAAAACACCTTCACTTTGCTAGAATAGCAACAGTCAATGACGGATGGGACCCCACTTTGGGACGTGTTGTTCGTATAAATAAGGACTCACACCAGCTACATTTGATACGCTGCCTGTGCCTTTTGCTTTATTTTCTCAAATTCATAGCTCTTGCTCACGAACGCTTGCTAGTTTTTCAAGCTTTTTGAGCTTCGGTTAAAAAGACGCATTTTCGTCATTTCTGAAGGAGAAATGTCTCAAGACAAAAAGGTTGCTGCTGAGGCGAAGCTAACCAAAGAGGAGAAGCTTTTTGAGGAGAAGAAGGCTGTGAATCCTTACATTGCTGGATTTATCGAGTTAATGGCAAAAACAAATACAGAGAAGATTACTAAGGAGATACTGGAAGGCCTGTCTGAAGGTACTGGTGACAGTGATAGTTATGATGCAGAAAGCGGGGGTGAAGATTCTGAGGATCGGCCCTGGAGGCCGAGTCATTCGATTTTCGGAAAATCAACCATTAAACAAAGTCACCTTGAGAACATGAGAGGAAGATACTTTCGGGATATGTCTATTGTAAGGGCTGGTGGAGACAACAACGTCCCTACCCCCGAGGAAAACGAAGTTGTGGTTTACCAAAGCTTCTTCAAAGCTGGGCTTCGGTTCCCACTAAGCATGTTTGTAGTTGAAGTGCTGAAAACCTACCAAATCTTCCTTCATTAGTTGACCCCCGAAGCCATATTAAGGATGGGAGTCTTCGTCTAGGCAGTAAGAGATGTAACACCCATGGTGTTACTATCACTAAAACTTGAGCATAACATCATCAGCATTAGCATTTCATGTGTTTGACACACCTAGAATGCATTCACTAGGTAAAAGTTTCAAACAAGTTGTATTGAGATGACATTTTGCAAATAAAACCCTAGTGTAGGGTACTTAACCCTGAATGGGGTTCAGAAGGGTAAAACAAAATCCAAATAGAGAAAACCATAAAGCTTAAGTGAAATAGTCATGAAATGTTACTAAGAATGGACCTAAATTACATTCACACCCCTGAAATACCAAAAACCCTAAAAAGGAACCCTGCAAAACCCTATACCTAAACCCTAGGGGGCTAAGTTTAAATCAGTGCACTTTTGTACTAAAGTGCAAAAACTATGAAAGTAAGGTATCTTAAGTCATATGGTTCACAATCATGAAGATTTGCAAGCTAAACCCTGAATTTTGGACCTATTTGCAAAAGGACCCTATTTGAGTTCTAAAGCTAAGTCTGAAATTCAGTGTTTTGAGCTCATCTTTGTGACCTTGTAACTTCCAAACAAGAATGATTTTGCCCTAGATCACCACATCAACATTGTAGACCTATCAAAGGAAAATAACTTTGCTTAAGAGAGTAAGCATGGTTGTTATGAAGAAATTGGATAAAAATGCACCCAAAGATGGGCTGTCAGGCTGTTTGATGTCTGAATTTCAGACTAACAATGCAACTGCTAGAACTTTGGGCACAAATTCAGGCATGATTGAGCAAGAATTTGCCTAGGGTTGCTATACCAAGATTATAGCTGGATCCTAGAGCTATAACTTCGCTAAAGAGTGTCGATCATGTTACTACATAAAATTAAGAGAAAATTCGCCCTAAACTTTGACTGTCAGGTGCAATGAATGAGGAATGGCCATGGTACAGTATCTCAAGTAGATCAGACCGCCAGCTCAGTTACTCGCCGCCGACGATCTCTCCGCCGCGATTCGTGTCGTCGCCGTTTCGATTCGTGCTCGGGTTGATCGGATAACGCTCGGAGTCACGCCGCCGTGGATAAGCTCCGGCTAGTAAATTATTCCGGCCACCCTACCACGTTCACCGCGGTGGATTAAGATGAGATCGCTGGTGACTGCCGCCTTCCGGCCTTGTGCCACGTGTCTAGGCATCTCCACCGCATCGCCTTGACCTGCTTTAGCTCTCTGTTGATCACCGGAGTGAATGGCACGGTATAGGACACCAATCCACTGCGCCAGTGAACTCCCCCTCCTCTGACCGCCGCGCGTCATCGCTGCAATTCCTGGCCACCGCTCTCGCTTAGTATAAATTGAGCCCTCCATAAGCTCCGCAAGATCATCACACACCCAGCCACCCAGTATTACCCTCAGTTGATCACCAGCGAGCTCAAATTTTACAGTTCCCCCAAATCTGCTCAAACACACCATAAGAACACCTCGTCGTGGCCAGCGCAATTCAGGTCGGTTCATGCTCTCTGCTGCCTTGTTTCAGCATTAGTATGCTTCCCTGATGCTCCTCGACCAACCCAATTACGCTAAGTCCCCCTTAATAGAAGGGAACGCGTTCAACTGTCCGCGACGCCCACGGTCGCCGTGGCCAGAGCCAACCCGGTAACTATTCTTGGAATTAGGTAGGGGGGAAACGTTCATTAGATCCTAAATTTGGTTTAGGCCAAAGAAGGGCGCCGGTCCTTGCGCGAATCAGCCGGTACGCGAGCTCGCCGGAGCTCTGCAACGCCGCTCACCGTCGTGGATCTCGGCGTGTAAAGAACAGAAAGGCGGAGGGTTTAAGTGAAAACGTCAGGGACACAGGGAATAGAAGCTAGGACTCTTAATAAAATAGTTGAATTGTGTGGGCATTTTTGCAAAGTCTGCAGCGTGCGGGCGCGGGCGCACGCTTTCCATTGGGTTTGGGCCGTCTGGGCTGGATTTGGCCCAGGATTGTTCACCGTTTTTCTTTTTCTTTTTCTGCCAGAACTAAAACAATTTTAGAAAATTGTAGAAAAATGGTAAAAATGTCAAATCAATTTTGCTAGATTCCTAATTTTCCATAGAAGTTAATAAAAATAAGTTCATGATTTTTAGGTCAAATAAGGAATTTTGGAGCATTTAAAATAGCCTAAAACATTGTTTCTGGATTTTTAGAAAATCAATAATAATTCCAAAAATCCCCAAACTTTTTATATGAACTCTAAACATTATTTAGAAGTTTTGGGAAGAATTTGGTATGATTTGGACTTTCTTTGATACTTAGAGCCCAAAACCCTACCCCTTGCCCTTTGAATTCCTTTACTAACTCCGGAAACCCTAAGTTCTCGAAGAACCGTGAAGGAAAATTATATTCAAGGCTCTAGAAAATAAACTTTTACTATCTTTGTATCTTCATAAGCATTACATGGGCATTCATTCTTATATATATGGTTATATTTAGAAAACAAGGAGGAAGTTGAAGTAGAAGAAGAGAAGACTTCGCCACCACCACCTGCAGAACATCAGGCAGGCAGTTGTTTCTATTTTGACATCTACGGATCCGAGCCTGATTCACCTGTAAACCAAGGCAAGCCCCGGTGCATTTGCCACCTCCTTGATGCTTATAAAATCTTTCTCACTTGCTTGATGCATTAGGTGATAGGAGTTGAATGCTAAAAAAATTCCTGCATTACCTTCCTTGAATTTGATTACCTTCCTTAGACTCCCTGTTTTACAAAAGGTTTTTCTTATGCTTAGTCTTGCTTTAGCAAAACAAAATGTTTTGTTTTTACAAAAGATGATGTGCAAAGTGGGAGGGATGTTTTTGAAAATAAAACTTGATGGTGGATCCATCATGGCTATGATGGGTTCAACATCACAAAAGATGTACCTCTGTCTGGTACCAAACTTTGGGTTTGAAATAATTAAGCTGAGACCGGGCGGGTGACTTGCACGAGAAGAGAGTCTCGGTGTAGTGTCTCCGTCTGAGTCGATTAAGGACCGTGTTGATGTAGGCTTGCTGACCGAGGACCCTTTAACTGGTCACATGCCTCGTCATGGGTAAGCTTTGCCTCGGGCAGACTAAGGCTAGAATAAGATACCACGCAATGGGAGTGGAGAGATGGCAAGAGTAGCGTGTACCCTCCGTGGCAAGAGGCTGGACGGTGGTGTATCTATGCTCTCGGTTGGCGTGAACCTGATCTGGTCTTAAGAACCCTAGTGGCGGGTTGACATATGCAAGGGTTAAGTGCTACATATGTCATGTGATTGGAGATCCTCAGCTTAGTATAATCGATTCGGATCGCCGTCCCTTCGCGGTTATGAAGACTTGGTCACTGCCCTATATGTAGAACTCCAGTAAAGATTAAGGGTTGTTAAGAAATTGGCTAGTGCAGGGTAAGTGTTTGAACTAGGGTAGAAAGAACTCTAGATACAGGTAATCTGACTTAACCTAACGAGTAAAATTGGATTTTTAAGGATCCACTTTTAGTAAGCATTTTTGCAAACAGAGTCTTTGATTATTGTTAAGCCTTATCATGACTCCCTCAAGCCAACATACCCTTGAGAGTCTTTTCTTTAGTCGGGTAAGACTTGCTGAGTAATTCCATACTCAGGGTTTTATTCCCTATTGTTTTTAGGTGAAGAAGCGACAAACTTTTGTTGCTTCTGTTCAAAGGTGGTACCAAAGGAAGAACACTAGGAGTAAAGCTGTGGGAGGAAAGGATCCTCCATAAAACTTTTGTTTGATACTTATCGGGAGGGTTTTTGCCTCCCATGGTTTGTAATAATAATACTCTGCGCTCATATATTATATCCTGGTCTGTAAATATTTAACTTTGTCTTACTTTTAAATAAAGGTAAGTTTATGTAACCTCTTCCGCATTTCTTTATCTCCGATGATTTGTAATGTCTGCGTGACGGGTAAAACGCTATTGGGAAAGGTAAGAAAAGCAGATACCGAACTTGTCAAGTGATTTAGGGGCACCTATAGGGTTGTCTGAGGTCTGTTGGACAAGGACAACTGTAGGTGGGCCTAATGACTTGGAGGTTCCGTCACAGCTGGTATCAGAGCGAAGCCCATCCAGATATTATGAGGCATCTTCAAAAAGAGTTTTCTAAGACTTATCTAGAAAATTTCTTCCCATCTTACCTAAGTATCTCTAAAGAGTTTATTTTAAAGACCACATCGGAAGAGTGCAATGTATATAAGGTGTGAATCAACTAAGGTTGATAATGTAATTACACATGCATCATGCTAAAAACTATGCTAATAAGATTTCCCCATTAGAAAATGCCGCCACGTACAAGAAAGACTGCACGCAAGTCAACCGGGCCAATTGGCGTACCTCGTCACCAACTTGCCCCGAGACATGACGACAGCAGTAGTGGTAGTAACGATCCAATCGGGGATCTAGAAGCTCAAGTTAATTAGCTTCAATCAGAACTCTGACGCAGGAATGACATATGGGTCGCGGATGGCGAAAGAATCAATGAATTGAGAAGAGACATCCGCCAACTACAAGACCAGCTAGCGGATCGGGATCTAGTGCTCGACTGGGCTATGAACTCTCGTTCACTAGCTTGGGCAAAGGAAGCTAGAGCTCGAGCCTGAGTGGAAGAGCTTAGCTCAACCGTGGATAGCTTGCAGGTTTATTGAAACACACTACATGAAGAAGTTCATGTACTGTACTCGCAACTGCACCCGAACGTCCCTGCGGATCCTGTCGGGATGGAAGCCGGACCTTCTAGAGTAGTGGGAGAAGCACTTGGCGGTGAGCTAGATCTTTTTAGACCCCCTCCCTCTATGAAGCTGGTTGACGAATGGTCTCCTACGCCTGACAGCGAGGCTACCCAGAGTGACAAAAAGCAGGAGTAGTATAGTATAGAAGTAGTACTATTGTGTAATAGGTGGTGTAATCCTATTGTAAAGTACAAGTCTGTAACATTACCTTTTTAAGTAATGTGAAATGGATGGTTTGTATGGCATATCATATTGCTCCAAATGTTCTTTGCCTCAGATGCCTTCCAGGACTCGCACTCAGGATGGGGCTGGTACCTCCCGTGGGAGGGAAGCGACCCCGAATCCACCTCCAGTACCTTCGACACTTGCCGAGGCTATCGCTGTCTTGGTAAACGCTACAGCAGACAATACCCGCTTCCTGCGGGAGATGGCAGGTCAACAACTCCAACAACAAGGCGGGCGGGTATATCCGCAAGGCCCCCATGAGACATCTTATCTAGACTTCTCCGAGACGCGCCCTCCATTGTTCATCAAAGCAGAAGATCCTTTAGAGGCGGATGAATGGATCCGCGTCATTGAACAAAAATTTGGGCTTCTTCGGTGTTCAGAAACTCAAAAGCCCCTATTTGTAGCCCAACAACTGTCGGGCCCTGCCAGTACGTGGTGGGGAAACTTTGTGGCCGTTCAGCCAGCCGGTCATCAGATCACATGGGATGAGTTTAAGTTGGCGTTCGGAGAGCATTATATACCTGAAGGAGTCCTCCATATGAAGCAGGAGGAGTTCATGAAGCTTAAGCAAGGCAGGGATACTGTTACCCAGTATCTCAATAAATTCAATCACTTATCCCAATACACAATCGATCAAGTCAACACAGACATAAAGAAGAAGAATTGTTTCATGAGAGGCTTGAATGATCGAATGCAAAGAAAGATGGCCACCTGAATCGATCTTACTTACGGAAGGGCTGTCAGCTCAGCGCTGGCAGTTGAAGCTAAATATGCGGGATCTGGAAAGTCCAAGGGGAATGGAGGCAACAGGCCCAATCAGGGCCCCGAGAAAAGGCAAAGGTTGGTTATCTGACCTTTCAATCAGAATCGTTCTTCATCGCGCCCACCCTCCTTCCCATTCAAGCAACCAGTGTTTATCCATCCAACCACTGCCCCCACCGCTACAAATCAGCCGGGTGCCCCTGGCACTCGTTTCCCTGCTCTTCCAAACTCATCAACCGGTTGCTTCAACTGTGGAAAGTCTAGGCATTTCATTAAGGACTGTCCATATCCGAGGCAGAATCAATCAAATATTCAACAAAGCTCCGGAGGTTCTATGGGAAATGCGGCAACTAATACCGCAGGCAAGAATACAAGGAAAACAGGATGGGTTTATTACACTCAAGTGGCCACAACACTGGAAGGCGAACCGGTGGTGATGGGTACGTTTCTCGTGGCAAATCACGCTGCACTTATTCTCTTTGATTCTGGTGCTTCACATACTTTCATAAGCAAAAAGTTCGTGGAGAAACATTGCATTCCATATACTGAATCAAGGAAAGGGTTTAAAATCCATTCGCTTGGGGGACAAATATTTACTAAAGAAGTGGCTTTACAAGTGCCCGTAACATTGGCTGGACGGGACTTTCCTACTAATATGATTGTTCTGAAGGGCCAAGACATAGATGTAATCTTGGGCATGAATTGGTTGGCCCAGCATAAAGCAATCCTCAACACTGATCTGAGAACTATCCGGTTGAGTTATGGCCCAGAAGAAATTATTTTGTCTATTCCCATAGCTATTCTAGCTAAACCAATTGGCAGAATTAATGAAGCCGTTATACCGGAGATCAAAGATATTCCGGTAGTATGTGAGTTCCTAGATGTCTTTCCAGAATATTTGCCTGGATTGCCACCTGAAAGAGATGTAGAATTTGTAATTGAGTTGAAGCCCGGTATGACTCCCATTTCTAAAAGATCGCACCGAATGCCTCCCAATGAGCTGGCAGAACTCAAGACCCAATTGCAAGATCTACTAGAGAAGGGATTGATCCGGCCAAGCTCGTCACCATGGGGTTGTCCCGCCATCTTCGTGAAAAAGAAGGACCAAACACTTCGAATGTGTGTGGATTATAGACCCCTTAATGAAGTTACTATCAAAAATAAGTATCCTCTTCCACGGATTGACATTCTATTTGATCAACTGACTGGAGCAAGGGTATTCTCCAAGATTGACCTTAGATCGGGTGATCATCAGATCCGTATCAGGCCCGAGGATATACTAAAGACCGCATTCACTATGCGGTATGGGTTATTTGAATATTTGGTAATGTCTTTCGGACTGACAAATGCTCCTTCCCACTTCACTTATCTGATGAACTCAGTATTTATGCCTGAGTTGGACAAGTTTGTGGTGGTATTCATCGATGATATCTTAATATACTCCAAGAATAAAGAGGAGCATGCTCAGCACTTGCGGATTGTATTAACGTGCTTGAGAGAACATCAGTTATATGCCAAGTTCAGTAAATGCGTGTTCTGGCTGGAAGAAATCCAATTTCTTGGACATGTATTATCTGCCAAGGGGATTGCGGTAGATCCCAGTAAAGTCAAGGATATTTTGGAGTGGAAACCCCCAACCACTGTACATCAAGTCCGAAGTTTCCTTGGACTAGCTAGCTATTACCGCCGATTTATACCAGATTTTTCCAACCTTGTGAAACCAATCACAAGTTTATTGAAGAATGATACTAAATTTAATTGGTCTTCAAAGCGTAATGAAGGCTTTGAACAATTGAAGGTATTACTAACCACTGCTCCGGTATTGGCTCAACCGGATATCGAAAAACCCTTTGATGTGTATTGTGACGCATCAGGCAGTGGACTCGACTGTGTTTTAATGCAAGAAGGCCGAGTAATAGCTTATGCTTCAAGGCAGTTACGCCGGCATGAGGAGCATTATCCAACTCATGATCTAGAGTTAGCTGCAGTGGTTCATGCCCTGAAGATATGACGTCATTATCTGCTGGGTAATATCTGTCACATTTATACAGATCATAAAAGCTTTAAGTATATTTTCACCCAGACAGAATTGAACATGAGACAAAGGCGATGGCTCGAGCTTATTAAAGATTATGAACTAGAGATTTATTATCACTCAGGCAAAACTAATGTAGTGGCAGATGCCTTGAGTCGCAAGACTTTTTGTCATTGTCTTACAGTGGAAACTTCTAACATTACATTATGCCAAGAAATGGAGAATTTGAACCTGGGAATGATTCAGCATGGAACTTTAAATCAACTAAAGCTTGAGTCAATCCTTTTACAAAGGATAATTGATGCCCAAAAAGATAATGAGGGTATGAAACACATCCATGAGAAGATAGCAGCCGGAAAAGCCAAGTGCTTTAGGAAAGACAATCAAGGCATTGTATGGTTCAACAACCGCATAGTTGTGCCAATGAATGAAGAAATCCGCTAACAAATTTTGGATGAAGCACATCTTAGTCGCTATTCTATTCATCCTCGAAGCACTAAGATGTATCATGATCTGAAACAACATTATTGGTGGACAAAGATGAAGATTGAAATCGCACGCTATGTGGCAAGATGTGACACTTGCAGACGTGTCAAAGCCATACATATGAAGAATGTCGGTCCATTACAATCTTTACCTGTCCCTACATGGAAATGGGAGGATATTAGTATGGACTTTATTGTGGGATTGCCTAGGACTACCATAGGATATGATTCTATCTGGGTTATTGTTGATCGACTTACTGAGATTGCCCACTTCCTTCCTGTCAGGGTAAAGTATACAGTGGCCACATATGCAGAATTATACATTGCCCGTGTTCTTAGTTTGCATGGTGTTCCAAAGATGATAGTGTCGGATCGTGGACCACAATTCGTGTCCAAATTTTGGGAAGAACTTCACAAAGCACTGGATACTAGGTTGCTCCATAGTTCGGCCTACCTTCCTCAAACCAGTGGACAGACTGAGAGGGTAAATCAAATACTTGAAGACATGCTACGAGCTTGTGCTTTGGAATTTCCACAGAAATGGGATGATTGTTTACCATTAGCGGAGTTCTCATACAATAATAGCTATCAAGATGGCACCATTTGAAGCTTTGTATGGCCGACGGTGTCGTACTCCATTAAACTGGTCTGAACCAGGTGAAAGGAGTTTCTTCAGGCCAGATATGGTAAAAGAAACCGAAGAAAAAGTTCAAAGGATAATTCATAATTTGAAGAAAGCTCAAGCTCGTCAAAAGAGTTACGTAGACAAGCGACGACAACCCTTGTACTTTCTAGTAGGAGATTATGTCTACCTGAAAGTTTCACCAATGAAGGGCGTATCGCGTTTTGGGGTTAATGGGAAGCTTGCACCTCGGTACATTGGTCCTTTCCCTATACTTGAGCAATATGGACCAGTGGCATACCGACTTCAACTACCCGAAACCTTGTCTGCTGTACATAATGTGTTCCACGTGTCTCAGTTGAAGAAGTGTCTTTGGGTTCCAGATCAAACTATCGAAGTAACAGATGTTGTCCTAGAGCCAGACTTGACATATTCAGAACACCCTATTCGAGTCTTGGATCAAAAGGACAGAGTTACCCGAAGAAAAACTCTCAAGTTTTATAAGATACAGTGGAACCAGCATTCAGAGGATGAGGCTACATGGGAAACTCAAGACTTTTTAGACAAGAATTTCCCAGGCTTTTTAGCCTCCTGTAATTTGTAAAGTGTATAAAAAATGTTGTAATAAAGGAGTGAGCCCCAGACCACCCTTGCCTTGTACCAAAAATCAGGAAATAAAAATGTGAAACATTTCCTTTTCCACTACTTACCCTAGAACTTTTAATCTCAGGACGAGATTCTTTTATGGGGGGAAGGATGTAACACCCCTGGTGTTACTATCACTAAAACTTGAGCATAACATCATCAGCATTAGCATTTCATGTGTTTGACACACCTAGAATGCATTCACTAGGTAAAAGTTTCAAACAAGTTGTATTGAGATGACATTTTGCAAATAAAACCCTAGTGTAGGGTACTTAACCATGAATGGGGTTTAGAAGGGTAAAACAAAATCCAAATAGAGAAAACCCTAAAGCTTAAGTGAAATAGTCATGTAATGTTACTAAGAATGGACCTAAATTACATTCACACCCCTGAAATACCAAAAACCCTAAAAAGGAACCCTGGAAAACCGTAGACCTAAACCCTAGGGGGCTAAGTGCAAAATTAGTGCACTTTTGTACTAAAGTGCAAAAACTATGAAAGTAAGGTATCTTAAGTCATATGGTTCACAATCATGAAGATTTGCAAGCTAAACCCTGAATTTTGGACCTATTTGCAAAAGACCCTATTTGAGTTCTAAAGCTAAGTCTGAAATTCAGTGTTTTGAGCTCATCTTTGTGACCTTGTAACTTCCAAACAAGAAGGTTTTTGCCCTAGATCACCACATCAACATTGTAGACCTATCAAAGGAGAATAACTTTGCTTAAGAGAGTAAGCATGGTTGTTATGAAGAAATTGGAGAAAAATGCACCCAAAGATGGGTTGTCAAGCTGTTTGATGTCTGAATTTCAGACTTACAGTGCAAATGCAAGAACTTTGGGCACGAATTCAGGCATGATCGAGCAAGAATTTGCCTAGGGTTGCTATACCAAGATTATAGCTGGATCCTAGAGCTATAACTTTGCTAGAGTGTCGATCATGTTACTACCTAAAATTAAGACAAAAATTGCCCTAAACTTTGACTGTCAGGTGCACTGAATGAGGAATGGCCATGGTACAATATCTGAAGTAGATGAGACCGCCAGCTCAGTTTCTCGCCACCGCCGATCTCTCCGCCGCGATTCGTGCCGCCCCCGTTTCGATTCGTTCTCGGGTTGATCGGATAACGCTTGGAGTCACGCCGCCATGCATAAGCTCCGGCCAGTAAATTATTTCGGCCACCGTACCACGTTCGCTGCGGTGGATTAAGATGAGATCGCCAGTGACCGCCGCCTTCTGGCCTTGTGCCGCATGTCTAGGCATCTCTACCACATCGCCGTGACCTGCTTTAGCTCTTCGTTGATCACCGGAGTGAATGCCACGGTATAGGACACCAATCCACTGCGCCAGTGAACTCCCCTCCTCTGACCGCCGTGCATCATCGCTGCAATTCCCGGCCACCGCTCTCGCTTAGTATAAATTGAGCCCTCCATAAGCTCCGCAAGATCATCACATACCCAGCCACCCAGTATTACCCTCAGTTGATCACCAGCGAGCTCAAATTTTACAGTTCCCCCAAATCTGCTCAAACACACCGCAAGAACACCTCGCCGTGGCCAGCGCAATTCAAGTCGGTTCATGCTCTCTGCTGCCTTGTTTCAGCATTAGTATGCTTCCCTGATGCTCCTCGACCAACCCAATTACGCTAAGTCCCCCTTAATAGCCGGGAACGCATTCAACTGTCCACGACACCCACGATCGCCGTGGCTAGAGCCAACTCGATAACTATTCTTGGAATTAGATTGGGGGAAACGTTCATCAGATCCCGAATTTGGTGTAGGCCAAAGAAGGGCGCCGGTCCTTACGCGAATCAGCCAGTACGCGAGCTCGCCGGAGCTCTGCAACGCCGCTCACCGTCGAGGATCTCGGCGTGTAAAGAATAGAAAGGCGGAGGGTTTAAGTGAAAACGTCAGCGACACAGGGAATAGTAGCTAGGGCTCTTAATAAAATAGTTGAATCGTGTGGGCATTTTTGCAAAGTCTGCAGCGCGCGGGCGTGGGCACGCGCTTTCCACCTGGGTTTGGGCCGTCTGGGCTAGATTTGGCCCAGGACTGTTCACCGTTTTTCTTTTTATTTTTCTGCCAGAACTAAAACAATTTTAGAAAATTGTAGAAAATTGGTAAAAATGTCAAACCAATTTTGCTGGATTCCTAATTTTCCATAGAATTTAATAAAAATAAGTTCATGATTTTTAGGTCAAATAGGCAATTTTGGAGCATTTAAAATAGCCTAAAACATTGTTTCTGGATTTTTAGAAAATCAATAATAATTCCAAAAATCCCCAAACTTTTTATATAAACTCTAAACATTATTTAGAAGCTTTCGGTAGAATTTGGTATGATTTGGACTTTGTTTGATACTTAGAGCCCAAAACCCTACCCCCTGCCCTTTAAATTCCTTTACTAACTCCGGAAACCCTAAGTTCTCGGAGAACCGTGAAGGAAAATTATATTCAAGACTCTAGAAAATAAACTTTTACTATCTTTGTATCTTCATAAGCATTACATGGGCATTCATTCTTATATATATGGTTATATTTAGAAAACGAGGAGGAAGTTGAAGTAGAAGAAGAGAAGACTTCGCCACCACCACCTGCGGAACATCACGCAGGCAGTTGTTTCTATTTTTACATCTGCGGATCCGAGCCTGATTCACCTGTAAACCAAGGCAAGCCCCGGTGCATTTGCCACCTCCTTGATGCTTATAAAATCTTTCTCACTTGCTTGATGCATTTGGTGATAGGAGTTGAATGCTAAAACAATTCATGCATTACCTTCCTTGAATTTGATTACCTTCCTTAGAATCCCTGTTTTACAAAAGGTTTTTCTTATGCTTAGTCTTGCTTTAGCAAAACAAAATGTTTTGTTTTTACAAAAGATGATGTGCAAAGTGGGAGGGATGTTTTTGAAAATAAAACTTGATGGTGGATCCATCATGGCAATGATGGGTTCAACATCAGAAAAGATGTACCTCTGTCAGGTACCAAACTTTGGGTTTGAAATAATTAAGCTGAGACCAGGCGGGTGACTTGCACAAGAAGAGATTCTCTGTGTAGTGTCTCCGTCTGAGTCAATTAAGGACTGTGTCGATGTAGGCTTGCTGACCGAGGACCCTTTAACTGGTCACATGCCTCGTCATGGGTAAGCTTTGCCTCGAGCAGACTAAGGCCAGAATAAGATACCACACAATGGGAGTGGAGAGATGGTGAGAGTAGCGTGTACCCTCCATGGCAAGACGCTGGACAGTGGTGTATCTGTGCTCTCGGTTGGCGTGAACCTGATCTGATCTTAAGAACCCCAGTGGCGGGTTGACATATGCAAGGGTTAAGTGCTACATATGTCGTGTGATTGGAGATCCTCAGCTGAGTATAATCGATTCAGATCGCCGTACCTTCGCGGTTATGAAGACTTGGTCACTGCCCTTTATGAAGAACTCCAGTAAAGATTAAGGGTTGTTAAGAAATTGGCTAGTGCAGGGTAAGTGTTTGAACTAGGGTAGAAAGAACTCTAGATACAGGTAATCTGACTTAACCTGACAGGTAAAATTGGATTTTTAAGGATCCACTTTTAGTAAGCATTTTTGCAAATAGAGTCTTTGATTATTGTTAAGCCTTACCTTGACTCCCTCAAGCCAACATACCCTTGAGAATCTTTTCTTTAGTCGGGTAAGACTTGCTAAGTAATTCCATACTCAGGGTTTTATTTTCTATTGTTTTTAGGTGAACAAGCGACAAACTTTTGTTGCTTCTGTTCAAAGGTGGTACCAAAGGAAGAACACCAGTAGTAAAGCTGCGGGAGGAAAGGATCCTCCATAAAGCTTTTGTTTGGTAATTATCAGGAGGGGTTTTTTCCTCCCATGGTTTGTAATAATAATACTCTGCACTCGTATATTATATCCTGGTCTATAAATATTTAACTTTGTCTTACTTTTAAACAAAGGTAAGTTTATGTAACCGCTTTCGCATTTCTGTATCTCCGATGATTTGTAATGTCTGCATGACGGGTAAAACGCTCTTGGGAAAGGTAAGAAAAGCAGATACCAAACTTGTCAAGTGATTCAGGGGCACCTACAGGGTTGTCTGAGGTCTGTTGGACAAGGACAACTTTAGGTGGGCCTAATGACTTGGGAGGTTCCGTTACAGTAAGAAGCCAAGGGATAGAGCCAAGCGCGAAGTGTTTCTGTAGCATGCACGAACTTCTGTATGAGATGAAGGCCATGGGTAAAGAACAGTATCACAACAACTTCGGTTGTTATGGATTTATCGCCCGTCCCAACGCAAGCTACCCAGTGCCAACATTTCGTAAGAGATGGCCAAGAACATCGATGGAAGAATGGTTTTATGTGAAGAACGACTTGACAGCGAGGGAGGACATCAAGGAGTTATCATGTGCCCCATATGGTCCCGCTTCGGTCTCCGAAAGCCGAAGGTTGAAATTGATGAAACCACCAAAGCGTGTCAGAAGGCATTTGGTACTGTCTGCTTCTTCATTGGTACAAGAGATTTAATTCAAGAGCTTATAGCATTCAGAGTATGGCTGCTTGTAGAGAGCTGGGAAATGCCGAAGGATACCATCACCAAGTCTAGCGAAGGTGAACTGGTCCGGCTAAAATACACATTTAGGTATGGGGATAAGTTCGATGAGCCAAACGATGACTGGCTGAAATGCATCGAAGTTACAAGTGTTGAACTACTTGGATCATATTCCAAGGAAGAAGATAATGCATTATCCACAGCCCTCGGGAGTCGGGGAAAGAAGAGATTGAACAGAGTTTTTGATGCTATTGGCTTTGTCTACCCCGACTACCACTACCAGCTGCGAAGGCAAGGGAAGAAGAGAAAAGCTGCTGCTTTGGCTGCCCCAGCTGAGCTTGTGTCAAAGGCTGCGGGCAAAAAGATGAAGGTACTTACCCACCGGCCGCGTTACATTGAACCGACTGTGGTGCCTGAGTTTGGCGGGGAGGCCTCTTCAGCTGCTGAATCAAGAGAAACTGTTCCTCCCATGCAGAGGACTGAGGAGCCAGCTATAATGCCGAAGGTACCTTCGGTTGAGCTAGTTGAAACGAAGGTTGATAATGATAAGGCTGAAAAGTCAAAAACTAAAGAAATAACAAAGGTGCCAGAGATTTTAATCCCTTCAACAGAAGCAACAAAGCCGAAGACACAAAAAAGTTCTGCCACAACTCCTAAGAGGAGGAGGATGGCAAATGTACTGGATGTCGTATTAGAAACAGCAAAAACCTTGAATCCTGCTCCTTCCAGAAAAATTGCTGAAGCTTCTACGGCACAACGCGAAGCTGAAACGAAACAAGCAGAAGTCGAAGGTACAATAATTCAAACTGAAACCGAAGCTGGGCCTTCAGAGCCCACTGAGATAAAGCCTGTCGGAATTGAAGAAAAAGCAACAGAAGAAAAGGCCACAGAGCAAATTTCGTCTGAAAATGTTGCAACTCCTGCTCCCGAAGCTTTAAAAGAGAGCATTGATTACATCATCCGCCATGCTTTGGAAAAGGGACTTTCTCAGGAAGAAAAACGAGAAGCTCAACATTATGCCCAAAAATTGAAATACCCGAAGGGGGCATTAGTGTTCAATGGCAGTGGGGAAGAAGATTTTTTGTACTGTCTCTCGGATAATTAAGAGATATCCGTCTGCCGGGAGATAGGTAGAAGCTTCGGATTTCCGAAGCTGGAAGATGGCCTTTCAATATTGTCAAAGGATGAACTGGCTGACAGTTTAACGTATAATAGCATAAAGGTATAAAAGTCAATTTTGCTTTTTGAAAACGAAATATTTCATTTGTTTATACTTAATCCTGTTGTTGGGGCCATGCTTCGTTGCGCTGAAGGAAGTTGCAGAGTTACTGTTTGATCTTTGCGGTCCACTGCGCAGCGAGTACAAGTTACTGCCCGCCTGGTGTAAAAATCCTGCCGCTTCGCCTTCTTACCTGCAGCACTATATAAACAGACGAATAGGTGTGAAGTTACCACAGCATTCATTGCTATTTGCACTGTTTTGCTGCCAAAATTTTTAACTGTAGCCGAAGCTTGATTCTCAGAATCAAACGAAGGTCTGTCTCGAAGCCTGCTTCGTCAGAAAGAAAAGCTTCGGGAGAAAAGGAAAAAGAAAAAAGTATCTAACTTTCCCAAACTCAGAATCAAATGGCCAGAGTGCGATCTACTGCCAGAGTTGAACGTGAAGGAGACGAAGCCGAAGGTTCGAATACTGTGCCCATCTCTGAAGCAATGCAGCGTTCCGGACTGGTGATTGCGGAAGAAATGCCCGCTGCTGAAGCAGGCCCGACAGCTGCCGAAGGAGAAGAGAACATTGAAGAAACTGACTCCGAAGATGACTATCGCATTGCCATGCCCAGCAAGCCCAGCCACCTAGACTTCGGAAAGTCGACTGTTTCAAAGGCTGATCTCGCCAAGATGGTGAAGGCAGGTTATTTCAGTGAAAATCAGAAGAAGCTACTTCGCTTCGGGGGAGAAGAAACTACCCCGAAGCCAGAGAAGGACGAGATTGTCATTTTCAAGAGCTTTTTAAAGGCTGGGCTGAGATTCCCTCTTCATGGAATTATTGCAGATGTATTGAAAAAATTTGGTATTTACTTTCATCAATTGACTCCTAACGCTATCGTTAGGCTTAATGTTTATATCTGGGCCCTCCGAAGCCAAGCAGTGGAGCCATTTGCCGACAGTTTCTGTCGAGTTCATGAGTTACATTATCAAACAAAGGCCAGAAAAGATGGATTACATGATAACTTCGGCTGCTACAATTTTGCCTACCGGAAAACAACAAAGTGTACTGTTATCAGCTACCGAAGCAAATGGCCAGCAGGCTGGAAATCTGAGTGGTTTTATGTGAAGGTTGACGAAGATGAAGAGAAGCTGGTACAAAGCCCACTTGATTTAATCTTCGGAGAGACAAGGCCGCGATGCCACATGACATTGGAGGGTCCCACCTGGGCTGCACTAGGTGAGTTTGAAATTATTTCAGAGCATATCGGTACCAGGGATCTGGTTCAAGAATTCTTGGCGTTCAGAGTCTTCCCTACTCTGAAAGAATGGGAAATGCCCAAGCTAGAGGGGGAGAAGAAGAAGGGGGAACTTGTCCGGCTGCCTTATCACTTCAAATTCAAGAAATACTTTAAAAAGCCTTGCCAAGAGTGGCTGGACACAGTTGAGGTGATGTACAATGAAATTCTTGGGAATTATTCCAAAAAAGAAGATCAACTGATGACCGCGGCCTTCGGCACCCGTCCGAAGCGAAGGCTGAACCGAGTGCTTGATGCCCTGGGCTTCGAGTACCCTGACTATGAACGGCTGAACAAGGGTGCTGAGGGCCAAAAAAGGAAAAGAGTGGCCGAAGCTTTGAACAAGGATGAAGAAAGACCACCAAAAGAGAAGAAAATTCCCAAGAAGAGAAAAATATCAACTCCAAAGCGAAAATTATCCGATGAAGAGGGGTCTCCTGCACCACCTTCTACCGACGACGTAGAGGAAATCTTGAAGGTAATGACTGAACCCGTGCCCACGAAGCTAAGTCCATTAGGGCCTCAACTGACGAAGCTTTTTCGAAAGGTGGAGGAGCCGGAAAAAACGAAGACAACCAAAACAAAAAGGCAAAGAATTATTGCAGTGACCGAAGTTATCGACAAGACGCCACCGAGGGCGTCAATTCAGAAAACGCCAGCTGGTGAGGGCACAACAAATGTCGAAGCCGCACCTTCGGAGGTCGCGGCTACCGAAGCCGCTCCAGCCGAAGATGTGAACTTAGAAACTACCATTGAAGACATCGACAGAATTTTGATAGACATGGCTGCAGAAGAAGCTGCCACCGCTGGTGAAGAAACCATGGCCACAGTGCCTGGAAAAGGAAAAGAAATAGCCGAAGACACTTCGGACGACGAAGCCTACATATTTCAAAATTTAGTTGGGCAAAAAATGTCGAAGGCCGAAATAGAAGAGCTTAAAGACTATGCCAAATCTTGCGGATACAAGCCAGGAGCTCTTCTATTTGGAGGCATCGACGATGAAAAATTAGGCTGCATCCGAGACCAAACTGGAGCTAAGGTCATCGGTACTCTATCAAAGAGTATCGGTTTTCCGAAGCTAGAAACAGATATCAGCCGCTACCGACGACAACATATCGTCGGCAGCTTATTTTATTCGAATTTCAAGGTAAACATCTTTCTCTCCGACTTCTATTGTTTTTTAATAATGGAAATATCCCTAACGAAGGTTGTTTATTTGCAGAGCATGCTACTAAGCAAAGCTTTGAAGATGTAGCAAGATTTGGAGGATAAAAAACACGAAGCTATAATTGAAAATTTAGAGAGCAAGATAAAAGAACAATCAGCTATTATTGAAAAGAAAGACTTCGAACTTCAATCAACCGAAGGCTTGCTGGCAGAGACTGAAGCTAAAATAGCAGAATTGAATTCGAAGCTTCTCTGCCAATCAAAACAATTTGAACAAGAGAAGCTAGAACTTGATTCGAAACTTGAAGCCGAAGTCCAAACCAACTCAGACTTGAAGAAATCATTAACAAGCCTTCAAGACAAATGCTTGAAATTTAGCAACAATTGTATCCAACAATTAAAGAAGATCTTTCACTCAGTTGGAGCCAGCAGTGGGAAGTTTACCCCTTCAGCTGAAAATTTACCAAAAGCCTTCGATCATATTGAAGCTGAAATTGAAGAACTTGACGAAGTTATAGCCGGGCACGGTGACTTCTGTGCCTGGGTAGCTTCTCGGGGTACCGCTGCAGCGTTCCTGAAGGCCGGCTGCGAGCATGGAAAAATCGTCAACAGGCCCAACTTCACCCTGTCTCCATCAATTCTAGACGATATTCCTGACCTCGCCCGAAGCATCTCAAATAGATTTATAAAAATGATATGGACAAAAGGCGGGCGAGAGAAGGCTGGAGACGAAGCTCGAAGTCATCTTGAACCAGTAAGAAACGATACCTTGAGTTTACCTTCTCCTTCACACTTGATTTTTACTCGCTATACCTTGATTCGTGTAGGATGACGAAGCTGAAGATGATGCTTAATATATGTCGCCGAAGCTGAAGCTCAGTAAAGATCAGTAGGAGTATACTGTAGAAAAACTCAGGAGACTTTTGTAACAACTTTTGTAAATACAATTAAACTGTTCTCGATGAACTTTGTACATACCTTGTAATATATTCTTACCCTTCTATTGAGGCGCTTTGATGTGGACGAAATTAGTATTTTGAGCCGAAGGCGAAAAAAACACCTTCCCTTCTTTTCGTACACAACGAAGCATAAAAGACCACTTCTTTTTGCCGAAGCTTTTCTTTTTTGTACACAACGAAGCATAAAAGTCCACTTCTTTTTGCCGAACACATTTCTTTTTTGTACATAACGAAGCATAAAAGACCACTTCTTCTTTTTGCCGAAGCAACCACTTAGGAACACAAATGCTATGAATGAATGCTTATGAATGCAAATGCTATGATGTAATGTAATGTGCGAATGAATGTCCAAAACATATGTCCGAAGCCACACTCTCAGCCATTATTTCCTTAGAAACAACCACACATCAGCTCTGCATTCCCTTAGGAACGACTTTGGAGCTTCTTCGCCTTTTACTTAGGCGGTATCAGCGTTAACTTTTCGCTGTAAGCTCTGCATCCCCTTAGGGACGTCATTGGAGCTTCTTCGCCTTTTACTTTCGGCGGAATCAGCGTTGACTTTTCGCTGTGAGCTCTGCATCCCCTTAGGGACATCTTTGGAGCTTCTTCGCCTTTTACTTTCGGCGGAATCAGCGTTGACTTTTCACTGTGAGCTCTGCATCCCCTTAGGGACGTCTTTGGAGCTTCTTCGCTTTTTCAGTTTCGGCACTCGATGGTGCGTTCTCAGTTTTTACATTTACATTTTTTGGGGGATTTTGCTCTTATAAAACTAAAAAGGAAATTACACATGATGGCCCCATTAAAAACCTTTCTCCCCCTTTAGAAAGGAAAAGGGTGCCATGAAAAAGAAAAGAAAAAACATAAAAAGTTACATCAAGTTATACATAATATCGCCGAAGCTCATCCGCATTCCAAGATCTTGGAATTTCGTTGCCATCCATGTCCTTCAATCTGTACGATCCAGGCCTTGACGAAGATACTACTAAGAAAGGTCCTTCCCATTTCAACTGTAGCTTGCCCACTGTATCTGGGTTGGCTACTCTCCGAAGCACCAAGTGACCCGGCTCAATATTTTTTAACCGGACCTTTCTATCTCGCCACTTGATTGTTTCAGCTTGGTATTTATTGATATTCTCCACGACTTGAAGCCTGATCCCTTCTAAGGCATCTTTTTCCACAAGACAAGCATCTTCAGGACCTGATTCTGCCGAAGCCACTACTCTTATTGATCCAGCTTTAGCTTCTTCCGGAGTTATTGCTTCGTCACCGAATAATAATTTGAATGGAGTAAAGCCTGTAGACCTTGATGTTGTTGTATTGTGGCTCCACACCACTTTGGTTAACTGATCTGGCCACTTTCCTCTGGGTTGATTGAAGATTAACTTCATTATTCCTGTCATTATAATGCCGTTGGCCCTTTCAATGAGCCCATTTGACTCCGGATGCCTGACTGATGCAAAATGGATCTTCGTTCCAATTTGATCACAGAAATTTCTGAAAGCTTCGGAGTCGAACTGCGTTCCATTATCTACAGTGATGGCCTTCGGTACCCCGAAGCGACAGACAATATTCTGCCAGAAAAACTTTTGGACAGTATCCGAAGTTATTGTGGCTAATGGCTTCGCCTCAATCCATTTAGAAAAATACTCCACAGCTACTATAACATATTTTAGATTCCCTTGGGCCGGTGGTAATGGACCCAACAAGTCAAGGCCCCACCTTTGCAATGGCCAGATGGGTTGTATCAGCTGTGTCAAAGACAAAGGTTGCTTTTGATCTCTTGCACATTTCTGACAACCTTCGCACTTTTGAACTAACTCCGCTGCATCCGAAGCTGCCTTCGGCCAATAAAACCCTTGGCGGAAGACTTTTCCAAGTAACGGCCTAGATCCAATGTGGGATCCACACAGGCCTGCATGTATTTCTTTCATCAACTCTATACCTTCGGTTCAAGATAGACACTTGAGCAGCGGAGCGCAAACTCCATGCTTGTATAACTCCCCTTCTATCATGACATACGGACGAGCTCTTGCCTCTATCCTTTTATTATAAGCCTCGTCATCTGAAAGGAACTTACCCTGAAGGTAAGAAATGATTTCAGTTCTCCAATCTTCGCTGAAAACAGGAGATATGTTGAGGACTGCTCTTTCAAGGAGCTCCACTGAAGGTGCCTTTATTGTTTCGAAGAACACATCCGAAGGTAACGGCAGCCCCTGTGCCGCAGACTTGGCTAGCAAATCAGCATGCTCATTTTGTCCTCGAGGGATGTTCTTGACAGAAAATCCTTCGAAGGATGCTTCGATCCTTCGGACCGTGTCTAGATATTTTTCAAGCTTCGGATCTTTAGCCTTGCAACTTTTGTCAATATGACCCGAAACAACCTGGGAATCAGTTTTAAGAATCGCCCTTCTGATTCCCATTGCCTTTAATTTCCGAAGGCCCAGGAGCAGGGCTTCGTACTCAGTAATATTGTTTGTACAGCTGAAGTCAAGTCTTGCTGCATAACAAGTTTTAACCTTGGATGGTGAGACCAACACAGCAGCTGCACCTGCTCCGAAGGTTCCCCAAGAGCCATCACAAAACACTGTCCACACTTCGGCATCTTTATTTGCCTCTTCATCCTGAGCCCCTGGCGTCCAGTCGGCAATGAAATCTGCCAATGCTTGAGACTGGATCGAGGATCTATGCACATAATCAATGTAAAATTCATTGAGCTCTGCAGCCCATTTTCCAATCCGTCCAGTAGCTTCTCTATTTCTCATTATATCCTTCAATGGCTGCGAAGAAGGAACAATAATATTGTATGCCTGAAAATAATGCCGAAGCTTCCTAGATGCCATTAAAACGGCATATAATACCTTCTCCAGCTCTGTATAATTTTTCTTTGATATACTAAGGACTTCAGATACAAAATATACTGGGACCTGCTTCTTGATTTGGCCATCAAACTTCTCCTGGACAAGTGCCGCACTTACTGCTGAGTGCGAAGCTGCCACATATAACAACAGAGGAGCCCCTGGCGTTGGTGGAGTTAATGTTGTTAGATCTATCAAATATTGTTTCAGCTCTTCGAAAGCTTTTTGTTGACTTGGTCCCCATTGAAAGACTTCAGCTGACTTCAGCACCTCGAAGAAGGGTAAGTTTCTTTCAGCTGATCTGGATATGAATCTGTTGAGAGATGCCAGCCTTCCTGTCAATCTTTGGGCCCCCTTTCTTGTGGTTGGTGGCTCCATTCGAAGTATAGCTTCGATTTTATTTGGATTAGCTTCGATTCCCTTTGTTGAAACCAAGCATCCAAGAAATTTCCCCTTCTTTACCCCGAAGACACATTTTTCTGGATTCAGCTTCAAACCAGCTTGCCTGAAACTGGCGAAGGTCTCCTGCAAATCAGCAATATGATTTTCCTGCTTCGTGCTTTTTACAATAATGTCATCGACATAAGTCAACACATTTCTGCCAATCTGAGACTGGAGGACATTCGCAGTCATTCTGCTGAAACTTCCTCCAGCATTTTTGAGCCCCTCAGGCATCCGAAGATAGCAATATGTGCCACTTGGAGTTATGAAGCTAGTCTTCGGCTCATCTTCCTTCTTCATCCAGATTTGATGATAGCCTGAGTAGCAATCCAGGAGACTCATGAGTTCTGAAGAAGCTGCTGCATCGACTAAAGAGTCTATCCTTGGCAGCGGGAATTCATCCTTCGGACAAGCCTTGTTGAGATCTGTGAAATCGATACACATTCTCCACTTGCCATTGGCCTTCTTCACCATAACAGTGTTAGCTAGCCACTCTGGATACTTTACTTCTCTGATAACTCCTGCACTGAGGAGTCTTTTTACTTCATTGCGAGCCCCTTCGGCCTTGTCATCCGACATCTTCCGAAGCCTCTGCTTTCGGGGTCTGAAGGATGGGTCAACATTGAGCGAATGTTCAATAACATCCCGATTTACTCCACAGAGATCATTAGCTGACCATGCAAAAACATCTTTGTTGTTGAATAAAAACCTTATCAAGGTTTTCTCCTGGTCTTCAGATAATTGCGAGCCCAGCAGCACCTTCTGCTCTGCTATGTCCTCACACAATAGCATGGGCTTCGGCTGATCTGCTGAAGCTGCTTTCTCCCTTCTGAATTTGTACTGTTCACAAGCTTTAGCTCCATCTATGTTATGGATTGCTTTGGAGTCAGTCCAGCTTCTTTCGGCCCTTCTTGCAGCTTCCTGGCTTCCATGAATAGCAATAGGCCCTTGGTCCGAAGGTATCTTCATGCAGAGATAAGCTGGGTGGAGAATTGCTTCGAAGGCATTAAGAGTACCACGACCAATGATAGCATTGTAAGGATACTCCATGTCAACAATATCAAACACAATTTGCTCAGTCCTTGTGTTGTTAACAAATCCAAAGGTTACCGGCATGGTAATCTTCCCAAGTGCTACAATCTGTCGCCCTCCGAAGCCACAAAGAGGGTGCGTAGCATCATGGATCTTGTCTTCGGGCTCTTGCATTTGTCTGAAGGCCTTAGCAAATATAATATCAGCTGCACTGCCTGTATCAACTAAGACATTGTGGACCAGAAATCCTTTGATCACGCAAGAGATAACCATGGCATCATTGTGAGGATAATCCTTAAGCTGAAGGTCTTCCTGAGAGAAAGTAATTGGAATGTGGGACCATTTTGACTTTATGAAGGGTCCCTGCACTCCAACATGTTGCACCCTTCTCTGAGCCTCCTTCTTCTGCTTCTTGTTAGCCGGCTCTGAGCAAGAACCGCCTGTTATCGGGAGCACCATCTTCGAAGCTGAAGCAGCTCCAGCTTGATTGTTGAACGAAGCCATCAGCTCAGAAAAGTGGAAGTGAGTTCACCGGAGGTGGGCGCCAATGTTGGGGGCTTGTTCTCAAATGCTAAGAGTTAAGAACAAGGCAACATAGAAAATGTTAAGTGTTAAAGTCCTTCGTCCGAAATTCTTTATATCCTGAAGGGATATAATGTTTTGGAGGACGAAGGACTTTAACAGTTAACATTTTCTATGTTGCCTTGTTCTTAACTCTTAGCATTTGAGAA
Organism: Zea luxurians; assembly: GCA_029449295.1. NCBI lineage: Eukaryota > Viridiplantae > Streptophyta > Magnoliopsida > Poales > Poaceae > Zea > Zea luxurians. The sequence goes on from JAOPSE010000033.1 coordinate 5,296,209, forward strand.
CAAGCCCCCAACACCTGTCCTCCTCTTGCAAGGCTTAATCCTTAGCAATGCCCTTAGAGCACAGAAAAACATTGAAGACGAAGGGTATACAATGGCTCTGAACAACCTTTGTTCAGAGGTAATCGAGTTAAGGAACGAAGGCCATGAAAAAGACAAAATATTGATTTCATTGGTAAACAAAGTGAAAGAAGATGAAGCTAGTTCCAAAGATCAAGCTGAGATTCAAAAGAATGAGATCGAAGACCTTCGGAAACAATTGGCAGAGGCCAAAGAAAATGTGCTCTCGCAGAAGCTAATCGAGAGGCCAGCGAATATTGGAAAAACTATTTAGAAAAAATAGTTGAAGAACTTCGTGCATCCAAGGAAAGATGTTTTGAAAAATCTTTGGGCTACGTGGAGAAGATATAGGCTAGCTTCGCCAACGTGGGCGCCTATTCAAACCAAGATGACTTCATACGAGGCGACCCTGAGGGTGTTATTGAGTGGATAAGCGGAGAGGCCGAAGCCTTTGAAGAAATTCTAAGTGATCGCGGGGATGTCTGCATGTTCTCCGGTGCAAGAGGAATTTCAGCCATCCTGGAGAAGGCGGGTTGCGACCATGTCAAAACCCTGGCCCAGGCCGAAGCTGCTTTCTCTGTGGATGATACAAAAGATCCCTCAACTGAAGAAAGCTTAATGGGTGGAAAATTTTACACTAACATCTAGGCAAATGGTGGTCGAGAAATAGCTCACGAAATTATGAAGAAGAGCGAGAAAGACATCCATGACACCCAAGTAAAGCGCGAGAGACGCATAGGTATTGTTTCGCGGCATCTAGCTTCGGTATTTGTTTTCGTGACTTCAAACTGATTAATTTTTTCTACTGTAGCTGAACTATCTCCTCCACCAGAACCGTTCGACCCCCTGGCCGACCCGGAAACGAAGAAAGCAATAGAGATCATCAATATGGCCGAATCTATTGTTTACGAAGTTGTTAACAAGTTGTTAAATGAAGTTGCGAAGAAGGTCCTGAAAGAGGACTAGTACTTATTGTAAAAACATTTCTAGATGATCAATGTAGCTTTGCTGTATCAAGACTGTAATATTCGATGTGCATATTTTTGAATCTAATATGTAAATTATTTGTAATTCAGTTCTTTGCGATGCATGAAACTTTATATACATACCGTTTTTGAGCCTTCGGCGAAAAAACACCTTCCCTTCTTTTCATGCTTCGTAAAGAAGAAAATCCGTGCTTCGTGAAAATATCTGTGCTTCGTAAAAACATGCCAGCTTCGTAAACAAAGGATCCCTTCTTTTGCAATAGAGCTAACGAAACTGTATTTCTCAGCTTACTTTGTGCCTTAGCACATTTCCATTTTTTATAAAGCATTCTCCAAAGGTCGACTTCGTATTCAATTTGTGTCATCGGTGCAATATGATGTATGATGTGATGCTATGCGGGATGATGTGATGATATGATGCGAAGGATGAAGCTAATGCCGAAGATACGCACCCACACACCCACACTAGAACACACCATCTCTGCGTCCCCTTAGGAACGATTGGAATCTCTTTGTCGTTTATTTTTTGGCTTCACCGCTTATTTTTCGGTGTAAGTTCTGCATCCCCTTAGGAACGTCCTTTGAACTTCTTCGCCTTCTATTTCGGCGGTATCAACATTGACTTTTCGGTGTAAGTTCTGCATTCCCTTAGGAACATCTTTTGAACTTCTTCGCCTTATATTTCGGCGGTATTTGGCTCTGCATTCCCTTTGGAACGACTTTTGAGCAGAAAACTTACACTGCGCTCCCTTAGGAACGACTTTTTTGTAGCTTCGTCAAAACTTACGCTGCGCTCCCTTAGGAACGTCTTTTTCTTATAGCTCTGGTATTTATCTAGCTCTGTATTTCCTTAGGAACGACTTTTGAGCTTCGGTAATTTTTGAGCTTCGTAAATCTGTGAAGAAGATATATTTCATTTTAATAGAAATGAAACTATTACAAGGAATTAAAACTAGATTTACATTACTTGTTCTTTTTTGAAAAAAATGACATAGAATGTAAGAAATTTTTCAGAGGTAGGATATCTCTCAATAGATGTGCTTTGATTCCGGCACAGTACTGTTGACTGTGCGACCTTTGGATTCCTCCCTGAATTCCCATTGCTGTTGAGAGTGTTGGTGCCCTCCAGGCTGCTGGCTTCGGGAATAGTTCGATTGTAGTTGTGGTGGGGGTGGGAGTTATGGCCAAGAAGCCTGTGAATGGCTAGCCGAAGCAACAGAATCCGCAGGATGATTTCCCACATACTTTGGTATGTAGGGAGAATGACACGAAGCAGTGTGCAAGAACTGCTTCAGCTGATTCTACCGAGCTTCGGCTTCTGCTATCTCCTTTTGCTTCTGAATGGTGATTTGGCACATTCTTGTAGTATGGCCCTTGTCCTCACCACAGAATAAGCAGTAGATCTTTCTAGGCTGATCCCCAAATCTTCCCTCGAAGCCCCTGGCGCCTCTGCCCCTTGGAGCTGGTGGCCTGAAAGAGCTTTGTTGTTGCCCTGAAGATTGTGAGGTGTATTGCGACCTCTGAGGCTGATTCCCTTTGTCATCACTCTGAGTGGAATTATGGATTGACCTGACATGCCTCGGGTGGATTCTTCCTCCGAAGCCCTTGGTCATTTCTGAGAATCTGTAAGCTTCCTCCCTTCTTTGGCGGAAGTCGTTGTCAGCCCGAATGTACTCATCCATTTTCTGGAGCAGCTTCTCCAGAGTTTGTGGGGGCTTCCTGGCGAAGTACTGAACCGTAGGTCCTAGCCGAAGGCCCTTAATCATGGCCTCAATGACACTTTCATTAGGCATTGTGGGCGCTTGTGCCCTCAATCGCAAGAACCTTCGGACATACGCTTGGAGGTATTCCTCAAGATCTTGCGTGCATTGGAACAGGACCTGAGCTGTGACTGGCTTCATCAGGAAACCTTGGAAACTGGTCACCAGCCTGTCCTTAAGCTTCTGCCACGATGTGATAGTCCCTGGCCGAAGAGAAGAATACCATGTTTGGGCTACATTCCGGACTGCCATGACGAAGGACTTCGCCATGACTGCAGTATTGCCCCCATATGAAGATATAGTTGCTTCGTAGCTCATCAAAAACTGCTTTGGGTCTAAGTGCCCGTCATACATGGGAAGCTGAGGTGGCTTGTATGACGGGGGCCATGGGGTAGCCTGCAGTTCTGCTGCCAACGGAGAAGCATCATCAAAATTAAAGGTATCATGATAAAAATCATCATACCATCCATCTTCGTTGAATAAGCCTTCTTGACGGAGCTCCCTGTGTTGGGGCCTTCGGTCTTGTTCATCTTGAACAAGATGGCGCACTTCTTCAGTAGCTTCATCGATCTTCCTTTGAAGATCAGCCAGTCGCGCCATCTTCTACTTCTTCCTTTGTACTTGTTGATGGATGATTTCCATGTCCCTGATCTCTTGGTCCAATTCCTCCTCCTGGAGTGTTGGACTGGTGGCCTTCCTCTTCTGGCTTCGAGCTTCTTGAAGAGAAAGAGTTTCCTGGTTTGGATCCAGTGGCTGCAGTGCAGCAGCCCCTGTCGCTGAAGCTTTTTTTGGCGGCATGACGAAGGTCAGTGCTTGCCAAAGGTGTTCGAAAGAGTTCACCGGAGGTGGGCGCCAATGTTGGGGACTTATTCTCAAATGCTATGAATTAAGAACAAGGCAACATAGAATGTTAAATGTTAATGCCCTTCGTCTCACGAAGCATTATTTTCCTTAGGATATAATGATCTTCAGACGAAGGTCATGAAGGACATACCTTCATGATTGCAGTATATGTTAATAAAAGAAGAAGCATATGAAATATAAGAGACAATATAAACAATCATATAACATTATTAATTTGTTATCATTATATTATCATAGAGAGACAGAAACAATACTGAATTATAAATGTACCTTCGGCTTGATAGAAGATAAAAGTACAAGCTTGACACACAAGTGAATACAAGTCAGCGTGAAAAGTACGGGAGTACTGTTCATCTATTTATAGGCACAGGACGCAGCCTGTGTGGAATTACATTCATGACCTTCATATTCACTATTGACTCAAGAACAAACTGTTGAGGACTAGATAGCCTTTTCCTGCTTAAGTCGATTCCTCTTTCTGTTACTGAGCCGAAGCCTTCTCGCGCGCAGCTTCGGCGCTGGTTCGACCCTTCGTTCCAATCCTGCTTTCCATACCGTATATGCTTTTAACCCGAGACCGAAGGTACCTGTTCATATGTTACACTTAGAAAACATTGTTAAATCATGTTTTTGAGGACCTTCGAAGGACGAAGGCCCTCAACACTATACTTTATAAAACAAGACATGAGCTTAAAAATATCTTAATTAAAATATGCAAATAATAGGTTCACCAATTAAATCTTTTATAAAATGTCATATGTGATATGTCTAAGATTAAGGGTTTATAAGATGATAAAACACGTTATAACAATATTAAACCTTTTTAACCTTTTAGAAAAGATATATGTTATATATCTAAGGTTAATGGGATATGAAACACGTTATTAATTTTAGAAGCATTATGGAACATATTATAAATCATTGTTAAACATTCACTTATGAGAAACTAAGATATAAGTCTGAATAGGTTTTATGTGAAAGATCATTATTATTAAACACCTATTTTATGAAAGGTTAGGTTATAGGCCCTTAAGTGGATTTTCATGCAAGAGATAAATAACTATCTTTTATTTTTATTAGAAGGTACATGGTCTATATTCTTTATTGATAAAGCTATATACAAAATAATATGTAAACTAACATTTTAATTATAAAAAGAACATGAACACTAATTTAGTTATTTTATCCTTTAGGAAAAACTAAGTGATATATATATAAATAATATGGACTAATTTGATGGATAATATTAATCATGTCTAGAAAACTAATTGATATATATATATATATATATATGACATGGACTAAGTTTGATTAAATGATTAGTTAAGCTTATATAACCTGTTGTAAACAAATTGAAATATAAATCTAATTAACTAGATTATGAGGAAACATAATTAATCTATTACTTATCTTTTCCTTTGGATTAGGAACATATGACCTAGATATTTAAAATGAATACTATATTCATTACCTATCATTTTAGTTATGACGGTGTGAGCACTAAATTAAGCCATTTTATCAATATTATAAAATTCTATTCTTTTTGTTTTCTCCTTTCTTTTCTAAATAGAAATTATACGTATAACTAAAAATTGTTTATTTATAATTCTTCTAACATTAATATTCTGAGAATTAATTACTAATTGGACTTTAATAACATATTCATGGTTATTATGACATAAACAAGTATTTTTACTAATTCTAAGAATTTAAGTGCTATGAACACATTCATTTTGGCTAGTAAAAATCTATTTTCATTACGACTAGTGATATTCTTTTAGTTTTATATTTTCCTTCCAAAAGAAAGTATCAACAATAATTAGAGGTCAAAACATCAAATAACTTAGACCGATGATTAACCTATAATTCTGGCACCAAGATAAATTCGACACCACTTACTAATTTCGTGCTCAAGAATTTCCATTATTTAATTAGTGAGCCTAAATGAACCTTTTGATTATAGCTTCTAATTAAAATTCATCCTAAATATAGTTAGTTATAAAATCACTTATGTAGTATTTTTACCACATGTCTACCGAATTTCATCAAAACCATTGCGCATAAATAACATGTCTTATACACATATACTCATACACATGAATCGCCAAATCACATCATCTCAATATTACAATGATAATTCACGAAACTCGTAAATTAATTCAAAACATGCTTTATAAAATAGATCAACATTTTGGGGTTGTCTTCGACCTTGCGACAAACGATGGACGGGCATGGGCGTGTGTCTAGGCAAAGGTTTGGCACGGCGGGTGGCGTAGCTCCGGCGAGCTCCATGGGCTATGACGACGGTGTGGCGAACTCCGGCGACGGCGGTAGTGGCTCAAACGACGAGGAGATTGAGAGATAGAATGGGGCGAGCTCGGGTAGGGAGGAGAAGAGAGGAGCTCGACGTCAGTTTTATAGAGGAGAGGGAGGAAGAGGAAGAGACGGCCGGGGAAGGAGAGAGGTGGCCGGGGTCTTCATGGCGCTATCAATGGAGTCAATGGAGAGAGAGAGTAATAGGGGAGGGAGTAACAGCTGCATTGAAGCTCCATAACACGAGGAAGAAGAACGGATGCGGGGTCGACGTGGGCGGCATCGGGCTCGGGCGCGCGGTCGTCGGTTCGACTCCGTGGTGGTCGGTTCACGTGCAGGGCGCTGGCGTGGCTGCGACCGAGGCTCGGGGTTGTGCGCAGGGCACGGACAGGGTCGGCGTGGCGCGCGGTTGCTCGCGCGGTGAAGGATCATCGGGGTCGTGCGGCGTCCTGGCTTGGCGCAGCGGCGTTGGGTCCTCCTGGCGCCGGGCTCCAATGGCTTCTGGCGGCGCGGTCATGGAAGGAAACGCGAGGGGAGGAGGGAGAGTGGGTGGCGACGGTGGCTGGGAGTCAGGGGGACAGGGGAGGGCGCGACCGGCTTCATCATGGGCCCCTAGTGGGCTTTTATGGTTAGGGTTAGGTTAGGGTTCTTTTTCTCTTTTTTTTCTATTTCTTTTTCTAATTTCAAAATATAATTTTAGAAACACTAAAATTCATAATAATTTTACTAAAATTATTTATAAATAAAATATTTATTTTTGGACTAATCATTATTATATTATTTGCTAGGATTTTCATTTAAGAAGAAATGCTATTAAATATCCAAAATCAATTATGAGCAATCAAAAATCATTTCAAATGCAAATAAATAACAAACACTTAAAATAAAATTTATTACCATAAATACCATTAATAAACTAACTGTATTATTTTTATTTGATGATTTTTAGAGTGTTACAAACCTACCCCTCTTAAAATAATCTTGTCCTCGAGATTAAGGAAGGCTAGCACGAAAGCAAGGGAGATATATGGTTATTTGTAGGTCCTTAGTTTTCATTGAAATCTTCTAATATTAAGGAACTTCCTTTCTTCTTTGCTCCGCAATGTATACTAATCAAGCGACCTTCATCATCGTACTTATAAAATGGTTGGTCTTCTGAATTATAGCTTAGGTCATGCCTGGCAGCTTTCTTCTCTAGTCGGTCTAGACGCTTCTTGGGGCATTCGCGAATAATATGTCCTTCGTTTTTGCAGTAGTAGCAAGCACCTCTTGCTTTGAGTTCTTTGCGAGTCAACTTTGCTTGACCAAAAGGGGGTGAGGGTTGACTGGGTGTCTGTATCTCATATAGTTAAGCCTGACTTGATTATACTGTTTGGGTATCCATGTGTTTCGTGGCTTTTGCTTGTGGTTGAGGTGGACTAATCATGTATCCAAACGTTTTTCTATTCCTTTTGTTGTTCTTCATTCCATTCATCAAATATCTCTATGACTCATTTTTCTCGTTCATAGTTGTTAAGGTAGGAATTTTGTCGTTGGCATCATTTACTTCATTTCCATTGGGGTTCATCATCTAGTCAGAGGGTAAAAGAGTTAGTGAGATAGACTACATAAGAGGCTTACATGACATTAAGATAAAGAGCTAACACAACATTTTGATTTCTAATATAAGATTAGTTAAGGATGATTTCCGATTCTACCTAGTTTCATCATACTACCAGAGAGTACATGTGTTATAATCCTTAACAGAGATCTTTTGAACCTTATAGATTTCAGAGCATGATATCCAAATCATCTTTCTGATCCAACAATATTTCTTTGAGCACAATTTGAGAGAAAGACTTGAGCAGGTCATTAGGGCAACTAGAATAGAGCATCACATTGTTTGCATATAGCAGATGACACCACAGTTTATTCTCTTTATAAAGAGGCAACCACAATAGGTGCGAGAGATTCTCCAAATTTATTCATATATCACTTAGCACATTACAATTCCTTTAAGAGAGCAACCATTTGACATTTTTTTGTGGGACATACTGATCCTTCTAGCAAAATGATATATTATTCTTCTTCGTTTGATGCGTCAATCTTCAGAGCTGGAGGTCGACTGTCTTCAACTACAATTCTTTCTCCAGATGGAGTTTCCAAACACATGGTTCTCTCAGTATGTTGGATTACTTCCTTAGTTCTTTGTAACTAATTATTTCCAAGAATCACATCCTTTCCCATTGATTCTATCACAATAAGATCAGCTAGAAAATCTATCCCATTGATTTTAACACTTACATTTGGACATATGAAGTTTACTAACATTTTTTTTCGGGTGCACTGATGGTCATCCTTGATCTCAAGGGACACTTAAAGATACCATACTTTGTTGCAAACTAGGCAGTGATAAAGGAATGTGTTGTATGAGGATCATACAACATGGTGGCAATATTTGTGTGAATGACTAGTGTTCCAAAAATTACTGCATTATCATATGGAATGGTTCCTGTCACTGCATAACTTATCCTTCCCATGGACCTTTTCCATTGTTTATTCTTCGTTGATGCATGAGTTTGAGGGTGTTGTCTTTTCTTTTGGACCTTATTGATCTCCACATCTTTCTTAGGACAACTATTAAAAAGATGGTCGGTATCACCATAGCCAAAGCAAGCATGACTTGATGAGTTACATGGTGGAGTTGTCTTTATGTTGTTGGTAGAAGTTTTTGTGCATTTTTGTTCATATTCCATGTCTAAAGACTGAGATAGCTTCATCTCGGTGGTGATCTGTAGTGAACTCTTCTCAAGAAAGTTAAGGAAAAACTGACCTTCACGTCCACATTGATAGCAATCTTTTCTTGAAGTTACTTCTTGACTTTTTCCATGTTTCCCTTTTTGTTTCTTGGACCTGATGCGACCACGATGCTGAAACTATGTGCAAGTAATAGTCCATTCATCAATGTAACACTCATGTGTTTCTTCTTGGGGTTGGGCATCCTTGTGATGTTTCCTTTTTGGAATACTTTGCAATTCATCAACTGACAATGCATTAGGTATGAGAGACTCTACTATTAGTTGTTCTTGAGGAGACATTTGTCTTTTTATGCCAGAAAATAAAATTTGGTTCTTCTGTTTTGCAGTTTCACTTTCATTTGCATTGATTTGGCGACAAGGAATTCCATAGTACTCACAACAACAACAACATGTTCCAAGGTCACTTGTCTGTTGGTTTGGTTGTGCATCCTTTTGTGTCTTGAATGTATGTTCATCAGCTGTTTTATTTATAGTGTTGTTTTGACTTGCCAACACACCGCATTCTTTGCATTTGGTGACATCACTTATAGTTGACATTCCAAGGTCTGACATCTATATGGGTATGGAAGAATGGAAGGGACGAAAGGGTTGAGCAAAGACAGATTATAGAGAGCAGAGAACACCCATCTATCTAAGGTTTTACCTAGCTAACTGATGCCATTGTGGACAAAAGTCACACAATACACCAACAATCATTTCAAAGAAGCAAATCAAACATGGATAGAAAGGACAATGAAATCAAACATACCAGCACAATACAATCCAATTCTACTCATTCAACCAAAACAAAATGTGAGACAAGGTTTGGAATAAGAAAGATATTATAAAGTCAAGGAGTCAGGTAAGAAATAGCAAGGAGTTAGACAAGACTTATTTGTTGGTGGCCAAGAGTGAAATAAGGTAACCATGAACTATTAAAGTGAGGATAAATGATACAACCAAGGATATAAAGTGAGTTAGGAAGAAAGCATTATCAAGGAGAAAAGTAGAGAGGCAAAGGTTTAATATATCAAGGTAGATATTGCGCAAGGGTGGCAATACAATGGCAAGGAAACAAAAGTGTAAGAAGTCAATGGTTATATAGCAATTTTAGGGATTAGAAAACCACTATAATATAATATAATATCGTCCTTACTGATCTAGTCGGAAAAAAATTAATACCATTGAACTATCCTATGAACCTAGCCAAGAAGTCTGGTAAAAGATCCAAAGGATCCATAGCAAAACTTCTTGCGGAGTGGGGATAAGACAGAGAATAGGGTATTGTCGGTAGCCTCGAAAAGGTTTTCTTCTGGCGAACTTCACTTCAAGTTCTGCAATCCTAGCTTGATCATCTTGCAATGCTTCTCATTAAAACCTTCTGATAAACAAAGAATCAGACAAGAAGGGTTGAAGATAAAAGAGACGAGTTTTATATAAAGTAAGTTTTTATGAAGACAATTAAATCAAGTTTTGAATGACTGACTGGGCTTTCCATTTCTAACTAATCTAGCGACCTACGGTCACATTGCTTTGATACCACTTCTGTCACACCCGGTTCCAGGGGCAGAGCCGGGTGCATAGCATATGTGTGCCAGGATCTATTTCCACACATATGTTGACGTCACAAGTGTAATATATCAAAAGAACAACGCATAAAAGCGTAAATAACGATTATATTAACATATTACACTTCAAACATACATAATGTCTTAACCTTTATTCATCAAAGTACAGAGAAACATGGACATCCATCCACAGGAAGATGACCGGGGGTATCACTAGACTAGCATCCATGGAGCTCAGCATCATAACTTCATCTACAAACTTCTGATCAAAATTAAGAAAGGGTGAGCTCACTTATGGTCAGGGCTCAGCAAGTGGGGGAAAATGCAAGGTAACAAGGTAAGGCTAAAGTTTAATGCGATTGGCATTTAGTTGGTCAACCTTTTATTATCAACACATAATTACTAGGTATAAGTATATACCAATCCCAATTAAGCATAATTCATAATCAGCATGAACTTAAACCATTTGAGCAAATACCATCAACATGAAGCTCAACCTCTTGAACGAACCACTTAAACAAAACCGATCACGTTTTATTTCCATCTTCAAGTTCAATTATCATGTGAGGGTCCAGGCTGCTCATAACCGTGAGCATAGCTGATATATCAGTTTTACACTCTACAGAGGTGGCGCATCTTTACCCATGAGTCGCGATTCCCTTCTAGCCCGGGTTTGCAAGTCCCGTATTCACTTCCGAGGTGACTAGCTAGGGTCTCACTACGAGCCTTTCCCTAGAGTCCTCATTATGCAAATGCTGGAAATGGTCAAACTGCATAAAGCACACCTAACGTAACCAACTTATAGACCAGTCTGCAGGGTAAAGCTTTGGGAACTATGCTCGTATCCAATCTTCCTGAGCCGGAAATATAAGCGTTTGGCAGATGCCCCCGTTTAGGTCGACCACGACCAACACCCAACATAAGACTTCCCTAGTTATTTAGCCAAGGGCGTCCCATACCACCCTCATGGTAGCACTGTTTTCCCGGGTGGTCACTCCATGTTCCAATTAAATCATATGATCTTGCTTAATCGTCAGATTAGCAATAATAATGTAAACTTATCATTTGGAACATTAATATCACAAACAGGAGTGACTGCATAAAGTTAAATTGTAGCAATAGCATAGCTACGAAGGTAAAGTATAATACCCAAGTTTGATCAAGGAATACGGTAGAAAAGGTTAGGTGTATCCGAATAGGTAACCCATCAAATTGTGCATATATATATATCCAAGAATAAAATTTTTAAATGTATTGTTTGGGATCAAATAGAGTATGTAGAGGGAGAAGTCCACTTGCCTTGCTTATTGAAAACATGAGGTTCTTCCACGAATAGGAATATATCTTGATTCTTAACTACTTGATCAACCACTGAATATCACACAAACAAACAAGAAGAAACAAACACCACTCAATTATATACAACATTCCCCATGCGCAAAGCTAAAAGAAAGCTTAACGAAAAGAGAATTCGTTTTTCAAGAACGTCGCAAGTAATGGTTATAAAAAAAAGGTATTCTTTTCAAAAATGTGTGATTTATACTTTATAAAACAAGACATGAGCTTAAAAATATTTTAATTAAAATATGCAAATATTAGGTTCACCAATTTAATCTTTTATAAAATGTCAGATGTGATATATCTAAGATTAAGGGTTTATAAGATGATAAAACACGTAATAACAATATTAAACCTTTTTAACCTTTTAGAAAAGATATATGTTATATATCTAAGGTTAATGGGCGACGAAACACATTATTAATTTTAGAAGCATTATGGAACATATTATAAATCATTGTTAAACATTCACTTATGATAAACTAAGATATAAGTCTAAATAAGTTTTATGTGAAAGATCATTATTATTAAACACCTATTTTATGAAAGGTTAGGTTATAGGCCCTTAAGTGGATTTTCATGCAAAAGATAAATAACTATCTTTTATTTTTATTAGAAGGTACATGGTCTATATTCTTTATTGAGAAAGCTATATACAAAATTATATGTAAACTAACATTTTAATTATAAAAAGAACATGAACACTAATTTAGTTATTTTATCCTTTAGGAAAAACTATGTGATATATATATAAATAATATGGACTAATTTGATGGATAATATTAATCATGTCTAGAAAACTAATTGATATATATATATATATGACATGGACTAAGTTTGATTAAATGATTAATTAAGCCTATATAACCAGTTGTGAACAAATTGAAATATAAATCTAATTAACTAAATTATGAGGAAACATAATTAATCCATTACTTATCTTTTCCTTTAGTTTAGGAACATATGACCTAGATATTTAAAATGAATACTATATTCATTAACTATCATTTTAGTTATGACGGTGTGAGCACTAAATTGAGCCATTATATAAATTTTATAAAATTCTATTCTTTCTGTCCTTTCTTTTCTAAATAGAAATTATATGTATAACTAAAAATTATTTATTTATAATTCTTCTACCATTAATATTCTAAGAATTAATTACTAATTGGACTTTTAATAACATATTCATGGTTATTATGACATAAACAAGTATTTTTACTAATTCTAAGAATTTAAGTGCTATGAACACATTCATTTTGGCTAGTAAAAATCTATTTTCATTACGACTAGTGATATTCTTTTAGTTTTATATTTTCCTTCCAAAAGAAAGTATCAACAATAATCAAAGGTCAAAACATCTAATAACTTAGACCGATGATTAACCTATAATTCTGGCACCAAGATAAATTCTACACCACTTACTAATTTCGTGCTCAAGAATTTCCATTATTTAATTAGTGAGCCTAAATGAACCTTTTGATTATAGCTTCTAATTAAACTTCATCCTAAATAGAGTTAGTTATAAAATCACTTATTTAGTATTTTTACCACATGTCTACCGAATTTCATCAAAACCATTGCGCACAAATAACATGTCTTATACACATATACTCATACACATGAATCGCCAAATCACATCATCTCAATATTGCAACGATAATTCATAAAACTCGTAAATTAATTCAAAACATGCTTTACAAAATAAATCAACATTTTGGGGTTGTCTTCAACCTTGCGACTAACGATGGACGGGCATGGGCGTGCGTCTATGCGAAGGTTTGCCACGACGAGTGGTGTAGCTCCGGCGAGCTCCATGGGCTACGACGACGGCGTGGTGAACTCCGGCGAAGGTGGCAGTGGCTCAAACGACGAGGAGATTGAGAGAGAGAATGGGGCGAGCTCGGGTAGGGAGGAGAAGAGAGGAGCTCGGCGTCGGTTTTATAGAGGAGTGGGAGGAAGAGGAAGAGACAGTCGGGGAAGGGAGAGAGGCGGTCGGGGTCTTCATGGTGCTATCAATGGCGTCAATGGAGAGAGGTAGTAGTGAGGGAGGGAGTAACGGCTGTATTGAAGCTCCATAACGTGAGGAAGAACGGACGCGGGGCTCGGCATGGGCGGCATCGGGCTCGGGCGCGACGTCGTCGGTTCGCGTGCTGGGCGCTGGCGCGGCTACGGCCGGGGCTCGGGGTTGCGCGCATGGCGCGGACGGGGTCGGCGCGGCGTGTGGTTGCTGGCGCGGTGAAGGAGCGTCGGGGTCGCGCGGTGTCCTGGCTTGGCGCAGCAGCGTCGGGTCCTCCTAGCGCTGGGCTCCAACGGCTTATGGCGGTGCGGTCAGGGAAGGAAACGCGAGGGGGAGGAGAGAGAGTGGGTGGCGGCGGCGGCTGGGAGTCAGGGGGACAGGGGAGGGCGCGGCCGGCTTCATCATGGGCCCCTAGTGAGCTTTTAGGGTTAGGGTTAGATTAGGGTTCTTTTTCTCATTTTTATTTTTTTCTATTTCTTTTTCTAATTTCAAAATATAATTTTAAATAACCCTAAAATTTATAATAATTATACTAAAATTATTTATAAATAAAATATTTATTTTTGGAATAATCATTATTATATTATTTGCTAGGATTTTTATTTAAGAAGAAATGCTATTAAATATCCAAAATCAATTATGAGCAATCAAAAATCATTCCAAATGCAAATAAGTAACAAACACTTAAAAGAAAATTCATTACCATAAATACCATTAATAAACTAACTTTATTATTTTTATTTGATGATTTTTCGAGTGTTACAGGGTGTCTCTAGGCCATCGGATCTTGATCCAACGACCGCTAGCGAGTACTGGTTCGTGAGGGCGTAGATCTAATTTCGGGCGTCGAGTTCCGATCGGACGGCCAGGGTTCTAGGATACCGCTTCCGCCGTGCACTTTTGCACAAGAACCCTTGAACTATATAGAAATAAACCCACAGTCCTGGTCCTTTATAAAACCCTTACACAGAGGCCCTGGTTTTTACAGTACAAACCCTGAACTTTCTGGAATTGATGGGCGCAGTCCGAAGACATAAGAAATTGGATAAATTAATATAGAAAATGCCTTTCTAGTATAAAAATAAGTCTAGAACTTGTTTAATTCATAGAAAATTCATTTTAACTCCTTTTTAATCCATTCCAGTTGCATTAATTTTGTTTTAATGTTGTTTATCATCTGATAACTCTGTTTTATTATAATAAGACTATTTTTTTCTGATAAGACTATTATGTTAATTGGTACATGGAGCTTAACTTGAGAAACGCGTGCCACCACAAGGGTGGAATGGGATGCCCTTGGCTGACTAATTAGGAAAGCTAGTGGAGGTCTACCTTTCTTAAAAGGGGCAAGGGCAGTAGGGGAGTTGGTGGTGTAGGGAGGTTCTCGGGTTGATTTTGCTATGATGGCTTTTCAAATGGGGGATTCCTGCATTGCGCTCCCTAGAAACTGTAGCGGGTTTTCTGAAGCTAGTGGAATTTTGTAAAGGCCTCGTATTGTTACCCTGCCTCGCTTCGTTGGTAGAGGTGTATGAGATTCATGACCCATTGGCAGATGGGTAACATACTGTGGGTAAAGGGTACAACCTCTAGAGAGTGTAAAACTAGTATACTAGCCATGCTCGCAGTCATGAGCAGCTCAAGACTCTCGCATGATTAATTTATGGAATTAAACTCAATTTGTCATTTGCATCGCAATGTGGTTTTATTATTAATTTTGATCTATTATTACTCTGGTTTGGTATATAATTACATTTAGTAACTGCTAATAAAACTTGACCAACTTACTAAAAGCAATGCTCAGCTTTAACCCTTATTTGTTGATCAGCCTTACACTTCACATGAGCTCCCACCTTTGGTGAGTTCATGCACATTATTCCCTACAACTTGTTGAGCTATGATCTTTTGTGAGCTCACCCTTGCGATATATAAACCCCCTACAAGTAAAGAGCAGGTAGTACAGGAGGAGGTCTATAACGAGGAGTACGAGCTTATCTAGGTGGCGTCTCCCAGTCAGCTTTATGGCGCCAAGGAATAATATTTAGTTCGCTTTATTGTTATCATTTATTTTTGTAAGATGCTTCCGCTATGTAATAATGATTATGACATTTATCTCTATACACTTTGTCATTATATGTGATGTTCATCTTTGGCGCACATATGATAACCCGGCTTTATCCCTTAAATCCGGGTGTGACACGCGCTACGGGCCTTGGTTGTCCAATATCTCAGACCTGGACTCCTCATCGCCAAGATAGCCTAAGCATGGCAGGCGCCACCATGTCCTCCTCAGCGGCACACACGGAGAAAGGCCAGGAGCAAGACCGACTCGCCCCGTACTGTAAGACCCAAAATTGATAGAAAAAATACAATATAAAATAATAAAATAAAGAACTAGATAAATTTATGATGGTATTAATAGAATTTTTGAAAGCCTTTGGAGAATTTACTAGGACCTTTCCTATTCATAATCAAATAATAATGTTAATTTAGTTAAGTGGCCACTAAATAAATAATGAGGTAAGACATCTCTTGCTTGTAACTTGTGGTGATACATCCTTTTGAAATATCATAATTTAAGTTTGACCTCAAAATTTTAATGACAACATAAAATGAGAAAAAGGATTCTAATGCATAACAAGGAAAATAATAAATAATAATAATAGAGGTTATATTGACATTAATATTAATTTTGACACTTAGGGAAAATTGAAAGTGCAAAACAAGAATTCGAATTTGGTTTGGATAATTCAAATTTGAAATGGAGAAAAGAAAACAAAAAAAACAAACAGAAATGAAGTCAGTCTGTGCTTGGGTCGAATACACCTTGGCGTCGGTCCACTTTCCAACTCCGCGGCCCATGTCCCAACTCCACCATTCAACCAGCGATGCCTGCGAGCACGCAAATTCTACGCCACTGCCACATGGGCCCCGCTGGATAGTCGGACTCCTTCCTCCCCATCGCATGGTGTCAAGCTCGAAACGGCCAAAGAGCCAACCACGCAAACCTCGCCGATTGTTGCTCGTTACCTCCTCGGGTCGGTGTATAAAACTTCGCTCCCTCGCTCATAGGAACGGGGTGCCCGATATTCCGTTAGTTGTAGATAACTATCGATTTGGTGGAGATGTCAAACAGACGATCTGACTTCCAATCAACAAGACTAAAACCCCGCAATCGCAGCACCAGTTATCCTCTGGTTATCAACCGTGCGCTGCTCGATTGACCTTGCCACGAGGGCTAATCCTTGCCTGCGAATCGAAGACACAAGCAAGAACGAGAAAGAACACAATCTGAAAATTGCGGATGTATGAATTACGCTCCCGAGTTGGGGTCTCACAAACCGATGTAAACGGCGAACTGTTCTCGACAGATTAACTAAAGCTAAACCCAAGCCCTAATGTGGTGGCGGCTATTGATTATATAAGGGTTAGGAGCGGACTCCCTCCCTGGATGCACCCTAATGGGCCCAACAAAGATACACGGCCCAAAGGCCCATTTATGGTGTCGCAGCACCCAGACAGATTACGGACGTCGGTTTGGTCCTCCACCTTGATCCGAACGTCCTTGCTGGCCTTCCACGCCTCCAAGTCCTTCATCATGTCCTTGTTGGTCCTTTCCTTCATTCCTAAGTACAATTAATTCATTAGGTAGCACACTATTCTCAAATGTACAAGAATAAGTACATAGGAACGAGCTCACCTGCAAATTCAATTGTCTTGCGTGTGCGCGAGTAATCGGACCTTGAACATCAACTAGGGGAGTGTTGTTTGTATCCATGGTAGTGATGTCCTCATCATCCTCCCCCTCTTGAAGTGGAGTTGTCCTCGACTCAAGCTCATCTTCTTCCCCCAAATACGGTTTCAAATCTGCAACGTTAAATGTATGACTAACCCGGAACTCGGGAGGCTACTCAAGTTTATATGCATTATCATTTATTTTCTCCAAAATCTTATATGGACCAGCAGCACGTGGCATCAATTTAGACTTTCTCAAGTGCAACCACACTAAATCACCCACTTCAAGCTTAACTTGTTTTCTACCTTGACTACCAGCAATTCTATATTTTTTAGTCATCTTTTCAAAGTTTGCTTTAGTTGAAGCATGAAGTTTCAAAATAAAGTCAGCACGCTCCTTAGCATCACTATGTACTTGCTCGGTAGTAGGTAGAGGAAAAAGATCAATAGGAGCACGAGGGTTAAAACCATACACTACCTGAAAAGGACTTACCTTGGTGGTGGAGTGTTCCGCCCGATTATATGCAAACTCCACATGCGGCAAACACTCTTCCCACATTTTCAAGTTTTTCTTCAATACTGCTCGCAGCATTGCAGACAATGTTCTATTCACAACTTCCGTTTGTCCATCAGTTTGGGGATGACAAGTAGTAGAAAACAACAATTTTGTCCCCAATTTATTCCATAGAGTACGCCAAAAATGACTCAAGAATTTTACATCACGATCTGAAACAATAGTAGAAGGCATACCATGCAAACGAACAATCTCTTTGAAAAAGAGGTTAGCAGTATGAATGGCATCATCTGTTTTGTGACAAGGTATAAAATGTGCCATCTTAGAAAAATGATCAACCACAACAAAAACATTATCGCTCCCCCTCTTCGTCCTAGGCAATCCCAAAATAAAATCCATAGAAATATCCGCCCACGGAACTGAAGGAATAGGAAGAGGCATATACAAACCATGTGGGTTCAATCGTGACTTAGCTTTTTGACGCGTCGTGCATCTTGCTATAAAGCGCTCAACATCACGCCGCATTCAAGGCCAAAAGAAGTGTGTGGACAGCACAACCTCTGTCTTCTTGGCACCAAAGTGACCCATCAAACCACCACCATGTGCTTCCTGCAACAACAAAAGACGAACCGAACCAACTGGAATGCATAGGCGGTTAGCTCTAAACAAGTATCCATCATTTAGCACAAATTTATTCCAAGTATGTCCCTCTTTACAATTTAATGCAACCTCTTTAAAATCATCATCAAAAGCATATTGTCCCTTAATTGTTTCAAGTCCAAAAATATGACAATCAAGTTGAGACAACATAGCATAGCGTCTAGACAAAGCATCGGCAATCACATTATCATTCCCCTTTTTATGTTTAATGATGTAAGGAAAAGTTTCAAAAAATTCTACCCACTTAGCATGTCTACGGTTCAGATTTGTTTGACTACGAAGATGCTTAAGTGACTCATGATCAGAATGAATAACAAATTCCTTAGACCACAAATAATGTTTCCATGTTTGCAAAGATTGTATGAGAGCATATAATTCTTTATCATAAGTAGAATAATTAAGAACAGGGCCATTCAATTTCTCACTAAAATAGGAAACGCGTTTACCTCCTTGCATCACATTCGAGTTCAAAAGTCTTACCAAAGTCAGGAAGTTGGAGTAGTGGCATGTGAGTAAGCTTCTCTTTTAAAAGAGCAAAAGAATCGTCTTGTGACTGCCACCAATTAAATGAAACACCCTTCTTGGTCAACTCATGTAATGGGGCAGTGATGGTGCTGAAATCCTTCACGAAACGACGATAAAATCCTGCAAGTCCAAGAAAACTCCGCACTTGTGTCACCGTCGATGGCATTGGCCAACTCTGAATAGCATGCAACTTGGCCTCATCAACCTCAATACCCTGTGGAGTGTCAACATAGCCAAGAAACGATACTCGTTCAGTGCAAAAGGTGCATTTGTCAAGGTTAGCAAATAAGCGTGCGGCACGCAAAGCATCAAAAACAGCACGTAGATGGTCAAGATGTTCAGATAAACAAGTGTTGTAGATCAAGATATCATCAAAATAAACGACCACAAATTTTCCAATAAATGGGCGCAAAACCTCGTTCATCAAACGCATAAAAGTACTAGGGGCATTAGTTAATCCAAAAGGCATCACTAACCACTCATACAAGGCGAACTTGGTTTTGAAAGCAGTTTTCCATTCATCACCTAATTTCATTCTAATTTGGTGGTACCCACTGCGCAAATCAATCTTAGAAAATATTTTAGAACCACTTAACTCATCAAGCATATCATCTAATCTAGGAATAGGATGACGGTACCAGATAGTGATGTTGTTAATGGCTCTACAATCTACACACATGCGCTAGCTGCCATCTTTCTTTGGAACCAAAATGACAGGAACAGAACAAGGACTAAGGCTCTCACGTACATTCCCGCGGTCCAAAAGGTCTTGGACTTGGTGCTGAATCTCCTTACTCTCCTCAGGATTTGCTCGATATGCAGCACGGTTGGGCAAGCTTGCTCCAGGAATCAAATCAATCTGGTGCTCAATCTCACGAATGGGAGGAAGTCCTGGAGGTAACTCAGAGGGAAAAACATCTCGGAACTGCTACAAAAGGTTAGTCACAGATGCAGGCAAAGTGCTAGGAATATCATCAATAGAAAAGAAAGCATCTTTGCAAACCAAGGCATAGCAATAGGCATCAGTAGCATGAGTTTCAAGAAGATCAGATTTAGTAGCAAGCATGAGAGGTGCTTTCAATTTAATTTGTTGCTGAATTTCTGTCTCATTAGTTGGTTCCTTATAGGTACTTGCAGCTCTATCTTTATCAGCTTGTACAATTTCAGCAAGAGTCAAAGGTAGCAAAGTAATGTTTTTATCTTTATGCCTAAAAGTGTATGTATTACTCCTACCATGGTGACGTGCATCAGTATCATATTCCCAAGGTCTACCCAACAAAATAGAACAAGCTTCCATAGGTACTACATCGCAATCCGCATAATCAGATTACATATCAATGGAAAAATGCACTCGTACCATGTGTGTTACCTTAACCTTGCCTGAATCATTGATCCACTGAATGTGGTATGGATGTGGCCGTGGACGTGTGCTCAGGCCAAGCTTGTTGACCAAATCTGAACTCACCAAATTATTGCAGCTTCCACCATCAATAATAACACGTGCACACCGATTCTCGATGGCGAAGAAGGTCTGGAACAAATTATGGCGTTGCTGCTTCTCTGATGATTCAGGATGAGAACTAAGAACACGCTACACCATGATGCTTCGAAGGTTCACCGTAGCATCAGCACCAAGTATGGCATCATCATTAGCAGCAACATCACTGGAGTCATCATCGTCATCCTCACCGTCGGAAGCACTAATGTAGCCATCATTCGTAGCAATGTATATTCGCTGACTCGGGCAATCCTTCTTCACGTGACCAATCCCATGACAACGGTGGCAAACAATACTCGAAGAACGACCACTGGAAGGTGCTGCAGGTGCTGGTGAATTCTGTTTCTTGGCGAGTACCTGCAAAGGAAGTTTACCAACATGTGCAGCAGGTGTCGAGGGAGGTCGCGTGGACGCTGGAGTGGTCGAAGGTGTATGACTCGAGGCAGGTGTGTGCGTCCATGATGTAGAGGAGGCACCAAAAGTAGCCCTAGGTCGATGTTGGCGTCCCTGCAATTCCTTCTCTGCAAGCATAGCAAACTGGAACAACTTGTTGACAATGTTAAATTCTTTATAATCCACAATGTCCTGAATATCACGCCGCAAACCTGAATAAAAACAGCAAAGAGCGTCCTCATGTCCCTCTACTATCCCACAACGCTGCAATCCCTTCTGAAGCTCAGCATAATAATCTTGAACAGATTTATCCCCTTGCTCTAAACGCATCAATTTCTTACGCAATTCTCTATGATAAGATGGGGGAACAAATCTATCGCGCATAGCTACCTTAAGATCTTCCCAAGTCGTAGGTGCTCTACCATCCCCAACTAGACCAGTCCACCAGACAATAGCAAAATCTTTAAATTCACTAGTGGCTTGTCTAACTTGATGTCATTCAGGTACAAGGTGGGCAGCAAATTTCTGTTCTATTGTCATCTCCCAATCAAGATATCCCTCAGCATCATAATGACCCGAAAAAGATGGTATAGTAAATTTAATCTTAGCATAAGGGTCATCAGGAGCACGATTGTTATTACCATGCTGGCGGTGCATACCTTCTGTGTTTCGATGAAGACGGTGATGTAGGCGCAAATCTCTGGTGGCCGCTTCATCATAATTACCTTCTTCATCAAACACCACATCATCGGGAAGACGTGGACGAGGAGGTGGTGGTGGCAGTGCTTGTTGTTGCGTCTCCAACATGGCAAGTCTGTCGATGATCTCGGACAATAGTCGATCCAGCCTCTCGTAAGTCTTGCCAAGGTTCATGTCAATGAAGGCATCATGCACTGACCTGTGGACCGTCTTCTCCATTTGCTCCTTCAGGAGCTTGTTGTTTGCCTCAAGATCTTGGTGGCTAACACATTCATCGAAGTCTGTAGGGATCCCTGCCATCAAAACACAAAAACAGGAAACAAACGGTGAAGGTTATCCCTAATAATTTCACTACACGCTCCTCTCAGGTGGAACACAGGAACACGCTCTATTGTATCTTACCAAGCTCTTACAAGTGTCTGACGAAAATACAAGCAAAGGATGGTACAATCGGAGGCTGGTTCGTGATACTTACCAAGAGGGAGTGAAACCGCGATTGCAAGGTCAAATCTGTATTGATCAGAAGATATAGTATGTGGAGCTGTAGGACAGGCACAATATGTATGTGAATGTGGAACAAAATCGAGTGCAGATGAGCGAAGTTCAATAAATATCCAAAGCACGAGTCACAATTGCTGGCTAAGAGATGTATCCGAGGTGTAGCACAACAAGGTTGGAACAAAGAGCAATGGAACTAGCAGAATGGCAGTACCATAAATATTGTACTAGCGAGGCCAAAAAGGCACTAGTATGAATCACAGGTGATTTTGCTTTTCTTTTTTGTATGATTTTTTGATATTTTTCTCAGCACAAGAAGCAACAAAATAGGAGCTACACCAAGTTTGACCTAAAACAGAGATCAGATGTGGTCTACAGAAAATCAGCAAGTTCTCTGAAAAGTGTGCAAGGGCTTTGACAATTTTTTCTTTATTTTCCTGATTTTTTTGACAATTTTATCGAAACCAAACAGGCCGAGCTCCTGTAAAAATTTCAGATTTTTTGGACACCCGAGTGGAAAGTTATGCCCGGTTTAAGGAAGGTACCTCAAGTTATGTTTTTGAGAGGCACGACTAGAAGGCGGCGGTTAGGGCAAAAAAATCCCTATCTGCAATCACAGCGATTAATGGGGTGGATCGACTTGTGATCTAGGTAATGGTGGATGGAATAGCGGCGTATCTGCAATCTATCTAGGGCTGGCGCGATGGCGGCTAGCGAGGGCAAGTCGATTAATGGATGGATCGACTTGTGATCTGGGTAATGGTGGATGGGATAGCGGCTAGCGAGGGCAGTTGATCTACGACGAAGATACACCCTAAACTAGCAACACGACTCGACCACGGACATGAACTGAACAAAGCCAAACTGAAAACGAAATTGCAAAGGCTAAACAAGGGTTCTAGGAGAGCGGAATTTTTTTTGTACGACAATTATCTGGAGTTATAGGATGAAAAAGCTAAACTAAACTAGGGTAAGCCTGACGGTAATACCTGAGTCTTTGAATACCACTTGATAGGAACGGGGTTCCCGATCTTCCGTCAGGTGTAGATAACTATCGATTTGGTGGAGATGTCACACAGACGATCCGGCTTCCAATCAACAAGACTAGAACCCCGCAATCGCAGCACCACTTCGCCTCTGCTTATCAACCGTGCGCTGCTCGATTGACCTCGCCACGAGGGCTAATCCTTGCATGCGAATCGAAGACACAAGCAAGAACGAGAAAGAACACAATCTGAAAATTGCGGATGTATGAATTACGCTCCCGAGTTGGGGTCTCACAAACCGATCTAAACGGCGAACTGTTCTCGACAGATTAACTAAAGCAAAACCCGAGCCCTAATGTGGTGGCGGCTACTGATTATATAAGGGTTAGGAGCGGACTCCCTCCCTGGACGCACCCTAATGGGCCCAACAAAGATACACGGCCCAAAGGCCCATTTATGGTGTCGCAGCACCAAGACAGATTACGGACGTCGGTTTGGTCCTCCACCTTGATCCAAACGTCCTTGCTGGCCTTCCACGCCTCCAAGTCCTTCACCATGTCCTTGCTGGTCCTTTCCTTCATTCGTAAGTACAATTAATTCATTAGGTAGCACACTATTCTCAAATGTACAAGAATAAGTACATAGGAACGAGCTCACCTACAAATTCAATTGTCTTGCGCGTGCGCGAGTAATTGGACCTTGAACATCAACTAGGGGAGCGTTGTTTGTATCCATGGTAGTGATGTCCCCATCACTCGCACTCACCAACTCACCGAGATCGCCGCCATCTTGGGGAAATCTGAAGGGAAGTGACTGGAGCTTTGCCGCCAGCGTCGATTCTGACCCCTACAACGGACGAAGCTTTGCGGCTGGACCAGGGAGCGTTGTCGGGAGCCAAGGATCGCGTCCAAGTTTCGCCTGGGTCTTGGTGACATGTTGTGATATCAGAATTGCTCACCGGACTCACTACTCCGCCGCTGTGCCGCAGGATCGTGTGTGCAGCACCGCCACCGTCACCAACCTAGGTAAGGAGTGCCTAAATCGATTCATCGTTTTCTCTGCTTCGTTTAGCATCGGGTGGATTCACGTATGGGTGTCGGGCGGCTTGGGCTGGGTTCGCGTTGGCAAACCTCCACCATGGGGCGCACGGGCGTCACCATGGGCTTTGGCGCCGCCGTTCTTAGTCACCGGGGATTGGATGGAGGTATCCGCCGCTGGATCTTGGACGAACGGTACGGATCTGAAGTAGCGTACCCTTTCACCTAAAGTGGATCATGGCCATTAAGTGATGATCCAATGGCTCGGGCGTGGGGGTCTCACGGGACGTTGATCTCTAATCGTGTGGTTGACATGGTTGATTGGTTTAGAACTGATCTAAGGCCGTCCAAACCTAATCTGGCGGCTTTGTGCGCACGATACCCCTTCGTCGAGGAATTTTGCAATAGTGCCTCTGTCCTTTATAGAAAACAACCCGCGGTCCATACAAGTTCAAAAACCCCTTTAGATCAATCCTGGAATTTACAGAACGCACCTCGAGCTTTCAGGAATTAGTACCCACAGCCCAGGTGTTGAATAAAAGGGATAAAATAATTCAGAAAATGATTTTTAGTTTAAAAATAATTCATGAAATTGTTTAAATCACATTTAGTTCGTTTTTAACTCCAAATTAATTTATTTTAGTTGCATTAGACTCATATTAATATTGTTTATCATCCAGTAACTTTATTTTGTTATGAAAATGGGATTAAAATTTATGCACTTAGTTCCTTTTAATCCAACACTTAAAACTTCGGAAATCCATAATTTCTTCGTTTTAATTCCGATTTGGTCCGTTCAAGTCGCGTTAGCTTCAAATGAATATTTACTATGCAGTAACAGCATTAATTGTACCATATCGCATAATTTTATAGTTAGATATTTATTTAACCTATGTCTACTAGATTAACTATTCTAAATCAAATCTAACATGTCCATGATTATAATTTGATTAAAATATGATCTCTAGTCAAGTAAAAATAAAGTTGAGTTAATTATTTATAGAATAATATCTCATATGATTTACACTAATCAATTTATAATATTATTCGATAGTTAAATCACAGGGATCTCCCATAAATCATAACTCCTTAACCATGACTCTGATCTTAGTAGTTCTCGATCTCACGATCTCGTAGCAACGCGTAGATTATTATTATGCAATTTGTTCTTATGTTTGGTGTGATGTTAATTTTGTCTATACGATGTTTGTTTATATTGCTACAACTAGCAGCGAGGTTACGAGTCACTTGAAGAGCAAGTTGGTACCTGGAATCTCACGTCCTAGGCAAGTTGTGCCCTTGATCACTCCTTTTTACCCAATAATGTTCTTATTAATCATAATGATCTGCAAAGGTTAATTTTGATGGGACCCAATAGGTTACCCTAGTTTGACCATCTTTATACCTTGTATACCACTGAATTTTTGGGTAGTACCTGCTATTGCTTTATGTGGTTTTGGGTATAGAGATACACAATATTCATGATCATACTTTTATTATCAGTTTGTTATTTACTATTCAAGATAAGATCATTATGTTAATTGGAACATGGAGTGACCACCTAGGAAAACAGTGCTACCACAAGGGTGGTATGGGACGCCCTTGGCTGACTAATTAGGAAAGCTAGTGGAGGATTACCTTACCCAAAAGGGGCAAGGGCAGTAGGGGAGTAGTCAGTGTAGGGAGGCCCTTGGGTTGATTTTGCTGCGATGGCGGTCAGGTGAGGGGTCCCTGCATTGGAGCTTCCTAGAAACTATAGCGGGTTTTCTGAAGCTAGTGGAACTTTGTAAAGGCCTCGTAGTGTTACCCTGCCTCGCCTCCTTGGTAGAAGTGTATGGGAGTGGCCTTCCCTTTATAGATGGGTAACATGACTTGTGGGTAAAGATGTTCAACCTCTGCAGAGTGTAAAACTTGTGGCGGAACTGCCCAAATTATTCCAACTTAAGTGCCCAAGTGCCGCCTTAAAGGCAAGACCACACTTAAATCAGAATAAACCGTCAGTTCCTCAGATCTAGTCAGATAAAGCCACTAACAGGATCAAGTACCACATACTCAATCAAAGGTGAGGCACAGAGAAAATACAATAAAACATAAAACCATGATTTAAAGAAGTAGTTAATGTTATTACATCATCATCGGAGTTTCAAAAGCAGTAATCATTGTTCTTGATGTAGCGAAAATTAACTAACGGTAAAGAAAGGGAGGATGGGGAAGCCTGGCCCATCACTCCTCATGCTCCTCTCCTGCTGAGGAAGGGTCCCACTCGACTGTCTAGCCCAGTGGCAGGGTGGATGGCCAAGTCACTCCAGCAACCATATCCTCTAGAGTACCTATAAAAATTTATGCCACAAGCAAGGCTGAGTATACTAATACTCAGCTAGACTTACCCGGTGTGAAGAGTCTACTCCTCTACCTCTAGACCATGAAGCTGTTTGGCTGAGAGGTTTGGTTTGCCAAAAGCACTAGCTGAGTCTAAAATCAAGTTTTAGCTTTTCAAATTCTAGGATAATAAGTTTAGACTAGATGAGCACGTGACTAACCATACATGGTATCAAGCAATTTAGTCAATCAACATCTTTTGCCAGTAACCTCATTTCACTTCTTACTCGATGCAGCAGCATGGATCAAGCAGTCTCATTAGCTGCGAGAAGCAGACGATTCGAATCGAGTTTTTAAACCTTGCAAGGTAAACCTAAACACACGACATGGCAAGGCACTCCATCCCCACACACATCAACCGTCCTCATCGATTCCCTTGCAATAGAAAGGGGCTCACCGCCTTGGCATACAATGCCCCACTGACCCCGGCTACCGCTTTGCAGTGACCGCACTTGTACCCACCATATCCGGAATGGGAGACTACGTCTCAGGTCGCGTGAGGAGGGCAATCTGTGGGCAGGTTCACTCAGGTACTAGGCTTAGCGATTTACCATATTTCTCGACATGTGTTTAGTACGTTCAAATGCTTGACACACGGTACCACACATTAATCCTTATTCCAAATTCCGTCTCATAGACAACACATCCTGATGGATCGTTGTCCATAGACCATCATCATTCTGATATAAAAATGGATACAACCAATTCCTGACCTCGCGCGAGTGCTAGAAAAATCACTCAACTTATACCGAGATCGCTAATTAGTAAAGCAGGTACTTGACCTATCATACTAGTATCCATCTCAAAAGGAATCTTGAGTTCATGCAACTAGGGTTTCAGGCAACTCCTACACTTAAGTGCACAGTACAAGCCTACAAACATTAAGTGCAGTAAAATAGCATATATAACGGTTATGCATAAAACCGGGGCTTGCCTTCAAAAGCTGGGGCGAGGAGATCCTCGGTGGCAGGCTCTGGTGCTGGCTCCTAGGCTCCCTCCTGAGCAACTCCTTGCTCTAGAATGAGTACATACTCTCTGTCAGCGAGGTTGCAATCTATATAGTGCAACGAATAAGATACATGCATGTTAATGATATGCAAAATTTAGTAATTATGATGCATGGTGAATTAACACTAAGGCAGCGGGTAAAGTAGGGTTTCTATGTCGTACGAAGTTCTTAGTGTTTTATACTTACCAGTCTAGGTTTTGAGTGGATTAAGATTTTGATCATCCCTTATAGTTTTAGTGGGCACTTAGGGAGGTCTGGTTGTAGTGGTGTGTGTAACATTATTTCCTTCCACTAATTCCCCTTTTTATTTTCTATTTATGCCTTTAAGGTGGGCTTGAACTACCATAGTGATTTATCAATTTCCAAAAATTCTATAAAAATTACAATGGGTTAACATTGGTCACTGTAGTCTATCCTATAAATTTGAGGTTAAAAATAATTAGGATAAACCCTAGGCAAAAATAACAAAAGTTAGGGTAGAGGGCACTTGTACTACAACTCTTATTTAGGTGGGGGTTCTGTATTAAGAGTTATTTTTGCTGGTATCTATGGGTAATGACATGCTTGTGTGCCAAAAATCACAGAGGGTGACTTAATGGTTATTTAGTTGTGATTTTCTAAAGTTTAATGCCAAAAGACACTTATAACTAACTTGCTATTTGAAAAATGTCAAACAACAGAACTTGCATTTCTCCTAGGTTCTTATTAGCATAAAAGTTTTCATTCGTAATGTTGGGGTGTTTTCTCCTTAGGATTATTTTTCTAAGTTCTCCCTGTTTTCATTAAATAAAAGGTGGTGCATTTTCTTTGTACTGGATTAGGGTTCAACAAATTTTTCTTATGAACTACATCACTTAGGCAAGTTAGGAAAAATATGGTTGCTTTCTGGTTCCCATTTTTAATCCCCCTTTTTAATTTCCTAAGGTTTGGGCAAATACTAGTTTTTGTGGATAAACTTTCCTTAATCTAGTATACTCAGGAGCTTAATATTTTTAAACACTGTAATTACCAATTAAGTATCTCTCCAATTTTTCTCAGCCCTAGTCCAAAAGTATTTCTATTTTTCCCCTTGTTATTAAAGTTTGGGCAGTTTGCTTATTTAAATCCAAACGCTAAAAAGGGTTGCATGAAACATGGTGTTTATCATTTTTGCTGGATAATTCATAAAATGTAGGTTCTAACAAAATTTGTTTGACCAAAATTGGCTGAATACAATTTAAGTTATGGATTTTCCAAGGCTACTTCTTTTTTGAAAATAATAATTCTAAAAGTTTAATGGAAAACAGCTTTGTGTCGGGGCCCCTGGGATTTTCCTTAACCGAAATATTTAATCCATGCCCCTGGGGAACTATTCACCAGAGTCACTGACTTCGCAAATAACCCCCTGGCCTTTTCCCTTTCTTAACCCGCGCTCCCTCCTCGCCGGAACAGTAGCCGAAGGGAGAAAAAGCGGTGGCGCGGCTTACCGGCGGTGGGAGAGGTCCGGTGGAGGGTCGAGCAAGGTCTGAGGGTCCCTGGCGGTCACGTCGAGGGGCAGATCACTGGCGATGGTGGCCGGAGTAGGGTTGGCCGCATGCACAGGCGGTCAGGCTCGTCGATGGCGTGTGCTCCGGCCTGCTCACGGCGGTAGAGCTCAATCAAAGCGCTCGGGGAGCTTCACGAGAGGTCAATGGTGCTGTAGGCGCAAGGAATCGAAAGCTGGCATACCGTGCAGCTCAGTCTATGCACGACGGCGGGCGGATGAAGTCCGGAGATGGCAATCCGGCACCTCCGGCGAAGTGGTGTTCGATCTGAGGGCTCGGAAAGCTTTACGAAGCTCTAGAAAGGCTAGCTGAGCGGTTGGACTAGATGGAGGTGGCCGGAGTGGGTGGTCCATGGTGGTCGGGGCTCAGGCGGCCGTTGGCACGTCGTGCGCAGAGGGAACTCCGGCGATCTTGTGCTCGGGTGGGGCTGAGAGCGAGCGGGGCAGTACGGTCAAGGCCTCGGTCTATATTATTGGCGCGGGTGCGGGCGTGGGCGCGGGGTCAGGCGTCGCGCGACACGGGCGTGCGGGGCCGAGCGCCGGGGCGTGCTCTAGCATGCCAGGCATGTCGAACACGTGTGCGTTTTCTTCTGCCCTAGTTCAAGGGCTTGCTAAGCAGCCAAACGTGTGAATCTCGCCAAAACTCTTGTGTAAGGTCTCTTCTATGTCCCAAGGGCTATCTAGTTTATGTGAGTTCCAAGTGAAGATCTGGTCTGGTTTGTGAGATATGGGGCGCCAAGTTAGGTCTGTTGGCATTGTTGAACCCGAGACAAAACTCATGACAAACCATGTCAAATGGTTTTGGTTTGGGTTCAAAATTTTCCAGGGTGTGCCTTGGGTAATTTGGTGCCCTTTTGTCAATTGGACCATGTTGATTTGGCGTCTGCAACTAAGTGAACACATCTGATCTTTAGAAGAGGGCTGGAATTTTACTTAGAGAAAAAGAGGTTGCTCTTGAGTGCTTTCCACTTGGGTGCTTAATTTCAGGTTTTTGTGGGACCTTTTTGGAATAACTCCCTAACTATTTCTTGTAGGTATTTAAATGTGCTTCAACTTTGGTAAAAGGTTTAAGTCATTAATTGGTAGTTTACATAGCTCTCTCACTAATCCAATCTTGGGGTTCTAATGGCTCAAAAGGGGGGTTTTAGGGTTTTGAGCATTTTTCTAATTGGAGGTGCATGAAAAGGCTAGGATACTCCTTCTAGTATGTCCAACACTTGATTAAGACATTGTTTCTCAATTTTGGTGCTTCATTCCCAAACTAAATCACATGTGATAATAGGTCACAGGTGAATGTGTTGAGCCAGGGCCTTGGGTAACACCTGGGTTGTTACAAAATTGGTATATCAACCGTGCTCACGGTCATGAGCGGCTCGGACCCTCACATGATTAATGGACTTGAATTCAATTTGTCATATGCATTACATCGTAGGTTTTGTTATCACTTTTGTTCTACTACTTAATTGGGTTGGTATTTACTTATACTTAGTAATTGCTAATAAAATTTTGACCAACTTTATAAGCAATGCTCAGCTCTAACCATCCTCTTTGGTAAGCCTTACACTTCACATGAGCTCCCACCTTTGGCGAGTTCATGCACATTATTCCCCACAACTTGTTGAGCGATGAACGTATGTGAGCTCACTCTTGCTGTCTCACACCCCCCACAGGTCAAGAACAGGTATCGCAGGATGAGGTGCATGGAGGATGTTGTGATGAGTTCGCGAGAGGTCTAGGCCAGTGTCTCTCAGTCAACTTTGGGTCGCTGGATCGTTGTCTCCATATGATGTAATTATTTATTTATTTTTGTCTAGAACGCCTATTATATAGTAAAGATGTGACATTTGTTTCTGTACCATGAGTCATCATATGTGTGAGACTTGGTCCTAGCACACTTGGTGATTATTTCACGCCCGGTTCTTGGTGCCCCGAAACCCGGGTGTGATAGAAGTGGTATGAAAGGAATGTTGACTGTAGGACGAAACCTAGATAGAACTGGACAACCATTGTTTACTTACCTTTGCTACTATGATTCTTTTCTAAACTTTTCTTAATCTTTTCTCATCTCTTTCTGCTTTGCTCTAATTATTCTTACCTTTTCTCTTCTAAAGACAAATGTGGATTTCACACTTTGAAATCCTGTGCCTAAAGTGACCTTTAGGAATAGGAGACCTACTCTTAGGAACAAAATCAAAACTATTTTTGTAAATATCTGTATGCTTGAATGTTTGTTCTTGTGATACATGTCTGATTTGGATCTTTGATTGAGTGTGATGAGTTGTGGAGTAATGTCCACAATTACATCTACATATACATATAGGCATAAATATAAATAAATAAAATTCATAAGATAACTGAACAACCCAGATTATCTCCATTAAAGTGTATCTATCTTAAATAGATCCCTCTTAACTTAAAGGATTCCATCTTATCCTAACAGGTTCATCTTATGTTAAAAAATATCTTATTCTTATAAATTGTTTATAAGATAAACTAGACCAACCTAGATTATTCCCCATTAAAAAAATAATATATATCTAGCTTAATAGATCCATCTTGTCTTAAAAGACACTCTCTTACCTTAATAGATTCATCTTATCTTGAAAATATTTTATCTTATCCCAATAGATCTAACTGGCCTCAAAAGATTCTAACATATCCTAATAATATATATCCTACCCTGGTAGATCTATCTAACTTAAACTAGTCCAATCTAGTTATATCCAATATAATCTAGACCCTACATAATCTAATATGATCCAATCTAAAGGGAGTTACTTAAACAAGTTAGTTAATACTGGTAACATAGATTAGACCATATTCCTATAAATGGGTTTTAAACCTAAATTGATGTCTTAAACCAACTCATCCGTGAAACCACGACCTAGCCTATGTTATAAGTTGCCCAACCCATTTATCCCAAAAGCAAAGTAAAACTTTTTGTTTAACCTACCTACCCCATGTACCCGTAATTGTTATCCCAACTTAGATAAAGGCATCTAACACCACGATTGATGGTCCCTAAATCAGACCCAAGAAGAAGGTTAACCTCGACAATGAAGGATAAGAGTAGAAACAGATCTTCAGATGAATCAAGATCCACCACCTGGAATAAAAGTCTCCCTTACCTAATTTTCTCTTACCACAAATCTTCTATACACTCACCTAATAGCTAAAACCAGATGTACCCTTGTTTTCTATGCCACACTTGCTAATGACATGAAAGTTTTAGGTGTATAAAAAATACTAATTGGAGGTTCCACTTAGAAAAAAAGATACTAGAATTTGATAAAGATAAAGTCATCTTGATATGCTTAACTAAATGATATTCTTAAATAGGATTATAGAATCTAATGTGATCTAATCTAGTATGATCTATCTAATGTGGTCTACTTAAATAGATTAGTGATACTGGTAGAAGAAAGTAGACTTATCTAACCTAATATGATCTCATCTAGATTGAGTTACTTGATGCTGGTACAAAGGATAAGGCCATACTGCTAATTCACTTAAGCCTAAATTGGTGACTTAGATCAACTCGGCCAAACTTGGCCATATACCATCGACCTACACATTCTTGGTAAATTGTCTAATCTATCTATAAAAAAAGGAGAGAGATTCTAATCTACCAGCTTGATCTACATATTCCCAATGATATATATCATTGTTTTTCCATGTCCGACCTAAAACAAAGTCACCCAACTAAAATTTGACATAACACACTCAACTTATACTAATCTTGAGCTTATCCAATCTAATGTGAGTCACTTAACAAGTTAACACTAGTGAAATAAACTAGATCCTACTCCTATAAACCATGCTCTCCCCTCATGCACTTAAACCTAAATTAGTGCATTAAACCAACTCAACCATGAGCAGAAGAGCTAACCCAACCAATAGAGTCATGATGAGTTTGTAACGCCCTGAATTTGGGGGGTAGAATTTTTTCTTCTTTTCTCTCACCAAATTCGGGCGTTACTCTCTTTTCTCTTTCCCCGTTTTGCTCATTCTTCCCAATTTCAAACCAGTATAGTGACAGGTGTTCGTGTCATGTATAAACCAAAACCTAAGTGTCATGGGTGTTGCATCATGCCGAAGCACATTTCTTGGTCTGATGTTGAGTGTTCGTCTCGTTCCGTTCCGGATTTCGATTTGCGATTTAATTCCGTTTAGTGGTCCGCGCGCGTCGCGGGTTTTCGATCCGCGAAGTGGCCCGGCCCAGCCCAGCCCAGCCCAGCCCTGCCCGGCCCGATCCGGCCCGGCCCTGCGCGCCCTTGGCGCCCCACCCCCCCCCATGCGCCCCCCTTCTCCCTCTCTCTCTCATTTGGATCTCCCGCGCAACAACCTCTCCTCTCCCTCTTCCACCTCTCTCTCCCCGTGGTGCCCTAGGAATTGGAGACGGCGATCACCGGATTTTGGACCCCGAGGTGAGCTCCCCTCCCCACCCCTTCTCCTCTCTCTCTCTCCCTCCTCTTCTTCCTCCCCACGCGCGCCCCCCCCCCCCTTTCTTCCCCTGCTCGCGCGCGCCCCTGCCCGCCCCTGCTCGCCGGCCGCGCGGCGGCGCCCGCCCCTCCCCTCGCGCGCGGCGGCGCTCGCCCGCCCTCCCCCGGCCGCGGCGGTGCCCGCCCCTCCCCCGGCCACGGCGGCGTTCGCCCGCCCCTCCCCCGGCCCGCGGCGGTGCCCCCCGCCCCTCCCCCGGCCCGCGGCGGCGCTCCCCGCCCCCTGCCCGCCCGCGCGGCGCCCCTCGCCCCTCCCCGGCCCGCGGCGGCGATCCCGCCTGCCCCTGCTCGCCGGTGCGCGGCCCCCGGTGCGGCCCCCGGCGCGGCCTCCGGCCCCCGGCGCGGCCCCGGCCAGCCCAGCCGCCCCTGGCCGGTTCAACCGCCCCCCCCCCCGGTTCAACCACCCTGGCCCCGGCTCGGCCGCCCGTTCCCGCGCTCGGCCTCGTCCGACCGTGTCCCCGCTCGCCCGCGCTCATGGTGATTATTTTTGTTAGTTGATGGTTAATGTCAAACTCCGTTAGTTAGCGTGCTACGTCGCGCGCTTCGTCGCACGACGGATTATCTAATTTCAGATTCTATCTGTGTGTTGCGTCGTGCGCTTCGTCGCGCGACGATTCATTTTAATTTCAGGTTGTTTAAGGTGTAACGCCGCGTGGGTATTCACGCGACGTTCCACTTTGGACTCAGTTTAGTCGACATATGCCGTCGTGCGTTTCGTCGCGCGACGCTTAACGTCTCCTCATAACCAAGGCGAAGTGTCTCGTTGCGTGCCCGGTCGCGCGACGAGTCGTTAACTTCTTAATTTATTTTAGAGTGCTACGTCGCGCGTCTCGCCGCGCGACCATCCTTTTTATTTATCTCCACCTGCTTATAATGATTAGACATGAAAACATGACTTTACTTTACGCTAAACATAGTGTCTACATTAAATTTCCTTTCATTAAGCGAGTGGTTAATTTATAATCATGTAACGTGATCGTTTCTCGACTGTCTTTTCCTCTTTCTCTCTTAACCGTACTCGCGAGCCCGCGTGAAACGTCTGTTTACTTATTGCATTCTATTGAATGGTGTACTGTTCTTTTGTATTAAATATGTGGATGTATGTATGTTTGCGCTCGCATAGAGAACGATCCGGTCGAAGAACCCGAAGAACCCGTAGGAGAAGCCCCTGAGCAGCAGTCGGTTGGTGGAGGCAAGTGTCCTTTGACCTATCTCTGTCCTATTCATTCTTTAATTCACCTCCCGCATTACACATTTATACCTAAGGATTGACTAGCTTTTGTTATCCATGTCCTTGTTTACCTATTTGGGTCGGATTATTACTGTTTAGCTTCATGCTATTGCTCAACTCTAATCAATGAACATGATGAGATTATCTATGATACGCTGTTTTCCCTTCTCTTATCATGATGTTATACTTGTGGTCTTCAAGGGGGCTCGAGCGGTTTCTCGAGTGCCTCTCCGTAAGGACCGGTTCTATGGATGACCGCCCGGGAAAACAGTGCAACCATGAGGGTGGAATGGGACGCCCTTAGCTGAATAATTAGAGGAACCGGGGTGTAGTTCGCTTAGCCGTCATGCCGTCAATGGGGCTCGGTGTATGCGGCTCGCTCTGCCAAGGTTGATTTGTCCCTTGGGGAGGAGTGTGGTACATTTAGGAAACCTAACGGGCAACTACAGTCCCGGGGAATCTTTGTAAAGGCTGCGTAGTGATGCCCTGCTGGGTCACCTTGGTAGTGATCAATGGAGAGTCATGATCTCCGGGCAGAAAGGGAATCACGGCTTGTGGGTAAAGTGCACAACCTCTGCAGAGTGTTTGAAAACTGATATATCAGCCGTGCTCGCGGTTATGAGCGGCCAAGGGAGCTCCAATGATTAGTGGTACTTGATCAGAGACATTTTGGTTTACAGGTGGCAATGAGACTGATGGTTTTGGTTATGTCTATGGTAATGGTAAGTGGTATTCTTTCCGTTTGGAAAGGGTACTTTGGGTTAATAACTTGGGTTAATGCTAAAACCTGGCTTTCTACTAGTAAATAATAAACTGACCAACTAAAAGCAACTGCCTGTGAAGGCTACATTTATCTACGTTTCGTGTTCGCACTTTGATTTATTGTAAGGACTATATGGACGTCTCAGACGTATGATGTAATCGACTATTATTTCCCTTTTAATACTATTTGAGCACTGTGTGATGATGTCCATGTTATGTAACTGCTGTGTACGTGAATAACTGATCCTGGCGCGTACATGGTTCGCATTCGGTTTACCTTCTAAAAACCGGGTGTGACATAAGTGGTATCAAAGCCGTGCTGACTGTAGGACCGCTAACCTAGAGTAGAATGGTCGTTCTAAGGATTATAGACCTCTGTCACTGCCTTGACTTTGATATCCCTTCAAAAGTTGGTCATACCGACCAAACCTATGTTCTACTATATATTATACCTTGCTGAAAATTATGTTTTATTCTAATCCTTCATTTATTTATGATTCATTATTTGCTGGTCATATTAATTCTGTTCTCACTCTTTTGCTTGCGGTGTCTTTTGTAGATGGCTCGTCTTAGACACACTGCACGAAAGTCCGTCATCCCCTTCTTACCCTCCCACCTTGCTGAGCGTCCGCTTCGCCGTCCCGTGGCCGGACAGTCCAGCCACATGGAGAGACTGCACCACCGCCTGCATGAGGAGCAGGAACGTCGACGACAGGAGCAGCAGGGCTCTTCTTTCTCGCTCCAGCAGGAGATAGAGTCTGTGAGGAGCTGCTCTCCTGTGCTTCCTCTGGAGGCGCCCCCTGCACCACCACTGGGCGCCCCAGCCCCTGGAGTAGCTGCTGGAGGAGACCCAGACGACGGAGATGGCGACGACAGCCCGAGCCACGACACTGACTTCCCTGCTGACCATGAGCCGGAAGGATGGGTTGCTCGACCCATCACTCGCGACGCTGCTCGCGGGTGTCACTTCCACGACGCGCTCGACACCCTGCTACGTCAAGCACTTGACCGGCGTACTTGGTCCATCGAGTATCGCTGTGTGGTCTACCAGCATAGTCGCGGGGTCTACCCGGACCGCTGGGAGGCGACCTGTTTGGTGCGCCGTCCGGAGAACAGTCTCCAGGGCGTGGAGGCTTGCTCAGAGCACTATTCTATCTCTGAGCGGGACTCAGCTGAGGCAGCCATGCAGGATGCTGCACGGCGTGCGCTTTCGCACTACTGCTCGGTTTTCGGTGGGGTAGCTAACGGCCTTGACCTGAAGTATTACCCCCGCCGTCCATCTGGCAGCACAGGAGGCGTGATTGTTTCACCTGCTGGTGAGGACAATCCTAGGTTGAGCAGCACAGTCAACCTAGCCGCCGTGCTAAACACGGAGCTGGACCATGCATTAGACGAGCTGAGTAGGGCTCGTGCTGAGATCGCCCTGCTGCGGGCTGAGCGCGCGGAACGTCGTCACTTGGATGATGGTTCCCCCGCTCTCGTCGGGACTCAGCACCCGTACCGCTCACCTCAGCGTGGACGCCAGTCTTATGGCAATCCCGACTGCAAGACCAAGATAACTCTAGAACCATAGCTCGTTAGAGTTGGATCTTGTAATTAATACAAAATATATACGTAGAAACTACAGTCTTAGCGTTAGTCTCGCTTTTAGTTAGTCTTAGTTAGACAGGATAGTTTGCTATATCCTGTGCATTTATGTTTGTCATGATGAACTATGTTTGGGTTGGATCTTTGTAATCATTGTCACCAGAGTGTGGGTACCCCCTGCATTATGGTTTACCTTTTATATGTTAATGGAGTTAGTTATATAGTTGGGAAACCTTTATTCCACTTTCCTCTCTATCTGAGAAGCTGTGTGGTCTGTGTTGGAGATCAGTGAAGATGCTCATCTGTTCAGTGCTGTTGGAGAATTCTATACTCTTTTCTTATGCTGCAAGATTTGCCAGATCAGTTCTGATGTGTGGTTGCATTCTGTAGATGTCAATGAATAGGCGCAGAGGAGGAAGGCGTGCTCAGCAGGAGCGAGCCGCTCCGTAGGATGAGGTGCCCCAGCAGCAGCAGCTGCCACCCCCGCCCCCGATGTCGATCGAGCAGATGTTTCTGATGCAGACTCAGGCGGTTCAAGCCATCGGTCAGACTCTGGCCGCCATTCAGCAGCAGGCCCCACCCCAGCCTCAGATGCCTTAGATGCCTAGAGACAAGCGTGCTGAATTCATGAGAGGTCATCCCCCAACGTTCGCTCACTCTTCTAACCCCATGGATGCTGAAGATTGGCTGCGCACTGTGGAGCGGGAGTTGCATACCGCTCAGTGTCATGACAGGGAGAAAGTCATGTATGGTCCCCGTCTGTTGAGAGGAGCAGCCCAATCATGGTGGGAGTCTTATCTCGCCACCCATGCCAACCCCGATGCCATCACCTGGGAAGAGTTCAGAGGTAGCTTTCGTCAGTACCATGTGCCTGCAGGTCTGATGACAGTGAAGAAGGAGGAGTTCCTGGCCCTTAAGCAAGGGTCATCATCTGTCAGTGAGTATCGAGACAGGTTTCTGCAGTTGTCTCGCTATGCTCCTGAGGATGTCAACACCGACGCCAAGCGACAGTACCGTTTCTTGAGAGGCTTGGTTGACCCTCTTCAGTACCAACTGATGAATCATACCTTCCCGACATTCCAGCACCTGATTGACAGAGCAATCATGACAGAAAGAAAGCGTAAGGAGATGGAGGATCGTAAGCGCAAGATCAGTGGACCTCAGCCTGGAAGCAGCAGCCGTCCTCGTTTCTCAGGCAATCAACCTCAGCAGTTCAGGCAGAACCAGCATCCACCTTAGCAGCATCAGCAGTTCCAAAGGCAGTATCATCAGCATCAGTACCAGAACCGTCAGAGCAATCAGTCAGGAGGTCAGTTTCAGAGGCAGAATCAGCAGGCACCTCGTCTTCCTGCCCCAACAAACCAGCAGAATAGTCAGGCAGCACCAGCTCAGGTTGGAAACAGAGCATGTTTCCACTGTGGAGAGCAAGGCCACTGGGTGATGCAATGCCCGAAGAAGGCAGCCCAGCAGCAGTCAGGCCCCAATGCCCCAGCAAAGCAGAATGTGTCTCAGCCTGGAGCAGGCAATCGCCCTCAGCCACGTTACAATCATGGAAGACTGAACCACTTGGAGGCTGAAGCAGTTCAGGAGACCCCCGGCATGATAGTAGGTATGTTCCCAGTCGACTCCCATATTGCAGAAGTGTTATTTGATACTGGAGCAACGCATTCTTTCATTACTGCATCATGGGTAGAAGCACATAATCTTCCAATTACTACCATGTCAACCCCCATTCAAATTGACTCAGCCGGTGGTAGAATTCGAGCTGATAGCATATGTTTGAATATAAGTGTGGAAATAAGGGGGATAGCGTTTCCCGCCAACCTTATAGTAATGGGTACTCAGGGAATAGATGTCATCCTAGGGATGAATTGGCTAGATAAGTATCAGGCAGTTATCAGTTGTGATAAAAGGACAATCAAGTTGGTGTCCCCACTAGGAGAGGAAGTGGTGACCGAGTTAGTCCCGCCTGAGCCAAAGAAAGGAAGTTGTTATCAGATGGCTGTCGATAGCAGTGAAGCAGACCCAATTGAGAGTATCAAGGTTGTGTCCGAGTTCCCAGATGTGTTTCCAAAGGATTTACCGGGTATGCCACCAGAGCGGAAAGTTGAGTTTGCCATAGAGCTTCTTCCTGGAACCGCCCCCATCTTTAAGAGAGCTTACAGAATATCCAGACCAGAGTTGGTTGAGCTTAAGAAGCAGATTGATGAGCTGTCAGAGAAAGGTTACATCCGGCCAAGCACCTCGCCTTGGGCCGCCCCTGTCTTGTTTGTGGAAAAGAAAGATGGCACCAAGAGGATGTGTATCGATTATCGAGCTTTGAATGAAGTCACGATCAAGAATAAGTACCCTTTGCCTAGAATAGAAGATCTGTTCGACCAGTTGAGAGGAGCTAGTGTGTTCTCCAAGATCGATCTGAGGTCAGGTTATCATCAGCTCAGGATCCGACCTTCGGACATTCCGAAGACGGCATTCATTACCAAGTATGGATTATATGAGTTCACAGTGATGTCTTTTGGTTTGACCAATGCACCAGCGTTTTTCATGAACTTGATGAACAGTGTATTCATGGATTATCTTGACAAGTTTGTGGTGGTATTCATTGATGACATTCTGGTTTATTCTCAAAGCGAAGAAAAACATGCAGATCATTTGAGGATGGTATTGTAGAGATTGCGAGAGCACCAGTTGTATGCAAAGTTGAGCAAGTGTGAGTTCTGGATCAGTGAAGTCCTGTTCTTGGGTCACATAATCAACAAAGAAGGATTGGCTGTGGATCCGAAGAAAGTGGCAGACATTTTGAACTGGAAAGCGCCAACAGATGCTCGAGGAATCAAGAGCTTCATTGGAATGGCCGGATATTATCGGCGATTCATTGAAGGGTTTTCGAAGATTGCGAAACCAATGACAACGTTGCTAGGCAACAAGGTTGAGTTCAAGTGGACCCAGAAATGTCAAGAGGCCTTTGAAGCGCTGAAAGAGAAGTTGACAACAGCGCCTGTCCTAGTCTTGCCTGATGTGCACAAGCCCTTCTCTGTGTACTGTGATGCTTGTTACACAGGTTTGGGAATGGTGTTGATGCAAGAGGGAAGAGTTGTGGCTTACTCGTCCTGACAGCTGAAGGTTCATGAGAAGAATTACCCAATCCATGACCTAGAGTTGGCAGCAGTGGTTCACGCACTGAAAACATGGAGGCACTATTTGTATGGACAGAAATGCGATGTTTACACAGACCACAAGAGTCTGAAGTACATATTCACTCAGTCAGAGTTGAACATGAGGCAACGAAGATGGTTAGAGTTGATCAAAGATTATGAGTTGGAGATTCATTACCATCCAGGCAAAGCAAACGTAGTGGCAGATGCTTTGAGCAGAAAGAGTCAAGTCAATCTGATGGTCGCTCGTCCGATGCCTTATGAGTTGGCCAAGGAGTTCGACAGGTTGAGTCTCGGATTTCTGAACAATTCGCGAGGAGTCACAGTTGAGTTGGAACCTACCTTAGAGCGCGAAATCAAAGAAGCGCAGAAGAATGATGAGAAGATCAGTGAGATTCGGCGACTGATCCTAGATGGCAGAGGCAAAGATTTTAGAGAAGATGCAGAAGGCGTGATATGGTTCAAAGACTGATTGTGCGTTCCTAATGTCCAATCCATTCGGGAGTTGATTCTCAAGGAAGCTCATGAGACAGCCTATTCGATTCACCCTGGCAGTGAGAAGATGTATCAGGATCTAAAAAAGAAATTCTGGTGGTACGGAATGAAGAGGGAAATCGCAGAGCATGTGGCTATGTGCGATAGTTGCCGAAGAATTAAGGCAGAGCACCAGAGACCAGCTGGATTGTTGCAACCGTTGCAGATCCCTCAGTGGAAATGGGATGAAATCGGTATGGATTTCATAGTCGGATTGCCTCGCACTCGAGCCGGCTACGATTCCATTTGGGTAGTAGTGGACCGTTTGACCAAGTCAGCCCACTTCATACCAGTTAAGACCAACTACAGCAGTGCAGTATTGGCAGAGTTGTATATGTCTCGGATCGTTTGTCTTCATGGTGTGCCAAAGAAGATAGTGTCAGACAGAGGAACGCAGTTCACCTCTCATTTCTGGCAGCAGTTGCATGAAGCCTTGGGCACACATCTGAATTTCAGCTCAGCTTATCATCCGCAGACAGATGGCCAGACCGAAAGGACCAACCAAATTCTTGAAGACATGTTGAGAGCCTGTGCGTTGCAAGATCAGTCCGGATGGGACAAGCGATTGCCTTATGCAGAGTTTTCCTATAACAACAGTTACGAGGCCAGTTTGAAGATGTCACCATTTCAAGCGCTCTATGGAAGGAGTTGCAGAACTCCGTTGCAATGGGATCAGCCTGGAGAAAAGCAAGTGTTTGGGCCAGATATTTTGCTTGAAGCCGAAGAGAACATCAAGATGGTCCGAGAGAATCTGAAGATAGCGCAATCGAGGCAGCGAAGCTATGCAGACATAAGAAGAAGAGAGCTGAGTTTCGAAGTCGGAGACTTCATCTATCTGAAAGTGTCACCGATCAGAGGAGTCAGAAGATTCGGAGTCAAAGGCAAGCTAGCACCCCGCTACATTGGTCCGTATCAGATTCTTGCAAGACGTGGAGAAGTGGCCTATCAGCTCAGTCTGCCAGAGAATTTGTCCGCTGTGCATGATGTCTTTCATGTGTCTCAGTTGAAGAAGTGCTTGCGTGTGCCAGAAGAGCAGTTGCCAGTGGAAGGTCTTGAAGTCCAGGAGGACTTGACCTACGTTGAGAAGCCAGTGCAAATCCTTGAGGTTGTAGACAGAGTCACCCGAAGGAAGACCATCAGAATGTGCAAAGTCAGATGGGATCACCACTCTGAGGAAGAAGCAACCTGGGAGCGTGAAGATGATCTGATGGCTAGATACCCTGAGCTCTTTGCTAGCCAACCCTGAATCTCGAGGGCGAGATTCTTTTAAGGGGGATAGGTTTGTAACGCACTGAATTTGGGGGGTAGAATTTTTTATTCTTTTCTCTCACCAAATTCGGGCGTTACTCTCTTTTCTCTTTCCCCGTTTTGCTCATTCTTCCCAATTTCAAACCAGTATAGTGATAGGTGTTCGTGTCATGTATAAACCAAAACCTAAGTGTCATGGGTGTTGCATCATGCCGAAGCACATTTCTTGGTCTGATGTTGAGTGTTCGTCTCGTTCCGTTCCAGATTTCGATTTGCGATTTAATTCCGTTTAGTGGTCCGCGCGCGTCGCGGGTTTTTGATCCACGAAGTGGCCCGACCCAGCCCAGCCCAGCCCAGCCCTGCCCGGCCCGATCCGGCCCGGCCCTGCGCGCCCCTGGCGCCCCACCCCCCCCCATGCGCCCCCCTTCTCCCTCTCTCTCTCATTTGGATCTCCCGCGCAACAACCTCTCCTCTCCCTCTTCCACCTCTCTCTCCCCGTGGTGCCCTAGGAATTGGAGACGACGATCACCGGATTTTGGACCCCGAGGTGAGCTCCCCTCCCCTCCCCTTCTCCTCTCTCTCTCTCCCTCCTCTTCTTCCTCCCCACGCGCGCCCCCCCCTTTCTTCCCCTGCTCGCGCGCGCCCCTGCCCGCCCCTGCTCGCCAGCCGCGCGGCGGCGCCCGCCCCTCCCCTCGCGCGCGGCGGCGCTCGCCCGCCCTCCCCTGGCCGCGGCGGCGCTCCCCGCCCCTCCCCTCGCGCGCGGCGGCGACGCCCGCCCCTCCCCCGGCCCCGCGGCGGCGTTCGCCCGCCCCTCCCCCAGCCGCGGCGGCGTTTGCCCGCCCCTCCCCCGGCCCCGCGGCGGCGCCCCCCGCCCCTCCCCCGGCCCGCGGCGGCGCTCCCCGCCCCCTGCCCGCCCGCGCGGCGCCCCTCGCCCCTCCCCGGCCCGCGGCGGCGATCCCGCCTTCCCCTTCTCGCCGGTGCGCGGCCCCCGGCGCGGCCCCGGCCAGCCCAGCCGCCCCTGGCTGGTTCAACCGCCCCCCCGGTTCAACCGCCCCGGCCCCGGCTCGGCCGCCCGTTCCCGCGCTCGGCCTCGTCCGACCGTGTATCCGCTCACCCGCGCTCGTGGTGATTATTTTTGTTAGTTGATGGTTAATGTCAAACTCCGTTAGTTAGCATGCTGCGTCACGCGCTTCGCCGTGCGACGGATTGTCTAATTTCAGATTCTATCTGTGTGTTGCATCGTGCGCTTCGTCGCGCGACGATTCATTTTAATTTCAGGTTGTTTAAGGTGTAACGCCGCGTGGGTATTCACGCGACGTTCCACTTTGGACTCAGTTTAGTCGACGTATGCCGTCGTGCGTTTCGTCGCGTGACGCTTAACGTCTCCTCATAACCAAGGCGAAGTGTCTCGTTGCGTGCCCGGTCGCGCGACGAGTCGTTAACTTCTTAATTTGTTTTAGAGTGCTATGTCGCGCGTCTCGCCGTGCGACCATCCTTTTTATTTATCTCCACCTGCTTATAATGATTAGACATGAAAACATGACTTTACTTTACGCTAAACATAGTGTCTACATTAAATTTCCTTTCATTAAGCGAGTTGTTAATTTATAATCATGTAACGTGATCGTTTCTCGACTGTCTTTTCCTCTTTCTCTCTTAACCGTACTCGCGAGCCCGCATGAAACGTCTGTTTACTTATTGCATTCTATTGAATGGTGTACTGTTCTTTTGTATTAAATATGTGGATGTATGTATGTTTGCGCTCGCATAGAGAACGATCCGGTCGGAGAACCCGAAGAACCCGCAGGAGAAGCCCCTGAGCAGAAGTCGGTTGGTGGAGGCAAGTGTCCTTTGACCTATCTCTGTCCTATTCATTCTTTAATTCACCTCCCGCATTACACATTTATACCTAAGGATTGACTAGCTTTTGTTATCCATGTCCTTGTTTACCTATTTGGGTCGAATTATTACTGTTTAGCTTCATGCTATTGCTCAACTCTAATCAATGAACATGATGAGATTATCTATGATACGCGGTTTTCCCTTCTCTTATCATGATGTTATACTTGTGGTCTTCAAGGGGGCTCGAGCGGTTTCTCGAGTGCCTCTCCGTAAGGACCTGTTCTATGGATGACCGCCCGGGAAAACAGTGCAACCATGAGGGTGGAATGGGACGCCCTTAGCTGAATAGTTAGAGGAACCGGGGTGTAGTTCGCTTAGCCGTCGTGCCGTCAATGGGGCTCGGTGTATGC
Organism: Zea luxurians; assembly: GCA_029449295.1. Classification (NCBI taxonomy): domain Eukaryota; kingdom Viridiplantae; phylum Streptophyta; class Magnoliopsida; order Poales; family Poaceae; genus Zea; species Zea luxurians. The sequence continues at coordinate 5,340,612 of JAOPSE010000033.1, forward strand.
GGCTCGCTCTGCCAAGGTTGATTTGTCCCTTGGGGAGGAGTGCGGTACATTTAGGAAACCTAATGGGCGACTACAGTCCCGGGGAATCTTTGTAAAGGCTACGTAGTGATGCCCTGCTGGGTCACCTTGGTAGTGATCAATGGAGAGTCATGATCTTCGTGCAGAAAGGGAATCACAACTTGTGGGTAAAGTGCACAACCTCTGCAGAGTGTTTGAAAACTGATATATCAGCCGTGCTCGTGGTTATGAGCGGCCAAGGGAGCTCCAATGATTAGTGGTACTTGATCAGAGACATTTTGGTTTACATGTGGCAATGAGACTGATGGTTTTGGTTATGTCTATGGTAATGGTAAGTGGTATTCTTTCCGTTTGGAAAGGGTACTTTGGGTTAATAACTTGGGTTAATGCTAAAACCTGGCTTTCTACTAGTAAATAATAAACTGACCAACTAAAAGCAACTGCTTGACTTACCCCCACATAAAGCTAGTCCACTACAGCCAAACAGGATACTTGCTGAGTATGTTGATGTGTACTCACCCTTGCTCTACACACCAAACCCCCCCCCCCATCCCCAGGTTGTCAGCATTGCAACCACTGCTCAGGAGAAGATGAAGCTATGGAAGGAGACTTCCAGGAGTTCCAATACTACGACGAGTTCTAGGTGTGGGTTAGCGGCAACCCCCAGTCGGCTGCCTGTGAAGGCTGCGTTTATCTACGTTTCGTGTTCGCACTTTGATTTATTGTAAGGACTATATGGACGTCTCAGACGTATGATGTAATCGACTATTATTTCCCTTTTAATACTATTTGAGCACTGTGTGATGATGTCCATGTTATGTAATTGCTATGTACGTGAATAACTGATCCTGGCGCGTACATGGTTCGCATTCGGTTTACCTTCTAAAAACCGGGTGTGAGAGAATTGCATAATCTATCTATCCCCACCTAACATCAAACAAGATTTTGACCTACACATCATGTAGTCTATCTCACCCATATCTATCTCATCTTGATAGATTCTATCTTACCATTGGAAATTCACCTTATATGACTAGTTACCCCAATCTGGACATAGAACAACAGATTAAGCCCTGCCAAAGAATCTTCAGTTCATAACTAGCTACTAACCTATTCGTTCTGCCTACCAAATAATTTCCCTTGCAAAACTATCTTATCGTATCCTTCTAACTCAGATGGTCAATACCAGGAAGGGAGGCAGAATCGATCTACCAGCCAACCCCCACAACAAGAGGATTATCAGGCAACAACAAACAGAAATGAATCCTCCAAATCCTTCACCGGCTGGAACCGATCCAGTGGTTGCCACGCAAATGCTGGTACTACAACAAATGACAAACACGGTGAACGAAATGCAACATCAGATAAGGCAAGAACACCTAGAAATGCGTCAGGACCGGCTGGAGATGCATCAAGAAATGAGGCAAGCACGGTTGGAAAGACAACAACAACAACACCCACTACCTCCACCACCACCACTAGCTCCACCAAGATACATAAATATAAATATATTACTATTTGTAAGACCTAAATGTTACTTTAGTTAGTAGCTAGTATTTTACTATTTTAGGAATAATAATAAGGTCTATTTGACCATATGTTCTGCTAATAAATTAGGCATCATGCTGAGATTCTTGTTTGTGCATATGTTCTAAGACAATATGGGTATAAATCTTTTTTCTTACAAATCTCGAGGACGATATTTCTGTTAAGGGGGGTAGTATTTGTAAGACCTAAAATTGGTAGAAAAAATATATAATATAAAATAATAAAATAAAGAACTAGATAAATTTATGATGGTATTACTAGAATTTTTGAAAGCCTTTGGAGAATTTACAAGGACCTTTTCTATCATAATCAAATAATAATGTTAATATAGTTAAGTGGCCACTAAATAAATAATGAGGTAAGACATCTCTTGCTTATAACATGTGGTGATACATCCTATTGAAATATCATAATTTAAGTTTGACCTCAAAATTTTAATGACAACATAAAATGAGAAAAAGGATTCTAATGCAACCATTTATTCCTCCCATAAATACATAACAAGGAAAATATAATATTAGAGGTTATATTCACTTTAATATTAATTTTGACACTTGGGTAAAATTGAAAGTGCACAACAGGAATTCGAATTTGATTTGGATAATTCAAATTTGAAATGGAGAAAAGAGAACAAAAAACAAACAGAAATGAAGATAGTTTGTGCCTTGGCCGATTTCACCTTGGCGTCGGCCCACTTTCCCACTCCGCGGCCCATGTCCCAACTCCACTAGTCAACCAGCGACACCCACGTGCGCGAGAATTTTGCGCCACTGCCACATGGGCCCGGTTGGACAGTTGGGCTCCTTCGTCCCCATCGTGCGGCGTTGAGCTCGGAACAACCGAAGATCCAACCACGCAAACCTCGCCGGTTGTTGCTCGTTACCTCCTCGGGTCAGTGTATAAAATTCTGCGCCCTCGCGGTCCCCAACTCACCGATGTAACACCCCTGGTGTTACTGGCACTAAAACTTGAGCATAACATCATATGCATTGACATTTCATGTTGTTTGTTACACCTAGAATGCATTCACTAGGTAAGATTTCAAAACAAGTGTGATGTGGTGGCTTGAAGTGTACTTAACCCTAGGATTAGGGCATGTGGGTAATAATAGGCCAAAATGAGTAATATCTCAAAAGTCATTGAAAATATTCAAAAGAGATCAAGATTGATAGATTTGAGTAGCACAAAAACCCTAGAGTGCTCAAAACCCTAAAAGGAACCCTAGAAAACCCTAAGTTGTACCCTAGGGGTGAATTAAAATTCTATATACTTTTGGACCAAAATGTAAATATCAAAGTGGTAGAACATCAAAAACCAGGCAACTTTTACATTGAAGGATTTTCATGTAGTGTGGAGTAATTTGGACTTAATTGCAAAAAGTCCCAAGCACACTTATGTGGCTAACTCTGAATTTCAGTGAGATTAAGCCAACTTTGGAGCCTTGTATTTCTTAATTCATGAGGATTTTTTCCCTAGGTCAATACATCAATCTTGTAGAGCTATGATAGGAGTAAAACTTTGATTAAGTGACTAAGCATTGGTGCTGTACAAAAATTGGAGATAAATGGACTTGAAGTCTGGCTGTCAATCAACCCAGGAACTGAATCTTGACTGACAGTGAACTGGGACGAACTTTGCGAGCAATTTCAAGTAGGATCCTATGAGTATTTGATCTTGCATGCTATAATGAAATCAAAGCTGGTTTGTAGGAGATCAACTTTGGTACAGACAGATTAGTGAGTTGTCACAAAAAAATTGGAGAAGGAAGCCTTTCAATTTGCTCTGTTAGGCGCACTGATGAGAATCCCATGGTACAGTGACCTGAGCAAGATCTGATTCACTGAACTTCGTCGTCGATGATCATCGTGCCGTGATCCATGTGGTCCACCGCGATTCGTGCTCAGCTCGAGTAGGATATCACCGTAGATGTGAAAAGATCAGCGAGGGAATGGATAGAACCAGCTTCGCCGTACCCACATGTCCGGCGATGTGGCCGTGCGGCCGTCGCCGTGATGATCGTGTTACCCTAGGCACGCCACGCTACTGGCCTTGTTACCACGTCGCAGTAGATCGCTGTAGATAGCCCCTCTGTCGCCGGAGACTTAGCCCAGTGAATGCCACGTTGAGTGAACTCCGGTGACTCATCTCCTCTCCAGCCACCAGCTTTCTTCCCCAAATTCGGAGCCACCGCTGTTCATCGCTATAAATTGACGCCCCGGCCTGCTTCATTAGCTTGTTACGAACCCAAAGCATCACTCGGCATCTATGATTAGTCACCCTAGACCATGAATTTGGTTCTTCCCCCAAATCAGTCAAACTCACCGCCGTGAGGCATCTCGCCGTGACTAGCGGATCTCAGGTCTGTTCAACCCTCTTTGTTCCGTGTTTTAGCATCCTCGACTGTTAACGTAGCTCATCTGCCTAACCGATGGAGTGCTACCATGTTCTGGTGTCGGGAACACCATTTCGCAGCCACGGAACACCTCCAAGAACACGCTCACGTCGACTCACTCTTCCACCCTCGCACGGTCCAAATTAGTGTGTGTACTCAACTTCTGGTGAATCCGTGAAACTCACCCAAGCTTCAATTTAGACCCTATCGCATTTAGTTGCTTGGAACACGCTCACTAGAGCCCTTGTGCCATCGTGACCATGAACAAGTATCGATTAAGGTCAAACCCATCTAATTGAGTGAGGCTTTTGCTCGGATAGGCTTGTGCTTGACGTCTGTAAGCTTGTTGCCTCCTGTTCGGGTCGCCATCGCCGTGGAATCGTGACTCCGGCCAGGTATTCGGTGCGGTTCCATCATGGACCAAATACCGTGAAGAAATAGAAGTACGAGGGGTATTGTGCAAACGTCAGTGAGACAAAGGAGTAGTGCCAGGGATTTTTTTCTGGTTATTAATTTCACCGGGGGCCTTTGCGTAGAGTCACCAGCGCGAGCGTGGGCACGCGCACGTTTCCCACGTTCGTAGGCTGGCTTGGACTGATTCGAGCCCATCACTGTTCATTCTTTTTCTTTTTCTTTTTGCTGATAGGTTAGGAAATTTGTAGAAAATAGTATAAACATGGTAAAATCATAGGACCAATTTTACTAGACTCCTAAATTCCTCTAGTATTTAAATAAAAATAGTTTCAAGATTTTTAGTCCCAACTAGAAATTATTTAGCATTTAATGATGCCTAAACCTAGCCTTTTAGAATTTTATAATTAAATTAGTAGCTCCAAAAATAGTAAAACTTTTTGGGTGAGCTTAATATGATGATTAAAACCCTTGGGTAAAATTTGGCATGCTTTGCACATTGTTTGATCCCATACCTAAGACATTAGCTTCCTAGGATATAATTGCCTAACCCTAATAGAGTACTAACTCAGAAAATCCTAGTGACTTAGGTGTACCGTGAAGGAAAGTTATATTCAAGATACAACTTGGTGTATTCCATTGTAACTGCATATTCATAGCATCACATGAGCATTCATGTATATGTATTGTTATGTATAGAAAACAAAGAAGAATTGATAATCGAAGAAGAAGTTGCATCGCAAGCTAAAATTCCACCAGTCGAGAACAACTTCTACTTTGATATTTGTGGAACAGATCCTGAGTCTCCTACAACACAAGGCAAGCTCCGGTGCATTATCCCTTTCCTTGTATTTTAAAATATTTATCACTTGAAATGATGCATTAGGTGATAGGAGTTGAGAGCTAAACAATTGTTGCATTTCCTTCCTTGGAACTGTTTACTATTCCTTGATACCTGTTTTATTTAAAAGTTTTCTGATGCTTAGTCTTGCCTTAGAAAACAAAATGTTTTGTTTTAAAAAAAGATGATGCTTCATATGGGATGGGAAGTTTTCAAATAAAAGACTTGATGGTGAATCCATCATGGCCATGATGGGTTCAACATCGGAAAAGATTGTAACACCTCTGGTGTTACTGTCACTAAAACTTGAGCATAACATCATGTGCATAGGCATATCATATGTTTGATACACCTAGAGTGCATTCACTAGGTAAAAATTTCAAACAAGTTGTAATGATGTGACTTGATGTGTGATTAACCCTACGGCAGAGTGCTTAACCCTAACTTAGGGCTTATGGGTGAAGGTGAAGCTCAGGTAAGTTAAAACCTCAAAAGATATGAGAAATACTCCTAAGATCTCAAGATTGATAGACTTTAGTGACACCAAAATCCTAATGTGCCTAAAACCCTAAAAACAAACCCTAGAAACCCTAATTGAAACCCTAGGGGGGTAGATGCAAATTTTGTGCACTTTTGGGCCAAATTGCAAATATCAAAGTACTAGGACATTACAAATCAAGTACTTTTCACTTTTGAGGATTTCCAAGTCAAATGATGAAGTTTGGACTTATTTGCAAAAATTACCCCATGAAACCCATATGCCTAAGTCTGAAATTTAGTGCATAGGATCGACTTTGGAGCTCTATATCTCTCAATTCATAAAGAATTTGCCCTAGGTCAACACATCAAGATTATAGAGCTATTAAAGGAGTATAACTTTGTTTAAGTCATAAGACATAAGTGTTGTACAAAAGTTGGAGTTAAATGGACTCAAAGTGTGGCTGTCAGTTAGCCCTAAGACTGGATTCTGATTAACAGTGAAGTTGGATGAACTTGGAGATCGATTTTGAGTAGGATCCTGTGGCTATTTGATTGTGGATACTATAACAAAGTTAGAGAGGGATTGTAGGGCAACAATTGCTCTGCAGGCCGAAGATCATGTTGTCACACAGAAATTAGAGAATAAGGCGCTTCATTTAGCTCTGTCAGGCGCTCTAAATGGGATCCCGATGGTACAGTGCGTGACAAAGATCAGCAGATACAACGTATCTCACCGCGGGTGACCTCTGCGCAAGGATTCGCGCTGATCGCGACGATTCGTGCTGGACTCAGGCAGGATAGTGTCGGGAGGGTGAAAAGATCAGAAGGGGAGCGGATTTGGTCGCGGGGTGAAGCTTATCAATCGCGCCTGTAGCCGTGCGACGTGGTCGGGCCACCACTGTCGTCGTGGAAACTCCGGTGACCTCAGTTATGCCATGCCGTGACTCTTTATTGCACGGTAGTAACCGTGGCATGCTTAGGATTACAATCTTTGAACTACCGCACCGGCGAACGCCACTACTGAACTACCAGTGATCTTCTTTCTCTCCAGCCGCCAGTGCGCCATTCCAAATTCAAGAGCCACCACCCTCGGGCCCTATAAATTGAGCATGTCGTGAGCTCCGCTAGGTAATCACGAAGCCAGAGCACCTCCGATTAGCCACCATAGCTCTCTAATTCCTCTTTCTCCCCAAATCGGTTTTCTGCACCTGTGAACACCTCGCCGTGGCCTGACATCTACAGGTAAGCTCATGCTCTTCTGCGTGATGTTCTAGCCTCTCTCAAGTCCCCTCATACTCATAGTCCCTTTGAATTGAATTAGATCGCCCTGGGTAACCCAGAACACGTTGGTATGTTCTCAAATTCCGTCGTTGCCGTGGACAGTGAATTCCCAACCCAGAAATGTGCAATTCATTGAGGGGTAATGATTGTTAGGGGTTGAATTAGATGTCAGCCGAGTTAGGGGTCCGGTCGTTTCTTATTTTGGCTGGTATAGAATCACCGGAGGGCGTGTTCGCCGGCGTTCAGCATCAGGGACTTGGGTCTGCAAAGAAACAAAAGTGCAGGGACTTATGTGCATATGTCAGCGAGACAAGGAAACAGTGCCCTGGATTCTTTACTGATTGTTTAAAAAGCCAGGGTTCTCTACACAAAATAAACCGCGTAGGCGAGCACGCGGGCGCGTTCTGCCTGTCGTGGGCTGGCTCGGGCTAAATTGAGCCCGTTACTATTTATGCTTTTCCTTTTTCTTTTTCTGCCAGACTTAGGAAATCCATAGAAAATTATAGAAAAATGATAAAAATATGATACCAATTTTGTTGGACTCCTAAATTTCTGTAGTATTTAATAAAAATGATTCTCAGATTTTTAGTCTAAACAAGGAATTATTCAGTATTTAAAAGAGCTTAAACCTATACCTCTGGAATTTTATAAATTAATTAATAACTCCAAAAATCACTAAACTTTTTGGATAAGCCTAATATGATATTTAAATCCCATGAGTGAAGTTTTACGTGATTTGGATATTGTTTGTTGCCTAAACCAAAACCCCTAGCTCCTTGGGGTAAAACTGTCTAACCCTACTAGGGTGTCGACCTAGAAGACCATAGTTTCCCTCGTGCATCGTGAAGGAAAGTTGTATTCAAGATACAACTTGATATATTTCTACTATCATTGCATTTTCATAAGCATCACATGAGCATTCATGGTTATATATGGTTATGTATAGAGAACGAGGAAGAAATAACTTTTGAACAAGAGGAGACTGCTCCATCAACAGAAAATCCACCAGCCGGGAACTGTTTTTATTTTGACATCTATGGAATAGAGCCCGACTCTCCTACAACACAAGGCAAGCCCCGGTGCATTTGCCACCTCCTTGCTGTTTTAAACTCTTTATCACTTGAATGATGCATTAGATGATAGGACTTGTGTGTTAAACCAGTTGATGCATTTCCTTCCTTGGAACTGTTTACCATTCCATGATTACTTGCTTTCTTAAAAGGTTTTCTAATGCTTAGTCCTGCTTTAGAAAAATAAATGTTTGGTTTTAAAACAAAAGGTGATGCTTCATAGTGGATGGGATGTTTTCAAAAATAAAACTTGATGGTGGATCCATCATGGCCGTGATGGGTTCAACATCAGAAAAGATGTACCTCTGCTAGGTACCAAACTTTGGGTTTGAAATGATAAAGCTGAGACCGGATGGGTGACTTGCACGAGAAGAGAGTCTCGGTGTAGTGTCTCCGTCTGAGTCGATTAAGGACCATGTCGATGTAGGCTTGCTGATTGAGGACCTTTTAACTGGTCACATGCATCATCATGGGTAAGCTTTGCCTCTGGTAGACTAATACCAGAAAGGCCAACACGCAATGGGAGTGGAGAGATGGCGAGAGTAGCGTGTATCCTCCGTGGCAAGAGGCTGGACGGTGGTGTAACTGTACTCTCGGTTGGCGTGAACCTGGTCTGGTCTTAAGAACCCCGGTGGCGAGTTGACATATGCAAGGGTTAAGTGCTACATATGTCATGTGATTGGAGATCCCCAGCTGGGTATTAATCGATTTGGATCGCCGTTACTTCTCGGACATGAAGACTTGGTCACTGCCCTACATGTAGCATTCCACTGAACGAAAAGAGGTTGATAAAAGGATGGCTAGTATTGGCCAATTGCTTGAACTAGGTTAGAAAGAACTGTAGTGACAGGTAATGACTTAACTTGCTAATAAAAATGGATTTTTAAGGATCCACTATTAGTAAGCACTTTTGCAAACAAAGTCTTGATTCTTGATTAAGCCTTACCTTGACTCCCTTAAGCCAACATATGCTTGAGAGTCTTTTATTTTGACGGGTAAGACTTGCGAAAGTACACTCCGTACTCAGGGTTTTTGAACCCATGTTGTTGTAGGTGAGGAAACAGTAGACTTTTGTTGTTTTTTCTCTAAGGTGGTGCCTAAAGAAGAACCTCAACAGTGAAGCCGCGGGAGGATGATGGCCTCCCACTTGAAAAACAATAAACTTTTATGTGGGAGGGGTTTTTGCCTCCCAAGTTTGTAATAATAATACTTATGCACTCATATGCCCTGGTTTTGTAATAACTATAACACTCTCTCTATATTTTGATGAATGTAAATTAAGTTATTGTAAATCATTTCCGCTGATTCGTTTCTTCGATGTTTTGTAATATCTGCGTGACGGGTGAAACGCTCTTGGGTGAGGAAAAGGATACAGATACCGAACTTGTTAAGTAATTATGTGCATCTATAGGGTTGTCCAAGGTCCATTGGACAAGGAAAACTGTAGGTGGGCCTAATGACTTGGACGGTTCAGTCACAACTGGTATCAGAGCGGAGCCCATCTCTTCAGATATTATGAAGCATTTCAAAAAGAATTTTCAATTACTTATCTAGGAAATATTCTTTCATTCTTATCTTGCCATTTCTAGAAGTTCTCATCTTATAAGACCAGGTAATAGAGTGCAATATATAGGACGTGGGATCAACAAAGGTTGATTCCATAATTAGTGGGTTATGCATGCATCATGTTTAAAAATTACACTAATAAATCTTCCCCTCTTATGGAGATATGGCACGTACGAGGAAAACCGCGTGCAAGTCCACTGGACCTACTGGTGTGCCTCATCATCAGTTGGATCCAAGACATGGAGGGAGCAGCAGCGGCAGCAAAGATCCAATCGGAGACTTGGAAGCCCAAGTGGAACAGCTTTGGACGAATATACGTCACCGAAACAGGGTGTGGGCACAAGACGGTCAGCATATAAATGAGTTGGGAGCAGACGTCAGATGCCAGCAAGATGAGCTTGCTGAACAGGATTTGGTGGTCGATTAGGCCGTCAACTCATGTTTGGTTGCTTGGGACCGGGAAGCCAAAGCTCGTGCTTATGAGGCAGAGCTTAGTGTGGCCCTCGACAACTTGCAGGTGTACTGCAATACTTTACATGAGGAAGTACATGTACTGTATTCGTGACTACACCTGGACGTGCCTGTTGTGATGGGAGCCAGACCATCAGGGACAGCAGATCAAGGGCCTGATGGGGAGTTGGACCTTTTTAGGCCTCCTCCTTCCATGAACCTGGCTGACGATCGGTCTCCCACAGCGGGAAATGAAGAAACCAAGGACGACGAAGATTAGACTAGTATAGTTTAGAAACTATACCTATGTAAAATAAGTAATGAAGTCATGTTGTACACTTGAGTCTGTATCATTACATCTTGGTAATGTAAAATGATGGATTGTATTGGCATATTATATTTTTCCCAAATGTTCTTTGCCTCAGATGCCATCAAGGACTCGTGCACATGACAGTGCGGGGACTTCCCGTGGTCGGGAAGACACTCCTAGTCCGCCACCTGAACCACCAACGCTGGCCAAGGCTATCGCTGCCTTGGTTAATGCTACTACAAATAATACCCGCTTCTTACGTGAGATGGTGGGTAATCAATTCCAACAGCATGGCGAAATAGCCCCTCCACAAGGACCATGTGAAACCTCGTACCAGGAATTCTCTGAGACGCGTCCTCCACTCTTTGTTAAAGCTGAAGACCCTCTTGAAGTTGATGAGTGGATAAGGGTAATGGAGCAGAACTTCGGATTAATCTGTTGCACCGAAACACAGAAGCTGTTGTTCACTACCCAACAACTGAGAGGCCCTGCCAGTACCTGGTGGGGAAATTTTGTGGCAGTTCAACCAGCCGGACATCAGGTCACTTGGGATGAATTTAAGCTCACATTCCATGAACACTATATTCCAGACGGAGTGCTTCACATGAAACAAGAGGAATTTATTCGACTAAAACAAGGAGGGGATACTGTGATGCAGCATCTCAACAAGATAAATCATTTATCCCAATATGCGATTGACTAAGTAAACACTGACCTAAAGAAGAAGAATTGCTTCATGAGAGGACTCAACGACCGGCTCCAACGGAAAATGTCCACCTGCCTAGATCCTACGTACAACAGAGCTGTCAGCACGGCGCTGGCAGTAGAAGCCAAGAATGCAGGCCAAGGAAAATCAAAGGGATTTGGAGGTGACAGGTCTAGTCAGGGACCTGAGAAGCGAATCAGGTTGGTAATCCGACTGTTAATCAGAACCGTTCTTCGCCTCGTCCACCATCCTATCTGTTCAAACAGCCTATTTTCATTCGCCCTGCCACTGCACCCACTTCTACAAATCAGTCGAGTGCCCCTGGTGCTCGTTTCCCTGCCCTCCCTAGTTCTTCAACTAGCTGCTTCAACTGTGGAAAGTCTAGTCATTTTATAAAAGACTGTCCATATCCGAAGCAGAATAAGTTCAACAATCAACAGAATTCTGGAGGCTCCAATCAAGGCAAAGGGAACATGGCTAATAATTCAGCAGGCAAAAATGTCAAGAAGACTGAGCGAATTTATTATACTCAAGTGGCCACTACACCGGAAGGAGAGCTGGTAATGATGGGTACGTTCCTTGTGGCCAATCACACAACAATTACTCTCTTTGATTCTGGTGCTTCACATACATTCATAAGCAAGAAATTTGTGGAAAAGCATTACATTCCTAGCACTGAATCAAGGGAAGGATTTATTATTCATTCACCTGGGGGACAAATATTTACTAAGGAAGTAGCCTTCCATGTGCCAGTAACATTGGCTGAAGGACTTAAGGACTATCAAGTTGAGCCACGACCATGAAGAAGTTCTCTTGTTCATCCCTGTAGCTATTCTAGCCACACCATTTGGACGGGTCTATGAAGCTATCATCCTAGAAATCTAGGATATTCTAGTAGTATGTGAATTTTCGGATGTCTTTCCTGAAGATTTGCCTGGATTGCCTCCAGAAAGGGATGTAGAGTTTGTGATTGAACTGAAGCCCGGTACATCTCCTATCTCTAGAAGGTCGTACTGGATGCCACCAAATGAATTGGCAGAGCTCAAGACTCAATTACCAAACTTGCTAGGGAAGGGATTCATTCGGCCCAGTTCATCACCTTGGGGATGTCCCGCAATTTTTGTCAAGAAGAAGGATCAAACACTTCGAATGTGTGTGGACTACAGACCCCTTAATGAGGTCACCATTAAGAACAAATACCCTCTTCCCCGGATCGATATCTTGTTCGATCAACTTACTGGAGCTCGGGTATTCTCCAAGATTGACCTAAGGTCGGGCTATCATCAGATCCGTATTCGACCCAAAGATATACCCAAGACCACATTTACTACGCGGTATGGATTATTTGAATATTTGGTTATGTCCTTCGGCTTGACAAATGCTCCTGCCCACTTCACGTATCTAATGAACTCGGTGTTTATGCCTGAGTTGGATAAATTTGAGGTGGTCTTCATTGATGATATCTTGATCTATTCCAAGAATGAAAAGGAGCATGCTAAACATTTACGTATCATGTTAACGCGCTTAAGGGAACACCAATTATATGCTAAATTCAGCAAATGCACATTTTGGTTGGAGGAAATCCAATTTTTGGGACATGTATTGTCTACAAATGGGATTGCGGTTGATCCCAGCAAGGTCAAGGATATTCTAGAGTGGAAACCACCAACCACTGTACATCAAGTTTGAAGTTTCCTTGGGCTGGCTGGCTATTACCGCAGATTTATCCCGGATTTCTCCAAGATTTTCAATCACAAGTCTGTTAAAGAATGATACCAAGTTTGAAGCCAATCACAAGTCTGTTAAAGAATGATACCAAATTTAACTGGTCCCCAAGATGCAACGAAGCCTTCGAGCAGCTGAAGGTATTATTGACCACTGCTCTGGTATTGGCTCAACCAGACATTGAAAAGCCTTTTGATGTGTACTGTGACGCACTGGGCAGTGGTCTCGGCTGTGTCTTAATGCAAGAGGGCCGGGTTATAGCATATGCTTCAAGACAGTTGCACCGACATGAGGAACATTATCCAACTCATGACTTAGAATTAGCTGTTGTGGTTCATGCCTTTAAAATATGGTGTCATTATATGCTGGGAAATATCTGCCATATATATAAAGATCATAAAAGTTTGAAGTATATTTTTACCCAGTCAGAACTAAACATAAGACAAAGAAGATGGCTTGAGCTGATTAAGGATTATGAATTAGAAATCCACTATCACCCAGGAAATGCCAACGTGGTGGCAGATGCACTATGTCGCAAGGCTCTCTACCATTGTCTTACAGTAAAGACCTCTGACATCACATTATGTGAAGAAATGGAGAAGTTAAACCTGGGAATGATTCAACATGGAACCTTGAATCAATTGAAGCTTGAGTTGATTCTTCTACAAAGAATTATTGATGCCCAAAGGAATGATAAGGCTATGAAATATATTCATGAGAGAATAGAAGCCGGCAAAGCAAATTGTTTCAGAAAGGATGATCAAGGCATAGTATGGTTTAATAATCGCATGGTTGTGCCTAAAAATGATGATGTCCGCCAGCAAATTTTGGATGAAGCTCATCTTAGTCGATATTTCATTCATCCCGGAAGCACTAAGATGTATAAAGATTTAAAGCAACATTATTGGTGGACAAAAATGAAGATTGAGATTGCACGCTATGTGGCGAGGTGTGACACCTGTAGACGTGTCAAAGCCATACATATGAAGACTGCTTGTCCACTGCAATCTTTGCCCATCCCAACTTGGAAATGGGAGGACATTAGCATGGACTTCATTGTGGGATTACCCAGGACAACAAAAGGATTTGATTCTATTTGGGTTATAATTGATTGACTTACAAAGATCGTCCACTTTCTTCCAGTTAGAGTAAAATATACTGTGGCCACATATGCGGAACTTTACATTGCTTGTATTCTCAGTCTACACGGGGTCCCAAAAACAATTGTGTCAGATCGTGGACCGCAATTTGTATCCAAGTTTTGGGAAGAACTACAAAAGTCCCTAGGTACTAAGTTGCTCCACAGTTCGGCCTATCATCCCCAAACAAGTGGGCAGACTGAGAGAGTAAATCAAATACTTGAAGACATGTTGCGGGCATGTGTTCTTGAGTTTCCGCAGAAATGGGATGACTGTCTGCCCTTGGCAAAGTTTTCGTATAACAATAGTTATCAAGAAAGTATTAAGATGGCACCATTTGAAGCTTTGTATGGACGATTGTGTCGTACCCCCTTGAATTGGTCTGAACCAGGAGAAAGGTGGTTTTTCAGGCCTGATATGGTTAAAGAGATGGAAGAAAAGGTTCAACGAATCATACATAATTTGAAAAAGGCACAAGCTCGACAAAAGAGTTATCCAGACAAATGACGCCAACCCTTGTACTTTCAAGTCAAATATTATGTGTACCTGAAAGTATCACCAATGAAGGTTGTGACCCGTTTTGGTGTAAAAGGAAAGCTTGCACCCCGATACATTGGTCTGTTTCCTATTCTTGAACAATGTGGACCAGTGGCATACCGACTCCAATTACCCAAAACATTGTCTGTAGTGCACAATGTGCTCCATGTATCCCAATTGAAGAAGTGTCTTCGGGTTCCAAATCGAACTATTGATGTGGTGGATATTACATTGGAACCAGACTTAACATATTCAGAACATCCCATTCGAGTCCTGGATCAAAAGGACAGGGTCACCTGACGAAGAACTCTTAAATTCTATAAGATACAATGGGACCAACATATGGAAGATGAAGCTACATGGGAAACCCAAGACTTCTTAGAAAAGAATTTCCCTGGCTTTTTAGCTTCATGTAAATTGTGAGATATGTACAATTGTTTGTAAAGATGGAATAGACCCCTACCACCCCCTGCTTTTTACGAGAAATAAGAAAATAAAAATATGACGTGTTTCCTTTTCCACTACTCACCCTAGGACCTTAAATCTCGGGACGAGATTCTTTTATGGGGGGAAGGATGTAACACCTCTAGTGTTAATGTCACTAAAACTTGAGCATAACATCATGTGCATAGGGAAATCATATGTTTGATACACCTAGAGTGCATTCACTAGGTAAAAATTTCAAACAAGTTGTAATGATGTGACTTGATGTGTGATTAACCCTAGGGTAGAGTGCTTAACCCTAACTTAGGGCTTATGGGTGAAGGTGAAGCTCAGGTAAGTTAAAACCTCAAAAGATATGAGAAATACCCCTAAGATCTCAAGATTGATGGACTTTAGTGACACCAAAACCCTAATGTGCCTAAAACCCTAAAAACAAACCCTAGAAACCCTAATTGAAACCCTAGGGGGGTAGATGCAAATTTTGTGCACTTTTGGGCCAAAGTGCAAATATCAAAGTACTAGGACATTACAAATCAAGTACTTTTCACTTTTGAGGGTTTCCAAGTCAAATGATGAAGTTTGGACTTATTTGCAAAAATTATCCCATGAAACCCATATGCCTAAGTCTGAAATTCAGTGCATAGGGTCGACTTTGGAGCTCTATATCTCTCAATTCATAAATAATTTGCCCTAGGTCAACACATCAATATTATATAGCTATTAAAGGAGTATAACTTTGTTTAAGTCATAAGACATAAGTGTTGTACAAAAGTTGGAGTTAAATGGACTCAAAGTGTGGCTGTCAGTCAGCCCTAAGACAAAATTCTGATTAACAGTGAAGTTGGATTTTGATTAGGATCCTATGACTATTTGATTATGGATACTATAACAAAGTTAGAGAGGGATTGTAGGGCAACAATTGCTTTGTAGGCCGAAGATCATGTTGTCACACGGAAATTAGAGAATAAGGCGCTTCATTTAGCTCTGTCAAGCGCTCTGAATGGGATCCCGATGGTACAGTGCCTGACAAAGAGCAGCAGATACAACGTATCTCGCCGCCGGTGACCTTTGCGCAAGGATTCGCGCTGATCGCGATGATTCGTGCTGGACTCAGGCAGGATAGTGCCGGGAGGGTAAAAAATCAGAAGGGGAGCGGATTTGGTCGCTGGGTGAAGCTTATCAACCGCGCCTGTAGCCGTGCGACGTGGCCGGGTCGCCGCTATCGTCGTGGAAACTCCAACGACCTCAGTTATGCCACGCTGTGACTCTTTACTGCGCGGTAGTAACCGTGGCACGCCTAGGATTACAATCTTCGAACCGCTGCACCAGTGAACGCCACGACTGAGCTACCAGTGATCTTCTTTCTCTTCGGTCGCTAGCGCGCCATTCCAAAATCAAGAGCCACCACCCTCGGGCCCTATTAATTGAGCATGCCGTGAGCTCCACTAGATAATCACGAAGCCAGAGCACCTGTCCTGCCTCTGATTAGCCACCATAGCTCTCTAATTCCTCTTTCTCCCTAAATCAGTTTTCCACACCCGTGAACACCTCGTCGTGGCCTGACATCTACAGGTTAGCTCATGCTCTTCTGCGTGATGTTCTAGCCTCTCTCTAGTCCCCTGATACTCATAGACCCTTTGAATTGAATTAGATTGCCCTGGGTAACCTAGAACACGTCGGTGTGTTCTCAGTTTCCGTTGTTGCCGTGGACAGTGAATTCCCAACCCAAAATTGTGCAATTGATTGAGGGGTAATGATCATTAAGGGTTGAATTAGATGTCGGCCGAGTTAGGGGTCCTATCTTTGCTTATTTTGGCTAGTATAGAATCGCCGGAGGGCTTGTTTACCGGTGTACAGCATCGGGGACTTGGGTTTGCGAAGAAACAAAAGTGCATGGACTTATGTACTTATGTCAGCGAGACAAGGAAACAGTGCCCCGGATTCTTTATTGATTGTTTAAAAAGCCAGGGTTCTCTGTGCAAAATAAATTGCGCGGGCGAGCACGCGGTCACGTTCTACCTATCGTGGGCTGGCTCGGGCTAAATTGAGCCTGTTACTATTTATGCTTTTCCTTTTTCTTTTTCTACCAGACTTAGGAAATCCATAGAAAATTATAGAAAAATGATAAAAATATGAGACCAATTTTGTTGGACTCCTAAATTTCTATAGTATTTAATAAAAATGTTCTAGGATTTTTAGTCCAAACAAGGAATTATTCAGTATTTAAAAGAGCTTAAACCTATTCCTCTAGAATTTTAGAAATTAATGAATAACTCCAAAAATCACTAAACTTTTTGGATAAGCCTAATATGATATTTAGATCCCATGAGTGAAGTTTGACTTGATTTGGATATTATTTGATGCCTAAACCAGAAACCCTAGCTCCTTAGGGTAAAAATGTCTAACTCTACTAGGGTGTCGACCTAGAAGACCATAGTTTCCCTCGTGCACCGTGAAGGAAAGTTGTATTCAAGATACAACTTGATATATTTCTACTATCATTGCATTTTCATAAGCATCACATGAGCATTCATGGTTATATATGGTTATGTATAGAGAACGAGGAAGAAATAACTGTTGAAGAAGAGGAGACTGCTCCATCAACAGAAAATCCACCTGCCGGGAACTGTTTTTATTTTGACATCTGTGGAACAGAGCCCGACTCTCCTACAACACAAGGCAAGCCCCAGTGCATTTGCCACCTCCTTGCTGTTTTAAACTTTATCACTTGAATGATGCATTAGGTGATAGGACTTGTGTGTTAAACCAGTTGATGCATTTCATTCCTTGCAACTGTTTATCATTCCTTGATTACCTGCTTTCTTAAAAGGTTTTCTAATGCTTAGTCCTGCTTTAGAAAAACAAATGTTTTGGTTTTAAAACAAAAGGTGACGCTTCATAGTGGATGGGATGTTTTCAAAAATAAAACTTGATGGTGGATCCATCATGGCCATGATGGGTTCAACATCGGAAAAGATGTACCTCTTCCAGGTACCAAACTTTGGGTTTGAAATGATAAAGCTGAGACCGGACGGGAGACTTGCACGAGAAGAGAGTCTCGGTGTAGTGTCTCTGTCTGAGTCGATTAAGGACTGTATCGATGTAGGCTTGATGATTGAGGACCTTTTAACTGGACACATGCCTCATCATGGGTAAGCTTTGCCTCGGGCAGAATAATACCAGAAAGGCCAACACGCAATGGGAGTGGAGAGATGGCGAGAGTAGCATGTACCCTCCATGGCAAGAGGCTGGACGGTGGTGTAACTGTACTCTCGGTTGGCGTGAACCGAGTCTGGTCTTAAGAACCCCGGTGGCGAGTTGACATATGCAAGGGTTAAGTGCTACATATGTCGTGTGATTGGAGATCCCCAACTGGGTATTAATCGATTCGAATCGCTGTTACTTCTCGGACATGAAGACTTGGTCACTGCCCTACACGTAGAATTCCAGTGAATGAAAAGGGGTTGATAAAAGGATGGCTAGTATAGGCCAAGTGCTTGAACTAGATTAGAAAGAACTCTAGTGATCGGTAATGACTTAACTTGCTAATAAAACTGGACTTTAAGGATCCACTATTAGTAAGCACTTTTGCAAACAAAGTCTTGAATATTAATTAAGCCTTACCTTGACTCCCTTAAGCCAGCATATCCTTGAGAGTCTTTTATTTTGACGGGTAAGACTTGCAAAACTACACTCCATACTCAGGGTTTTTAAACCCATGTTGTTGTAGGTGAGGAAACAGCAGACTTTTGCTGTTTTTTCTCTAAGGTGGTGCCTAAAGAAGAACCTCAACAGTGAAGCCACGGGAGGATGATGGCCTCCCACTTGAAAAACAATAAACTTTTATGTGGGAGGGGTTTTTGCCTCCCAAGTTTGTAATAATAATACTTATGCACTCATATGCCTTGGTTTTGTGTAACACCCCGTCCAATCCCTGGACCAGCGGTACTTACTCCTGGCAGCTCTCTAGTATCATATATCGTTCCCACAGACCAACACAAGTCTTTTGTGCGCACTTTGTCCTCACTCATGCGCACCCAAGAAAACTTCCCGGTCGGTCACCCATCCCAAATTGCTCCAAGCCAAGCACGCTTAACTTGGAGATTCTTTCGAGACAGGGTTCCAAAAGAAAAGATGCACCTTGTTGGTATGATTACACTATTAATTCTATTAAGCCTCGGGCCATGAAATCACCATCCCAAGGCCAGGATATCACAATACACCCCCCTTAGAAGACCGACGTCCTCGTCGGTCAACCCCAATCCAGGAACCTCCCCTCTTAGCCACGTCTGTGTGTCTAGTGTCGTCATATGTCATGCCATGTGACCACTCCGGGCCCACATGCGCAATGCACCATATACCTGAACCCCCTAACCCACACATGCCCGTGAACTGTGAGGGTCGGCTCTGATACCACTTGTGTCACACCCCGTCCAATCCCTAGACCGGCGGTACTTACTCTTGGCAGCTCTCTAGGATCATATATCGTCCCCACAGAGCAACATGAGTCTTTTGCGCGCACTTTGTCCTCACTCATGCACACCCGAGAAAACTTCCCGGTCGGTCACCCATCCCAAATTGCTCCAAGCCAAGCACGCTTAACTTGGAGGTTCTTTCGAGACAGGCTTCCAAAAAAGAAGATGCACCTTGTTAGTATGATTACACTATTAATTCTATTAAGCCTTGGGCCAACAAATCACCATCCCAGGGGCCAGGATATCACATTTTGTAATAACTATAACACTCTCTCTATATTTTGATGAATGTAAATTAAGTTATTGTAAATCGTTTCCGCTTAATCGTTTCTCTGATGTGTTGTAATATCTGCGTGATGGGTGAAACGCTCTTGGGCGAGGAAAAGGATACAGATACCGAACTTGTCAAGTTATTATGTGCATCTACAGGGTTGTCCAAGGTCCGTTGGACAAGGAAAACTGTAGGTGGGCCTAATGACTTGGAAGGTTCCATCACAAAGATGTACCTCTGACAGGTACCAAACTTTGGGTTGTAAATGATAAAGACGAGACCAGGCGGGTGACTTGCACGATAAGGAAGTCTCAGTGTAGTGTCTCCGTCTGAGTCGAATAAGGACCGTATCGATGTGGGCCTGCTGACCGAGGACCCTTTAACTGGCCACATGCCTCATCATGGGTAAGCTTTGCCTCGGTCGGACCAATAACAGAAAGGCCAACACACAATGGGAGTGGAGAGATGCCGAGAGTAGCATGTACCCTCCTTGGCAAGAGGCTGGACGATAATGTATATGTGCTCTTGGTTGGCGTGAACCCGATCTAGTCTTGAGAAACCCGGTGGCGAGTTGACGTATGTAAGGGTTAAGTGCTACATATGTCGTGTGGTTGGAGATCCTCAGCTATGTATTAATCGATTCGGGTCGCCGTTACTTCTTGGACATGAAGACTTGGTCACTGACTTACACGTAGCATTCCAGTGAACTCAAAGGGTGATAAAAGATGGCTAGTATAGGCTAAGTGCCTGAACTAGGATAGAAAGAACCCTAGATGCAGGTAATGACTTAACCTAATAATAAAACTAGATTTTTAAGGATCCACTGTTAGTAAGCATTTCTGCAAATAGAGTCTTTGATTCTTGATCAGCTTTACCTTGAATCCCACAAGCCAGCATATCCTTGAGAGTATTTTCCTTTGTCGGGTAATACTTGCGAAAGTACACTCCGTATTCAGAATTTTTGAACCCATGTTGTTGTAGGAGAAGAAACAGCGGAGTTTTGCTATTTCTACTCAAAGGTGGTATCAAAAGAGGAGCCTGATCAGTGATCTTCTGTGCGGGAGGATGTTGGCCTCCCAATTTGGAAACACTAAACTTTTGTGCGGGAGGGTGTTTTGCCTCCCTAGCATGTAATAATATGTTATACACTCTGTAACATCCCTGGTGTTACTGGCACTAAAACTTGAGCATGACATCATATGCATTGACATTTCATGTTGTTTGTTACACCTAGAATGCATCCACTAGGTCAAATTTCATGTTGGGTAATTTCACGTTGTTTTCTTAACTTTAGGGTAGGGTACTTAACCCTGGGATTAGGGCCTATGGGTGAAAGTGAAGCCAAGATGAGTAATACCTCAAAAGTCATTGGAAATATTCATAAGAGATCAAGAGTGATGGATTTGAGTGGCACAAAAACCCTAGAGTGCTCAAAACCCGAAAAGAATCCCTAGAAAACCCTTATTTGTACCCTAGGGGGTGAATTCAAATTCTATACACTTTTGGACCAAAATGTAAATATCAAAGTGGTAGAACATCAAAAACCAATCAACTTTTACATTGGAGGATTTTCCAGTAGTGTGGAGTAATTTGGACTTAATTGCAAAAAGTCTCAAGAATACCTATGTGGCTAACTGTGAATTTCAGTGAGATTGAGCCAACTTTGGAGCCTTGAATTTCTAAATTCATGAGGATTTTGCCCTATGTAAATACATCAACCTTGTAGAGCTATGATAGAAGTACAACTTTGATTAAGTGACTAAGCATTGGTGTTGTACAAAAATTGGAGAAAAATAAGCTTGAAGATGGGCTATCAGTCACTATTGAAGACTGAATTTTGAGCAACTGTGAAATCAGATGAACTTTGTGATCAGATTATGAAGGATTGAGTGGATGTTTGCGCAAGACTTTTGTAACAAAGTTGTAGCTAGATTATAGATCAACAACTTTGCTGCAGAAAGATTGATGAGTTGCTACACAAAAGTTTGAGAATCAAGCCCTCTAACTCGCTCTGTCAGGCGCACTAAAGAGTGTTCGCGATGGTACAATACCTGAACAAGATCAAGTGATTCATGTTCAGTGAGTAGCGGATATCACCATGAGAGTGAAAAGATCGGTGAGGGAATGGATTGAGCCAGCTTCACTGTACCCACTTGCACTGGCGACGTGTGTGCATGACCGTCGTCGTCATGCCACCGTTTACCTCGATCACGACACGCCTTAAGCTATTCTACCACGTCGTCGTGGGTTGGGGAGGATAACCAAGTGACGGCCATAACATTTTGCCCAGTGAATGCCACGTTATGCGAACTTCGGTGACTCATCTTGCTCCGGCCGCCAGCGTGTCTTCCCCAAATTGGGCACCACCACTGTTGATCACTATAAATTAATGCCCCAACTTGCTCTATTAGCTTGTTACGAACCCGAGCACCGCTCCCCGCCTCCGATTACTCACCATAGCCCGAGCAATCGCAATTCCCCCCAAATCGGTTCTCCGCGCCGCCGTGAGTCACCGCACCATGGACCGCCGTCTCCAGATCCGCTCTCGCCCTCCTCACCCTTGTTTCAGCACCCTTGCACGCTTGGGATACTTGTCGGCCCAACCAATTGAACTATATCGCGCTTAATCGCCGGGAACGCCTTGGGTTGTCCTCGTTGTTCGCCGCTGTCATGGGCAGAAGAACTCTGGGCTGGATTCGTGCAATTGATTGAGGGATTAGAGTCGCTAGGGGTAGGATTAGGTGTTGACCAAGTTAGGGCACTGGTCATTGCGCATCCCGGCTGGTACAAGTTCGCCGGAGGGCGCGCTCACCGTCATTCACCGTCGGGGACCTGGGTCTGTGAAGAAATAGAAGTACATGGGCTTAAGTGTGAACGTTAGTGAGACAGATGAATAGTGCATAGGGATTCTTAACCAGTTATTCGAATAGCTGGGGTCCTCTATGCAAAGCTGCCAGCGCGGGCGCGTTTGCCTGGTTATGGGCCGGTCTGGGCTAGTTTGAGCTCATCACTGCTCATAGTTTTCCTTTTTATTTTTCTACCGGGCTTAGGAAATTTATAGAAAATTGTAGAAAAATGATAAAATCATGTGACCAATTTTACTGGACTCCTAAATTCCTCTAGTATTTAATAAAAATAGTTCCAACATTTTTAATCCCAACTAGGAATTATTTAGCATTTAAGGATGCCAAAACCTTGTCTTTTAGAATTTTAGAATTAAATTGGTAGCTCCAAAAATAATGAAACTTTTTGAGTAAGCTTGGTTTAGTGAATAAAACCAATTGGTTTAGTGATTAAAGCCCATGAGTAAGCTTGGACATTGTTTGCACCCAAGCCCAAGACACTAGCTTCCTAGGATAAAATTGCCTAACCCTAATAGAGTACTAACTCAGGAAACCCTAGTGACTCAGGTGTACCGCAAAGGAAAGTTATATTCAAGATACAAATTAGTGTGTTTCTATTATAACTGCATATTCGTAGCATCACATGAGCATTCATGTATATGTATTGTTATGTATAGAAAACGAAGAAGAAATGATAGTCGAAGAAAAAACTGCCCCACAAGCTGAAATTCCACATGTCGAGAACATTTTCTACTTTGATATTTGTGGAACAGATCCTGAGTCTCCTAGAACACCAGGCAATCCCCAGTGCATTTACCCCTTTCCTTGTTGTTTTAAACTCTTTATCACTTGAAATGATGCATTAGGTGATAGGAGTTGAGTGCTAAACAATTGCTGTATTTCCTTCCTTGGAACTATTTACCATTCCTTGATACATGTTTTATTCAAAACTTTTCTGATGCTTAGTCTTGCCTTAGAAAACAAAATGTTTTGTTTTAAACAAAGATGATGCTTCATATGGGATGGGAAATT
Organism: Zea luxurians; assembly: GCA_029449295.1. Classification (NCBI taxonomy): domain Eukaryota; kingdom Viridiplantae; phylum Streptophyta; class Magnoliopsida; order Poales; family Poaceae; genus Zea; species Zea luxurians. Next base: position 5,364,151 of record JAOPSE010000033.1, read on the forward strand.
TTCAAAGAAAAGACTTGATGGTGGATCCATCATGGCCATGATGGGTTCAACATCTGGATAGATGTACCTTTGTTAGGTACCAAACTTTGGGTTTTAAATGATAAAGACGAGACCGGGTGGGTGACTTGCACGAGAAGGAAGTCTTGGTGTAGTGTCTCTGTCTGAGTCGATTAAGGACCATGTCGATGTAGGCTTGCTAATTGAGGACCTTTTAACTAGCCACATGCCTCGTCATGGGTAAGCTTTGCCTCGGTCGGACCAATACAGAAAGGCCAACACCCAATGGGAGTGGAGAGATGGCGAGAGTAGCGTGTACCCTCTGTGGCAAGACGCTAGACGATGGTGTATCTATCCTCTCGGTTGGCGTGAAGCTGGTCTGGTCTTGAGAAACCCGGTGGCGAGTTGACATATGCAAGGGTTAAGTGCTACATATGTCATGTGGTTGGAGATCCCCAGCTTGGTATTAATCCATTCGGATCGCCGTTACTTCTCAGGTATGAAGACTTGGTCACTGCCCTACATGTAGCAATCCAGTAAAGTGAAGGGTTGATAAAAGACGGCTTGCATAGGCAAAGTGATTGAACTAGGATAGAAAGAACTCTAGATGCAGGTAATGACTTAACTTGATAATAAAACTGGATTTTTAAGGATCCACTGTTAGTAAGCATTTATGCAAACAGAGTTTTTGAACCTTGAAGGTCCAGAAGGTCCTGGACCTGGCGCTGAATCTCCTTAGTCTCCTCGGGGTTGGTCCTATAGGCAGCACGGTTAGGCAAGCTCGCCCCTGGAATTAAATCAATCTTGTGCTCAATGCCTTGCACAGGTGGTAATCCAGAGGGTATCTCAGAGGGAAACACATCCATATACTCTTGCAAAAGGTTAGCAATAGCCGGTGGCAAAGCAATAGACGTATCATCAATGGAATAGAAAGTATTTTTGCACACTAAGGCATAGCAAAGTCCAACAGAGGCATGTAACTCACGAAGATCAGATTTAGTGGCTAGCAAAGTAGGAGTTTTTAACTTAATAGGTTGCTGATTTTTAGAGTTCAAAACACCTTTTTGCTTAGCATTAGTCTTTTTCTCATGTTCAAAGTGGACAATTTCAGTGGGAGTCATAGGAAGCAACACAATTTTCTTTCCCTTATGCATGAAAGTATATTTATTAGATCTACCATGGTGAATAGCATCAGTATCAAACTCCCAAGGATGTCCCAGTAAAAGAGAGCAAGCATCCATAGTCACCGCATCAAAATCAGCAAAGTCATGGTAAGAGCCAATAGAAAAATGCACCCTTGCTGTTTTTGTTACCTTGAACTTATCGTTGTTGTTAAACCATTGAATGTGATAAGGGTGGGCATGCTCTCGTGTGGTCAAGCCAAGCTTCTTGACCACCTCAACGTTCACCAAGTTGTTGCAGCTACCACTGTCAATGATGGTATGTACACGACAGTCCTTGATGATGAGGAACATGTTGAAGAGGTTGTGGCGCTGTCTGTTGTCGTCGTCACTAGCCATGGTACTCAAAGCTCATTGCACAATCAAGGCCTTATAGGTCTCGGTCGCTGTTGTACCAAGAACCTCTTCATCACCATCATAAGTCTCTGCAATGTTAGCTCCAACAGTATCTTCATCTTCAACATCAGAAGCACTAACGTACCCACCATCACCAGTAGCAATGTATGCCCGTTTGCTGGGGTAATCTCGCTGAATATGGCCAAGTCCCTGGCAGCGGTGGCACTTGATGTCGAAGGAGCGGCCTGTGGAAGAGGTGGTTGTAGCAGGTTTTGCTGCAACACCCGAAGGCACAGCGGAAGATGTGGACGTCCGTACGCCCAAAGATGATAACGCCTTGGCTGGCGCCGGTGGCTGGCGTGGAGCGAAAGTGCTGCTCCTCCGCTGTTGAAGACCCTGTAATTCTTTTTCTGCCAACATATAAAGATGGAACAAGCGTTGTATACAAAGATATTCTTTATAATCAACAATATCCTGAATCTCCCGCCTCAATCCCCCATAAAACCTAACCATTTGATCCTCCGGATCCTCAACTACCCCACATCGTAGCATATCTTTCTGAAGCTCTTGGTAGTATTCCTGTACCGACATGTCTCCCTGATCTAAGCATTGCAATTTTTTCGAAGATCACGTCTATAAGAAGGGGCAAAGCGAGCTTGCATCCCCTCTTTTAACGCATTCCATGTTTGTGGTGCAGCACGTGTGTTAACAAGTTCATTCCACCAAATGATAGCAAAATCTCTAAATTCACTAGTGGCTTGTCTAACCCTATGCTGCTCAGGAACAAGATGGGAATTAAATTTTTGTTCTACTGTCATCTCCCAGTCTAAGTAAGCTTCAGCATCATAAGAACCCATGAATGGTGTAATAGAGAACTTAATCTTAGCAAATGGATCATGGTCTGGTTCAGGATTATGGTGACGTCTACCATTACCTCTCATACCTTGTCGATTATGTACGAGGCATTGTCGCAGCGGTGCATAAACATTGTCGTCATCGTCGTCGTCGTCCACAGGAGAGTGAGCTAGGACTGGAGTTGGTGGTGGGGGACGAGCCTCCAGTACGTCCATGCGTGTAACAAGTTCAGCAACTCATCGATCAAGCTGCTCATAGGATGTTGCCGTGGAGCCCTGGTATTTTTTAAAAGCTTTAGTCATCGCGCACATTATCTCCTTCAATACCATCTGAGAGACACACTCATCATCGTTAAGCTTAGGCCCCTTGTCCTTGTCCATTTGATTCTTTGGTCTTGTCATTGCTAGCAAAAAATAGAGACAAAAAGGCAACAAACAATGTGAACCCTACAACTATCTCTCAGGGTGGTGGTGGTGGAATACAAATTATGAAGCGTCTTACCCCTCGCTTACAACGTTCTTACCAGCACTATAGGTGGCAAACGGTGACCGATATGACTGTCCAACGAGCGTGGGTGTGATTGCAAAGGAGTACCTGTTTTGCTCGAGAGAAAGCTAGAGTTCTGGGGAGGCTGACTAAATATATATATATGACACACAAGTCAGTAACAGATAGCAATGTTGAGTAAGTGTTCCAAGTACTCGTCCTAGTTGCTGGCCTAGAAAATGTAATAGAACAGTTGGACCAAGGCACAAGAAAGGAGGTACAAGTATATGGGTGCAGCAAGAAAACAGGCTTGGGGTAAAATAATCACAGAGGTGCACAGAACACTGGTGCTTCTGGTTATGTGCTAGCCTTCTTTTTTTGCGATTTTTTTCAAATATTTTTTTATATTTTTCTATTTTGCAGCACCACATAAGAAGATAACACACCAAGTTTCAGATTTTTTGTGCAATGACGCGTCCTCTAGAATTTCTGCAAGTTTGCCCTAAAATCGGAATAAATGTTTGGAAAATGAAAAGTCCTATTTCCAAGCCGAATTTGGGAATTTTAAAAACAGAGAATCCAGTAAAACCGGAAAGAATCGGATGCAAAATTTAATTTTGTGCGATAAAAAAAAATGGGTCCGATTTGAGTTCCGAGGCGAACGTTATCGCCGTTTGAAGTTTGGACTCCAAATCAGGGTTTCTCGCAAGGTGTCGGAAGGGTGGGGGGTTCGGTTTTTTTGGATAGGGTCGGTTTTAGAGATAGGATCTATTTTGTAAATAGGGTCGGTTGTAGAGTTATGATCTATTTTGTGGATAGAGTCGGTTTTAGAGATAAGATTTGTTTTGTGAATATGGTCTGTTTAGATACAGGATCTGTTTTGTGGATAGGGTCGGTTTTAGAGATATGATATGTCTTGTGGATAGGGTTGGTTTTAGAGATAGGATCTGTTTTGTAGATATAGTCGGTTTTGTAGGATGGAAGCGGATGGACACAATCAAACTAAACCAAAACAAATCTAAACCAGGTACCAAACTCAACCTAGAACACGAACTCAGAACTGCTGTAATACCCAAAATGTACAAAGTGATACTATATTCGATATCCTTATTTTGTGCGCCAATTTTGCATCATAAAAAAGAGCATACATGTTGAGAGTGATCAATTAAAACCAAAGACACTAAGATAAAAGAAAATGCATCATATTGGAGTTTCTATGTTTGTGCATTAAATAAATAATATTGTTAATGATAATAAGATAATAATTATTACAAGTTGGGTCAAACCCTAAATTGAAAGTAGAATTTGAAAATAAGAAAAGAGAAGGGAAATAAAAATATAAATAGTATATCTTAAATATATATCCTCAAAACTTACTTCTCTTAATTGTACAAATATAGAATGTAATAATTGACGAGTCACTAAGTTTGAATTAAAATTTGAATCCATGTTTGGATTTGAAAAATATATAAAAAAATAAGAGGAAAAAGGAATAGAAAAAAAAATAAAAGAATAAAACAAAAGCTAGCCTAAATGGGCCTCTCGTCTCATTTCGGCCCACTGGTGGAAAACCCACTGCGCGGCCCAAGTCTTTGCCTCTCACCGCGCGTGCTGGCCTCTGCGGCTGTCATGCGGGGCCCACGGTCAGGGTGGTCTTCGACCCCGTCTGTTGCGACATGCGCGTCGTCTTCTCGGGGGTTGACTTCAACAGAAATGGCGAGAAGCTCGCCCAGATCCTCATCCTTTCGACGTGAGCTTGGGGGAAAGTGGATTCCGCCTGTGGGGGGGCATAAAACCCGCCGCGACCTGTTGCCTTGCCTCTCGGGTCCCCTAGTCGAGCCATCATCTCCTCCCATCACGCACGGCAACGCGCCGCCGCGACTCGTGAGGCTTTCGATTTCCAAATCCGACTGTCTGCCGTTGATACCGCCCTTAGAACCACCTTGTGTGCGCGGTGTGGGTCTCGGGAGAGTTCTGTAGGAGCGCTGCGAACGGAGCTCGACCGAGGTGTACGGTACTCGTCGCCGGATTCGCGCCTCTGTCGCAGACCCGCGGTTCACCGTAGATCGACCTCGTGGCTGCCTGAACACTTGGTAAGTTGCTCTGCCGTCGTGCGCCTTGCCGTCTAGCCCATGCTGTGCGGGTTAGTCTTCTGTTTCATGCACTAAATCATAGGATAGCCCGACTCCGGCGATGGACCACCGTGTCCCTAGGCGGCGCCGCCGTCTGGTTGCTCTGTTGGGGGGGATGATGCTAGTAACCACTGATGCGAGATCGAACGGTAGGGATTTGATGAGCGCCATTGTCGTCCGATCGGTTTTGGGCGATCAGGATTAGAAGAGCGGGATGATGAAACCGGAACCGTTGGATGATGAGATCTAACGGCTTGGATTAGAGCGCGCGCGCACGGTTAATACGGACCGTAGATCTTCAATCCAGCGTATGGTAGGATTATACCGGTTCGTTGACTCGTGAACCTAATCTGAGCGCTCGGCTTGCGATCCAACGGCTCAGATCGCACCGTACCCTTTCGCCGAGCCAAAATTGTAAAAGAGCCCCTCACCTTTTAGCGATTCAACCTGCCATCCTCTGGAGCTGTGCTCTATGTCTAGCGAATCTTTCCTCGAACCCCCTGACTTTTCCAGAAATTGAGGCCCAGTCCAGAGATAATTAAAAACAGAGAATTGATTATAAAAATTTGTTTTTAATACAAAAACAATTCTAGAAACTTGTAAAATGCATAGAAAATTCATTTTAACTCCAAATTGAGCCATTCTAATTTCTAAAATTTTGTAATAAGATTCTCTATCATATAGTATCTCTGTTTTGATATGAACTCAGTTAGAAAATTAATTTATCATTTAATCCTATTTCAACCACATTAAATCTTAGGAAATTCATAACTTGAAATCTATAACTCCAAATTTAGTGATTCCAGTTCCTATGATCTCATTTTAATGTGTAGATTTTTACTGTATATTTCATTTACATGTTTGATGTGATGTTAATTTATGCTATACTATGTATGTATTGTGTTGATGCGAGTAGACGAGCAAGCCACTGTGGAATCTGAGGTTCAGCAAGTAGAAGTAGCTGAGCAGGAGCTCATTGAAGGCAATTTGTGCCCTTGATCACTTACTTTTCCCAGCCATGTTCTTATTAATTTTAATGATATGCATAGGTTAATTTTGATGGGATCCTTTAGGTTACCCCAGTTTTGGTTATCTTTATACCTTGTTCACCACTGAAATATTTTTGGGTAGTACTTGCTATTGCTTTATGTGGATTGGCTATGGAGATACACTACTCATGATTATTCTGTTATTATCTTGTTATTATTATTGTTCATGTTAAGATCATTAAATTAATGGGAACATGGAGCGACCACCCGGGAAAACAGTGCAACCACAAGGGTTTAATGGGACGCCCTTGGCTGATTAACTAGGAAAGCTAGTGGAGGTCTTCCTTACCCGAAAGGGGCAAGGGCAGTAGGGGAATGGTCAGTGTAGGGAGGTCCTTGGGTTGATTTTGCTGCGATGGCGGTCAGGCGAGGGATTCCTGCACTGGAGCTTCCTATAAACTGTAGCGGGATTTCTGAAGCTAGTGGAACTTTGTAAAGGCCTCGTAGTGGTGTTACCCTGCCTCGCCTCCTCGGTAGAGGTGTATGGGATTGGCCGTCTCTTGGCAGATGGGTAACATGACTTGTGGGTAAAGATGCGCAACCTCTGCAGTGTGTAAAACAAGTATACTAGCCGTGCTCACGGTCATGAGCGGCTCGGACCCTCACATGATTAATTTATGGAACTTAAACTTAATCTGTCATTTCATTGCATTTGGGATTATTTTACTATTACTTTTCTTTATTATTATTAAGGTTTGGTATTTACTTACACTTAGTAATTGTTAATAAAATTTTGACCAACTTATAAAAGCAATGCTCAGCCTCAGCCTTTATTTCATTGATCAGCCTTACACTTCATGAACTCCCACCTTTGGTGAGTTCATGCCACATTATTCCCCACAACTTGTTGAGCTATGAATGTATGTGAGCTCACTCTTGCTGTCTCACACACCCCCACATGAGAAGAACAGGTGGTCGAAGAGGAGCCGCCTAACACTGAGGCATTCGACTTGATCTAGGTGGCGTTTCTCAGTTGACATTGGCGCCGACGATCCTTAGTTCGTTTTATGGTTATTCCTTTATTTTGTAATAAGACTTCCGCTATGTAATAAGTACTCTGATGTTTTATGACATTTATCTCTATACACCCTGTTATTATATATGTTGTCTTCTTTGGCGCATGTATGAGATGCACCCGGATTTGTCCTTTAAAGCCAGGTGTGACAGAAGTGGTATCAGAGGAAATGTTGACTGTAGGACGAAACCTAGATAGAAATGGACAACCCTTACCTACTTATCTCATTCTGATTCATTCTATACTTACCTTACTCTGATTCTTTCTATACTTATCTTGATCCTGTCTCTCCTTCTACTGTTCTACTCTGATCATTCTTACCTTTTCTACTCCAAAAGACGGATTTCACACCTTGGAATCCCTACCCCTATGACATTTTTAAGAGATAGGAGGCCTAAGACCAAACCAAAACTATTTTCTATATTTAAAAATGTTGTTTGATTGTTCTGATGAAAAATGTCTGATTTGCTTCTTTGATTGATTGAAATATTATATATGGACATCTTAGTATGTACCACTATAAGGTAATGAACTAGCTATGGTAGATAAAATGTTAAACTGCTTAGCTAATAAATCCCCCAAAGTAACATGATTCGTAATTACTTCCTTGTCTTCTACTCTCTCTTACCATATGTATCTAACTCAGATGGTCAATGCCAGGAGGGGTGGTGGAATTGATTTGCCTCCTAATCGTCACACTCAAAGGATATATAGACAACCTCAGCCACAGCCAGCAGAGACGAATCCTCCACCAGGCGGAGTTGATCCACTGATTGCAGCTCAGATGACGGTGATGCAGCAAATGGCGGACACTATGGCCGATATGCGTGCCCAGATGCAGCAAGAACGCCAGGAGATGCGTCAGGAAAGAGAAGAGATACGCCAAGAGTTGCGCCAGGAGAGAGAAGAGATACGCCAGGAGAGAAGGGCGCAACAACAGCAGCTGCAACAACAACTTCAACAACAGCAGCAACAGCAACAAGTGCCATTGCCTCCACCACCACCTCCAGTTCCACCTCGTGATAAGCACCAAGAGTTTATGAGCCATAAGCCACCGACCTTCGCCAGCTCGCCAGATCCACTAGATGCTGATGATTGGCTAAAAGCAATTGAGAAGATGCTCAACATAGCCTAATGCTCAGACCGGGAGAAAGTTCTTTATGCCTCTAGTCGTCTGACAGGTCCTGCTGCTGACTGGTGGGATTCTTATACTGCTGCCCATGATGCTGCTGATACCATTACTTGGGCAGAATTCAGTACACAGTTCAGGAACTACCATATTCCAGCTGGTATGATAAAGATCAAGAAGAAGGAGTTTCTGTCATTGAAGCAAGGCAACATGTCGGTCAGCGAGTACAGAGACAAATTCATTCAGCTGTCGAGATATGCTCCGGAGGAAGTTGCTGAGGATGAGAGAAAGCAGGAGCATTTTATTGAAGGACTTAATGGACCCCTACATTATGCACTGGTTGCACACACATTCCCATCGTTTCAGAGGCTACTGGATAAGGATCTTGCTATTGAACACAAGCGTGTTCAACTAGGCGATTTGAAGAGGAAGGCTATCTCGCAGGGACAGGGTAGCAGCAGTGTTCATCCCCGCTACGTTTCGCCACAGGGTACACCAACTCGACCAGGAGGACCATGCCCAGTTCAGTATGCTCCACAAGGGTCTCCACGTACACCTCCTACTCGTCAGGCTACTCCCACTGGCACCCCGACGAGGTCTACAGGACAGAAGACCGGCCCTACATGCTTCAAGTGCAGTCAGATTGGACACTATGCTAATGCTTGCCCGATGGGGAATTCTGGTACACCAGCTAAGAACAAGCAGCAGACTCCTGGCAAGGGATATTCTATAGCCAGGGTGAATCAAATCAGTGTTGATGATACTCCTGATGGTGCTGACATCGTACTCGGTATGTTTTACATTAATGCCATTCCTGCAACAATACTGTTTGATTCTGGTGCTCCACATTCATTCATGTCTGCTCGATATGCCAACATTAATGAGATACCCCTGCTAAATATGAGAAAACCAATGATAGTAATCACACCTAAAAGGCCTATTGAGGCTAATCAAATGACACGTAGATTGACATTGTCAATTATGGGAAGGGAATTTGGAGCTACTACTATAATATTAGATGCCAGCAGTATAGATCTGATCCTTGGTATGTCATGGTTAAGGAAGGCAAAGGCCATTATAGCATGCGGTAGAGGTACTATAGAGCTCACTAGTCCTAAAGGAGAAACATTTCAAGTTAATATTGCAGTAACCACCTCATCCAAGCGTGCAATGTTCTTTATGCCTGAGGAGTTTGTTGGTGACAACATCCGGGTGGTTAGAGATTTTCCAGATGTCTTCCCAGAGGAGTTACCAGGGATGCCACCGGATAGGGAAGTTGAGTTTGTTATTGATCTTTTACCTGGAACTGCCCCTATTTCTAAACAACCATACAGGATGGTTGTAGAAGAACTGAAGGAACATAAGAAACAGTTAACAGAGTTGCAAGAGGCTGGGTACATTCGTCCGAGTTCCTCACCTTGGGGAGCACTAGTACTGTTTGTATAGAAGAAGGATGGATCGCAACGGATGTGTGTGGACTATAAATCACTTAGTGATGTTACAGTGAAGAACAAGTATCCGTTGCCCCGTATTGAGGATTTGTTTGATCAGATGAGAGGAGCCAGGGTATTCTCGAAGATTGATCTCCGATCGGGATACCATCAGATGAAGATTAGACCATCAGATATTCCTAAGACGGCTTTCTCAACCCGATATGGATTATATGAGTTTACTGTTATGTCTTTTGGATTAACCAATGCACCAGCTTATTTCATGAATTTGATGAATAAGGTGTTTATGGAGTATTTGGACAGATTCGTCGTGGTGTTCATCGATGATATTCTTATCTATTCTAAGAATGAAAGTGATCATGAACAACATCTAAGGTTGGTGCTACAGAAGCTACGAGATAATCAACTCTATGTCAAGTTCAGCAAGTGCGAGTTTTGGATTGATAAGGTGCCATTCCTTGGTCATATTATTTCTAATGGAGGAATAGCAGTGGATCCTGCTAAAGTGAAGGAGATAATGGAGTGGAGAGTGCCCACTACAGTTACTGATATACGGAGTTTTTTGGGACTCGCAGGATATTATCAGAGATTTATTGAAGGGTTCTCTAAAATTGCCAAGCCTATGACCTCGCTTTTGGAGAAAGGAAGAGAATTCAAGTGGAATGAGAAATGCCAAGAAAGCTTTGATCAATTGAAGGAGAGACTGATGTCACCACCAGTGTTGATTATGCTAGATCTACAGAAGGGATTTGATATTTATTGTGATGCATGTGGCCAAGGATTGGGATGTGTGCTCATGCAAGAAGGACATGTGATCGCCTATGCATCTCGTCAGTTGTGGAAACATGAATTGAACTACCCCACTCATGATTTAGAGCTGGCAGCCGTTGTGCATGCACTTAAGATTTGGAGACACTACATTATGGGAACTAAGTGCCAAGTATACACGGATCATAAGAGTTTGAAGTATATATTCACTCAGAAGGATCTCAACCTTAGGCAATGCCGTTGGTTGGAGCTTATTAAGGACTATGATTTGGAGATTCATTATCACCCAGGCAAGGCAAATTTGGTTGCAGATGCCTTGAGTCGGAAGGAGCATGTTCACTCTGCTTTCGTAGTCAAGCTACCTGATGAATTAGCAAAAGATTTTGAGAGGCTCAACCTGGGAATTGTTACACATACAGAAGGAGTTACCATTGAATTGGAACCTACCTTGGAGCAAGAAATCTGCAAAGGTCAGGTTGGTGATACTAAAATCCAGGAGATCAAGGATCTGATAACAGAGGGTAGAGGTGTCACACCCGGTTTTAGAAGGCAAACCGAATGCGAACCATGTACGTGCCAGGATCAGTTATTCACGTACACAGCAGTTACATAACATGGACATCATCACACAGTTCTCAAATAGTATTAAAAGGGGAAATAATAGTCGATTACATCATACGTCTGAGACGTCCATATAGTTCTTACAATAAATCAAAGTGCGGAAAAGAAACGTAGATAACGCGGCCTTCACAGGCAGCCGACTGGGGGTTGCCGCTAACCCACGCCTAGAACTCGTCATAGTCTTGGAACTCCTGGAAGTCTCCTTCCACAGCTTCATCTTCTCCTGAGCAGTGGTTGCAATGCTGACAACCTGGAGGGGGGGGATTGGTGTGTAGAGCAAGGGTGAGTACACATCAACATACTCAGCAAGCATCCTGTTTGGCTGTAGTGGACTAGCTTTATGTGGGGATAAGTCAAGCAGTTGCTTTTAATTGGTCAGGTTATTACTTACTAGTAGAGAGCCAGGTTTTAACATTAACCCAAGTTATTAGCCCAATGTATCCTTTCCAAACGGAAAGAATACCACTCACCAATACCATAATCATAATCAGAACCATCAATCTCATTGCCACCTGTACCAAAGCATCTCTGATCAAGTATTGCTAATCTCTGGAGCTCCCTTGGCCGCTCATAACCGCGAGCACGGCTGATATATCAGTTTCATAACACTCTGCAGAGGTTGTGCACTTTACCCACAAGCCGTGATTCCCTTTCTGCCCGGAGAGAGCGACTCCCCATTGACCACTACCTAGGTGGTCCAGCAGGGCATCACTACGTAGCCTTTACAAAGATTCCCCGAGGCTGTAGCCGCCCGTTAGGTTTCCTAAATGTACCGCACTCCTCCCCAAGGGACAAATCAACCTTGGCAGAGCGAGCCGCATACACCGAGCCCCATTGACGGCACAACGGCTAAGCGAACTACACCCCGGTTCCTCCAATTATTCAGCTAAGGGCGTCCCATTCCACCCTCATGGTTGCACTGTTTTCCCGGGCGGTCATCCATTGAACAGGTCCTTACGGAGAGGCACTCGAGAAACCGCTCGAGTCCCCTTAAATGCCACAAGTATGATCATAAATAAGAAGGGGAAAACAGCGTATCATAGATAATCACATCATGTTCATTGATTAGAGTTGAGCAATAGCATCAAACTAAGCAGTAATAATCCGACCCAAATAGGTAAACAAGGACATGGATAACAAAAGCTAGTCAATCCTTAGGTATAAATGTGTAATGCGGGAGGTGAATTAAAGAATGAATAGGACAGAGATAGGTCAAAGGACACTTGCCTCCACCAACCGACTGCTGCTCAGGGGCTTCTCCTGCAAATTCCTCGGGCTCTTCGACCGGATCGTTCTCTATGCGAGCGCAAACATACATACATCCACGTATTTAATACAAAAGAACAGTACACCATACAAGGGAACAGGTAAAACGAATATGCATCAAGTATGACATTTGACATCGCATTTGTTATGGTTAGAAAGAAACGGGAAAGATCTCGCCGGGGGGGTTAAATCTTATGCACTAATGATTAATTACAATTGGTTCTTAACAAAAGAATTCTGTTATATTAATGGAACCTAATCATTTTTAGTTGATCAACATTGCACGGGTTAAACAATTAACTATGTGAATCAATAGCATAACGGAATTTTAAATTAAACCTCCTATTTTCCATAGCATGAACAATGATCATTCTACCTAAAATAAAGTAATTATGATCACAGAAAGTTAATAAAATAAAATAAAAAAAATAAAAAAAAATAGGGGGGGGGGCGGTTGAACCGGCCCTAGGGCGGTTGAACCGGCCCTAGGCGGGGCGGCCGAGCTGGGGCCGGGGCGGCTGAGCCGGCCGGTTGAACCGGCGGCCAGGCGGCTGAACCGGCCCCGCGCGGGGGGCGCGGCCAGGGGGCCAGGCGGGCGGCCGGGCGCGGGCTGGGGGGCGGCCAGCGGCCGGGCTGGGGGCGGCAGCGGCCGGCTGGGGCCGAGCAGGGGGCGGGCCGGGGCGCGGCTGGGCGCGGCCGGGGCCGGCCAGGGCGCGGCCAGGGCAGCCGGGCGGGGGAGAGAGGAGGGGAGGGAGAGAAGGGGAAAGGGGAGAGGGAGGGAGGAGAGAGGAGGGGGGGGGCGGCTCACCGGCGTTTGGAGAACGACGGCGAGGGGCGGCCGGCGGCAGGGGGCGGCGCGGCGGCCTGGGGCAGGGGCGGGTAGGGGCGGCGGCTTAGGGAGAGAGAGAGAAAATGAGAGGGAGAGGGAGAGGGTTAGGGGAAAAAGGGGAGGATGGGGGGGCGGCTGGGCCTCTTTGGGCCCAAGAGGGGGCGCGCAGGGGGGCTTGGGCCGGCCGGGGTCGGCCCACGGCGCGGGAGAGAGAAAAAGAGGAGAGAGAAAGAGAGAGAAAGAAAAAAAAGAAAAGATTATTTCCCTGTTTTCGAAATCCGATCTTTATGAATGCATTTGCACTTTCAAACAATCAAAAATGCAAGGTTCGGCATGGTGCATCAAACAACATAAAGTATTTGTAGAGTTTTTCTTACACGGGAATTCCAAACCGAATCCCGCTAAAGCTTTGGAAAAGGTCAAGGTTTAGCGAGGGAAAAAGAAAAAGAAAAGGTAACGCCCGAATTTTGGCGAGTTAAGAAAAGAAAAAATTCAACTGCAAAATTCGGGGCGTTACAAGAGGCCTAGAGTTCACGGAGGATGAGCAAGGCACGATATGGTTCAAGAATCGGATTTGTGTTCCTGATATCGATAGTCTTCGGGAAACCATATTGAAGGAGGCACATGACTCAGTTTATTCTATCCACCCTGGGAGTACTAAGATGTATCAGGATTTGAAGCAAAAATATTGGTGGTATGGATTGAAGAGAGATGTGGCTGCACATGTGGCTATGTGCGATGTGTGCCAAAGAGTTAAGGCTGAACACCAGAGGCCAGCCGGACTATTGCATCCACTAAAGATACCTGAGTGGATATGGGAAGAGATTGGCATGGACTTCATTGTTGGATTACTCTGGTCATCTGCTGGATATGATTCTATATGGGTGATTGTGGACAGGCTAACTAAAGTAGCCCATTTTATTCCAGTAAAGACCATGTATTCAGGAGCCAAGTTAGCAGAGCTGTACATGGCACGGATTGTCTGTCTGCATGGTGTGCCAAAGAAGATTGTGTCAGACCGGGGATCACAGTTTACTTCTCGGTATTGGAAGAAGTTGCACGAGTCCTTGGATACCAGATTGAATTTTAGTTCGGCTTACCATCCACACACTGATGGGCAGACAGAGAGGACTAACCAAGTGCTGGAAGATATGCTAAGAGCTTGTGCTCTTAAACATGGTGGAAGTTGGGATAAGAGTTTGCCCTATGCGGAGTTCTCTTACAATAATAGTTATCAGGCCAGTTTGAAGATGTCACTGTTTGAAGCTTTGTATGGCAGAAAGTGCAGGACTCCATTGTATTGGGATCAAACTAGTGAAAGGCAGTTGTTTGGGCCTGAGATTATACAAGAAGCAGAGGAGCAAGTCCAGCAAATAAGGGAGAATTTGAGAACTGCACAGTCAAGGCAGAAAAGCTATGCTGATACCCGGAGGAGACTGCTTCAGTTTAAGGAGGGAGATTATGTCTATTTGAAGGTGTCACCACTCCGGGGTATGTGAAGATTCAAAGTCAAAGGAAAGTTGTCCCCTCGCTTTATTGGACCCTTCTTAATCTTGAAGCGAGTGGGAGAGGTGGCATATCAATTGGAGTTACCGGATCATCTTGTGGATGTTCATGATGTTTTTCATGTATCTCAGCTAAAGAAATGCCTCAGGGTACCTGAAGAGCAGTTGCCAATGGAGGACCTTAGTGTTCAGGATGATCTAACTTATGCAGAGTACCCCATCAAGATTTTGGATACTTTGACTCGTGTCACGAGGAATAAGGTTATATAGATGTGCAAAGTTCAATGGAATCACCATGGCGAAGATGAAGCAACTTGGGAAAGAGAAGAAGAGCTTCGCATAGATTTCCCCCATCTTTTCCCTAGATCTTCCTAAATCTCAAGGACGAGATTCTTTTTAAGGGGGGTAGGATTTGTAATACCCAAAATGTACAAAGTGATACTATATTCGATATCCTTATTTTATGCGCCAATTTTGCATCATAAAAAAAGAGCATACATGTTGAGAGTGATCAATTAAAACCAAAGACACTAAGATAAAAGAAAATGCATCATATTGGAGTTTTATGTTTGTGCATTAAATAAATAATATTGTTAATGATAATAAGATAATAATTATTACAAGTTGGGTCAAACCCTAAATTGAAAGTAGAATTTGAAAATAAGAAAAGAGAAGGGAAATAAAAATATAAATAGTATATCTTAAATATATATCCTCAAAACTTACTTCTCTTAATTGCACAAATATAGAATGTAATAATTGACGAGTCACTAAGTTTGAATTAAAATTTGAATCCATGTTTGGATTTGAAAAATATATAAAAAAATAAGAGGAAAAAGGAATAGAAAAAAAGAAAAGAATAAAACAAAAGCTAACCTAAATGGGCCTCTCGTCTCATTTTGGCCCACTGGTGGAAAACCCACTGCGCGGCCCAAGTCTTTGCCTCTCACCGCGCGCGCTGGCCTCTGCGGCTGTCATGCGGGGCCCACGGTCAGGGTGGTCTTCGACCCCGTCTGTTGCGACATGCGCGCCGTCTTCTCGGGGGTTGACTTCAATAGAAATGGCGAGAAGCTCGCCCAGATCCTCATCCTTTCGCCGTGAGCTTGGGGGAAAGTGGATTCCGCCTGCGGGGGGGGGGGGGGCATAAAACCCGCCGCGACCTCTTGCCTCGCCTCTCGGGTCCCCTAGTCGAGCCATCATCTCCTCCCATCACGCACGGCAACGCGCCGCCGCGACTCGTGAGGCTGTCGATTTCCAAATCCGACTGTCCGCCATTGATACCGCCCTTAGAACCACCTTGTGTGCATGGTGTGGGTCTCGGGAGAGTTCTGTTGGAGCGCTGCGAACGGAGCTCGACCGAGGTGTACAGTACTCGTCGCCGGATTCGCGCCTCTACCGCAGACCCGCGGTTCACCGTAGACCGACCTCGTGGCTGCCTGAACACTTGGTAAGTTGCTCTGCCATCGTGCGCCTTGCCGTCTAGCCCATGCTGTGCGGGTTAGTCTTCTGTTCCATGCACTAAATTGTAGGATAGTCCGACACCAGCGATGGACCACCGTGTCCCTGGGCGGCGCCACCGGCTGGTTGCTCTGTTGGGGGGATGATGCCAGTAACCACTGGTGCGAGATCGAACGGTAGGGATTTGATGAGCGCCGTTGTCGTCCGATCGGTTTTGGGCAATCAGGATTAGAAGAGCGGGATGATGAAACCGGAACCGTTGGATGATGAGATCTAATGGCTTGGATTAGAGCGCGCGCACGGTTAATACGGACCGTAGATCTTCAATCCAGCGAATGGTAGGATTATACCGGTTCGTTGACTCGTGAACCTAATTTGAGCGCTCGGCTTGCGATCCAACGGCTCAGATCGCACCGTACCCTTTCGCCAAGCCAAAATTGTAAAAGAGCCCCTCACCTTTTAGCGATTCAACCCGCCATCCTCTAGAGCTGTGCTCTGTGTCTGGCGAATCTTTCCTCGAAACCCCTGACTTTTCCAGAAATTGAGGCCCAGTCCAGAGATAATTAAAAACAGAGAATTGATTATAAAAATTTGTTTTTAATACAAAAACAATTCTAGAAACTTGTAAAATGCATAGAAAATTCATTTTAACTCCAAATTGAGCCATTCTAATTTCTAAAATTTTGTAATAAGATTCTCTATCATATAGTATCTCTGTTTTGACATGAACTCAGTTAGAAAATTAATTTATCATTTAATCCTATTTCAACCACATTAAATATTAGGAAATTCATAACTTGAAATCTATAACTCCAAATTTAGTGATTCCAGTTCCTATGATCTCATTTTAATGTGCAGATTTTTACTATATATTTCATTTACATGTTTGATGTGATGTTAATTTATGCTATACTATGTATGTATTGTGTTGATGCGAGTAGACGAGCAAGCCACTTTGGAATCTGAGGTTCAGCAAGTAGAAGTAGCTGAGCAGGAGCTCATTGAAGGCAAGTTGTGCCCTTGATCACTTACTTTTCCCAGCCATGTTCTTATTAATTTTAATGATATGCATAGGTTAATTTTGATGGGATCCTTTAGGTTACCCCAGTTTTGGTTATCTTTATACCTTGTTCACCACTGAAATATTTTTGGGTAGTACTTGCTATTGCTTTATGTGGATTGGGTACGGAGATACACTACTCATGATTATTCTGTTATTATCTTGTTATTATTACTGTTCATGTTAAGATCATTAAATTAATGGGAACATGGAGCGACCACCCGAGAAAACAGTGCTACCACAAGGGTTTAATGGGACGCCCTTGGCTGATTAACTAGGAAAGCTAGTGGAGGTCTTCCTTACCCGAAAGGGGCAAGGGCAGTAGGGGAGTGGTCAGTGTAGGGAGGTCCTTGGGTTGATTTTGCTGCGATGGCGGTCAGGTGAGGGATTCCTGCACTGGAGCTTCCTATAAACTGTAGCGGGATTTCTGAAGCTAATGGAACTTTGTAAAGGCCTTGTAGTGTTACCCTGCCTCGCCTCCTTGGTAGAGGTGTATGGGATTGGCGGTCTCTTGGCAGATGGGTAACATGACTTGTGGGTAAAGTTGCGCAACCTCTGTAGAGTGTAAAACTAGTATACTAGCCATGCTCACGGTGATGAGCGGCTCGGACCCTCACATGATTAATTTATGGAACTTAAACTTAATCTGTCATTTCATTGCATTTGGGATTATTTTACTATTACTTTTCTTTATTATTATTAAGGTTTGGTATTTACTTACACTTAGTAATTGTTAATAAAATTTTGACCAACTTATAAAAGCAATGCTCAGCCTCAGCCTTTATTTCATTGATCAGCCTTACACTTCATGAACTCCCACCTTTGGTGAGTTCATGCCACATTATTCCCCACGACTTGTTGAGCTATGAATGTATGTGAGCTCACTCTTGCTGTCTCACACCCCCCCCACAGGAGAAGAACAGGTGGTCGAAGAGGAGCCGCCTAACACTGAGGCATTCGACTTGATCTAGGTGGCGTTTCTTAGTTGACATTGGCGCCGACGATCCTTAGTTCGTTTTATGGTTATTCCTTTATTTTGTAATAAGACTTCCGCTATGTAATAAGTACTCTGATGTTTTATGACATTTATCTCTATACACCCTATTATTATATATGTTGTCTTCTTTGGCGCATGTATGAGATGCACCCGGATTTGTCCTTTAAAGCCGGGTGTGACAGAAGTGGTATCAGAGGAAATGTTGACTGTAGGACGAACCCTAGATAGAAATGGACAACCCTTACCTACTTACCTCATTCTGATTCATTCTATACTTACCTTACTCTAATTCTTTCTATACTTATCTTGATCCTGTCTCACCTTCTACTGTTCTACTCTGATCATTCTTACCTTTTCTACTCCAAAAGACGGATTTCACACCTTGGAATCCCTACCCCTATGACATTTTTAAGAGATAGGAGGCCTAAGACCAAACCAAAACTATTTTCTATATTTAAAAGTGTTGTTTGATTGTTCTGATGAAAAATGTCTGATTTGCTTCTTTGATTGATTGAAATATTATATATGGACATCTTAGTATGTACCACTATAAGGTAATGAACTAGCTATGGTAGATAAAATGTTAAACTGCTTAGCTAATAAATCCCCCAAAGTAACATGATTCGTAATTACTGCCTTGTCTTCTACTCTCTCTTACCATATGTATCTAACTCAGATGGTCAATACCAGGAGGGGTGGTGGAATTGATTTGCCTCCTAATCGTCACACTCGAAGGATATATAGACAACCTCAGCCACAGCCAGCAGAGATGAATCCTCCACCAGGCGGAGTTGATCCACTGATTGCAGCTCAGATGACGGTGATGCAGCAAATGGCGGACACTATGGCCGATATGCGTGCCCAGATGCAGCAAGAACGCCAGGAGATGCGTCAGGAAAGAGAAGAGATACGCCAAGAGTTGCGCCAGGAGAGAGAAGAGATATGCCAGGAGAGAAGGGCCCAACAACAGCAGCTGCAACAACAACTTCAACAACAGCAGCAACAGCAACAAGTGCCATTGCCTCCACCACCACCTCCAGTTCCACCTCGTGATAAGCACCAAGAGTTTATGAGCCATAAGCCACCGACCTTCGCCAGCTCGCCAGATCCACTAGATGCTGATGATTGGCTAAAAGCAATTGAGAAGATGCTCAACATAGCCTAGAGCTCAGACCGGGAGAAAGTTCTTTATGCCTCTGGTCGTCTGACAGGTCCTGCTGCTGACTGGTGGGATTCTTATACTGCTGCCCATGATGCTGCTGATACCATTACTTGGGCAGAATTCAGTACACAGTTCAGGAACTACCATATTCCAGCTGGTATGATAAAGATCAAGAAGAAGGAGTTTCTGTCATTGAAGCAAGGCAACATGTCGGTCAGCGAGTACAGAGACAAATTCATTCAGCTGTCGAGATATGCTCCGGAGGAAGTTGCTGAGGATGAGAGAAAGCAGGAGCATTTTATTGAAGGACTTAATGGACCCCTACATTATGCACTGGTTGCACACACATTCCCATCGTTTCAGAGGCTACTGGATAAGGCTCTTGCTATTGAACACAAGCGTGTTCAACTGGGCGATTTGAAGAGGAAGGCTATCTCGCAGGGACAGGGTAGCAGCAGTGTTCATCCCCGCTACGTTTCGCCACAGGGTACACCAACTCGACCAGGAGGACCACGCCCAGTTCAGTATGCTCCATAAGGGTCTCCACGTACACCTCCTACTCGTCAGGCTACTCCCACTGGCACCCCGACGAGGTCTACAGGACAGAAGACCGGCCCTACATGCTTCAAGTGCAGTCAGATTGGACACTAAGCTAATGCTTGCCTGATGGGGAATTCTGGTACACCAGCTAAGAACAAGCAGCAGACTCCTCGCAAGGGATATTCTATAGCCAGGGTGAATCAAGTCAGTGTTGATGATACTCCTGATGGTGCTGACATCGTACTCAGTATGTTTTACATTAATGCCATTCCTGCAACAATACTGTTTGATTCTGGTGCTACACATTCATTCATGTCTGCTCGATATGCCAACACTAATGAGATACCCCTGCTAAATATGAGAAAACCAATGATAGTAGTCACACCTAAAGGGCCTATTGAGGCTAATTAAATGACATGTAGATTGACATTTTGTCAATTATGGGAAGGGAATTTGGAGCTACTGCTATAATATTAGATGCTAGCAGTATAGATCTGATCCTTGGTATGTCATGGTTAAGGAAGGCAAAGGCCATTATAGCATGCGGTAGAGGTACTATAGAGCTCACTAGTCCTAAAGGAGAAACATTTCAAGTTAATATTGCATTAACCACCTCATCCAAGTGTGCAATGTTCTTTATGCCTGAGGAGTTTGTTGGTGACAACATCCGAATGGTTAGAGATTTTCCGGATGTCTTCCCAGAGGAGTTACCAGGGATGCCACCGGATAGGGAAGTTGAGCTTGTAATTGATCTTTTACCTGGAAATGCCCCTATTTCTAAACGACCATACAGGATGGCTGTAGAAGAACTGAAGGAACTTAAGAAACAGTTAACAGAGTTGCAAGAGGCTGGATACATTCTTCCGAGTTCCTCACCTTGGGGAGCACCGGTACTATTTGTATCGAAGAAGGATGGATCGCAACGGATGTGTGTGGACTATAGATCACTTAATGATGTTACAGTGAAGAACAAGTATCTGTTGCCCCGTATTGAGGATTTGTTGGATCAGATGAGAGGAGCCAGGGTATTCTCGAAGATTGAACTCCGATCGGGATACCAACAGATGAAGATTAGACCATCAGATATTCCTAAGACGGCTTTCTCAACCCGATATGGATTAGATGAGTTTACTGTTATGTCATTTGGATTAACCAATGCACCAGCTTATTTCATGAATTAGATGAATAAGGTGTTTATGGAGTATTTGGACAGATTCGTCGTGGTGTTCATCGACGATATTCTTATCTATTCTAAGAATGAAAGTGATCATGAACAACATCTAAGGTTGGTGCTACAGAAGCTACGAGATAATCAACTCTATGCCATGTTCAGCAAGTGCGAGTTTTGGATTGACAAGGTGCCATTCCTTGGTCATATTATTTCTAATGGAGGAATAGCAGTGGATCCTACTAAAGTGAAGGAGATAATGGAGTGGAGAGTGCCCACTACAGTTACTGAGATACGGAGTTTCTTGGGACTCGCAGGATATTATCAGAGATTTATTGAAGGGTTCTCTAAAATTGCCAAGCCTATGACCTCGCTTTTGGAGAAAGGAAGAGAATTCAAGTGGAATGAGAAATGCCAAGAAAGCTTTGATCAATTGAAGGAGAGACTGATGTCACCACCAGTGTTGATTATGCCAGATCTACAGAAGGGATTTGATATTTATTGTGATGCATGTGGCCAAGGATTGGGATGTGTGCTCATGCAAGAAGGACATGTGATCGCCTATGCATGTCGTTAGATGCGGAAACATGAATTGAACTACCCCACTCATGATTTAGAGCTGGCAGCCGTTGTGCATGCACTTAAGATTTGGAGACACTACATTATGGGAACTAAGTGACAAGTATACACGAATCATAAGAGTTTGAAGTATATATTCACTCAGAAGGATCTCAACCTTAGGCAACGCCGTTGGTTGGAGCATATTAAGGACTATGATTTGGAGATTCATTATCACCCAGGCAAGGAAAATTTGGTTGCAGATGCCTTGAGTCGGAAGGAGCATGTTCACTCCGCTTTCGTAGTCAAGCTACCTGATGAATTAGCAAAAGATTTTGAGAGGCTCAACCTGGGAATTGTTACACATATGAAAGGAGTTACCATTGAATTGGAACCTACCTTGGAGCAAGAAATCCATAAAGGTCAGGTTGGTGATGCTAAAATCCAGGAGATCAAGGATCTGATAACAGAGGGTAGAGGCCCAGAGTTCACGGAGGATGAGCAAGGCACGATATGGTTCTAGAATCGGATTTGTGTTCCTGATATCGATAGTCTTCAGGAAACCATATTGAAGGAGGCACATGACTCAGTTTATTCTATCCACCCTGGGAGTACTAAGATGTATCAGGATTTGAAGCAAAAATATTGGTGGTATGGATTGAAGAGAGATGTGGCTGCACATGTGGCTATGTGCGATGTGTGCCAAAGAGTTAAGGCTGAACACCAGAGCCCAGCCGGACTATTGCATCCACTAAAGATACCAGAGTGGAAATGGGAAGAGATTGGCATGGACTTCATTGTTGGATTACCCCGCACGTCTACTTGATATGATTCTATATGGGTGATTGTGGACAGGCTAACTAAAGTAGCCCATTTTATTCCAGTAAAGACCACGTATTCAGGAGCTAAGTTAGCAGAGCTGTACATGGCACGGATTGTCTATCTGCATGGTGTGCCAAAGAAGATTGTGTCAGACCAGGGATCACAGTTTACTTCTCGGTATTGGAAGAAGTTGCACGAGTCCTTGGATACCAGATTGAATTTTAGTTCGGCTTACCATCCATAGACTGATGGGCAGACAGAGAGGACTAACCAAGTGCTGCAAGATATGCTAAGAGCTTGTGCTCTTAAACATGGTGGAAGTTGGGATAAGAGTTTGCCCTATGCGGAGTTCTCTTACAATAATAGTTATCAGGCCAGTTTGAAGATGTCACCGTTTGAAGCTTTGTATGGCAGAAAGTGCAGGACTCCATTGTATTGGGATCAAACTAGTGAAAGGCAGTTGTTTGGGCCTGAGATTATACAAGAAGCAGAGGAGCAAGTCCAGCAAATAAGGGAGAATTTGAGAACTGCACAGTCAAGGCAGAAAAGCTATGCTGATACCCGGAGGAGACTGCTTGAGTTTAAGGAGAGAGATTATGTCTATTTGAAGGTGTCACCACTCCGGGGTATGTGAAGATTCAAAGTCAAAGGAAAGTTGTCCCCTCGCTTTATTGGACCCTTCTTAATCTTGAAGCGAGTGGGAGAGGTGGCATATCAATTGGAGTTACCGGATCATCTTGCAGATGTTCATGATGTTTTTCATGTATCTCAGCTAAAGAAATGCCTCAGTGTACCTGAAGAGCAGTTGCCAATGGAGGACCTTAGTGTTCAGGATGATCTAACTTATGCAGAGTACCCCATCAAGATTTTGGATACTTTGACTCGTGTCACGAGGAATAAGGTTATATAGATGTGCAAAGTTCAATGGAATCACCATGGCGAAGATGAAGCAACTTGGGAAAGAGAAGAAGAGCTTCGCATAGATTTCCCCCATCTTTTCCCTAGATCTTCCTAAATCTCGAGGACGAGATTCTTTTTAAGGGGGGTAGGATTTGTAATACCCAAAATGTACAAAGTGATACTAAATTCGATATCCTTATTTTATGCGCCAGTTTTGCATCATAAAAAAAGAGCATACATGTTGAGAGTGATCAATTAAAACCAAAGACACTAAGATAAAAGAAAATGCATCATATTGGAGTTTCTATGTTTGTGCATTAAATAAATAATATTATTAATGATAATAAGATAATAATTATTACAAGTTGGGTCAAACCCTAAATTGAAAGTAGAATTTGAAAATAAGAAAAGAGAAGGGAAATAAAAATATAAATAGTATATCTTAAATATATATCCTCAAAACTTACTTCTCTTAATTGCACAAATATAGAATGTAATAATTGACGAGTCACTAAGTTTGAATTAAAATTTGAATCCATGTTTGGATTTGAAAAATATATAAAAAAATAAGAGGAAAAAGGAATAGAAAAAAAAGAAAAGAATAAAACAAAAGCTAACCTAAATGGGCCTCTCGTCTCATTTCGGCCCACTGGTGGAAAACCCACTGTGCGGCCCAAGTCTTTGCCTCTCACCGCGCGCGCTGGCCTCTGCGGCTGTCATGCGGGGCCCACGGTCAGGGTGGTCTTCGACCCTGTCTGTTGCGACATGTGCGCCGTCTTCTTGGGGGTTGACTTCAACAGAAATGGCGAGAAGCTCGCCCAGATCCTCATCCTTTCGCCGTGAGCTTGGGGGAAAGTGGATTCCGCCTGGGGGGGCATAAAACCCGCCGCGACCTCTTGCCTCGCCTCTCGGGTCCCCTAGTCGAGCCATCATCTCCTCCCATCACGCACAGCAACGCGCCGCCGTGACTCGTGAGGCTGTCGATTGCCAAATCCGATTGTCCGCCATTGATACCGCCCTTAGAACCACCTTGTGTGCGCGGTGTGGGTCTCGGGAGAGTTCTGTTGGAGCGCTGCGAACGGAGCTCGACCGAGGTGTACGGTACTCGTCGCCGGATTCGCGCCTCTGCCGCAGACCCGCGGTTCACCGTAGACCGACCTCGTGGCTGCCTGAACACTTGGTAAGTTGCTCTACCGTCGTGCGCCTTGCCGTCTAGCCCATGCTGTGCGGGTTAGTCTTCTGTTTCATCCACTAAATCGTAGGATAGCCCGACTCCGGCGATGGACCACCGTGTCCCTGGGCGGCGCCGCCGTCTGGTTGCTCTGTTTGGGGGATGATGCCAGTAACCACTGATGCGAGATCGAACGGTAGGGATTTGATGAGCGCCGTTGTCGTCCGATCGGTTTTGGGCGATCACGATTAGAAGAGCGGGATGATGAAACCGGAACCGTTGGATGATGAGATCTAACGGTTTGGATTAGAGCGCGCGCATGGTTAATACGGACCGTAGATCTTCAATCCAACGTATGGTAGGATTATACCGGTTCGTTGACTCGTGAACCTAATCTGAGCGCTCGGCTTGCGATCCAACGGCTCAGATCGCACCGTACCCTTTCGCCAAGCCAAAATTGTAAAAGAGCCCCTCACCTTTTAGCGATTCAACCCGCCATCGTCTAGAGTTATGCTCTGTGTCTGGCGAATCTTTCCTCGAACCCCATGACTTTTCCAGAAATTGAGGCCCAGTCCAGAGATAATTAAAAACAGAGAATTGATTATAAAAATTTGTTTTTAATACAAAAACAATTCTAGAAACTTGTAAATGCATAGAAAATTCATTTTAACTCCAAATTGAGCCATTCTAATTTCTAAAATTTTGTAATAAGATTCTCTATCATATAGTATCTCTGTTTTGACATGAACTCAGTTAGAAAATTAATTTATCATTTAATCCTATTTCAACCACATTAAATCTTAGGAAATTCATAACTTGAAATCTATAACTCCAAATTTAGTGATTCCAGTTTCTATGATCTCATTTTAATGTGTAGATTTTTACTATATATTTCATTTACATGTTTGATGTGATGTTAATTTATGCTGTACTATGTATGTATTTTGTTGATGCGAGTAGACGAGCAAGCCACTGTGGAATCTGAGGTTCAGCAAGTAGAAGTAGCTGAGCAGGAGCTCATTGAAGGCAAGTTGTGCCCTTGATCACTTACTTTTCCCAGCCATGTTCTTATTAATTTTAATGATATGCATAGGTTAATTTTGATGGGATCCTTTAGGTTACCCCAGTTTTGGTTATCTTTATACCTTGTTCACCACTGAAATATTTTTGGGTAGTACATGCTATTGCTTTATGTGGATTGGGTATGGAGATACACTACTCATGATTATTCTGTTATTATCTTGTTATTATTACTGTTCATGTTAAGATCATTAAATTAATGGGAACATGGAGCGACCACCCGGGAAAACAGTGCTACCACAAGGGTTTAATGGGACGCCCTTGGCTGATTAACTAGAAAAGCTAGTGGAGGTCTTCCTTACCCGAAAGGGGCAAGGGCAGTAGGGGAGTGGTCAGTGTAGGGAGGTCCTTGGGTTGATTTTGCTGCGATGGCGGTCAGGTGAGGGATTCCTGCACTGGAGCTTCCTATAAACTGTAGCGGGATTTCTGAAGCTAGTGGAACTTTGTAAAGGCCTCATAGTGTTACCCTGCCTTGCCTCCTCGGTAGAGGTGTATGGGATTGGCTGTCTCTTGGCAGATGGGTAACATGACTTGTGGGTAAAGATGCGCAACCTCTGCAGAGTGTAAAACTAGTATACTAGCCGTGCTCACGGTCATGAGCGGCTCGGACCCTCACATGATTAATTTATGCAACTTAAACTTAATCTGTCATTTCATTGCATCTGGGATTATTTTACTATTACTTTTCTTTATTATTATTAAGGTTTGGTATTTACTTACACTTAGTAATTGCTAAAAAAATTTTGACCAACCTATAAAAGCAATGCTCAGCCTCAGCCTTTATTTCATTGAGCAGCCTTACACTTCATGAACTCCCACCTTTGGTGAGTTCATGCCACATTATACCCCATGACTTGTTGAGCTATGAACGTATGTGAGCTCACTCTTGCTGTCTCACACCCCCCCCCCACAGGAGAAGAACAGGTGGTCGAAGAGGAGCCGCCTAACACTGAGGCATTCGACTTGATCTAGGTGGCGTTTCTCAGTTGACATTGGCGTTGACGATCCTTAGTTCGTTTTATGGTTATTCCTTTATTTTGTAATAAGACTTCCGCTATGTAATAAGTACTCTGATGTTTTATGACATTTATCTCTATACACCCTGTTATTATATATGTTGTCTTCTTTGGCGCATGTATGAGATGCACCCAGATTTGTCCTTTAAAGCCGGGTGTGACAACTGCGGACTCTAAAACTGAATTGTGCAAAGGCTAAGGCGATGGTTTTAGGTCGCAATAAACTGATCGTAATTATTATTTTTTTGGCTTTTTGTGGACTATGGGACGAAACAAAACTAATCTAAAGGTAGGATTATACCTCACGGGCAACCTAGAAATCTGATACCAATTGATAGTAGACACGGCCCGATCTTCCGTGAGATACGATAACTTGATTGAGTGGAGATCTCGACGTTGATGATCCAAGGCTCTGAGCAAACGGTTCCTCGCAATCACTACACCATGGCTCCGTTGGTTATCACTCGTGACACACGAATGACCTTGCCACGAAGGCTTATCCCTGCAAGCGCAATCAAGAACACAAGCAAGAATAGGAAAGAAACGCAACCGAAATTGTATTGATTATGGGATGGGGTCTCACAAACCGATGACAGCGACACTGTTCGATGACAGAATTGATCTAAGCAAAAACCAAACCTAATGTAGCGGCGGCTACTGAATAAATAGATTATTAGGGCGTGCATGACCCCTGGACTCGCCCCTAATGGCTCCGACGCGATACACGGCCCAACAGCCCAACAGACGGTGTCATAGCACCAAAACAGAATCTGAACGCTGAGTTGTTTCGACGATTCCCGTTGACTCCGGACGAATTTTAGGGTGGAACCAGTTGGGTTGGTTAGATAATCTCCTTATCTTTCCAACCATATCAAGTCCGTCGCAATCGGAGTCCGATACATCTTGGGCGTCCATTTTAGTGCAGACTGGTCCTGGAACCCGAGATGGAGTCGCAGCCGAGTCGAACTTGATCTCTGTTGTGGGTGCCCTTGCTGCTCCTCCTCAACACCTAGGCCTTTTCCAAGTCTTTGCTAGTCCTCTCCAAGGTTCCTAATCATCAAAACATCCATATCCCCAAGCGTAAGATCTAAAACACAATTGACTAGGGTAGAACGTACCTGAAGATTTAGCTGTTGTGCACGCGATCGTGTTATCGGTCCATTCATTGTATGTATAGAAGTGATGTCCTCATCACTTACCTTACCACTTTCTGGTAGTGACTTACCTCTTAAAAATCGGGTAATAGAGTGCAGTATATGAGGAAGTAAGGGATCGACGAAAGATTGATCCCATAATCATTAGGGTATGCATGCATCATGTTTAAAACTGTACTAATAAATCTTCCCCTCTTAAGGAGATATGGCGCACACTAAAACTACCCAGCGCTAGTCAACTAGGCCTCAGGGTGTTCCTCGACATCAGCTGGCCTCTAGGCATGAAGGCAACAGTAGTGGAAGCAACGACCCTATTGGGGAGTTGGAGGCCAGATTGGATCACCTCAGATCGGAACTACGTCACGGGTGCAGTGTGCGTGCGCGTGATAGTCGCTGCATTGCTGAACTAACAGCCAAAGTTAATCGCTTGCAGTACGAAATTTCGGAACGTGATACGGCCATTGACTGGGTCGTCAACTCACGCTCTTTTGCTTGGGACTGTGAAGCCAAAGCTCTAGCTCATGTAGGAGAACTTAGCGCATCCCTCAAAAACCTGCAAGCGTACTACAACACCTTGCATGAAGAAGTGCATGTATTGTATGATCGGCTGCACCCGAACGTGCCACCTGATGTGGCAGCAATGGGAGCTAGACCATCTGGGACAGAAAATGGAGGATCTGATGGGGGAATTGACCTTTTTGGAGCCCCTCCTTCCATGAATCTGGCAGATGAACGGTCTCCTGAAGCAGGCAACAGAACATCTAAGGATGATGAAGACTAGAGTAGTATAGTTTAAGTAATGTACTTATTTAAAATAAGTAATGAAGTCGAGTTGTGTAATAGAGTCTGTATAATTATTACTATTCTGCAATAAAATGAAGATGGTGTATGTTGGCATGTTATATTTTTTCAAATGTTTCTTTGCCTCAGATGCCATCTCGGACCCGTGCACATGATGGGGCAGGTACATCCCGCGGCGGGGAGGACACTCCCAATCCGCCACTGGTACCACCTACATTGGCCGAGGCTATCGCTGCCTTGGTCAACGCCACCGCCGACAACACGTGCTTTCTACGCGAAATGGCGGGCAACCTATTTCAACAGCACGGAGGAAGAGTTCCCCCTTAGGGACCACGAGATACTACCTATCTGGAATTCTCTGAAACTCGACCACCACTCTTCGTCAAGGCAGAGGAACCCTTAAAAGCCGATGAATGGGTGCGAGAAATGGAACATAAGTTTGGGCTAATCCGATGCACGGAGACACAAAAGCCCATGTTTGTCGCTCAGCAGTTAAGAGGGCCTGCCAGTACCTAGTGGGCGAATTTTTCCGCGATCCAGCCCGTTGGACATCAAGTCACTTGGGAAGAATTCAAGATGGCATTCTGGGAACATTATGTTCCAGAGGGATTGCTCCAGATGAAACTAGAAGAGTTCCTCCGATTGAAGCAAGGGGGAGATACTGTGATAAGTATCTCAATAAATTCAATCACCTCTCCCAGTACGCCATTGAACACGTGAATACAGATCTGAAAAAGAAGAATTGTTTTATGAGGGGGCTAAATGACAAACTTCAGCAGAAGATGGCAACATGTTTGGACCTCACCTACAGCAGGGCTGTCAGTATAGCACTGGCAGTTGAAGCTAAAAATGCGGGACACGGGAAGTCAATGGGATATGCGGGTGAAAAATCAACTCAAGGACCTGAAAAGAGAACAAGGTTGGTAATCTGACCTTTCAATTCGAATCGTTCTTCACCTTGCCCACCTTCATATCCATTCAAACAGCCCGTATTTATTCGCCCCACTTCTGCCCCCGATCTGACAAATCAGCCGAGTGCCCCTGGTACTCGTTTCCCTGCCCTTCCCAGTTCCTCCAGTGGTTGCTTCAGCTATGGAAAGTCCGGACATTTCATCAAGGACTGCCCATATCCGAAGCAAAATAAATCCAACTTTCAGCAGCCTTCTGGGAACGCAAATCAAGGAAAGGGGAACACGACCAACTTTTCAACGGGCAAGAATTTCAAGAAAACTGGATGAGTCTATTATACCCAGGTGGCTACTACACCGGAAGGCGAACTGATGATGATGGGTACGTTCCTTGTTGCCAACCACCCAGCGGTTATCCTTTTCGATTCTAGTGCAAGACATACCTTCATAAGCAAGACTTTTATGGAGAAATATTGCATACATTGCACTGAATCAAGGGAGGGATTTGTTATCCATTCACCAGGGGGCCGAATATTTACTAAGGAAGTAGCCTTCCACATACCCATAACTTTGGCCGGACGGGAATTTCTTACCAGCATGGTTGTTATGAAAGGGCAAGATATAGATGTGATTCTGGGAATGAATTAGTTAGCCCAGAATAAAGCCATTCTCAATACTGACCAAAGGACCATTAAGTTAAGTCATGGTCATAAAGAAGTCCATTTGTCCATCCCTATAGTTGTCCCAGTCAAAGCTTCTAGACAAGTTTTCGAGACTATAGTACAAGAAATTCAGGATATTCCAGTGGTATGTGAATTTCCGGATGTCTTTCCCGAAGACTTGCCTGGATTGCCTCCTGAAAGGGATGTCGAATTTGTGATTGAACTGAAGCCCGGTACGGCTCCTATTTCTAGAAGGCTGTACCGTATGTCGCCTAATGAACTGGCAGAACTCAATATTCAACTACAAGATTTATTAGAGAAAGGGTTCATCAGACCAAGTTCATCACCGTGGGGATGTCCAGCAATTTTCGTCAAGAAGAAGGATCAGACACTAGGAATGTGCGTCGACTATAGACCCCTCAATGAGGTTACCATCAAGAACAAGTATCCTCTTCCTCGGATCAATATTTTGTTCGATCAACTTACTGGAGCCCAGGTATTCTCCAAGATTGATCTCAGATCGGGCTATCATCAGATCCGTATTCGACCCAAGGATATACCCAAGACCACATTTACTACGCGGTATGGGTTATTTGAATATTTGGGCATGTCTTTCGGATTAACAAATGCTCCGGCCCACTTCACATACTTAATGAACTCGGTATTTATGTCCGAGTTGGATAAATTTGTGCTGGTCTTCATTGACGACATCTTGATCTATTCCAAAAATGAAGAGGAGCATGCAAAGCACTTGCGGATCATGCTGACACGCTTAAGGGAACATTAGCTGTATGCCAAGTTCAGCAAATGCGCATTGTTGGGGCCATGCTTCGTCACCGAAGGTCCCGCAGGAAGAAACACCTTCGGCAAACCCGTTTAAACGTAGTACCGAAGCTACCACTCATGAAGCTTCGGTACTATAACGTATCTGAAGACGAAGGTTTGAACCGACTTAAAGATGAAATGACTTCATAGTCCATAAGGGTCTGAGTCATAATTGTAATCTTTTGTAAGGGGCATGACTATAATTTCTCACAGGTTGCGCCTTGTGCCTATAAATAGATGAACAGTACTCCTTTACTGTTCACGCGATCTTGTAATCTCTGACACGTTATGCTTGAGTTATTGCTTTCCGCTAAGGTGAAGCACTTGAGAACAAGTCTCCAACATTGGCGCCCACCTCCGGTGAACTCACATCCACTTGCTGAGCTGATGGCTTCGTTCAAAGCTGGAGTTACTTCGGCTCCGAAGCTTGTGCTCCCGATAACAGGTGGTTCATGCTCAGAGCCGGCTAACAAGAAGCAGAAGAAGGAGGCACAAAGAAGGGTACAGCATGTAGGGGTGCAAGGACCCTTCATCAAGTCAAGATGGTCTCACATTCCGATTACCTTCTCTCAATAGGATCTTCAGCTTAAGGATTACCCTCACAATGATGCTATGGTTATCTCTTGTGTTATCAAAGGATTTCTCATCCACAATGTTTTGGTTGACACAGGTAGTGCAGCGGATATTATATTTGCCAAAGCCTTCAAACAGATGCAAGAGCCCGAAGACAAGATCCATGATGCCACACATCCTCTTTGTGGCTTCAGAGGAAGGCAGATTGTAGCACTTGGCAAGATCACGATGCCGGTAACCTTCGGATTTATGAACAACACAAGGACTGAGCAAGTCGTGTTTGATATTGTTGACATGGAGTATCCTTACAACGCAATCATTGGTCATGGTACTCTAAATGCTTTTGAAGCAATTCTTCATCCAGCATATCTTTGCATGAAGATACCTTCGGACCAAGGGCCCATTGCTATTCATGGATGTCAGAAAGCTGCCAGGAAGGCCGAAGGAAATTGGACAGATTCAAAAGCAATCCATAACATAGATGGAGCTGAAGCTTGTGAGCAATACAAGTACAGAAGGGAGAAAGCTGCTTCGGCCGATCAGCCGAAGACCATGCTCTTATGTGATGACATAGCAGAGCAGAAGGTGCTTTTGGGATCTCAATTGTCCGAGGAACAGGAGAAAACCTTGATAAGGTTTATGTTCAACAACAAAGATGTTTTTGCATGGTCAGCTAATGATCTCTGCGGAGTCAACAGGGATGTTATTGAACACTCGCTCAATGTTGATCCATCCTTCAGACCCAGAAAGTAGAGGCTTTGGAAGATGTCTGATGACAAGGCCGAAGGTTCTCGGAATGAAGTGAAAAGACTCCTCAGTGCCGGAGTCATCAGAGAAGTGAAATACCCAGAATGGCTAGCCAACACTGTTATGGTAAAAAAGGCCAATGGTAAATGGAGAATGTGTATTGATTTTACTGATCTTAACAAGGCTTGTCCGAAAGATGAGTTTCCACTACCAAGGATAGATTCCCTAGTTGATGCAGCAACTTCATCAGAGCTTATGAGTCTATTAGATTGTTATTCAGGTTATCATCAAATTTGGATGAAGAAGGAGGATGAACCAAAAACCAGCTTCATAACCCCTAGTGGAACATATTGTTATCTTCGGATGCCTGAGGGGCTTAAGAATGCTGGAGGAAGCTTCAGCGGAATGACAGCGAAGGTTCTTCAT
Organism: Zea luxurians; assembly: GCA_029449295.1. Classification (NCBI taxonomy): domain Eukaryota; kingdom Viridiplantae; phylum Streptophyta; class Magnoliopsida; order Poales; family Poaceae; genus Zea; species Zea luxurians. Next base: position 5,396,799 of record JAOPSE010000033.1, read on the forward strand.
TCTCAGATAGGCAGAAATGTGCTAACTTATGTTGATGATATCATAGTAAAAAGCACGAAGCAAGAAAATCACATTGCTGATCTGCAGGAGACCTTCGCCAATTTTAGACAAGCTGGTCTAAAGTTGAATCTAGAAAAGTGCGTTTTCGGAGTAAAGAAGGGGAAATTCCTTGGTTGCCTAGTCTCAACAAAAGGGATTGAGGCTAATCCAAATAAAATCGAAGCTATTCTTCGAATGGAACCACCAAGCACAAAAAAGGGGGCTCAGCGACTGACGGGGAGACTTGCATCTCTGAATCGATTTATATCCAGATCAGCAGAGAGAAATTTACCATTTTTTGAGGTGCTCAAGTCAGCCGAAATTTTTCAATGGGGACCAGTTCAGCAGAATGCCTTCGATGAGCTGAAGCAGTATTTGATAGATCTAACAACATTAACTCCACCAATGCTAGGGGCTCCTCTGTTGTTATATGTGGCGGCTTCGCACTCAGCGGTAAGTGCGGCACTCGTCTAAGAGAAGCTTGAAGGGCAAGCCAAAAAGCAAGCCCCAATATACTTTGTCCCCGAAGTCCTTAGTTTATCAAAGAAAAATTATACAGAATTGGAGAAGGTGTTGTATGCTGTTTTGATGGCTTCCAGGAAGCTTCGGCACTATTTTCAAGCATACCATATAATTGTTCCTTCTTCACAGCAATTGAAGGATATTATGAGAAATAGAGAAGCTACTGGAAGGGTTGGAAAGTGGGCTGCGGAACTCAATGAGTTCTACATTGATTATGTGCACAAATCTTCGATTCAGTCCTAGGCGTTAGCAGATTTCATTGCTGACTGGACGCCAGGGGCTCAGGAAGAAGAAGCAAGTAAAGATGCCGAAGTTTGGACAGTATTCTGCGATGGTTCTTGGGGAACCTTCGAAGCAGGTGCAGCTGTCGTTTTAATTGCACCTTCTAAAGTTAAAACATGCTACGCAGTGAAACTCGATTTTAGTTGTTCAAATAATATTGCTGAATATGAAGCTTTGCTTTTGGGTCTTCGGAAGTTGAAAGCAATGGGGATAAGAAGGGCGGTCCTAAAAACTGATTCCCATGTTATTTCTGGCCATATTGACAAAAGTTGCAAAGCAAGAGATCCGAAGCTTGAAAAATATCTGGATACAGTTCGAAGACTTGAAGCCTCCTTCAAAGGGTTCTCTGTTAAGAATATTCCACGAGGAGAAAATGAACATGCTGATCTATTAGCCAAGTCAGTGGCACAGGGGCTGCCACTACCTTCGGAATTTTTCTTTGAAACAATAAAAGCACCTTCGGTTGACCTTCTTGAAAGAGCAGTGCTCAATTGTAACGCCCCGAATTTTTGCAGTTGAATTTTTTCTTTTCTTTACTCGCCAAATTCGGGCGTTACCTTTTCTTTTTCTTTTTCCCCTCGCTAGACCTTGATCTTTTCCAAAGTTAGCGGGATTCGGTTTGGAATTCCCGTGTAAAGAAAAACCCTAAAATTGTTTTATGTTGTTTGATGCACCATGCCGAACTATGCATTCTTTGATTGTTTGAAAGTGCAAATGCATTCATCTAGGAAGATCGGATTTCGAAAATAAGGAGAAAACCTTTTCTTTCTTTTTCTTTTTCTTTCTCTCTCTCCTCTTTTTCTCTCTCTCCCGCGTCGTGGGCCGTCCCTGGCCGGCCCAGCCGCCCCCCTGCGCGCCCCCTTTGGGCCTAATTGGCCCAACCGCCCCCCCCCCCTCGCCTTGTCCCCCCAACTCCCTCTCTCTCTCCCTCCCATTCTCCCTCTCCCCACCCTAGCCGCCGCCGCCCCCTGCCCTAGCCCCGCCCCTGCAGCTCGGCCGCCGCCACCTGCAGCTCGGCCGCCTCCATGGCCGGTTCGGCCGCCCCTGCGCCCGCCGCCCAGCCGCCCGGCTCGGCCGTGCCCCAGCCGCCCGGCTCGGCCGCCCCCGCCCCTGCGCCGGCCGGTTCAACCGCCCCCCCCCCCCCTTTTTTATTATTATTTTTTTATTTTATTTTATTTTATTTTACTTTCTGTGATCATAGTTATTTTATTTTAGGTAGGCTAATCATTGTTCATGCTATTGAAATAGGAAGCTCAATTTAAAATTCTGTTACGCTAGTTGATTCACGTAATTAATTGTTTATTTCATTCAATGTTGATCAACTAAAAATGACTAGGTTTCCAATAGTGCATATAACAGAATTCTTTTGTTAAGAACCAATTGTAACTAATCATTAGTGCATAAGCTTTAACCCCCTGCGAGACCTTTCCCCGTTTCTTTCTAACCATAACAAATGCGATATCGAATGTCATACTTGATGCATATTCACTTTATTTGTTCCCTTGTATGGTGTACTGTTCTTTTGTATTAAATATGTGGATGTATGTATGTTTGCGCTCGCATAGAGAACGATCCGGTCGAAGAGCCCGAGGAATTCGCAGGAGAAGCCCCTGAGCAGCAGTCGGTTGGTGGAGGCAAGTGTCCTTTGACCTATTGCTGTCCTATTCATTCTTTAATTCACCTCCCGCATTACACATTTATACCTAAGGATTGACTAGCTTTTGTTATCCATGTCCTTGTTTACCTATTTGGGTCGGATTATTACTGCTTAGTCTGATGCTATTGCTCAACTCTAATCAATGAACATGATGTGATTATCTATGATACGCTGTTTTCCCTTCTTATTTATGATTATATTTGTGACCTTCAAGGGGACTCGAGCGGTTTCTCGAGTGCCTCTCCGTAAGGACCTGTTCAATGGATGACCGCTCAGGAAAACAGTGCAACCATGAGGGTGGAATGGGACGCCCTTAGCTGAATAATTGGAGGAACCGGGGTGTAGATCGCTTAGTCGTCGTGCCGTCAATGGGGCTCGGTGTATGCGGCTCGCTCTGCCAAGGTTGATTTGTCCCTTGGGGAGGAGTGCGGTACATTTAGGAAACCTAACGGGTGACTACAGCCCCGGGGAATCTTTGTAAAGGCTTCGTAGTGAATCCCTAGCCATTCACCTTGGGAGTGAATAAGGGTCTTGCAAGCCCGGGCTAGAGAGGGAATCACGGCTTATGGGTAAAGTGCACAACCTCTGCAGAGTGTTATGAAACTGATATACCAGCCGTGCTCACGGTTATGAGCGGCCAAGGGAGCTCCAGAGATTAGTGATACTTGATCAGAGACATTTTGGTACAGGTGGCAATGAGATTGATGATTCTGATTATGAGTATGGTGCTGGTAAGTGGTATTCTTTCCGTTTGGAAAGGATACATTGGGCTGATAACTTGGGTTAATGTTAAAACCTGGCTTTCTACTAGTAAGTAATAACCTGACCAACTAAAAGCAATTGCTTGACTTATCCCCACATAAAGCTAGTCCAATACAGCCAAACGGGATGCTTGCTGAGTATGTTGATGTGTACTCACCCTTGCTCTACACACCAACCCCCCCCCCCCCTCCAGGTTGTCAGCATTGCAACCACTGCTCAGGAGAAGATGAAGCTGTGGAAGGAGACTTCCAGGAGTTCCAAGACTACGACGAGTTCTAGGCGTGGGTTAGCGGCAACCCCCAGTCGGCTGCCTGTGAGGGCCGTGTTATCTACGTTTCGTTTTCGCACTTTGATTTATTGTAAGAACTATATGGACGTCTCAGACGTATGATGTAATCGACTATTATTTCCCCTTTTAATACTATTTGAGCACTGTGTGATGATGTCCATGTTATGTAACTGCTGTGTACGTGAATAACTGATCCTGGCACGTACATGGTTCGCATTCGGTTTGCCTTCTAAAACCGGGTGTGACATAAGTGGTATCAGAGCCGTGCTGACTGTAGGACCGCTAACCTAGAGTAGAATGGTCGTTTTAAGGATTATAGACCTCTGTCACTGCCTTGACTTTGATATCCCTTCAAAAGTTGGTCATACCGACCAAACCTATGTTCTACTATACATTATACCTTGCTGAAAATTATGTTCTATTCTGATCCTTCATTTATTTATGATTCATTACTTGCTGGTCATATTAATTCTGTTCTCACCCTTTTGCTTGCGATGTCTTTTGTAGATGGCTCGACTTAGACACACTGCACGAAAGTCCGTCATCCCCTTCTTACCCTCCCACCTTGCTGAGCGTCCGCTTCGCCGTCTAGTGGCCGGACAGTCCAGTCACTTGGAGAGGCTGCACCACTGCCTGCATGAGGAGCAGGAACGTCGACGACAGGAGCAGCAGGGCTCTTCCTTCTCGCTCCAGCAGGAGATAGAGTCTGTGAGGAGCTGCTCTCCTGTGCTTCCTCTGGAGGCGCCCCCTGCATCACCATTGGGCGCCCCAGCCTCTGGAGTAGCTGCTGGAGGAGACCCAGACGATGGAGATGGCGACGACAGCCCAAGCCACGACATCGACTTCTCTGCTGACCATGAGCCGGAAGGATGGGTTGCTCGACCCATCACTCGCGACGCTGCTCGCGGGTGTCACTTCCACGACGCGCTCGACACCCTGCTACGTCGGGCACTTGACCGGCGTACTTGGTCCATCAAGTATCGTTGTGTGGTCTACCAGCATAGTCGCGGGGTCTACCCGGACCGCTGGGAGGCGACCTATTTGGTGCGCCGTCCGGAGAACAGTCTCCAGGGCGCGGAGGCTTGCTCAGAGCACTATTCTATCTCTGAGCGGGACTCAGCTGAGGCAGCCATGCAGGATGCTGCACGGCGTGCGCTTTCGCACTACTGCTCGGTTTTCGGTGGGGTAGCTGACGGTCTCGACCTGAAGTATTACCCCCGCCGTCCATCTGGCAGCACAGGAGGCGTGATTGTTTCGCCTGCTGGTGAGGACAATCCTAGGTTGAGCAGCACAGTCAACCTAGTCGTCGTGCTAAACACGGAGCTGGACCATGCATTAGACGAGCTGAGTAGGGCTCGTGCTGAGATCGCCCTGCTGCGGGCTGAGCGCGCAGAACGTCGTCACTTGGATGATGGTTCCCCCGCTCCCGTTGGGACTCAGCACCCGTACCGCTCACCTCGGCGTGGACACCAGTCTTATGGCAATCCCGACTGCAAGACCAAGATAAATCTAGAACCATAGATCGTTAGAGTTGGATCTTGTAATTAATACGAAATATATATACATAGAAGCTTCAGTCTTAGCGTTAATCTCGGTCTTAGTTAGTCTTAGTTAGACAGGGTAGTTTGCTATATCCTGTGCATTTATGTTTGTCATGATGAACTATGTTTGGTTTGGATCTTTGTAATGATTGTCACCAGAGTGTGGGTATCCCCTGCATTTTGGCTTACCTATTATGTTAATGGAGTTAGTTATATAGTTGGGAAAACCTTTATTCTACTTTCCTCTTTATCTGAGAAGCTGTGTGGTCTGTGTTGGAGATCAGTGAAGATGCTCATCTGTTCAGTGCTGTTGGAGAATTCTATACTCTTTTCTTATGCTGCAAGATTTGCCAGATCAGTTCTGATGTGTGGTTGCGTTCTGCAGATGTCAGAGAACAGGCGCAGAGGAGGAAGGCGTGCTCAGCAGGAGCAAGCCGCTCCGCAGGGTGAGGCGCCCCAGCAACAGCAGCTACCGCCCCCGCCCCCGATGTCGATCGAGCAGATGTTTCTGATGCAGACTCAGGCAGTTCAGGCCATCGGTCAGACTCTGGCCGCCATTCAGCAGCAGCAGCAGCAACAGCAGCAGGCTCCACCCCAGCCTCAGATGCCTAGAGACAAGCGTGCTGAATTCATGAGAGGTCATCCCCCAACGTTCGCTCACTCTTCTGACCCCATGGATGCTGAAGATTGGCTGCGCACTGTGGAGCGGGAGTTGCATACCGCTCAGTGTGATGACAGGGAGAAAGTCTTGTATGGTCCCCGTCTGTTGAGAGGAGCAGCCCAATCATGGTGGGAGTCTTACCTCGCCACCCATGCCAACCCCGATGCCATCACCTGGGAAGAATTCAGAGGTAGCTTTCGTCAGTACCATGTGCCTGCAGGTCTGATGACAGTGAAGAAGGAGGAGTTCCTGGCCCTTAAGCAAGGGTCATCATCTGTCAGTGAGTATCGAGACAGGTTTCTGCAGTTGTCCCGCTATGCTCCCGAAGATGTCAACACTGACGCCAAGCGACAGTACCGTTTCTTGAGAGGCTTGGTCGACCCCCTGCAGTACCAACTGATGAATCATACCTTCCCGACATTCCAGCATTTGATTGACAGAGCAATCATGACAGAAAGGAAGCGTAAGGAGATGGAGGATCGTAAGCGCAAGATCAGTGGACCCTAGCCTGGAAGCAGCAGCCGTCCTCGTTTTTCAGGCAATCAACCTTAGCAGTTCAGGCAGAACCAGCGTCCACCTCAGCAGCATCAGCAGCGTCAGCAGTATCAGCAGTTCCAAAGGCAGTATCCTCAGCACCAGTACCAGAACCGTCAGAGCAATCAATCAGGAGGTCAGTTTCAGAGGCAGAATCAGCAGACACCTCGTCTTCCTGCCCCAGCAAACCAGCAGAACAATCAGGCAGCACCAGCTCAGGTTGGAAACAGAGCATGTTTCCACTGTGGAGAGCAAGGCCACTGGGTGATGCAATGTCCGAAGAAAGCAGCCCAGCAGCAGTCAGGCCCCAATGCCCCAGCGAAGCAGAATGTGTCCCAGCCTGGAGCAGGCAACCGCTCTCAACCGCGCTATAATCATGGAAGACTGAACCACTTGGAGGCTGAAGCAGTTCAGGAGACTCCCGACATGACAGTAGGTATGTTCCCAGTCGATTCCCATATTGCAGAAGTGTTATTTGATACTGGAGCAACGCATTCTTTTATTACTGCATCATGGGTGAAAGCACATAATCTTCCAATTACTACCATGTCAACCCCCATTCAAATTGACTCAGCCGGTGGTAGAATTCGAGCTGATAGCATATGTTTGAATGTAAGTGTGGAAATAAGGGGGATAGCGTTTCCCGCTAACCTTATAGTAATGGGTACTCAGGGAATAGATGTCATCCTAGGGATGAATTGGCTAGATAAGTATCAGGCAGTTATCAGTTGTGATAAAAGGACAATCAAGTTGGTGTCCCCACTAGGAGAGGAAGTGGTGACCGAGTTAGTCCCGCCTGAGCCGAAGAGAGGAAGTTGTTATCAGATGGCTGTCGATAGCAGTGAAGCAGACCCAATTGAGAGTATCAAGGTTGTGTCTGAATTCCCAGATGTGTTTCCAAAGGATTTACCGGGTATGCCACCAGAGCGGAAAGTTGAGTTTGCCATAGAGCTTCTTCCTGGAACCGCCCCCATCTTTAAGAGAGCTTATAGAATATCTGGACCAGAGTTGGTTGAGCTTAAGAAGCAGATTGATGAGCTGTCAGAGAAAGGTTACATCCGGCCAAGCACCTCGCCTTGGGCCGCCCCTGTCTTGTTTGTGGAGAAGAAAGATGGCACCAAGAGGATGTGTATCGATTATCGAGCTTTGAATGAAGTCACGATCAAGAATAAGTACCCTTTGCCCAGAATAGAAGATCTGTTCGACCAGTTGAGAGGAGCCAGTGTGTTCTCCAAGATAGATCTGAGGTCAGGTTATCATCAGCTCAGGATCCGACCTTCGGACATTCCGAAGACGGCATTCATTACCAAGTATGGTTTGTATGAGTTCACAGTGATGTCTTTTGGTTTGACCAATGCACCAGCCTTCTTTATGAATCTGATGAACAGTGTATTCATGGATTATCTCGATAAGTTTGTGGTGGTATTCATTGATGACATTCTGATTTATTCTCAAAGTGAAGAAGAGCATGCAGATCATTTGAGGATGGTATTGCAGAGATTGCGAGAGCACCAGTTGTATGCAAAGTTGAGCAAGTGTGAGTTCTGGATCAGTGAAGTCCTGTTCTTGGGTCACATAATCAACAAAGAAGGATTGGCTGTGGATCTGAAGAAAGTGGCAGACATTCTGAACTGGAAAGCGCCAACAGATGCCCGAGGAATCAAAAGCTTCATTGGAATGGCTGGATATTATCGGCGATTCATTGAAGGGTTTTCGAAGATTGCGAAACCAATGACAGCGTTGCTAGGCAACAAGGTTGAGTTCAAGTGGACCCAGAAATGTCAAGAGGCCTTCGAAGCGCTAAAAGAGAAGTTGACAACAGCGCCTGTCTTAGTCTTGCCTGATGTGCACAAGCCCTTCTCGGTGTATTGTGATGCTTGTTACACAGGTTTGGGATGCGTATTGATGCAAGAGGGAAGAGTTGTGGCTTACTCGTCCCGACAGTTAAAGGTTCATGAGAAGAATTACCCAATCCATGATCTAGAGTTGGCAGCAGTGGTTCACGCACTGAAGACATGGAGGCACTATCTGTATGGACAGAAATGCGATGTTTACACAGACCACAAGAGTCTGAAGTACATATTCACTCAGTCAGAATTGAACATGAGGCAACGAAGATGGTTAGAGTTGATCAAAGATTATGAGTTGGAGATTCATTACCATCCAGGCAAAGCAAACGTAGTGGCAGATGCTTTGAGCAGAAAGAGTCAAGTCAATCTGATGGTCGCTCGTCCGATGCCTTATGAGTTGGCCAAGGAGTTTGACAGGTTGAGTCTCGGGTTTCTGAACAATTCGCGAGGAGTCACAGTTGAATTGGAACCTACCTTGGAGCGCGAAATCAAAGAAGCGCAGAAGAATGATGAGAAGATCAGTGAGATTCGGCGACTGATTCTAGATGGCAGAGGCAAAGATTTTCGGGAAGATACAGAAGGCGTGATATGGTTCAAAGACCGCTTATGTGTTCCCAATGTCCAGTCCATTCGGGAGTTGATTCTTAAGGATGCTCATGAGACAGCTTATTCGATTCACCCTGGCAGTGAGAAGATGTATCAGGATCTGAAGAAGAAATTCTGGTGGTATGGAATGAAGAGGGAAATCGCAGAGCACGTGGCTATGTGCGATAGTTGCCGAAGAATTAAGGCAGAGTCACCCGAAGGAAGACCATCAGAATGTGCAAAGTCAGATGGAATCACCACTCTGAGGAAGAAGCAACCTGGGAGCGTGAAGATGATCTGATGGCTAAGTACCCAGAGCTCTTTGCTAGCCAACCCTGAATCTCGAGGGCGAGATTCTTTTAAGGGGGATAGGTTTGTAACGCCCCGAATTTTTGCAGTTGAATTTTTTCTTTTCTTTACTCGCCAAATTTGGGCGTTACCTTTTCTTTTTCTTTTTCCCCTCGCTAGACCTTGATCTTTTCCAAAGTTAGCGGGATTCGGTTTGGAATTCCCGTGTAAAGAAAAACCCTAAAATTGTTTTATGTTGTTTGATGCACCATGCCGAACTATGCATTCTTTGATTGTTTGAAAGTGCAAATGCATTCATCTAGGAAGATCGGATTTCGAAAATAAGGAGAAAACCTTCTCTTTCTTTTTCTTTTTCTTTTTCTTTCTCTCTCTCCTCTTTTTCTCTCTCTCCCGCGCCGTGGGCCGTCCCTGGCCGGCCCAGCCGCCCCCCTGCGCGCCCCCTTTGGGCCTAATTGGCCCAACCGCCCCCCCCCCCTCCCCTTTTCCCCCCAACTCCCTCTCTCTCTCCCTCCCATTCTCCCTCTCCCCACCCTAGCCGATGCCGCCCCCTGCCCTAGCCCCGCCCCTGCAGCTCGGCCGCCGCCCCCTGCAGCTCGGCCGCCTCCATGGCCGGTTCGGCCGCCCCTGCGCCCGCCGCCCAGCCGCCCGGCTCGGCCGTGCCCCAGCCGCCCGGCTCGGCCGTGCCCCAGCCGCCCCAGCTCGGCCGCCCCCGCCCCTGCGCCGGCCGGTTCAACCGCCCCCCCCCCCTTTTTTATTATTATTTTTTTATTTTATTTTATTTTATTTTACTTTCTGTGATCATAGTTATTTTATTTTAGGTAGGCTAATCATTGTTCATGCTATTGAAATAGGAAGCTCAATTTAAAATTCCGTTACGCTAGTTGATTCACGTAATTAATTGTTTATTTCATTCAATGTTGATCAACTAAAAATGACTAGGTTTCCATTAGTGCATATAACAGAATTCTTTTGTTAAGAACCAATTGTAACTAATCATTAGTGCATAAGCTTTAACCCCCTGCGAGACCTTTCCCCGTTTCTTTCTAACCATAACAAATGCGATATCGAATGTCATACTTGATGCATATTCACTTTATTTGTTCCCTTGTATGGTGTACTATTCTTTTGTATTAAATATGTGGATGTATGTATGTTTGCGCTCGCATAGAGAACGATCCGGTCGAAGAGCCCGAGGAATTCGCAGGAGAAGCCCCTGAGCAGCAGTCGGTTGGTGGAGGCAAGTGTCCTTTGACCTATTGCTGTCCTATTCATTCTTTAATTCACCTCCCGCATTACACATTTATACCTAAGGATTGACTAGCTTTTGTTATCCATGTCCTTGTTTACCTATTTGGGTCGGATTATTACTGCTTAGTCTGATGCTATTGCTCAACTCTAATCAATGAACATGATGTGATTATCTATGATACGCTGTTTTCCCTTCTTATTTATGATTATATTTGTGACCTTCAAGGGGACTCGAGCGGTTTCTCGAGTGCCTCTCCGTAAGGACCTGTTCAATGGATGACCGCCCGGGAAAACAGTGCAACCATGAGGGTGGAATGGGACGCCCTTAGCTGAATAATTGGAGGAACCGGGGTGTAGATCGCTTAGCCGTCGTGCCGTCAATGGGGCTCGGTGTATGCGGCTCGCTCTGCCAAGGTTGATTTGTCCCTTGGGGAGGAGTGCGGTACATTTAGGAAACCTAACGGGTGACTACAGCCCCGGGGAATCTTTGTAAAGGCTTCGTAGTGAATCCCTAGCCATTCACCTTGGGAGTGAATAAGGGTCTTGCAAGCCCGGGCTAGAGAGGGAATCACGGCTTATGGGTAAAGTGCACAACCTCTGCAGAGTGTTATGAAACTGATATATCAGCCGTGCTCACGGTTATGAGCGGCCAAGGGAGCTCCAGAGATTAGTGATACTTGATCAGAGACATTTTGGTACAGCTGGCAATGAGATTGATGATTCTGATTATGAGTATGGTGCTGGTAAGTGGTATTCTTTCCGTTTGGAAAGGATACATTGGGCTAATAACTTGGGTTAATGTTAAAACCTGGCTTTCTACTAGTAAGTAATAACCTGACCAACTAAAAGCAACTGCTTGACTTATCCCCACATAAAGCTAGTCCAATACAGCCAAACGGGATGCTTGCTGAGTATGTTGATGTGTACTCACCCTTGCTCTACACACCAACCCCCCCCCCCCCTCCAGGTTGTCAGCATTGCAACCACTGCTCAGGAGAAGATGAAGCTGTGGAAGGAGACTTCCAGGAGTTCCAAGACTACGACGAGTTCTAGGCGTGGGTTAGCGGCAACCCCCAGTCGGCTGCCTGTGAGGGCCGTGTTATCTACGTTTTGTTTTCGCACTTTGATTTATTGTAAGAACTATATGGACGTCTCAGACGTATGATGTAATCGACTATTATTTCCCCTTTTAATACTATTTGAGCACTGTGTGATGATGTCCATGTTATGTAACTGCTGTGTACGTGAATAACTGATCCTGGCACGTACATGGTTCGCATTCGGTTTGCCTTCTAAAACCGGGTGTGACATCAATATATCTCCTGTTTACAGCGAAGATTGGAGAACTGAGATCATGTCTTTTCTCCAGGGCAATTTCCTGTCAGATGACGAAGCTTATCAAAAAAGAATAGCGGCAAGAGCTCGTCCATATGTAATAATAGAAGGGGAGTTATACAAGCGTGGAGTCTGTTCTCCATTGCTCAAATGTTTATCCAGAACTGAAGGAATAGAGCTGATGAAAGAAATACATGCAGGTCTATGTGGATCTCACATCAGATCTAGGCCTTTATTGGGTAAAGTTTTTCGTCAAGGATTCTATTGGCCGGAGGCAGCTTCGGATGCAGCAGAATTAGTCCAAAAATGCGAAGGTTGTCAAAAATGTGCAAGAGATCAAAAACAACCTTCGTCTCTAACTCAATTAATACAGCCCACTTGGCCATTACAAAGATGGGGCCTTGATTTGCTAGGCCCACTTCCACCAGCACAAGGGAATTTAAGATATGTTGTAGTGGCAGTTGAATATTTTTCTAAATGGATTGAGGCAAAGCCTTTAGCCACAATAACTTCGGTTACGGTTCAAAAGTTTTTCTGGCAAAATATTGTTTGTCGCTTCGGAGTGCCAAAGGCCATCACCGTGGACAATGGAACACAGTTTGATTCCGAAGCTTTTAGAGAGTTTTGTGAACAAATTGCCACGAAGATCCATTTTGCATCAGTTCGGCATCCAGAGTCAAATGGACTTGTCGAAAGAGCTAATGGCATCATAATGACAGGAATAATGATGTTAATCTTCAATCAGCCCAGGGGGAAGTGGCCGGACGAATTAATCAAAGTGGTGTGGAGCCACAACACAACAATATCAAGGTCAACAGGTTTTACACCATTCAAATTGCTGTTTGGTGATGAAGCAATAACCCCATAAGAGGCTAAGGCAGGATCAATAAGAACAGTGGCTTCGGCAAAAGACGAAGCTGATTACTCTGTGGACAAAGATGCTATAGAAGGGATCAGGCTTCAGGCTGTGGAAAACATCAATAAATACCAAGCCGAAACAATAAAATGGCGTGATAGAAAGGTTCGGATGAAGAACATTAAGCTAGGACATTTGGTGCTTCGAAGAGTGGCCAACCCAGACACAGTGGGCAAGCTACAGCTGAAGTGGGAAGGCCCTTTTCTGGTAGTATCTTCGTCAAGACCCGGTTCCTACAGGTTAAAGGATATGGACGGCAACGACATTTCTAGATCTTGGAATGCGGATGAGCTTCGGCGGTATTATGTGTAACCTGATGTAATCTTTTTTATTTTTTATTTTTATTTTTTCCTATGGCACCCTTTTCCTTTCCAAAGGGGAGAAAGGTTTTTAATGGGGCCATAGCATGTAATTTCTCTTTTCTCATATCAGGTCTACAAGAGCAGTATCCCCCAAAGATGTAAATGTAAAAACTGGGGCATGCACCATCGAGTGCAGCGAGAAAAAGAAAAAACACGGAGAAGCTCGAAAGACGTCCCTAAGGGGATGTAGAGCACGACGAAGCTACAAAAAAGTCGTTCCTATGGGAGCGCAGCGTAAGTTTTCTGCTCAAAAGTCGTTCCTAATGGAATGCAAAGCTTACAGCGAAAAATAAACGCTGATTCCGCTGAAGTAAAAGGCGAAGAAGCTCCTAAGGGAGGCTTGCAGCGAAAAATAAATGCTGATTCCGCTGAAGTAAAAGGCGAAGAAGCTCCTAAGGGAGGCTTACAGCAAAAAGTCAGCGCTGATACACCGAAAAATAAGCGGTGAAGCCGAAAAATAAACGACAAAGATTTGTTATTCCCAAGGGAATAAGAGTTGTGATTATGATTTCGTAAGCGTCTTCGAACATTCATTTGCACGATACATAACATCATACATTTGCATTCATAAACATTCACTTAGACATACATAGGATCATCATCATCATAACATACAAACTTCCTTCGGCTTTGAAAGAGAAGGCTTTGGAAAAAAGGGAAAAAGAGGCAATTTTATGCTTCGTTGTGAACGAAAAGAAGGGAAGGTGTTTTTCGCCTTCGACTCAAAAGAATTAATTTCGTCCACAGCAAAGCAGATCATACATGGACAAAGGGGTAAAGATATATTACGAAGTACGCACAAGTTTACATAAAAATCTTTACAATCATATTACAAAATTTTCTCTAAAATCATCTGGAGCAAAGCCTTTTGGAGCATCTGTTAAGGCTTCAGCTCATCATTCTTTAGCTTCATCATCCTGTACATGTTAAAACAAAATGAGAAAAGTGCAGAGTTCAAGGAGAAGGTAAAAGTAACGAGTATAAGTTTCTCACTAGCTTAAGGTGGCTTCGAGCTTCGTCACCAGCCATTTTTCGCCCGCCATTTATCCAAATTTGAGTCATAAACCTGTTTCCTATGCTTCGAGCTAGGCTGGGGATGTCAATCAAATCCGCTGGTGACAAACTGAAGTTTGGCCTATTAACAATTTTCCTGTGTGTACAGCCAGCCTTCAGGAAAGCAGTAGCTGTGCCTCGAGAAGCTAACAGGGCGCAGAAATCAGCATGCCCAGCGATATATTCAAAGGTGCTTGTCAGGTTTTCAACTGAAGGTGTAAACTTCTCAGAGCTGGCTCCAATTGAGTGAAAGACAATCTTCAGCCGCTGCACGCATCGGTTGCCGAAGTCTAAACATTTATCCTAAAGCTCCTTCAATGATTTCTGTAAATTTCAACTCTTCTCAATTTTGGTTTTGAGATTAGTTTCAAGATTCGTCTTTTCTTGCTCAGATTTTTCTGATTTTATGAGTAATTCGCTGTTTAATCTATCAATTTCGGCTTGAGCTTCTTCCAGCGAACCCTCCATAGATTGGATGACGAAGTCCTTTTTCTCTAAAGCAGCTTCGCGATCTTTGACTTTATTTTCTAAATCTTGAATGACGGAGTCCTTTTTCTCCAAAATAGCTTCGTGATCTTTAACTTTATTTTCTAGAGCTTTAATTGTAGCTTCGTTTTTCTCGTCTTCGAGATCTTGTTGCATCCTCAGTACTTTACTCAGTAATATACTCTGCCAAAACAACCTTCGTTAGAACACATCTTAATTCAAAAAATAATAAAAAGTTGATTTTTACCTTAAAATTAGCATAGAACAGGCTACCGGCGATATGCTGTCGCCGGTACCTGCAGAGATCTGCCTCAACCTTCGGCAGGCCAACATTCTTAGAAAAAGTCCTAACGACCTTTGCCTCGGTTCGATTCCGAAGGCATCTCAATTTCCCTTCATTGACTCCACCAAATAGCAAAGCCCCTGGTTTGTACCCACAGGATACAGTATTTTTCATCAGTTCTTCTTTTTCAGTTTCTGATAACTCTTGCCCTAGTATATCTTGAAAGTTGAAGTTTTCCTCTTCCAAAGTATCTTCAATTTGATCTTTTCCTTTCTCAATTGTTGTATCCACCGCGGCCGCAGCAGCTTCTTCCTCAGCCATTTTTAGAAGCAGGTTGTCAATATCACCAAGTGTGGTTTCTAGATTAGAACCTTCAGCGGTTTTGGCTGTGACACCTTTGGCTCCGGTGGCTGCGTCTTCGGCAGTGCCAGCGCCTTCAGTAATTGGTATTTTCGACGCCGATGCCGGCGGTGGTGTCTGATGAATAACATCGGCCACTTGGATAATTCTCCGTTTTTTCAGTTTAGCAGGACTTTTCATTGCCGAAGGCTCCTTTTCCTTCTGAAAAAGCTTTGTCAGTTGTGGTGCCAGCGGACTTAGCTTGATAGGCAAAGGTTTAGTCATTACCTTTAGAATTTCTTCCACATCCACATCGGCAGCAGAAGGCGTCGTAGGAGTTTCTCCTTCTTGGCCCGACGTTTTTGGTTTCGGGGCCGTAGCTTTCCTTTTCTTTGAGGTAGATATCTTCGGCTTAGGGCTCGGTTTTCTTTTCTCAAATATTTCTTTGTCCTTTTTAGCCAATTTGGTAACTTCTCTGTCGAGGACGCTGGCAACTATTTTTCTTTTCTGGCCATCAGCACCTCTGCCCGATTGCTCATAGTCAGGATAATCAAATTCAAGGCATCCAGCACCCGATTCATTCTTCGCTTCGGACGAGTACCGAAAGCCACAATCATTAACTGATCTTCTTTCTTAGAATAGTTACCAAGGATCTCGTTACACATAACCTCAATTGTATCCAATCACTCTTGGCAGGGTGCTTTAAAATATTTTTTAAACTTGTAATAATAAGGTAGCCGAACAAGCTCCTTCTTCTTCTTCTCCCCTTTTAGCTTCGGCATGTCCCATTCCTTCAAAGTTGGGAATACTCTGAAGGCTAAGAATTCTTGGACCAGATCCCTGGTACCAATGTGCTCTGCAACAACCCGAAATTCGCCCAGCGCAATCTGGCATGGGCTATCTGGATCCAT
Source organism: Zea luxurians (assembly GCA_029449295.1). NCBI lineage: Eukaryota > Viridiplantae > Streptophyta > Magnoliopsida > Poales > Poaceae > Zea > Zea luxurians. The sequence continues at coordinate 5,412,763 of JAOPSE010000033.1, forward strand.
GACGCATTGAGGCCTAGTTTCTCCGAAGGTTAAACTCAAAGGGCTCTGAACTAGCTTCTCCTTCTTCTCATCTACTTTGACATAAAACCATTCACTCTTCCAGCCAGCTGGCCATTTTGTACGATAACTGATAACTGGATACTTGGCATCTTTTCGATATGCAAAATTGTAGCAGCCGAAATTATCATGCGGCCCGTCTTCTCTAGCTTTTGTCTGGTAATGAAGCTCGTGTGCTCGGCAAAAACCTTCGGCAAGTGGCTCTGCCTCCTGGCTTCGAAGTGCCCAGATGTAAACACTAAGCCTAACAATGGCGTTAGGAGTTAACTGATGAAGGTGAATCCCAAATCTCTCTAAAACATCTGCAATCATCCCATGAAGGGGAAATCTTAACCCCGCTTTGAAGAAGCTCTTAAAAACCACTACCTCATCTTTTTCAGGCTTCGGGGTAATCTATTCTCCCCCGAAGCGAATCAGCTCCTTTTTATCTTCACTGAAATAGCCTAACTTCAGTAACTTAGCCATGTCACCCTCAGTAATAGTAGACTTCCCAAACTCTAGGTGGCTGGGTTTAGATGGCATCGCACCGTACTCATCCTCAGATTCATTTTCTTCAACGTCAACTTGTTTTGCTTCGGCAGCAGACATATCCTCTGATGTTGCTAGCCCAGACCGCCTCATTGCTTCAGAAATAGGAACAGTTTCAGTGGCTTCGGCCTCGTCTCCCTCACGCTCAATCCTGGCAGTGGAACGCAATCTAGCCATTTGATTATGAATTCCTAAACTTCTTTGAAATTAATAACCTTTTTTCTGAAGCTCTTCTTGTAACGAAGCAGAATCCAAGGTGGTGCTTCGTTTGAGTGCAAGGGTCAAGCTTCGGCTATGGTTAAATTCCTGGCAGCAAAACAATGCAATAGCAATGAATGTTGTGGTAACTTCACACCTACTCCTCTATTTATATAGTGTTGCAGGTAAGAAGGTGAATCGTCAAGTCTCCTACACCGGACGAACAGTCGCCCGCACCCACTGAACGGTGGGCCACAAAACCCGAGAAGGTAAATATGCATGGTGGGACTACTCCGCGCTCGGAAGTTTTATCGTTTCCCGGCAACGAGCTCAGGGAAGGTCTTTTTCGGACCTTCGGCTACCCGAAGCCTAAGAGACTTTTTCACGGATCAAGCTCGTTTTGAAAAACGATCTAGCACCGTGAAGGGGCTACTGTTGGGGCCATGCTTCGTCGCCGAAGGTCCCACAGGAAGAAACACCTTTGGCAAACCCGTTTAAACGTAGTACCGAAGCTACCACTCATGAAGCTTCGGTACTATAACGTATCTGAAGACGAAGGTTTGAACCGACTTAAAGATGAAATGACTTCATAGTCCATAAGGGTCTAAGTCATAATTGTAATCTTTTGTAAGGGGCATGACTGTAATTTCTCACAGGCTACGCCCTGTGCCTATAAATAGATGAACAGTACTCCTTTACTGTTCACGCGATCTTGTAATCTCTGACACGTTACGCTTGAGTTATTGCTTTTCGCCAAGGTGAAGCACTTGAGAACAAGTCTCCAACACGCGCTTTGGTTGGAGGAAATCCAGTTTCTTGGACTTGTATTGTCTACTAAAGGGATTGCGGTCGATCCCAGCAAAGTCAAGGATATTATAGAATGGAACCCGCCCACTATAGTACATGAAGTTTGGAGTTTCCTTGGACTGGTTGGATATTACCGCAGGTTCATTTCGGATTTCTCCAAGATTGTTAAACCCATTACGGTTTTATTGAAGAATGATACAAAGTTTGATTGGTCTTCAAAATGCAATGAAGCCTTTGAGCAGCTGAAGGTGTTGTTAACCACTGCCCCGGTGTTGGCCCAACCGGATATTGAAAAGCCTTTTGATGTGTATTGTGACACGTCAGACAGTGGACTCGGATGTGTCTTGATGCAAAAGGGCGAGTTATAGCATATGCAAAAGGGCGAGTTATAGCATAAAAAACATTATCCAACTCATGACCTAGAACTAGCTACAGTTGTTCAAGCCCTCAAGATTTGGCATCATTATCTGCTGGGAAATACCTGCCATTTGTATACAGATCACAAAAGTCTGAAATATATCTTTACCCAGTCAGAACTGAACATGAGGCAGAGAAGATGGCTTGAGCTAATCAATGATTATGATTTGGAAATCCATTATCATCCAAGAAAAGCCAATGTGGTGGCAGATGCTTTAAGTCGCAAGAATTTTTGCCATTGTCTTATAGTAAGAGTACCTAACACCACTATATGTCAAGAAATGGAGAAGTTGAATCTAGGGATAGTGCCGCAAGGAATTTTGGCAAATGTGAAGCTTAAGTCAGTTCTTCTGCAAAGAATTATTGACGCTCAGAAAACAGATAAGGGTATGAAGTACATTCATGAGAAAATGGAAGCCGGTAAGGAAAATTGCTTCAGGAAAGATGACCAAGGAGTAATATGGTTTAAAGATCGCATAGATGTGCCAAAAGATGTTGAAGTCCGCCAACAAATCCTGGAGGAAGCTCATCTTAGTCGATATTCCATTCAACCGGGGAGTACTAAGAAGTATCAAGACTTAAAGCAGCATTATTGGTGAACTAAAATGAAGATTGAAATTGCACGCTATGTGGCAAATGTGATACCTGTCGACGAGTTAAGGCCATACATATGAAGGCTGTTGGGCCACTACAATCTTTGTCAATCCCAACCAAGAAATGGGAAGATATTAGTATGGATTACTTTGTGGGATTACCTAGGATAGCTAAAGGATTTGATTCTATCTGGGTTATAATTGATAGATTTACAAAGATTGCCCACTTTCTTCCTTTAGGGGTAAAATATACAGTGGCCACATACGCAGATCTTTATATTGCTCGTATTCTCAGTTTACATGGAGTTCCAAAGACGATACTGGTTGACCAAGGACCGCAATTTGTATCCAAGTTCTAGAGTGAACTACATAAATCCTTGGGTACTAAATTGCTCCATAGTTCGGCTTATCATCCTCAAACAAGTGGACAAACTAAGAGAGTAAATCATATACTTGAAGATATGCTACGGGCATGTGTCCTGGAGTTCCCGCAAAAATGGGATGATTGTCTTCCATTGGCAGAATTTTCTTATAATAACAGCTATTAAGAAAGCATTAAGATGGCACCGTTTGAAGCACTGTACGGACGACGATGCCGGACACCCTTAAATTGGTCAGGACCCGAAGAAAGGTGGTTTTTCAGGCCTGACTTGGTCAAAGAAACAGAGGACAAAGTTCAAAGGATAAGACATCACTTGAAAGAAGCTCAAGCTTGGCAGAAAAGCTATGCAGATAAACGACGCCGACCTTTAGTCTTTCAAGTCAAGGATTATGTATACCTGAAAGTATCACCGATGAAGGGTGTTAATCGGTTCGGGGTAAAAGGAAAGTTGGCACCCCCATACATTGGTCCTTTTCCCATTCTTGAGCAATGTGGACCAGTGGCGTACAGACTTCAACTGCATAAAACATTATATGCAGTACATAATGTGTTCCATGTATCCCAATTGAAAAAGTGCCTTCTGATTCCTGATCGAACCATCGATGTGGTGGATGTTGATTTGAAACCATATTTGACTTATTGAGAACATCCCATTCGAGTTTTGGGTCAGAAGGACAGGATCACTCTAAAAAGAACCCTCCAATTCTATAAGGTACAATGGAACCAGCATACTGAAGACGAAGCTACCTGGGAGACGCAAGATTTCTTAGAAAAGAATTTTCCTAGGTTTTTAGCTTCATGTAATCTTTAAGAATTGTATATCTGGTTGTAAAGTTGGAATAAACCCCATACCATCCCCTGCCCTGTAAGATAAATAAGGAAATAACGATGTGATGTGTTTCCTTTTCCACTACTTACCCTTGGACCTTAAATCTCGGGACGAGATTCTTTTATGGGGGGAAGGATGTAACACCCCTAGTGTTACTGGCACCAAAACTTGAGCATGACATCATATTCATTGACATTTCATGTTGTTTGTTACACCTAGAATGCATCCACTAGGTAAAATTTCAAAACATGTGTGATATGGTGGCTTGAAGTATTCTTAACTTTAGGGTAGGGTACATAACCCTAAGATTAGGGCCTATGGGTGAAAGTGAAGCCAAGATGAGTAATACCTCAAAAGTCATTGGAAATATTCGTAAGAGATCAAGAGTGATGGATTTGAGTGGCACAAAAACCCTAGAGTGCTCAAAACCCTAAAAGAAATCCTAGAAAACCCTAATTTGTACCCTAGGGGTGAATTCAAATTCTATACACTTTTGGACCAAAATGTAAATATCAAAGTGGTAGAACATCAAAAACCAAGCAACTTTTACATTGGAGGATTTTCATGTAGTGTGGAGTAATTTGGACTTAATTGCAAAAAGTCTCAAGAATACCTATGTGGCTAACTCTGAATTTCAATGAGATTGAGCCAACTTTGGAGCCTTGAATTTCTAAATTCATGAGGATTTTGCCCTAGGTCAATACATCAAACTTGTAGAGCTATGATAGAAGTACAACTTTGATTCAGTGACTAAGCATTGGTGCTGTACAAAAATTGGAGAAAAATAAGCCTGAAGATGGGCTGTCAGTCACTATTGAATACTGAATTTTGAGCAACAGTGAAATTGGATGAACTTTGTGATCAGATTACAGGGGATTGAGTGGATGTTTGTGCAAGACCTTTGTAACAAAGTTGCAGCTGGATTATAGATCAATAACTTTGTTGCAGAATGATTGGTGAGTTGCTACACAAAAGTTTGAGAATCAAGCCCTCTAACTCGCTCTGTCAGGCGCACTGAAGAGTGTTCGTGATGGTATAATACCTGAACAAGATCAAGTTTAGTGCACCTTGCCGTCGGTGATCCCCGTGCCTAGATTCACGCCGACGCTGCAATTCGTGTTCAGTGAGTAGCGGATATCACCGAGGGAGTGAAAAGATCAGCGGGGGAATGGATTAAGCCGGCTTCACCGTACCCACTTGCACAGGTGACATGTCCGCATGACCGTCGTTGTCATGCCGCCACTTACCTCGATCACAACACGCCTTAAGCTATTCTACCATGTCGTCGTGGGTTGGGGAGGAAAACCAAGTGATGGCCGTAACATTTTACCCAGTGAATGCCACGTTATGTGAACTCCGGTGGCTCACCTTGCTTCGGCCGCCAGCTTGTCTTCCCCAAATTGGGCGTCACCGCTGTTGATCACTATAAATTGATGCCCCGACTTGCTCTATTAGCTTGTTATGAACCCTGAGCACCGCTCCTCGCCCCCGATTACTCACCATAGCTCGAGCAATCGCAATTCCCCCCAAATCTATTCTCCGCGCCGTCGTGAGTCACCGCATCATGGACCACCATCTCCAGGTCCGCTCTCACCCTCCTCACCCTCGTTTCAGCACCCTTGCACGCTTGGGATACTTGTCAGCCAACCAATTGAACTAGACCGCGCTTAATCGCTGGGAACGCCTTGGGTTGTCCTCGGTGTTTGCCGTCGTCGTGTGCAGAAGAACTCTGGGCCAGATTCGTGCAATTGATGGAGGGATTAGGGTCGCCAGGGGTAGGATTAGGTGTTGACCAAGTTAGGGCACCAGTCATTGCGCATCCCGGCTGGTACAAGTTTGCAGGAGGGCGCGCTCACTGCCTTTCATCGTCGGGGACCTTGGTGTGTGAAGAAATAGAAGTGCAGGGGCTTAAGTGTGAACATCAGTGAGACAGATGAATAGTGCGTAGGGATTCTTAACCAGTTATTTGAATAGCCGAGTCCTATGTGCAAAGTCGCCAGTGCGGGCGCGTTTGCCTAGTTATGGGCCGGTCTGGGCTGGTTTGATCCCATCACTGTTCATAGTTTTCCTTTTTCTTTTTCTACGAGGCTTAGGAAATTTATAGAAAATTTTAGAAAAATGATAAAATCATGGGACCAATTTTACGGGACTCCTAAATTCCTCTAGTATTTAATAAAAATAGATTCAAGATTTTTAATCCCAACCAGGAATTATTTAGCATTTAAGAATGCCTAAACCTAGTCTTTTAGAATTTTAGAATTAAATTGGTAGCTCCAAAAATAATTAAACTTTTTGAGTAAGTTTGGTTTAGTGATTAAAGCCCATGGGTAAAGTTTGGCATGCTTTGGACATTGTTTGCACCCAAACCCAAGACACTAACTTTCTAGGATAAAATTGCCTAACCCTAATAGAATACTAACTCAGGAATCCCTAGTGACTCAGGTGTACCATGAAGGAAAGTTATATTCAAGATACAAATTAGTGTGTTTCTATTATAACTGCATATTCATAGCATCACATGAGCATTCATGTATGTGTATTGTTATGTATAGAAAACGAAGAAGAAATGATAGTCGAAGAAGAAACTGCCCCACAAGCTGAAATTCTACCTGTCGAGAACAGTTTCTACTTTGATATTTGTGGAACAGATCCTGAGTCTCCTACAACACAAGGCAAGTTCCGGTGCATTTACCCCTTTCCTTGTTGTTTTAAACTCTTTATCACTTGAAATGATGCATTAGGTGATAGGAGTTGAGTGCTACACAATTGCTGCATTTCCTTCCTCGGAACTGTTTACCATTCCTTGATACCTGTTTTATACAAAAGTTTTCTGATGCTTAGTCTTGCCTTAGAAAACAAAATGTTTTGTTTTAAACAAAGATGATGCTTCATATGCGATGGGAAATTTTCAAAGAAAAGACTTGATGGTGGATACATCATGGCCATGATGGGTTCAACATCTAGAAAGATGTACCTCTGTCAGGTACCAAACTTTGGGTTTTAAATGATAAAGGTGATACCGGGCGGGTGACTTGCACAAGAAGGAAGTCTCGGTGTAGTGTCTCCATCTAAGTCGATTAAGGACCTTGTCGATGTAGGATTGCTGATTGAGGACCTTTTAACTGGCCACATGCCTCATCATGAGTAAGCTTTGCCTTAGTCGGACCAATACCTGAAAGGCCAACATGTAATGGGAGTGGAGAGATGGCGAGAGTAGCGTCTACCCTCCATGGAAAGAGGCTGGACGGTGGTGTATCTGTGCTCTCGGTTGGCGTGAACCCAGTCTCGTCTTGAGAAACCCGGTGGCGAGTTGACATATGCAAGGGTTAAGTGCTACATATGTCGTGTGATTGGAGATCCCCAGCTGGGTATTAATCGATTCGGATCGCCGTTACTTCTCGGATATGAAGACTTGGTCACTGCCCTACACGTAGCAATCCAGTAAAGTGAAGGGTTGATAAAAGACGGCTAGCATAGGCCAAGTGTTTGAACTAGGATAGAAAGAACTCTAGATGCAGGTAATGACTTAACTTGATAATAAAAGTGGATTTTTAAGGATCCACTGTTAGTAAGCATTTCTGCAAACAGAGTCTTTGAACCTTGACAAGCTTTACCTTGAATCCCACAAGCCAGCATATCCTTGAGAGTCTTTTCCTTTATCGGGTAAGACTTGCGAAAGTACACTCCGTACTCAGGGTTTTCAAACCCATGTTGTTGTAGGTGAGGAAACAGCGGAGTTTTGTTGTTTCTGCTCGAAGGTGGTACCAAAGGAGGAGCCAAATCAGTGATTGTGTGTGCGGGAGGATGTTTGCCTCCCAGTTTGAAAACACTAAACTTTTGTGCGGGAGGGTGTTTTGCCTCCCTGGTATGTTATAATATTTTATGCAATCATAACACCTGGTACTGTAATAACTACTCTCTCTCTATTTTATGAATGTACATTAAGTTATTGTAATCCGCTTCCGCTTATTCTATCATCTGATGTGATGTAAAGTCTGCGTGATGGGTGAAGCGCTCTTGGGCGGTATGATGTTGATACAGAAGACCGAACTTGTCAAGTAATTATGTGCATCTACATGGTTGTCCGAGGTCCTTAGGACAACGACATCTTTACCTTGGTGGTTCTGCCACACACTCATGACACCCGGTATTGTAATAATACTCTCTTTATACTTTACTAATGTAAATTATGTTATTGTAATCTGCTTCTGCTATTTCCATTCTCCGGCTATGTGTGTAATGTATGTGTGATGGGTGAAGCGCTCTTGGGCGATGTAATGATGATACAGATCACCGAACTTGTCGAGTGATTATGTGCATCTATATGGTTGCCTGAGGTCCTTAGGACAAGGACAGCTATAGGTGGGCCTAATACCTTAGAAGGTTCCGTGACAATCGAGATCGTCGCCATCTTGTGGAAATCCGAAGGGAAGTGATCGTGTGCCGGTACAACTGGAGCTTCGCTGCCGACTTCGATTCTGACCCCTACGACGGGCGGAGCTTTGCGGCTGGACTAGGGAGCGTTGTTGGGAGCCAAGGATTGCGTCCGAGTTCCGCCAGGGTCTTGGTGACGTGTTGAGATATCGAAATTGCTCACCGGACTCACTACTCCGCCGTTGTGTGGTAGGATCGTGTGTGCAGCACCGCCACCGTCACCAACCTAGGTAAGGAGTGCCTAAATCGATTCATCGATTTCTCTACTTTGTTTAGCACCGGGTGGATTAGCGTATGTGTGTCGAGCGGCTAGGGCTGGGTTCATGCCTGCGAACCTCCGCCATGGGGAGCACGGGCGTCACCATGGGCTCCGGCGCCACCGTTCTTAGTCACTAGGGATTGGATGGAGGTATTCGCTGCTGGACCATGGACGAACAGGACGGATATGAAGTAGCGTACCCTTTCGCCTAAAGTGAATCTTGGCCATTAAGTGTTGATCCAACGGCTTGGGCGTGTGGGTCTCACGGGACGTTGATCTCTAATCGTGCGGTTGACGCGGATCATTTGTTCAGAACTGATCTATGGCCGTCCAAACCTAATCTGGTGGATCTGTGCGCACGATACCCCTTCGCCGAGGAATTTTGCAATAGTGCCCCTGTTCTTTATAGGAAACAACCTGTGGTTCATACAAGTTCAAAAACCCCTTCAAATAAGGTAGTCCTAGCCCCTTTCAGGTAAGGTAGTCCTCCACTAGCTTTCCTAATTAGTCAGCCAAGGGCGTCCCATACCACCCTTGTGGTAGCACTATTTTCCTGGGTGGTCGCTCCATGTTCCAATTAACATAACGATCTTATCATGAACAGTAAATAACAATCTGATAATAAAAGTATGATCATGAATAATGTGTATCTCTATACCCAAAACCACATATAGCAATAGCAAGTACTACCCAAAATTTCAGTGGTAAACAAGGTATAAAGATATTTAAACTAGGGTAACATATTGGGTCCCATCAAAATTAACCTATGCAGATCATTATGATTAATAAGAACATTATTATGTAAAAAGAACTGATCAAGGGCACAACTTGCCTGAGATGTGAGATTCCAGGTACCAACTTGCTCTTCAAGTGACTTGAAACCTCGCTGCTAGTTGTAGCAATACAAACAAACATGGTATAAACAAAATTAACATCACACCAAACATAAGAACAAACTGTATAATAATAATCTACGTGTTGCTACAAGATCGTGGGATCGAGAACTACTAAGATCAGAGTCATGGTTAAGGAGTTATGATTTATGGGAGATCCCTGTGATTTAACTATCAAACAATATTATAAATTGGTTAGTGTAAATCATATGAGATATTATTCTATAAATAATTAACTCAACTTTAATTTTAATTATAACTTGACTAGAGATCATATTTTAATCAAATTATAATCATGGACAGGTTAGCTTTGATTTAGAAGAGTTAATCTAGTAGACATAGGTTAAATAAATATCTAACTATAAAATTATGTGATATGGTATAATTAATGTTGTTAGTGCATAGTAAATATTCATATGAAGCTAACGCGACTTGAACGGACTAAATCGGAATTAAAACGAAGAAGTTATGGATTTCCAAAGTTTTAAGTGTTGGATTAAAAGGAACTAAGTGCATAATTTTTAATCCCAATTTCATAACAAAATAAAGTTATTGGATGATAAACAATATTGAGTCTAATGCAACTGAAATAAACTAATTTGGAGTTAAAACGAATTAAAAATGAATTAAACAGTTTCATGAATTATTTTTAAACTAAAAATCATTTTCTGAATTATTTTATCCCTTTTATTCAACACCTGGGCTGTGGGTACTAATTCCTGAAAGCTCGAGGTGCGTTCTATAAATTCTAGGAATGATCTGAAGGGGTTTTTGAACTTGTATGAACCACGGGTTCTTTCCTATAAAGGACAGGGGCACTATTGCAAAATTCCTCGGCGAAGGGGTATCGTGCGCACAGAGCCGCCAGATTAGGTTTGGACGGCCCTAGAACAATTCTGAACAAATGATCCGCGCCAACCGCATGATTAGAGATCAACGTTCCGTGAGACCCCCACGCCCGAGCCATTGGATCAACACTTAATGGCCAAGATCCACTTTAGGTGAAAGGGTACGCTACTTCAGATCCGTCCCGTTTGTCCAAGATCCAGCGGCGGATACCTCCATCCAATCCCCGGTGACTAAGAACAGCGGTGCTGGAGCCCATGGTGACGCTCGTGTGCCCCATGGTGGAGGTTCACAGGCGCGAACCCAGCCCTAGCCGCCCGACACCCATACGCGAATCCACCCGGTGCTAAACGAAGCAGAGAAACGATGAATCGATTTAGGAACTCCTTACCTAGGTTGGTGACGGTGGTGGTGCTGCACACACGATCCTACGGTACAGCAGCGGAGTAGTGAGTCTGATGAGCAATTCCGATATCGCAACACGTCACCAAGACCCAGGCAGAACTCGGACGCGATCCTTGGCTCATGACAACGCTCCCAGGTCCAGCCGCAAAGCTCCGCCCGTCGTAGGGGTCAGAATCGACGCCGGCGGCGAAGCTTCAGTCATACTGGCACACGGTCACTTCCCTTCAGATTTCCCCAAGACGGTGGCGATCTCGGTGAGTTGGGGAGCGCGAGGGTGCGGAGTTTTATACACCGACCCGAGGAGGTAACGAGCAACAACCGGCGAGGTTTGCATGGTTGGATCTTCGGTCGTTCCGAGCTCGACGCCGCGCGATGGGGAGGAAGGAGTCTGACTGTCCAACTGGGCCCATGTAGCAGGGGCGCAGAATTCGCGCGCATGCGGGTGTCGCTGGTTGACTCGTGGAGTTGGGACATGGGCCACGGAGTGGGAAAGTGGGCCGGCGCCAAGGTGAATTCGGCCCAGACACAGACTGACTTCATTTCCAATTATTTTTTTATTTTCCTTTCTCCATTTCAAATTTGAATTATCCAAACCAAATTCGAATTCCTGTTTTGCACTTTCAATTTTCCCCAAGTGTCAAAATTAATATTAATGTGAATATAACCTCTAATATTATTATTTATTATTTTCCTTGTTATGTATTTATGGGAGGAATAAATGGTTGCATTAGAATCCTTTTTCTCATTTTTCTCCTTTTATGTTGTCATTAAAATTTTGAGGTCAAACTTAAATTATGATATTTCAATAGGATGTATCACCACAAGTTATAAGCAAGAGGTCTTACCTCATTATTTATTTAGTGGCCACTTAACTAAATTCATTATTATTTTATTATGAATAGGAAGGTCCTAGTAAATTCTCCAAAGGCTTTCAAAAAATTCTAGTAATACCATCATAAATTTATCTAGTTCTTTATTTTATTATTTTATATTATATTATTTACCAATTTTGGGTCTTACAGGGGTGGAATCTAATCTATGGCCCAGAAATCGATGAGGACGGTTGATGTGTGTGGAGACGGAGTGCCCCTTCATGTCGTGTGTCTAGGTTTAGCTTGCAAAGTTAAAACTCGATTCAAATCGTATGCTTCTTGCAGCAAATGAGACTGCTTGATACATTGTATTGTATTGAGTAAGAAGTGAAATGAGGTTTTTTGACCTAAAGTTTTGCTTGCTATAAATGTTTGCTATCATGTTTGGATAGCGAGAAGCTCATCTAGTCTAAAGTATTATTCTAGAACCTAAAAAGCTAAAATCTGACTTAGACTCACCTAGTGTTTTTGGCAAATCAAACCCCTCATACAAACAACTTCATGGTCTAGTGGTAGAGGAGTAGACTCCTCACACCGGGTAAGTCTAGCTGAGTATTAGTATACTCAGCCTTGCTTGTGGCACAATTTTACGGATACTTCTATTGGGACTGACTGCCACGTGGTCAGATGGGCCCAAACACTTGAGAGGGAGGGAGCATAGGTGCACAACAAAATAGTAGGTAGGGAACTATAGCATCTTGTTAAGCGTGTCACGTCCATGTATAGTGCGGGGGTATTTATAGGTAACCGGGCAGGTAAGTGGGTTCCCTAAGTACTGTTATGCCCTCAGATACCTGCTATAGCTCCAGAATATTCACCCTATGAGGTCATTACAGTGATGAGAAGTACAGTCTGATTAGACATTGTAAGGAAAATGGACCCCGGGCCATTTGGCTAATTGAGTTTTGGTGTTTGATGAACAACACAATCCGTGAACTAATAAGTTTTCTAGTGTTTGTGTTTGTAGTTCACAGGATGCGAAGTGAATTGGAACAAGGCAATGAGGATGCAACACCTCAAAAGAAGACATAAAAAGATACATAGGAGTCCAATACTCAAGAACAAAGAAGCCCGAAGAAATCAGCGAAGAAATCCAAGATGAGGGCTGTCAGCCAGCGCCTGGTGGCGCACCGGACATTGGTGTCCGGTGTGCACCGGGCTGTCCGGTGAGGCACCGGATAGTCTGCGCAGAGAGGACACATACAGGCGCTCTCTGGCTGTAGCACCGGTCTGTCCGGTGTGCCAACGGGCAGACGGTAACAGTCGGATCCAACGGTCGACTGCTACAGGTGCCAACGGTCGGCTGACGTGGCGTGCACCGGACATCTACTGTGCAGTGTCCGGTGGTGCACCGGACTGTCCGGTGCACCCGACGACAGAAAGCTGTTGCTTTCTGTCCAATGGCTAGTTGGGGGTGTGGAGGCTATAAATACCACCCCAACCGGCCATTCTCAAGTGTGAGAGCCCAAGCAACATACCAAGGCATATAGTGCACATTTCCAAGAGCTCAAACACCCAAGTGCTTAATAGAATCACTCGGTGATTAGCGTAGGTGCTTTGCGAAGTGCTTAGGTTAGTTAGACCGCTTTAGCGCTTGCTCTAGGTGAACCCTAGTTAGTTGAGTGAGTTTTGTAAAACCACACAACCCCTCGGCTCTTGTGTGAGTCGTTGTAATTGTACCGAGTGGGGCGAGAGTCTTGCGAGACCGTGACAACCGCGTTTGTGTCACGGCCGCCACCGTGTACCGGAGGGAACGAGGCCCGCGGCGTTTCAGCCGGAAGCTCGATAGTGGAGACGGCGGGGAGCGTCCGAGAGGAGCCGGAAGCGAAGCACCACTTGCACGTGGAGAAGGCCCGTGGCTCTCTACGGAGTTACTCGACCGTGGTGCTTGGCCCTCGCGTGGGCTTCCCTTTGCGTAGGGGCACCAACGAGGATTAGTCGGGACCTTGCGTGGTTTCGGATACCTCGGTAAAAATACCGGCGTCATCCACGAGAGTTTGCTTCTCTACTTAGCTCTTTACATTCCGCATTTATATTAAGCATTTAAGTTTCAATCTTGTAGCCATACTTATTTAGTGTAGATTGAAACTTAGCCTTTGCGGTAGAGATAGCAACACTTAGACAAAACCTAGTTTGCACATTCTAGTTTTGATTACTTGCATAGGTTTTGCTCTAGGGATTTAATTGTGGCCTAGTTTAGTAAAAGTTTTAGAAGTCCTAATTCACCCCCCCCCCCTCTTAGGCGTCACCCGTTTCCTACAAGTGGTATCGGAGCCCGGTTTGGCTCATTTGAAACGCTTTAGCTTCACCGCTAAAAAGAGTCGACGCTTTTTAGAGGAAGGGATGGATACCCATAGGCCACCACACTTCGACGGCACTAACTTCCCATATTATAGTGCTAGAATGGCTTGTTACCTAGAGGCCGTTGATCTAGGTGTTTGGAGAGTCACTCATGATGGGATGAAACCCCTCAAGAATCCTGAGAAACCCACCACGAGTGAGGAAAAAGAAATCCATTTAAATGCTAGAGCCAAAAATTGCTTGTATGAATATCTTAGCATGGATATTTTCAATCAAGTATTTACCCTGAAAACTGCTAATGAGATTTGGCTAAAATTGCATGAGCTCCATGACGGCACATCCAATGTCCGTGAGCAAAAACATTGCCTAGTCTTAAATGAGTATAATTCTTTTGCTATGAAAGATGATGAGCTTGTTAGAGACATGTATTCTCGTTTGAATCTAATTATCAATGAGCTCAATTCGATTGGCATTAATAAGCTAGGTGATGCGGACATTGTGAGGAAGATTATGTGACACCCCAGGTGTCAGTTTCGTGTTACGTCGGGAGATTAATCCTAATCTCGGATGCTCTGTAAAAAATATTTTTCTATTTCTCGGTCGTGCCTATCTCTGTTTATCAGGCTTTCTCTCGGAAGTTCACCGAATTCAGAGTTAATCGATCGCGAGAAACAACCAATTTTGGAGCGTGTTAAAACTTTTAATTCTCGGAACTCATGCAGACTCGAAGATCATTCTCGAATTTTAAATCTCATCTGAAGCTCTCTAAATCAAACTCTCGACGACTATTATCTGGTCTGAGCCCGCATCTAATTCCTGAACTTCGCTCGATGTCCGACTATTTTAATCCGACTCCGTACTCTCAAACGGAATGCTCAATATGTTGTCATCAAATCAATTTTATCCGACTCGGCTAAATATCTCATGTCCGAACCGAACTCAAAACCCCGTTCGACAACGATTTTAAAATGTCACAATCTGATTTCTCCGACTAAAAATCCAAAGCCGATCGAATCTCAAGACGATTTATTTTCGAATCACGCGTAGGGAATTATTTCCGAGCAAATTCAAGTCAGACTCTCGACCGAATTAATTGCTCAATCGTCTGTTCGCCGAAATCTATTTCGCTCTGTTCTGTGTACAGATAAATTCCGCGGAAACATTTTATTCCAGAAAATGTTTAGCGCAGCCCAATAGAGTATCTTGGGCCAAGCCCATTTCAGCCCAATAGGCCCACTAAGAAAAACCCTAACCCTACCATATGTCTATAAATAGCAGCCCTCTCACCCTTGCACTTGGAAATTTCCATTCCCACCCCCAGCCGCCAACATCTCTTCTCTTCCTCCTCTGCCATTTTCCAGCCGCAGGCTCCACGCACGCCAGAGCTTGGCTCCTTGCCATGGCGCCCGGCACCCACCCAGCAGGGCTTCTTCCCCAGCGCACCGAAGCATCTCTCCATGGCGAGCAGCCCCCTGCAGCTTCCCAAGCGCCCCCTCTCTCCATGGCCGCTGAGCTCCATTCCTTGGTCTTCCTGCTCGGCGCTAGGTCCCAGGTCCGGCGACCTCTCCTGGACGCCTGGATCCACGACGCCTCTGCTCTCCTCCGCGGCACCGCACCTCCGCCTCCATGGCCGTCGCAGCCACCACGCACCCTTGCTACCCCTTGACTGCGCGCGAGTGCTCCCCCATGTCGAGCCCCCTCCATCTGGCTTCGGGCTGCAGCAGCCGCCTCGGCTTTGTCGCGCAGCGAGCTCCACCGCCGATCTACGCAGCCCCGACGTCTTCGCGCGATGCCGGCTCACTGTTTTGTGGAGCCCCATGGACAGCACGCCGTCGACGCCCGCCGTGTGCTCGCTGTTTTGCGCAGCCCATCCGCGCCGTCGAAACCCGTGGTGAGAAACCCCCGCTGTTCTCGATGTTTATTTTCCAATGTGTGTGATGTTCGAGGAACTATCATCGACAATGTTTTGTATTATCACAGCTAGTGGTCGACGCCGCGCTTCGCGCTTTGCCCGTTCGACGAAACGCCGAGCCTTGTGGATAGTTCATGCGGCTAAATCCCGACTCGTTCAGGTTGAATCCATGTGACTGACTTACTTGCACATTTGTCATTGTCCTGAATATATGTATATACATGTATGTGAATATGTTGTGTGCGAATTAAAACTCATGGAGGAGAAAGTGGTACGCGTAGATGTGTTTGCGATTGGAATGTCAATAAGTGAATATGTGGCTGCGATAGTTATTTTGTACGTCGTAGGGATTTGTCGCGGATGTATTATTGGATTGTTAAAATGCTTCGTCGGGAAATGTGGTGTTTGCACGGCAAAAATTTAATAAAGCCCAAAGCATGCTTGATGACTTCCGTAGCTGGCTAATGGGTTAGTCTATGTTGAATATATCTTATGTATTCATCGTGGCGTAAGATAGCGTGGGTTGAAAATATAAATTATATGACATGTGATTTGCGTTTTAAAGGAGAGATGTGCGAATAATCGGTTAGTGTTTCACTTTTCTAGTCGATAAATGTGGTCATAAATAATTGTGCTCGACATGAATACTTGGTCGTTGTATCAATTCCTCTATGTTATAAGTCGAGCCAAAATGCGGGATACTAGTGGTGCGCTAGGCGGTGTCCAAATAATTAACCGGTCGATGTGATAGTCGTCGTGCGTGATTTATGGTTAGTAAGTAGTCGAATTACGAGTTATGCGAGAATCATGTTAGAAACTAAGGTGCGGCGTGTAACTGTGCTCGGGTGGTAAACCATTGGTCGGTAGGTATTACCGGTGTCGTTGTTCTAGCTAACCGACTCTTAGATGACTTTAGTTAAGCTTATAGTCACGGTAAATTGCTTGTTGTATTCTAAATGCATATGGTTACGGTCGCGGAGGAAAAGTATTAGTGCTCATATGATGTCTAATTTAAAAGGCAACGGGTTGGGTGATTATCGGGGTGAATGCGTCGTTGATTGGTTGTAGTAGTTTTAGTGCACTAAATAACTTGAATAAAAATTGGTAAGTTGATGTGTTGGTTCTGATTTGATTGTCTTAACTTAATTAAATAGTAAAGCGTTAGAATAATTCGAGTCCCTAGAACGCGACAATTTTAGAAGTAAATGGAAGCTGAATTTTGAGGATTGCTGTTTTGGACTGCACACACTGTTTTCATTGTGCTGTTTATTTGATGAATTAAATTATGTTTTCTGTAGAAAAGTTGTATAGAAGAGTTGTAGATAACCTTATTATCTTGCTGGTACTAAACTTTTACAGCCCAAAACCTGATCGTTTAAGAGTTGTGCTTTTCACAAGCCCAGCACCTGAATATGTCGAATTTCTGAACAGATTTCAGAAATTGCAATGGTTGATTAAGTTAATGTTGAAATCAGTTATTGGTGTTCACAAGAAAGTTGTAGACAACTCTATTATCTTACTTGTGTTAAAATTTGACAGCCACAGGTCTCACAGTTTAGGAGTTATGTATTTTACAAATTCAGTGACTGAATCTGTCCAAATTCTGTACAGATTTCAGAAACTGCATTGTTTGCTCAATTTAATATTGTAATCTGTTCATCGTCATTATAAGAAAGTTGTAGATGCTTTTCTGATCTTGCTTGTGTTAAAATTTCATAACTAAAGGCCTGACGGTTTAAGAGTTATGAATTTTATAAACTGCTTGCTGTTTTCTGTCCTCTGTCAGAACAGATTTCAAAAACTGTAATGTTTGATTCGAATAAACCTAGAATCACTTCTTGGTGATTATAAAAGTTATGTAGTACTTTTCCCAAGCTTTCCAAAAAGTCTTGGATCACTATTTTTGGTGGTCTGAAGCTTAAGTTATGAATGTTACAATTATGAAAACTGAATCTGTCCAGTTCTGGACAGCAAGGTCTTTTAGTGATATTTACGCTTAGTTAAATATTGAATCACCCTGTGATGTTTATAAACAATTTGTAGAACATTTAATTAGCTTTTCAGAAAGTCTAGGATCACTTTGTTTGGATGTCTGAATCTTCAGTTATGAATTTTTAAAGTCACAAGTTTGAATCTATCCAAATCTGGACAGCGCTGTTGTATTAGCATGTTTTGACCTTGCTAAGTGCTGAATCATGTTGTGATGACAATACCAAAATTGTAGAGTACTTTTTAAGCTTTCCAGAAAATCTTAGTTTGCTATTTTTGGATTAATATTTGAAGAGATATGATTAAAACTAGTAAGTGTTGTATTGCTGTCTAAAAATCTGCACGTGCTCAAATGAATGTTTAGTTCACCATTTTGGCTAAAAATGCTTAGTTAGCACTTAACAAATATATACTTGTGATGGCTAAACTTAGGTTAACATGTGTTCCATGATTGATGCGCTTGCTTGCTGTAGTTGGTTATGGATAGAAGTTTTATAGTTATTGATGTCTATGTCCTGTTTAAACTTCCGTTGTCTTGATTGCTTTCGCGCGATCAATAAGAGAACTAATGAAAAGTCGTATCCAAATAAATAAGATACGCGTACTTGTAATGTCGTAGTTGCGTCGCCTGAATAAATAAAACATTGTTGTCCTTTTAATGGTGTTAATGTTGATCGCCGAGAACGTATAGATAACTAGTGCTAGCGTATGGTTGTTTACGGTGTCTTCTCATTTAATGTTTAGTTCACCGCTGTGTCGTTGTATATCTTGTGCTACTTTCATTATATTCATACATATGCATCTTGCATCTCATATAGGACCGAGAGATGATGATCGAGCCAGTGATGTGGTGCCAACCACAAGATGCCATGGTGGACGACCTGAAGAATGGACATAACCAGTGGATGCTCGCCAAGCGAGTACCTCCCCCAGCAAACACTGTCTAAGTGTTAAATTAAAGGCAAGCCCCGGTTTTATGCATAACCTGTTATCTATGCTATTTTACTTCACTTAATGATTGTAGGATTGATTGTGCACTTAGGTGTAGGAATTGTTTGAAACCCTAGTTGCATGATCTCAGGAAATCCTATTGAGATGAATACTAGTATGCTAGGTCGAGTAGCTGCTTTATTAAGTAGGATCTCGGTAGAAGTCGAGTGATTTTTCTAGCACTCGCGCGAGGTCAGGATTTGGTTGTATCCACTTTGATAACAGAATGGTGATGGTCTGTGGACACGGTCCATGGGGACGCGTGGTCTATGAGATGAAAATTGGAATTAGGATTAACGTGCGGATACCTGTGTCAAGCGTTTGAATGTACTAAACACATACCGAGAAATATGGTAAATCGGTAAGCCTAGTACCTGAGTGAACCTGCCCGCAGACATACCCCCTCACGCGACCTGAGACGAGGTCTCCCATTCCGGTTATGGTGGGTACAAGTGCGGTCACTACACGACGGCCAGTCGGGGTCAGTGAGGCATTGTACGCCAAGGCGGTGAGTCCTGATCTGTTGCCAGGGAATCGATGGGGACGTTTGATGTGTGTGGGGACGGAGTGCCTCGCCACGTCGTGTGTTTAGGTTTACCTTGCAAGGATAAAAACTCGATTCGAATCGTCTGCTTCTCGCAGCTAATGAGACTGCTTGATCCATTGTACTGCATTGAGTAACAAGTGGAAATATGATGAGTTGACACAAGATGTTGATTGCTAAATATGTTTGATACCATGTATGAGTAGATAGTACACATTTAGCCTTAAGAGAGTCACACTTAAACTTGACAAAGCTAAAACTTGATTTACAAACTCAGCTAGTGCTTTTGGCAACCAAACCCCACAGCCAAACAGCTGCATGTCTAGAGGTAGAGGAGTAGACTCCTCACACCGGGTAAGTCTAGCTGAGTATTAGTATACTCAGTGTTGCTTGTGACATAATTTTTGCAGGTACCTCCTTGTTTTGGTTGATGGTGTGACTTGGCCTCCATCCCTGCCACCGGGACACACGGTCAAGTGGGTTATTGCTTCCGCAGGAGAGGACTAGGAGGAGTAGCGTGGCCAGGCTTCGCCATGTTACTCGGCTTTCTCCGTTAGTTATTTCCGCTGCATTAAAATTTATGGTTATTATTTCTGAAACTCCGATAATGTAATCACTAATGATACTTATTAAATTTGTGGCATTATGTTTTATTGTATTTCTCTGTGCCTCACCTTCGTGTGAGCTAGTGGTATTCGATCCTGGTAAGTGGCTTTATCGGACTAGATCCGAGGGACTGACGGGTTATTCCTGTTTAAGTGTGTTGCTGCCTTCAAGGGTGCGACTTGGGCACTTAAGCTGGAATAATTCGGGCGGTTCCGCCACAGCTGGTATCGGAGCGAATACCATCACAGAGAAGTCAATAAGTCATGATTACCAACCTTTTCTAAAGGTAAAACTTGCTAGAAACCAATGTTGGATAGATTGTCAGGACGATCAGGATAGATCTAGGACGTGAAGCCTTAGGAAATAGATGGGTAGCTAGGTGGCTATATTTATTTAGGCCATAAAGGCTACTACTACTATTAATAAGGATGCTATAGCAAGCATCCGAAAAATTAGTTAGGTCTGAGAAGACGACTAGAATGAGCATGCATCATGATTGTCGCATTATAATTGTCTCTTGTGTATCAATATGCTTCTCTCATCTTTATTCCAATAATAATAACTTGTGAATAATGTGATGTACTGCTATGTTTGGAGCTATAAGAAGTGCCTTGTCCTGTGTTGTTATGATAGTCTTGATTAGGTTGTGTTATGTGTTCTCTTGCCATGCTGTCTAGAAGGTACGACAGTTGTTTAGTCCATTTTGCCTCTAACAAAAAAAAATGTGTCTGTCCTGCTTATGAAAGGACCCCCCTTCCCCAAATAATCTAGTGGTTCCCTAGTGAAACCCTTAAAAAGAAAAAAAAAATCAAATCACGTGCTTGTTTTGATGTTTCTAGCCCTTGTGTGTTTTACACTTGAAATTGCACCTGCACAACTTATAGACACCCACAGCTTAATCGTTAGACCAACCTAAGTCTCCTTATGCACTTGTTGTGTCAAAAAAAAAATCCTTGCCCCTAAAACTTCATAGCATTTGTGTTAATCATCCTGGTTGATCCTGTTTGCCTACCTCTCCTTTTGCCTGGATCTGGTAATCCTTTTTCTTGTGAATCATGTTGGCTTTATCATCCGAATCCCTGGATCCTTTAATGATTCTGCCCCGTTATCTGGTTATCTGCTATAACCCGTTCTCAAGTATCGGATGTTGATCTTGCCTAAATCTCTCAATTCTGGTCGATCTCATGCCCTTCCTCCAGGGATCATGACGTCATTTTATCAACTTATCTCTAATCAGTGGGTCCGTTTGGTTCAATGGATTATGCTATTGACTTTATTTCTCTCATGTCTCTAAAAGCTCATCAATCTTGATCTCAGGGTCGGTTCATCCTCATATCAAATCTCGTGCTAATATCTGATCTGATAATCTCCATGTTGATCATAAATTGGTTCTCTGAGTTAAATAAAAATGCTCATCTGATGCTCTTTTGCCAACAATTTTTTTTTTCAACTTCAGTCACATTTTCTAAGCCATACTTTCATGGGCTCCATCTATTTATGTGAAAATTCCCGTTGGTTACGTTTGGT
The DNA here is from genome assembly GCA_029449295.1 of Zea luxurians. NCBI lineage: Eukaryota > Viridiplantae > Streptophyta > Magnoliopsida > Poales > Poaceae > Zea > Zea luxurians. The sequence goes on from JAOPSE010000033.1 coordinate 5,434,152, forward strand.
AATGGTGTCATAACTAACGACTGATGGTGCCGCGACGAGACCGAGAGCCTACTATGGTGCACACATGGTTGAGCTACTCGGCACGCGCTGGTATCGTGGTTAATAGTCGTGATCCATTACGAGACTATACTGATGTGTTATCTTTTGTGAACATTCTCTCAAAGCGATCGCTGCATTTTGTCTCAGCATGCCGCGATATTCTATCCAAATCTATCTTCATTATCTTGTCAAATCCCATCTCATGAATTTGCACCTATCTTCAGCCTGGGAGTTACATGCTTCTCCACCCTTGAAGATCCTCATTCGAATCTCGGGACGAGATTCTGTTTAAGGGGGGAAGGCTGTGACACCCCAGGTGTCAGTTTCGTGTTACGTCGGGAGATTAATCCTAATCTCGGATGCTCTGTAAAAAAAATTTTCTATTTCTCGATCGTGCCTATCTCTGTTTATCAGGCTTTCTCTCGGAAGTTCACCGAATTCAGAGTTAATCGATCGCGAGAAACAACCAATTTTGGAGCGTGTTAAAACTTTTAATTCTCGGAACTCATGCAGACTCGAAGATCATTCTCGAATTTTAAATCTCATCTGAAGCTCTCTAAATCAAACTCTCGACGACTATTATCTGGTCTGAGCCCGCATCTAATTCCTGAACTTCGCTCGATGTCCGACTATTTTAATCCGACTCCGTACTCTCAAACGGAATGCTCAATATGTTGTCATCAAATCAATTTTATCCGACTCGGCTAAATATCTCATGTCCGAACCGAACTCAAAACCCCGTTCGACAACGATTTTAAAATGTCACAATCTGATTTCTCCGACTAAAAATCCAAAGCCGATCGAATCTCAAGACGATTTATTTTCGAATCACGCGTAGGGAATTATTTCCGAGCAAATTCAAGTCAGACTCTCGGCCGAATTAATTGCTCAATCGTCCGTTCGCCGAAATCTATTTCGCTGTGTTCTGTGTACAGATAAATTCCACGGAAACATTTTATTCCAGAAAATGTTTAGCGCAGCCCAATAGAGTATCTTGGGCCAAGCCCATTTCAGCCCAATAGGCCCACTAAGAAAAACCCTAACCCTACCATATGTCTATAAATAGCAGCCCTCTCACCCTTGCACTTGGAAATTTCCATTCCCACCCCCAGCCGCCAACATCTCTTCTCTTCCTCCTCTGCCATTTTCCAGCCGCAGGCTCCACGCACGCCAGAGCTTGGCTCCTTGCCATGGCGCCCGGCACCCACCCAGCAGGGCTTCTTCCCCAGCGCACCGAAGCATCTCTCCATGGCGAGCAGCCCCCTGCAGCTTCCCAAGCGCCCCCTCTCTCCATGGCCGCCGAGCTCCATTCCTTGGTCTTCCTGCTCGGCGCTAGGTCCCAGGTCCGGCGACCTCTCCTGGACGCCTGGATCCGCGACGCCTCTGCTCTCCTCCACGGCACCGCACCTCCGCCTCCATGGCCGTCGCAGCCACCATGCACCCTTGCTACCCCTTGACTGCGCGCGAGTGCTCCCCCATTTCGAGCCCCCTCCATCTGGCTTCGGGCTGCAGCAGCCGCCTCGGCTTTGTCGCGCAGCGAGCTCCACCGCCGATCTACGCAGCCCTGACGTCTTCGCGCGATGCCGGCTCACTGTTTTGTGGAGCCCCATGGACAGCACGCCGTCGACGCCCGCCGTGTGCTCGCTGTTTTGCGCAGCCCATCTGCGCCGTCGAAACCCGTGGTGAGAAACCCCCGCTGTTCTCGATGTTTATTTTCCAATGTGTGTGATGTTCGAGGAACTATCATCGACAATGTTTTGTATTATCACAGCTAGTGGTCGACGCCGCGCTTCGCGCTTTGCCCGTTCGACGAAACGCCGAGCCTTGTGGATAGTTCATGCGGCTAAATCCCGACTCGTTCAGGTTGAATCCATGTGACTGACTTACTTGCACATTTGTCATTGTCCTGAATATATGTATATACATGTATGTGAATATGTTGTGTGCGAATTAAAACTCATGGAGGAGAAAGTGGTACGCGTAGATGTGTTTGCGATTGGAATGTCAATAAGTGAATATGTGGCTGCGATAGTTATTTTGTACGTCGTAGGGATTTGTCGCGGATGTATTATTGGATTGTTAAAATGCTTCGTCGGGAAATGTGGTGTTTGCACGGCAAAAATTTAATAAAGCCCAAAGCATGCTTGATGACTTCCGTAGCTGGCTAATGGGTTAGTCTATGTTGAATATATCTTATGTATTCATCGTGGCGTAAGATAGCGTGGGTTGAAAATATAAATTATATGACATGTGATTTGCGTTTTAAAGGAGAGATGTGCGAATAATCGGTTAGTGTTTCACTTTTCTAGTCGATAAATGTGGTCATAAATAATTGTGCTCGACATGAATACTTGGTCGTTGTATCAATTCCTCTATGTTATAAGTCGAGCCAAAATGCGGGATACTAGTGGTGCGCTAGGCGGTGTCCAAATAATTAACCGGTCGATGTGATAGTCGTCGTGCGTGATTTATGGTTAGTAAGTAGTCGAATTACGAGTTATGCGAGAATCATGTTAGAAACTAAGGTGCGGCGTGTAACTGTGCTCGGGTGGTAAACCATTGGTCGGTAGGTATTACCGGTGTCGTTGTTCTAGCTAACCGACTCTTAGATGACTTTAGTTAAGCTTATAGTCACGGTAAATTGCTTGTTGTATTCTAAATGCATATGGTTACGGTCGCGGAGGAAAAGTATTAGTGCTCATATGATGTCTAATTTAAAAGGCAACGGGTTGGGTGATTATCGGGGAGAATGCGTCGTTGATTGGTTGTAGTAGTTTTAGTGCACTAAATGACTTGAATAAAAATTGGTAAGTTGATGTGTTGGTTCTGATTTGATTGTCTTAACTTAATTAAATAGTAAAGCGTTAGAATAATTCGAGTCCCTAGAACGCGACAATTTTAGAAGTAAATGGAAGCTGAATTTTGAGGATTGCTGTTTTGGACTGCACACACTGTTTTCATTGTGCTGTTTGTTTGATGAATTAAATTATGTTTTCTGTAGAAAATTTGTATAGAAGAGTTGTAGATAACCTTATTATCTTGCTGGTACTAAAATTTTACAGCCCAAAACCTGATCGTTTAAGAGTTGTGCTTTTCACAAGCCCAGCACCTGAATATGTCGAATTTCTGAACAGATTTCAGAAATTGCAATGGTTGATTAAGTTAATGTTGAAATCAGTTATTGGTGTTCACAAGAAAGTTGTAGACAACTCTATTATATTACTTGTGTTAAAATTTGACAGCCACAGGTCTGACAGTTTAGGAGTTATGTATTTTACAAATTCAGTGACTGAATCTGTCCAAATTCTGTACAGATTTCAGAAACTGCATTGTTTGCTCAATTTAATTTTACAATCTGTTCATCGTCATTATAAGAACGTTGTAGATGCTTTTCTGATCTTGCTTGTGTTAAAATTTCATAACTAAAGGCCTGACGGTTTAAGAGTTATGAATTTTATAAACTGCTTGCTGTGTTCTGTCCTCTGTCAGAACAGATTTCAAAAACTGTAATGTTTGATTCGAATAAACCTAGAATCACTTCTTGGTGATTATAAAAGTTATGTAGTACTTTTCCCAAGCTTTCCAAAAAGTCTTGGATCACTATTTTTGGTGGTCTGAAGCTTAAGTTATGAATGTTACAATTATGAAAACTGAATCTGTCCAGTTCTGGACAGCAAGGTCTTTTAGTGATATTTACGCTTAGTTAAATATTGAATCACCCTGTGATGTTTATAAACAATTTGTAGAACATTTAATTAGCTTTTCAGAAAGTCTAGGATCACTTTGTTTGGATGTCTGAATCTTCAGTTATGAATTTTTAAAGTCACAAGTCTGAATCTGTCCAAATCTGGACAGCGCTGTTGTATTAGCATGTTTTGACCTTGCTAAGTGCTGAATCATGTTGTGATGACAATACCAAAATTGTAGAGTACTTTTTAAGATTTCCAGAAAATCTTAGTTTGCTATTTTTGGATTAATATTTGAAGAGATATGATTAAAACTAGTAAGTGTTGTATTGCTGTCTAAAAATCTGCACGTGCTCAAATGAATGTTTAGTTCACCATTTTGGCTAAAAATGCTTAGTTAGCACTTAACAAATATATACTTGTGATGGCTAAACTTAGGTTAACATGTGTTCCATGATTGATGCGCTTGCTTGCTGTAGTTGGTTATGGATAGAAGTTTTATAGTTATTGATGTCTATGTCCTGTTTAAACTTCCGTTGTCTTGATTGCTTTCGCGCGATCAATAAGAGAACTAATGAAAAGCCGTATCCAAATAAATAAGATACGCGTACTTGTAATGTCGTAGTTGCGTCGCCTGAATAAATAAAACATTGTTGTCCTTTTAATGGTGTTAATGTTGATCGCCGAGAACGTATAGATAACTAGTGCTAGCGTATGGTTGTTTACGGTGTCTTCTCATTTAATGTTTAGTTCACCGCTGTGTCGTTGTATATCTTGTGCTACTTTCATTATATTTATACATATGCATCTTGCATCTCATATAGGACCGAGAGATGATGATCGAGCCAGTGATGTGGTGCCAACCACAAGATGCCATGGTGGACGACCTGAAGAATGGACATAACCAGTGGATGCTCGCCAAGCGAGTACCTCCCCCAGCAAACACTGTCTAAGTGTTAAATTAAAGGCAAGCCCCGGTTTTATGCATAACCTGTTATCTATGCTATTTTACTTCACTTAATAATTGTAGGATTGATTGTGCACTTAGGTGTAGGAATTGTTTGAAACCCTAGTTGCATGATCTCAGGAAATCCTATTGAGATGAATACTAGTATGCTAGGTCGAGTAGCTGCTTTATTAAGTAGGATCTCGGTAGAAGTCGAGTGATTTTTCTAGCACTCGCGCGAGGTCAGGATTTGGTTGTATCCACTTTGATAACAGAATGGTGATGGTCTGTGGACACGGTCCATGGGGACGCGTGGTCTACGAGATGAAAATTGGAATAAGGATTAACGTGCGGATACCTGTGTCAAGCGTTTGAATGTACTAAACACATACCGAGAAATATGGTAAATCGGTAAGCCTAGTACCTGAGTGAACCTGCCCGCAGACATACCCCCTCACGCGACCTGAGACGAGGTCTCCCATTCCGGTTATGGTGGGTACAAGTGCGGTCACTGCACGACGGCCAGTCGGGGTCAGTGAGGCATTGTACGCCAAGGCGGTGAGTCCTGATCTGTTGCCAGGGAATCGATGGGGACGGTTGATGTGTGTGGGGACGGAGTGCCTCGCCACGTCGTGTGTTTAGGTTTACCTTGCAAGGATAAAAACTCGATTCGAATCGTCTGCTTCTCGCAGCTAATGAGACTGCTTGATCCATTGTACTGCATTGAGTAACAAGTGGAAATATGATGAGTTGACACAAGATGTTGATTGCTAAATATGTTTGATACCATGTATGAGTAGATAGTACACATTTAGCCTTAAGAGAGTCACACTTAAACTTGACAAAGCTAAAACTTGATTTACAAACTCAGCTAGTGCTTTTGGCAACCAAACCCCACAGCCAAACAGCTGCATGTCTAGAGGTAGAGGAGTAGACTCCTCACACCGGGTAAGTCTAGCTGAGTATTAGTATACTCAGCCTTGCTTGTGACATAATTTTTGCAGGTACCTCCTTGTTTTGGTTGATGGTGTGACTTGGCCTCCATCCCTGCCACCGGGACAGACGGTCAAGTGGGTTATTGCTTCCGCAGGAGAGGACCAGGAGGAGTAGCGTGGCCAGGCTTCGCCATGTTACTCGGCTTTCTCCGTTAGTTATTTCCGCTGCATTAAAATTTATGGTTATTATTTCTGAAACTCCGATAATGTAATCACTAATGATACTTATTAAATTTGTGGCATTATGTTTTATTGTATTTCTCTGTGCCTCACCTTCGTGTGAGCTAGTGGTATTCGATCCTGGTAAGTGGCTTTATCGGACTAGATCCGAGGGACTGACGGGTTATTCCTGTTTAAGTGTGTTGCTGCCTTCAAGGGTGCGACTTGGGCACTTAAGCTAGAATAATTCGGGCGGTTCCGCCACAGATTATCTCCCTGCTACCACAACAAAGATATGGGAGCATCATCACCATCCTTCACAACATGGAGGACTTGAGCAACATGACCCCGACCATCGTGATTGGGAAAATCGCGACTTTTGAGATGTCGCGAAAAATGAGTCGGGGAGAGGAGCCAACTTCCTCAATACCATATGATTTTGCATGTGATGAATGGAAGGGCAAAAAGAAGGCTCCCACTCCAAGTTCCTCAAGCGAAGAAGAGGAAGAAGAAGAAGAAAGTGATAATGATGAAGATAATCAACCATGCACATCATCCTCCGAGGACGAAGAAACAATCTGACGCGTCGGAAAGGTAATGAGGATGATCCGCAAGATTAATCTAATGGGTGTGCCCCTGCAGGTCGAGGATCTTCTCTTTAACATTGACAGGAAAAAGCAAAGGAAGAGAGGATGCTTCGCATGTGGGGAGAAGGGCCACTTCAGGGACAACTGTCCAAATATGGCCAAACCCAAAAAGGAGAGGAGCAAAGGCAAGGCGCTAACAAGTGTTAGAACTTGGGATGATTCTTCAAGTGAAGATGAACCTCCAAGGACGCGCAGCCACCGGTCCTCGTCACGATCATCACGGTCATCACACAAATGCCTTATGGCAAGAGGTAACAAAAGCATTCCATCCTCTAGTGATGAAAGTAGTAGTGATGATGAAGATGAGGGAAAGCCCTCTCTAGATGAGCTTGCGGAAGCCGTAGAATTTTTCCAGGATGTTTGCACTAAGCAAAAAGCTCAACTTAAAACTTTGAAAAATAAGTTGGTTAGCTCTCAAAATGATTACAAAGGTTTGCTAGAAAAATTTGAAACTTTTGCAAACTTAAATAGTGAGCTATCAACTAAAATTGAGCTATTAGAATCTAGTGCTCCATCCACTGCTACCGATGATAGCCTTATTAAAAAGAATGAAAAACTTAAGGCTAAGTTAGCTAGCTCCCAAGAAGTTATTGAAAATTTGCTAGAGAAAATGGAAATTCTTAGCATACACAACAATGAGCTAACTACTAAGCTAGAAAACATTGGTAGCACCCCAGCAGCATTTTTAGTTGAAATACCTGAAATAATTAAGAAAGATGCTTCTACTTCCTGCTTTGATTTAATTGATGATTCTAACCCCTGCAACCAAGTCGTTGTTTAGAATATTGTTGTAGAGACATGTACGGATGAGGTTGCAAATGAACAATTAAAGCAAGAATTGGCTTGCCTTGGCAAGGCTTTGTATGACAAGAAAGGCAAAGCCAAACAAATCCAACCTCCACAGGATAACACCACTGCGGGAGTGAACAAGCCTATGGAGGGAGAAACTGTGATTTGTAGGCTATGCCACAAGGAAGGCCACAAGTCTTTCCAATGCAAGGCGATGACTGGGGATAAACAAAGATAAAAGCTCAAGCAAAAGCCATCAAGCAAAATCTCAAACACCTACATCAAAAAGGTGAACAAAAAGGATGCTACACCATATTTGATCAAGAAGAAAAAGAACGGAAAGGTGATAGCAATCAAGGCCAACAAGCAAGCCAACAAAGGAAAGGGGGCCAAACGTATCTGGGTGCCAAAGGAGATAATTTCAACCATGAAAAGCACCAAGAAGGTTTGGATCCCGAAAGGGAAGTGAGTGGACCGAAGGTCCTCGGGAAATTTGGAGACTTGGCTAAATTAGGATGTATATCATGGGATACATCATATTGGATCAAGTTTATTGCCAAGTGGGTTAGTGAAAATTTTGGACCCAAATTTCCCACCCATGACTAAGGTAACTAGTTTTATTGTATTTCTCGTTTTTAGATATGCGTATCTATTTATCTTTTATCTAGTTTACCTTTCTTGCCTAGTATTACATTTGTTATGTACTTTTGTTCAAAATCATGCATACTAGGTAAATCATATGGTAGGATTGCTTGCTTTCAATTCATATACTTAAGCAAACCTACATGGTTTAAAATGTTTAGCTAAAGCACGGCACATAGCTTTTATATCACTCCATAGTAAATGATGCATCAATTGAAAATTTTGATTTCTACAAAGTGTATCTTTTAACTTATATGTGCCAAAGTTTGGATTATGGATAATTTGCCCCTCTTGATATCAAATCAAAGTGCATGTCTCCTACAAGTATTCAAAACTTGTATGCACACCTTTAGGGGGAGGTTACTCTATAATCTAACACTTTGAGACTAACACCTTTTCAAGTCTATTTCATGTGATAGTCTCATTGTAAGGAAAATGAAGTCCCCGGAGAAAGACAACAATCTTCCACTGCAAAATCTCCAAGAACTCTCATGTTTCTCAAGCTCGCCATTGATCTTCAATTGGTATCTTTTGAGACTACATTCAGTATCATTTACATGTCTTCTCCAATATTTGATTAGACTATATTTCATATCATATGCTTCCATGTTGCTAAAAATGCATAAGTAGTTAACTCATATTCTGTTACCTATGCATAAGGGAAGTTAGTCTTTTCAAATCTTGTCTTGCACCTCTAATTTTCACATGCTTTTTCCTAAGATCTCTGTTAGGGGGAGCTTTTCTTCATCTCTAAAGGGGGAGAAAAACTCTTTCTAAAGGAGAATACTCATTTAGGGGGAGTAATCTTTTGAGGACAAGCTTTTATTTACTTCCTACATGCTTTTAATGTCTTCCTTTTCGGTGGTTGATGCCAAAGGGGGAGAAGTTTAAGGACCAAAGCAATGAAAACTTTATCAAACACCAAACACCACCAATTTAAAATTTTATATCTACAAATGGCTTTTCAAGTGGTTTTGGTTATTTGGTCCAAAAATAGGAAGTAAGTGAATTATGGAGTTAGGGGGAGGCTTAAGTCCACAATATCACATTGTGGGGACAATCATGCATCTTAGCAAGTAAAATGCATATTTTCATTCGAATACTTGTATTATTTGCTTGCTTTGGTTGTGTTGTCATCAATCACCAAAAAGGGGGAGATTGTAAGGAAAATGGACCCCGGGCCATTTGGCTAATTGAGTTTTGGTGTTTGATGAACAACACAATCCGTGAACTAATAAGTTTTCTAGTGTTTGTGTTTGTAGTTCACAGGATGCGAAGAGAATTGGACCAAGGCAATGAGGATGCAACACCTCAAAAGAAGACATAAAAAGATACATAGGAGTCCAATACTCAAGAACAAAGAAGCCCGAAGAAATCAGCGAAGAAATCCAAGATGAGGGCTGTCAGCCAGCGCCTGGTGAAGCACCGGACATTGGTGTCCGGTGTGCACCGAACTGTCCGGTGAGGCACCGGACAGTCTGCGCAGAGAGGACACAGACAGGCGCTCTCTGGCTGTAGCACCGGTCTGTCCGGTGTGCATCGGACTGTCCAGTGTGCCAACGGGCAGACGGCAACGGTCGGATCCAACGGTCGACTGCTATAGGCGCCAACGGTCGGCTGACGTGGCGTGCACCGGACATCTACTGTGCAGTGTCTGGTGGTGCACCGGACTGTCCGGTGCACCCGACGACACAAAGCTGCTGCTTTCTGTCCAACGGCTAGTTGGGGGTGTGGAGGCTATAAATACCACCCCAACCGGCCATTCTCAAGTGTGAGAGCCCAAGCAACATACCAAGGCATATAGTGCACATTTCCAAGAGCTCAAACACCCAAGTGCTTAATAGAATCACTCGGTGATTAGCGTAGGTGCTTTGCGAAGTGCTTAGGTTAGTTAGACCGCTTTAGCGCTTGCTCTAGGTGAACCCTAGTTAGTTGAGTGAGTTTTGTAAAACCACACAACCCCTGGGCTCTTGTGTGAGTCGTTGTAATTGTACTGAGTGGGGCGAGAGTCTTGCGAGACCGTGACAACCGCGTTTGTGTCACGGCCGCCACCGTGTACCGGAGGGAACGAGGCCCGCGGCGTTTCAGCCGGAAGCTCGATAGTGGAGACGGCGGGGAGCGTCCGAGAGGAGCCGGAAGCGGAGCACCACTTGCACGTGGAGAAGGCCCATGGCTCTCTACGGAGTTACTCGACCGTGGTGCTTGGCCCTCGCGTGGGCTTCCCTTTGCGTAGGGGCACCAATGAGGATTAGTCGGGACCTTGCGTGGTTCCGGATACCTCGGTAAAAATATCGGCGTCATCCACGAGAGTTTGCTTCTCTACTTAGCTCTTTACATTCCGCATTTATATTAAGCATTTAAGTTTCAATCTTGTAGTCATACTTATTTAGTGTAGATTGAAACTTAGCCTTTGCGATAGAGATAGCAACACTTAGACAAAACCTACTTTGCACATTCTAGTTTTGATTACTTGCATACGTTTTGCTCTAGGGATTTAATTGTGGCCTAGTTTAGTAAAAGTTTTAGAAGTCCTAATTCACCCCCCCCCCCTCTTAGGCGTTACCCGTTTCCTACAGACATACTACGAAACCAACCCCGAGGAGGGGCTTACAAATGGGCCCAAATGGCGACAGAGCGCGGCCTAGGCACTACACCTTCGTCATTAGTACTTCGGCATTAACCCTGCAGTATACACATAACAAAATAGAAGGAATGGTCACATAGTGAATGTTTTGAGGACTTTCGGGAGAAGAAGACCCCTAACAATATCTGTTTCTGAAAATAGTAAGAAATAAGTTAGATTTATGGTATCTTGGTTGAGAAGAGGTGTGAATAAAGGAAAGCTAATAGTGTGTTTCGATATAAATGTCTAAATATGTTTGAAGGGAAAACATGTAGAGTCATAGTTGAAGGATGTTATACATCGTAACACATGTCGATGTCTTTGTTGTGTGTGTGTTTTAAGTGTAGTGCAGGTTAATTTTGTAACAGTTATAACATGAATAGTAGGTATGTACACAAGAAAGTATGTTGATAATGGAGGACCATGTTGATTATACGGGTTGTGATCGTTGTGGTGACCCCTGATGGAGGTGCTGAAGTTTCTCTATAGTAGATAGGAATGCAAAGTAGTTAGTAGTTTTGAATTACGATGATTTATTGATTATACATCATCACACATGTCAATATTGGCTTGGATTCTAGGTCGGGGTGGCGGGGCAAAGGAAGCAAACCTGAGAATTATGGGAAAAATTAAACCATACTAAAAATAAGTAGTAATTATGATTTTTTAATAAGGCGAGTAACACAGACTTGTTGTCCAAAAAATCAAACGATCTAAAAAATTGTGATGGAGGGAGTACTTTGTAAGTATCAAAACCAATATAGTGGTTTGCATAAATACTACAAATAATGCTTGCAACACTTGATAAGCATTGCTATGTAACACAAATAGTATGGATGACACTTACACTGCATGAGAAATGTTGTTAGGTGACATGAATACTATGAATGACCCTTGCAACGCATGGCAAACATTGCTAGGTAATTTGTATATTCTACGGATGACACTTGCAACGCATGGTAAACATTGCCAGTTGATTTTCTTGCAACATATAAATATGTGTGTTGCTAGCATCCATTGCTACCTAATTTCTTGCAACGCATAAACCATTTTGTTGCAATGTATGTGTTGCTATAGGGGTGTTTGTGTTGTAGTGGTATCATGTAATGTATGTAAGTGTATATAGTGTGATGCCAATATCAAGATTTATTTGTGTAAGTACAGGTACAATAATTGGGATATGCTTTTTTATCACATGCATATATATTTTTAGATTGTAGATTATATATATGAATAATAGGTAAGCAGGTAAGATTAGCAAATGATGTCCTTTAAAATATAGAAAGTGATTTATAAGTACAAAAATAAGGATTCTTGATTAAACACCCGCTTTCCTGAATGTTGTATCTAATGAACCTGTATGCATGAAGAAATGTTAATGCACATCTACATGGTGTTCAATAAAACTCAGATGGTAAATTGTACATTTTTGTTTCAGGTAGGAGAAAGGGTTTGGGAAACAAATACGAAGTTGTGTATTTCGTCGAAGAATTTATGGAAAAGCAGGTTATGTTTTGTTTGTTGGGAGAAGCACACCTATTTCCAGTTAGAGGATGGTGTTTGGGGCCTTCTTCTGAAGGTCCTCAAAAACACGACTAACCATTTGTTTTTAGTATATTATTAAGTATTACAGGAGCTTCGTTACTAGAAAAGCTTTGACATAGATCAAGGGAAGTACGACGAAGCAAGCTTCGTCACAATGAAGCAAGAAGGCGACACTGGGAGAAGGTGTTGTTCAAGTTGTTGAGTACAAATGACAATGTTGTCCCTGTGACATTTGTAAACCCTGTATATAATTCTGGAGGGCATGAATGTAATAACGTACGAAGTTGTACGATCCCCTATAAATAGATGAATTGTACTCTCATACTGTTCACGCTGGATTGTAATCTCATTCACATCATTACCTTCGAGCAAGTCGAAGTTATCAATGTAATATAAACTCTGATTTTATCAGTACATTCGTTATGGAATAAATGTGCGTCATAATATTGCATTTATAATTATGTTTTTATATCTGTGAATCATGAAGACTTGTCCTTTATGGCCTTCGTCCAACACTCATTATACCGGAAGGGGAATAATGTTTGGAAGGACGAAGGTCTTTAACGCATAACAAGTGTGGTATCTTACTCTTAATTCACAGCAATTGAGAACAAGTGACCAACATTGGCGCCCACCTCCGGTGAACTCAAACGACCACCTTCAATAAGAAGAGCTCGAACAACTACCTTCGTCATGCCACCGAAGAAGGGAGCAGCGCTAGGGGCTACCCTTGCGCCGCTGGACACCAATCAAGAGGGGCTCCTTCTAAGGGAGGCCTAAAGCTAGAAAATAAAAGACATTAGCCCAACACCACAGGAAGAAGAATTGGACCAAGAAATCAGAGATCTAGAAGCTATCCACCAACAAGTGGAGAAAAGAAGGGAGAAGATGCTTCGGCTAGCTGAACTCTAGAAGAAGATGGATGAAGCAGCGGAAGAGATGTGTCACATCACACAAGACAATGAGCAAGGGCATAAGCCACAGTAGAGAGATCTTCGTCAGGAAAGCCCAAGCTATAATGACGTATGGTATTTCGATTTTCATCATGACAACATTGCTTTTGATGATGCTTCCCCCATAGCTACAGAATTGTAGGCTACCCCATGGCCACCTTTGTACAAACTACCACAACTTCCCATGTAGGACGGGCATTCGGACCCGAAGCAGCTTCTCATGAGTTACGAAGCCACCATATCATCAGATGGTGGCAACACCGCTGTCATGGCAAAATCCTTCATCATGGTAGTCAGGAGTGTTGCTCAAACATGGTATTCTTCTCTTCAGCCGGTAACAATCACATCATGGCAGAAATTGAAGGATATGCTAGTCACCAGCTTTCAGGGCTTTCAAACGAAGCCAGTGACTGCTCAAGCCTTATTTCAGTGCACACAGGACCATGAGGAATATTTGCAGGCATAGGTCCGAATGTTTCTACGTCTCAGAGCTTAGGCGCCAATGGTGCCAAATGAGATTGTTATTGAAGCCATGATCAAGGGACTTCGTCCAGGACCAATAGCGCAACATTTTGCCAGGAAGCCCCCACAAACCCTGGAGAAGCTTCTATAGAAGATAGATGAGTACATCAGAGCCGACAATGATTTTCCACAAAGAAGGGAAGAAGCTTACAGATATTCAGAGATGACCAGGGGCTTCAGAGGAAGGCTCCACCCAAGGCATGTCAGGACGATACACAATCCCAGCCCAAGCGAATACAGAGGCAATCACAACCAAGGGCATCAACATAGCTCCCAGTCAACCGGGACACAGCAAAGCTCCTTCAGGCCACCAGCTCCAAGAGGTAGAGGGGGATGAAGCTTTGGAGGAAGATTCAACTCACAACCGAGAACGTTGTTCTGTTTGTTCTGTGGAGAAGATAAGGGGCACACAACTAGGACCTGCCAAGTTATAATACAGAAGCAAAAAAGATAGTTGAGGCTGAAGCACGGCAAAATCAGCCGAAACAATCCCCGCATACTGCTTCGTGTTATTCCCCATACATTCGAGAGTATGTGGGCAATCAACTGCCATCTTCACAATCCACAGTTTCAGTAGCTTCAGCAAGCCACTCTCCAGCTGCATGGTCCTTGCCACAACCACAGGTCATGGCTCCAACTTCGTCTCACAACCAACAGCCTGAAGGGCAGTGCCAAATTTAGCAACAACGCAATGCAAGGGAAGAGTCTGAAGCTCGGACAGTCAATAGCACTGTTCTAGAATCAAGGCTCATTTACTAAAGCTGTAGAGGGATCGGGTTAAAAACTTTCATATACACCTATTGTAATTTTCCATTTCTCTTATTTTTATGTTCTTGCCTCAGATACAATTTGAGAAGGTACAACCTTCGACATGTTGTAATAAATATGTGGTTACACCATCGAGTGTAATAGTAAGGGTGAAAAAGCTCCAAAGTCATTCCTACGGGGATGCAGAGCTAAAATACCACCTAAGTAAAAGGTGAAGAAACTCCAAAGTCATTCCTAAGGGGATGCAGAGCTTAGCTCCAAAGTCGTTCCTATGGGATGCAGAGCTAAAATACCACCTAAGTAAAAGGTGAAGAAGCTCCAAAGTCGTTCCTAAGGGATGCAGAGCTTAAATGCCACCTAACTAAAAGGTGAAGAGACTCCAAAGTCGTTCCTAAGGGGATGCAGAGTCTTACTTTTACGAAGTGTTTTTTATTAACATTTGTTTCATCATATCATAGCATCATCTTGCATCATAACACCGCATCATTCATCATCTTGCATCATTCAAAATAGTGGAAAAGAAGGGAAATTTCTCCTTCATCCATAATGCTTAACTTATGAAGCTCAGCGTATCTTTGACAAAGAATTATGAAGAGAGGCTGCAACTCCACCCGTTGCTATTAAACGGTAAATAATTCCTCATGCAAGACCTACAGCAAGGCCTTCAGGACTAATATTGTCGGTTTGGCAATGGTATTCCTTATGCAAGACCTATGGCAAGACCTTCGAGTTCAATAACATCACTTCAGCAAAAAAGGGATTTTTTTCTTTATGAAGCTGAAAGGGAAATGTGCCCTTGGGCTATTTCTATATTGTTTTGGTGATTAGATGCACAACACACAATGTGTGAACTAACATAATGTTGAGCAAAGGAATATCAAGGTGAATCAAGTGTGAAGGTAAGTTCTAGACGCTTAGTCAATTGTTTTATGTGCTAAACATACTTGTCTAAGTGCCAGGGACTCAGCTAAGTGAAGTCCAAAAGAATCAAAGGAAGACAAAGGAAGGAGCGTTGAAAAGGTGTTGACTGCGCAGCACCGGACAGTCCGGTGCCACCCACCAGACAGTCCGGTGCATGGTCTGCCCAACTCTCTGCTCTCGGGTTTTCCTGGCTACATAGGCTATAATTCACCGGATAGTCCGCGCGAGGCGCCGGACAGTCCGGTTGTTGGTCACTTGTTCTCAAATGCTACAGGTTAAGAACAAGGCAACACAAATGTTAATGGTTAAAGACCTTCGTCCTTCGAAGCATTATCTCCCTTAGGATATAATGATCTTCAGACGAAGGTTATGAAAGACATACCTTCATCATCTCAATATGTAGTGAAAAGCAGGAACATATGGGACATATAAAGAATATGAATAATCATATCAAATCATTAGATTATATATATTCTCATTATATAATCATGATCAAACATTAACAATATTAAATTACATTTATACCTTCGGCTTGACAGAAGGTAAGGATCCAAGAGTGACGTGCAAGTGAATACAAGTCAGCGTGAACAGTACGGTGTTACTGTTCATCTATTTATAGGCATAGGACGCAGCCTGGGTAAAATTACATCCATGTCCTTGACATTTACTATTGACTAAGGAGTAATCTGTTAAGGACTAAGCAGTCTTTTCCCCTTTAGGTCGGTTTCATTCTCCATCACTGTCTTTGCGCTAAGCCGAAGCTTCTCCATCCATAGCTTCGGAACTGATTCATCCTTCTTCCAGACCATTCCTTTCATACCGTGCGCACCTTCATCTCAAAGCCGAAGGTTCCTGTAATAGTATATTATACTTGGAAAACATGTTAGTCATGTTTTTGAGGACCTTCGAAAGACGAAGGCCCCCAACAGTAGCCCCTCGCAGTATTAATTTGTTCTTGTATCTAACAAATTCATAATGCGACGTGAATGAAGGCCTTTAGCCGAAGGTCCGAAAAAAACACCTTCCCTTCGCTAGAATAGTGAAAGTCAATGACAAATGGGGCCCGCCAAGTTGCAATGCACTAGGCATATAAATAGAAACCCACTGCGGCAGCATTTGCTATGCCATTCCTGTTGCTTGCGTTATTTTCTCAAATTTTTAACTCTTGCTATCAGCTCTTGCTTGATTTTCAAGCTTCGTGATATTCACAAGTGCTTGTTGCATGTCTGAAGAGAAGAAGATGTCTAAGGAGAAGAAAGTTGTGGACCCTTTTCTCGCTGGGTTTTACGAATCTATGGCAAAAACAAATACAGAGAAGATCACAAAGGAAATAATGGCGGATTTGTCTGAAGATTCTGACGATAGCGATGACTATGATGTGGAAAGTGGGGATGAAGATTCTGAAGGCCGGCCCTGGCGCCCAAGCCATACCATCTTTAGAAAGAAGACCATTAAACAAAGTCAAATTGACGCCATGAAGGGAAGATACTTTCGTGACATGTCTATTGTGAGAGTTGGAGGGGACAGCACCGCCCCTGCTCCTGAAGAAAATGAGGTTGTTGTCTACAGAAGCTTTATGAAGGCGGGTCTTCGGTTCCCATTGAGCAAATTTTTGGTTGAAGTGTTGAAGATATTTCAAATCTTTCTTCATCAAATTACTCCTGAAGCTATAATCAGAATGGGTTTGTTTGTTGGGGCTGTGAGAAGCCAAGGGCTGGAACCGAGCGTGAAGTGTTTTTGCAATATGCACGAACTGTTGTACGAGACAAAGGCCACTAGCAAAGAGCAGTATCACAACAACTTCGGTTGTTATGGATTCATTGCTCGTTCTAATGCAAGCTACCCGGTTCCAACATTTCGGAAAAGGTGGCCCGGGTCCTGGATGGAGGAATGGTTTTATGTTAAGAATAATCTAATTGAAAGGGAGGACATAAAGGGGATTATCCAACGCCCCATCTGGTCTCGCTTCGGCCTTCGAAGGCCAACCGTGGCGATTGAAAATGATGTCGAAGCATGTCAAAAGGCTTTCGCAATGTATATGCTTTCATTGGTACAAGAGACCTGATCCAAGAGCACATAGCCTACAGGGTATGGCCACTTGTGGATAACTGGGAGATGCCGAAGGAAACTGCTGCTGGGTCCAGTCAAGATGGATTAATTTGTTTGAAATATACCTTCAGATACAGAGACTGGTTTGATGAACCAAATGATGACTGACTGAAATGTATTGAGGCTACTAGCGACGAGTTACTTGGGGCATATACCAGAGCCGAAGATGATGCTTTGTCCTCAGCCTTCGGGGGTCGGGGCAGGAAAAGGTTGAACAGGGTTTTCGATACAATTGGTTTTATATATCCTGATTATTGCTATCCCTCGCGAAAGCAGGGAAAAAAGAGGAAAATTGGCACTTTGGCCATCTCTGCTATGCCGAAGGGCAAGAAAATAAAGGTTTTGACCCACCGGTCAAGATATATTGAAACGCCCATAGTGCCAAAATTTGGTGAAGAGACATCTTCCGCTGCCGAAGCAGAACAAGCTACTCCCGCCGCTCGGAGCGCTAAGGAATTGACTATAGTGCCGAAGGTGCCTATAGTTGAGCTAGTCGAAGCCGAAGATGGGGCGGCCAAAAAGCCAGAGTTTGAAAAAACAATAGTGCTGCCAGAAATTTTGAGCCCACTGGTAGAAGCAGAATTGTCGAAGGTTGCAAAAGCTCTCGCCACAACTCCTAAGAGGAGAAGAATGGCTAGCGTACTAGACGCTGTCATGGAGACAAGAGCATTGACTCCTGCTCCTGTAAAAAAGGTTGTCGAAGCTGCTACGGCTCATAATGTAACCAAAGCTGGGCCTTCAATGCCTACTGAGATGAAGCCTGCCATAACTGAGAAAAGAGCTGAGCAAGAATCTCCAGATATTGGCATAGCTATGGAGAAGGAAGTGGCCGAAGAAACTAAATCTCCTGCTCCCGAAGCACCGTCCGAAGATCTTGACTATATTATTCGACATGCTTCGGTAAAAAGATTATCCGAAGAAGAAATTTTAGAAGCCAAACACTATGCCCGAGAACTAAAATACCCAAAGGGGGCCTTAGTGTTCAACGGCACGGACGAAGATGATTTCATGTACTGTCTCCCAGACAACAAAGAGATATCCGTCTACCGGGAGATGGCCAAAAGTATGGGATTTCTGAAGCTCGAAGTTGGCCTCTCCGCCATGTCGAAGGATGACCTTGCGAACAGCCTTGCATACAACAGTCTGAAAGTATAGAAATTGTGAACTTAAAGTCTATGAACTTGGAAATAAAGTCTTATTCTCATGCTAAGCCTTTATCCTTCTTTTTCGTAGGGTTTAATTCTTAGCAACGCCCTGAGAGCGCAAAGAATGCAGAGGATGAAAGCTACACGATAGCTCTTGGTAACCTTCGATCAGAAGTCATTAAACTAAGAAACGAAGCCTTAGAGAAGGACAAAATTTTATTTTCATTGGTGGATAAAGTGAAAGAAGATGAAGCAAAGTTTAACACTCAATCCGAAATTTATAAAGCCAAAATTGAAGACCTTCGGAAAAAACTTGCCGAAGCCAATGAGAACTTTGTGGTTGCAAAAGCTAGTTAAGAAATTAGTGAATGGTCGAAAACTAGGCTAGAGAAAAATGTTGAGGAGCTTCATGAATACAAGGAAAGGTGCTTCAAAAAATCCTTGTATAGCGTGAAAAAATTGAAAACCAGTTTTGCCAAAGTAGGCGCATATTCTTCTCAAGAAAACTTCATCTGACGCGACCCCGATGGCGTTATTGATTGGATAAAAGGGGAAGCCAAAGCTTTTGAAGAGATCCTGAGCGACCGTGGGGATATATGTGCTTTCTCTGACGCTCGAGAGATTGCGGCTATCCTGGAGAAGGCTGGTTGCGATCGTGTTAAAGCTGCGGCCCAAGCTGAAGCCGCCTTCTCCATAGACGACACAAAAGACCCTTCGGCTGAAGCTACATTAGTGGGCGGAAAATTTTATTCCGATGTATGGGTGAACGGTGGCCAGGAATTGGCCAACAGAATTATAAAGAATAATGAAAAAGAAACCCATGAAGCCCGGGAAGAAGCTAGGCGAGCCGAAGAAGCTACTGAGCGCGAAAGGTGTATAGGTATTGTTTTTTTAATTTTAGCTTCGACGTTTATTTTTCGGCTTCGAACTAACAGTTTGCTTATTACAGCCGAACTATCACTGCTGCCTGAGCCATACAACCCCCTATCCGATCCAGTCATGAAAGAAGCACTAGATGTAATGAGCATTGCTAACTCCATCGTCGACGAAGTCGTCGACAAGCTGCTAAACGAAGCCACGGAAAAAATACTTAAGGAAGATTAGACTTCATTGTAATAATACTATGTAACATTCGTTGTATGGAACAGTTAATCAGACATCTAAATTGTTATAATATATTTCTTTGCGATGCATGAAATTTACGCACATACCGTTTTTTAGCCTTCGGCAAAAAAACACCTTCCCTTCTTTTCATGCTTCGTAAAGAAGGAAGCCCACTGTGTTTCCTGAAGTTTGCTTCGTGCCTCAGCACATTTTCATTCAACAAAGTATTGTCGAAGATTTGCTTCATATCCAACCTTTTTGTCGTTGATGCAATATGATGTATGATGTAATGTTGTGTGGAATGATGCTATGATATGATGCAATATGATGATGATGTCAAACACACACACACACGCGCCCACATTGGAACACACAAGACTCTGCATCCCCATAGGAACGTCTTTGGAGTCTTTAAGCTCTGCATCCCCTTAGGAACGACTTTGGAGCTTCTTCACCTTCTATTTCGGTGGAATTTTTGGCTCTGCATCCCCTTAGGAACGACTTATGAGCTTCAAAAACTTACTCTGCGCTCCTTTAGGAACGACTTTTGTAGCTTCGAAAACTTACTCTGCACTCCCTTAGGAATGACTTTTGTAGCTTCGGAACTTACTCTGCGCTCCCTTAGGAACGAGTTTTGTGACTTCAGAAGTCTGTTTAAGACGTATTTTACTCGTTGACACAGGCTCAATTATTACATAAAATCGAATTTTAGTCCTTCATGACTTGTCTCTCATACAAAAATTAAAATGGCATAAAAGATAAAGATACATCAAGAATAGGATATTCTTCAATAAATATGCTTGGATTCTGGCACAGTGCTGTTGACTGTGCGAGCTTTGGATTCCTCCTAAAAATCACGCTGCTGCTGTGCGTGCGGGTGCCCTTCTGGCTACTGGCTTCGGGTCTGAGTGGGTGGTAATGGTGGCGTTAATGGGAGCTGGGCCCAGGAAGCTTGAGAGTGACTTGCCGAAGTGATAGAAGCCGAAGATTGTTGATTGCCTACATACTCTGGTACATAGGGAGAGTAGCATGAAGCAGTATGTAAGACCTGCTTCGACTGATTCATGTCGCGCCTCAGCTTCGGCAATCTCCTTTTGCTTCTGTATTGTGATTTGGCATGTTCTTGTGGTGTGGCCCTTATCTTCACCACAGAATAAACAATATAGCCTTCTGGGCTGATCTCCATATCTTCCTCTGAAGCCCCTGCCGCCTCTGCCCCTTGGGACTAGTGGCTTGAAAGAGCTTTGTTGTTGCCCTGAAGATTAGGAGTTGTGTTGTGCCCTTTGAGGCTAGCTTCCTCTGTCATCACTTAGGCTGGAATTATGAATCGATCTGACATGCTTGGGGTGGATTCTTCCTCCGAAGCCCTGGTCATCTCAGAAAACCTGTAGGCTTCTTTCCTTCTCTGGAGGAAATCATTATCAGCCCGGATATATTCATCCATTTTCTGAAGAAGCTTCTCCAGGGTTTGTGGGGGTTTCCTAGAAAAATACTGAGCCGTAGGTACTGGCCTAAGCCCTTTGATCATGGCCTCAATGACAATTTCATTGGGCACTGTAGGACCTTGTGCTCTCAGACGCAGGAACCTTCGGACATACGCCTGAAGGTACTCCTTATGGTCTTGTGTGCACTAGAACAAAGCCTGAGCAGTGACTGGCTTTGTCTAAAATCCTTGGAAGCTAGTGATTAGCATATCTTTAAGCTTCTGCCATGATGTGATTGTCCCTGGCCAAAAATAAGAGTACCAAGTTTGTGCGACACTTTTGACTGCCACGATGAAGGATTTCGCCATGACTGCAGTGTTGCCCCCATAAGAAGATATGGTTGCCTCATAGCTCATTAGAAACTGCTTCGGGTCTGAGTGCCCATCATACATAGGGAGTTGGGGTGCTTGTAAGACGGGGGCCATGGGGTAGCCTACAATTCTGCTGCTAGAGGAGAAGCATCATCAAAAGCAAAATTGCCATGATGGAAATCATCATACAATTCATCATCATTGTATGAATTGTCCTAACGAAGGTATCTATGTTGAGGCCTTTGGTCTTGGTCATCTTGGGTGATATGACGCATTTCCTCAGCGGCCTCATCAATCTTCTTCTGAAGATCGGCGAGACAAAGCATCTTTTCTCTTTTTCCTCTGAACCTGTTGATGAATGGCTTCGAGGTCCCTGATCTCTTGGTCCAACTCCTCCTCCTGAGGTGTCGGACTGGTAGCCTTCCTTTTTTGGCTCATAGCTTCGCGTAATGTTTCCTGATTGACGTCCAGTGGCTGCAGTGCAGCCCCTAGCCCTAAAGACTTCTTCGGCGGCATGACAAAGGTAACGGGTTGCCAAAGGTGGTCAAATGAGTTCACCGGAGGTCGGCGCTAATGTTGGTCACTTGTTCTCAAATGCTACGAGTTAAGAACAAGGCAACACAAATGTTAATGGTTAAAGACCTTCATCCTTCGAAGCATTATCTCCCTTAGGATATAATGATCTTCAGGCGAAGGTTATGAAGGACAAACCTTCATCATCTCAATATGTAGTGAAAAGAAGGAACATAAGGGACATATAAAGAATATGAATAATCATATCAAATCAATAGATTATCTATATTCTCATTATGTAATCATGAACAAACATTAACGATATTAAATTACATTTATACCTTCGGCTTGACAGAAGGTAAGGATCCAAGAGTGGCGTGCAAGTGAATACAAGTCAGCGTGAATAGTATGGTGTTACTGTTCATCTATTTATAGGCACAGGACGCAGCCTGGATAAAATTACATCCATGTCCTTGACATTTACTATTTACTAAGGAGTAATCTGTCGAGGACTAAGCAGTCTTTTCCCCTTTAGGTCGGTTTCATTCTCCATCACCGTCTTTGCACTAAGTCGAAGCTTCTCCATCCATAGCTTCGGAACTGATTCATCCTTCTTCCAGACCACTCCTTTCATATCGTGCGCACCTTCATCTCAAAGTTGAAGGTTCCTGTAATAGTATATTATACATGGAAAACATGTTAGTCATGTTTTTGAGGACCATCGAAAGACGAAGGCTCCCAACACCGATGTACCAGTCGTGCAACGACTACCTGCCTTGTCGACCAAGGGCCAACGGTCATATGGCGCACCGGACAGTTCGGTGCCCCACACCGGACTGTCCGGTACCCCATAGAGGACAGTCCGGTGCGCCCACAGACAGAAGGCAAGAATTGCCTACCAAATGGAGTTTCAACGGCTCCTAGCTGCCTTGGGGCTACAAAAGGGACCCCTAGGCGCATGGAGCAGTACACCAAGCCTCCATTGAACATCCTAAGATGCCTAGACTCTGCAAATACGCATCCGGATCATCGTGACTGAGATTTGAGCACTTGTTGAGCTGTGAACTTGTTGCATTGTTTTTGTGTGCTCTCTTCTTAACTTGTGTGCGTATTGTTGCTGCAACTCTAGCTCTTGTGTGTGTTTCTTTCCCTCCCTTACTCTTGTGGTTTTTATTGTGATCAATATTGTAAGGGTGAGAAGCTCCAACTTGTGAAGATTCCTCACAAAAGGGAAACATCTCTAAGGAAGAAAGTCGTGGTACTCAAGGTTGATCATTGGATCACTTGAGAGGGATTGAGTGCAATCCTTGACCAAAGGAGGTCACCACAACGTGGAGTAGGCATTGGCCGAACCACAGGATTAAATCACCGTGTCTCTTGTGTCACTTTTCATTGTGATTGGTTTTTCTCTTAGAGTTCTCATTTAATCACTTGTGCTATTGTTCCTAAGTTCAATACTCATTCTAAAGGAACAATCAAGTGAAGAGTTCTCTCTATAGCACCTTGGTTTTAATTCCACTAACATTTCAGAAACCAAGTTTGTGCCATTTAGTGTTGATTTTTACAGGATCACATATTCACCCCCCCCCCCACTCTAGGTGCTCTCAATTGGTATCAGAGTTGTACTCTTCATTAAGGGACTAACCGCCCAAAGAGATGGATCCTAAGCGTAAGGGGATGGTGGTCAATGACAAGGAGAAAGAGACCCTCTACGTCAACGAGCCAAAAGATGACAAGCCCACTGACTCAGGCTCGAGACACAAGAAGAGGGATGGAAAGAAGAAGAGGCGCATAAAAAGATCATCTACTACGACAGCAATGCCTCCTCTTCTTCACCAAGGGATGACAATGACGAAGACTCTTCATCGAAAAAGAAAACGGTTAATCAAAACTATTCCTTTGATTATTCTCGCATCCCTTATAATTTGACTGCCCATTTACTATCTATTCTGCTTGGAAAACCCCCACACTTTGATGGAGAGGACTATTCATTTTGGAGTCATAAAATGCGTAGTCACCTATTTTCCCTCCATCCTAGTATTTGGGAAATTGTTGAAAATGGAATGCATTTCGACATCACTGATAATCCTGTATTTATAAATGAGCAAATACATAAAAATGCCCAAGCTACTACTATTTTCCTAGCATCTCTATGCAGGGATGAATATAATAAAGTGAGTGGCTTAGACAATGCCAAGCAAATATGGAATACCCTCAAGATCTCTCACGAGGGTAATGATGCCACCATGACACAAAGATGGAACTGGTGGACGGCGAGCATGGGAGATTTGCCATGATAAGGGGAGAGGAGCCAACTCAAACGTACAACAGGCTTAAGACCCTTGTCAACAAGATTCAAAGCTATGGGAGTACAAGATGGATGGATCATGACGTCATCCAACTCATGCTAAGGTCATTTACCATTATTGATCCTCATCTTGTAAATCTTATTCGTGAGAACCCAGGTACACCAAGATGATGCCCGAAGAAATTCTTGGAAAATTCGTGAGCGGGCGCATGATGGTGAAGGAAGCGAGGTATGTGGACGACGCTCTAAACAGACCGCTTCCTCTCCACAAGCCGCAGCCCATTGCTCTCAAAGCAACCAGCAGCAAAGAGGCACTACCTAGCAAGGTAGCACAAGTGGAGGCTATCGGGCTCAACGAGGATGAAATGGTGCTTATAATCAAGCGTTTCAAGACTTCTTTAAAGGGACGCAAGGAGTATCCCAACAAGAACAAATCAAGGGGAAAGCGCTCCTACTTCAAGTGCGGTAAGTCTGGTCATTTCATAGCACAATGTCCCGATAATGATAATGACCAGGCACAAGAAAAGAGAGGGAAGAAGGAAAGGAAGAAAAACTGCAGGAAGGCGAAGGGCGAGGAGCACATTGGAAAAGAATGGGACTCTGATTGTTCTTCATCCGACTACGATGATGAAGGACTAGCTGCCTCGGCTTTCAATAAGTGCTCCCTCTTCCCCAACGAACGACACACATGCATCATGGCTAAAGAGAAGAAGGTACATACATGAGATACACCTAAGTATACTTCTTCTAGTGATGAGGAATCTTCTGACGATGAAGTAGATTACAGTGATCTATTTAAAGGTTTTGATAGATCTAAAGTGGATAAAATAAATGAATTGATCGATGCTCTTAATCAAAAAGATGAGCTTCTAGAAAAGCAAGAAGATATTCTTTATGAGGAACATGATAAATTCATTAATGTTCAAGAAACTCTTGCTCTAGAAACTAAGAAGAATGAACTATTGACTTCTAAATTATCTGCTTATAATGACTCTAAATCTAAGCTTAAGAATTTAAATGTTGATTTAAATGCTAAATTAGAAGAAGTAAATTCTGCTAGTTCATCTATAGAGCATGTTGTTATTTGCAATAGGTGTAAAGATTTTAACATTGGTGCTTGTAAAGAACATGCTTCTACCATTCATAAATTAAACAATGATGTTGCAAGTCTTAATGCTCAACTTAAGACTTGCAAAGATAATTATGAGAAACTAAAATTTGCTAGGGATGCCTACACCATTGGTAGACATCTCTCTATTAAGGATGGACTTGGTTTCCAAAAAGAGACCAAGAACTTAACAAGCCAAGGGACTCCCAGTCTCAACAAAGGGAAAGGGAAGGCTCCCATGGCTAGTAGCCCTAAGAAGAACCATGCCTATCATTATGATAAGATAATTACTAATATTGCTCATCATGATAAGTGTTATAATCATGTTGTTTCTCATGTATATCATGATGTTGCATTTAGTTCTCATGCCATGTTTGCATCTAGCTTCTCATATGCTCATGGTAGAAATAGGCCTAGGCGTCATCATGCTGCTTCTCATGTGCCGAGGAGAGCATCCGCTGGACCAACTACTATTTATCAAACATGTGATGCTTCATTTATACTGTTATGTAAAAATGATAAAGTAGTTGCTAGAAGTTTGGGACCTAAGTGCAAGAGAGACAAAACTTGCATCTGGGTTCCAAAGTCTGTTGTGACTAACCTTGTAGGACCCAACAAGAGTTGGGTACCTAATACCCAAGCTTAATTACCTTGTAGGTTTATGCATCCGGGGGCTCAAGCTAGATTATTGATAGCGGATGCACAAACCACATGATGGGGGAGAAGAAAATGTTCACCTCCTACGTCAAGAACAGGGATTCCCAAGACACTATCATCTTTGGAGATGGGAACCAAGGCAAGGTTAAGGGCTTAGGCAAAATAGCCATCACAACCGAGCATTCAATCTCAAATGTGTTTCTAGTGGAATCGCTCGGGTACAATTTATTGTCTGTAAGCCAATTATGTCATATGGGTTATAATTGCTTATTTACAAATATTGATGTATCTGACTTTAGAAGAAGTGATGGTTCACTAGCTTTTAAGGGTGTCCTAGATGGCAAGCTCTACTTAGTTGATTTCTCAAAACAGAATGCTGATCTAGATGCATGCTTAATCGCTAAGACTAATATGGGTTGGCTCTGGCGCCGCCGCCTAGCACATGTTGGAATGAAGAACCTTCATAAACTTCTAAAGGGAGAACGTGTGTTAGGACTAATCGATGTCTGTTTTGAGAAAGATAGACCTTGTGCAGCGTGCCAAGCATGAAAGCAGGTGGGAAGTACTAATCAAAGCAAGAATGTGATGACAACGTCAAGACCACTGGAACTCCTACATATGGATCTCTTCGGGCCCGTTGCTTATCTCAGCATCGGGGGGAGTAAGTATGGTCTTGTTATAATTGATGATTTTTCCCGCTTCACTTGGGTGCTCTTTTTGCAGGATAAATCTGAAACCCAAGAAACTCTAAAGCGCTTCTTAAGGAGAGCTAAAAATGAAAAATTTGAGCTAAAAGTGAAAAAGATAAGGAGCGATACTAGATCTGAGTTCAAGAACCTTCAAGTCGAAGAATATCTTGAGGAGGAAGGCATCAAGCACGAGTTCTTCGCTCCCTACAGACCACAACAAAATAGTGTGGTAGAGAGGAAGAACAGGACGCTAATTGATATGGAAAGGACAATGCTTGGAGAATACAAGATGCCTGAGCGGTTTTGGTCGGAAGCTATGAATACAACCTGCCATGCCATAAACCGGCTCTATCTGCATCACCTCCTCAAGAAGATGTCATACGAACTCTTAACTGGTAACAAACCTAATGTTTCCTATTTTCGTGTATTTGGGAGCAAATGCTACATCTTGGTAAAGAAAGGTAGGCATTTGAAGTTTGCTCCCAAAGCTGTAGAAAGTTTTTTACTAGGTTATGACTCAAATACAAAGGCGTACAGAGTCTTCAACAAATCAACTGGTTTGGTTGAAGTCTCTAGCGACGTTGTATTTGACGAGACTAATGGCTCTCCAAGAGAGCAAGTTGATCTTGATGACATAGATGAGGATGAGGTTCCAACGGTCGCAATGCGAACAATGGCGATAGGTGATGTGCGACCACAGGAACCACAAGAGCAAGATCAACCTTCTTCCTCTACAATGGTGCATCCCCCATCTCAAGATGAGGAATGGGTGCCTCAAGAAGAAGGGCTGCATCAAGGGGGAGCACATGAAGAACAAGATAAGGAGGAAGAAGCGTCACAAGTTCCTCCAACTCAAGTTCGGACGACGATTCAAAGAAATCATCCAGTGGATTAGATTCTAGGTGATATCAGCAAGGGAGTAACAACTCGCTCACATTTAGCTAATTTTTGTGAGCATTACTCGTTTGTTTCTTCTATTTAGCCTTTCAGGGTAGAAGAAGCCTTGCAGGATCCGGACTGGGTGTTGGCCATGCAGCAAGAGCTCAATAACTTCAAGAGAAATGAAGTTTGGAGCCTGGTGCCACATCCGAAGCAAAATGTTGTGGGAACCAAGTGGGTGTTCCGCAACAAGCAAGATGAACACGGTGTGGTGACAAGAAACAAGGCTCGACTTGTGGCAAAAGGTTATGCCCAAGTCACAGGTTTGGATTTTGAGGAGACTTTTGCTCCTGTAGCTATGCTAGAATCAATTCGAATATTATTAGCCTATGCTGCTCACCATTCTTTTAAGTTGTTCCAAATGGACGTGAAGAGCGCCTTCCTAAATGGACCAATCAAGGAGGAAGTGTATGTGGAACAACCCCCTGGCTTTGAGGATGACAGGTATCCCGACCATGTGTACAAGCTCTCTAAGGCGCTCTATGGACTTAAGCAAGCCCCAAGAGCATGGTATGAATGCCTTAGATATTTCCTTCTTACTAATGCTTTCAAGATTGGGAAAGCTGATCCTACTCTCTTTACTAAGACCTGCAATGGTGATCTTTTTTGTATGCCAAATATATGTTGATGACATTATATTTGGTTCTACTAATCAAAAGTCTTGTGAGGAGTTTAGCAAGGTGATGATGCAAAAATTCGAGATGTCAATGATGGGCGAGTTGAACTACTTCCTTGGATTTCAAGTGAAGCAACTCAAGGAAGGAACCTTCATCTCTCAAATGAAGTACACTCAAGATTTGCTCAAGAGGTTTGGGATGAAGGATGCAAAGTCCGCGAAGACACCGATGGGAATAGATGGACATCTTGACCTCAATAAAGGAGGTAAGTTCGTTGATCAAAAGGCATATCGGTCTATGATAGGATCTTTGCTTTATCTTTGCGCTAGTAGACCAGATATTATGCTAAGTGTATGCATGTGTGCTATATTTCAATCCGGCCCCAAGGAGTGTCACCTTGTGGTCGTTAAGCAAATTCTTAGATATTTAGTTTCTACGCCTTGCTTCGGGAGCTGGTATCCAAAGGGGTCTACCTTTGACTTAATCGGATACTCAGATTCTGACTATGCCGGGTGCAAGGTTGATAGGAATATTACATCAGGGACTTGTCAGTTTCTGGGAAGGTCCCTGGTGTCCTGGAGCTCTAAGAAACAAACTTCTATTGCCCTATCCACCGCTGAGGCCGAGTATGTTGCCGCAGGACAGTGTTGCGCGCAACTACTTTGGATGAGGCAAACCCTCTGGGACATTAGCTACAATCTGAGCAAAGTCCCACTCCTATGTGATAATGAGAGTGCAATCCGCTTGGCAGATAATCCTTTTGAATACAGCCGCACTAAGCACATAGACATCCGACATCACTTTTTGAGAGACCACTAGCAAAGGGGAGATATTGATATTTATCATATTAGCACTGAGAAGCAGCTAGCCGATATCTTCACCAAGCCTATAGATGAGAAAAGGTTTTACAGGTTGCGTAGTGAGCTAAATGTCTTAGATTCACGTAACTTGGATTGATCTATAGCATACATGTGTTCTATGCCTTTGATCATGTTACTTTAAGCATTAATGTCTTTGATTTCTTATTTTTGGTGCTCAAGTTGTACAAGTTCTCCCCGGACCCCACAAGTCCCTATGCAAATGATGCACATGTTTAGGGGGAGGATGTGCTACAACTTGACTTCCTTGAGACTAACTTGTTTGTTGAGTATTCTTGAAATAGTCTCAAAGGTATATTGAAAGGGAAAGTGAACTTGGACAAAGAAAGGGCTTCCACTGCATTCCGGTATAAATGTATCTTGTCCCAAGTTCGTACTTGTGTTCTCACTGTCTTTGCTCTTATTTGATATTTTGGTAAGGCAATGGGTTTAAAGGGCCAAAAAGGTCTCCTATTTTGGTGCTTAATGCCAAAGGGGGAGAAATTAAGGCCAAAATAAATGGATCAGTCAACCACTTGTGAATTTCAAAAATTGTAGAGTTAGAATCTTTGTGTTTGATCAAAACCCTCTTATTTGATCAAAATTACTCTTGAAAGATCTCTCAATTTGCCAAAACAAGTGTGTTGGACTTAGAGAAAGGAAAAAGAATTTGTTTTGTGAAAATAAACCAAGTGGTGGCAAAATTTATCAAAATATGCCAAATCTTATTGGTCTTCAATTTACATTTTCTTGAGCTCTTCTAGATATGTTAGTTCGAAACGAGTTGCTTTTGATGTGTTGGCATAAATCACCAAAAAGGGGAGATTGAAACAGAAATGTGCCCTTGGGCTATTTCTATATTGTTTTGGTCATTAGATGCACAACTCACGATGTGTGAACTAACATAATGTTGAGCAAAGGAATATCTAGGTGGATCAAGTGTGAAGGTAAGTTCTAGACGCTTAGTCAATTGTTTTATGTGCTAAACATACTTGTCTAAGTGCCACAGACTCAGCTAAGTGAAGTCCAAAAGAATCAAAGGAAGACAAAGGAAGGAACATTGAAAAGGTGCTAACTGCGTCGGTGCCACCCACCGGACAGTCTGGTGCACGATCCGCCCAACTCTCTGCTCCGGGTTTTCCTGGCTACGTCGGCTATAATTCACCAGACAGTCTGTGTGAGGCGCCGGATAGTTCGGTGTACCAGCCGTACAATGGCTACCTGCCACGTCGACCAAGGGCCAACGATCATATGGCACACCGGACAGTCTGGTGCCCCACACCGGACCGCCCGGTGCCCCACAGAAAAGGAAACTAACCAATCAGGTGATTCTCTACCACGTCCTGTGCTGGTACTATTCACTATCCGGTGTGCACTGGATAGTCCGGTGCACCCACGAACAGATGGCAAGAATTGCCTACCAGATGGAGTTCCAACGGCTCCTAGCTGCCTAGGGCTATAAAAGGGACCCCTAGGCGCATGGAGGAGTACACTAAGCCTCCATTGAACATCCTAAGACGCCTAGACTCTACAAACATGCATCCAGATCATCGTGACTGAGATTTGAGCACTTGTTGAGTTGTGAACTTGTTGCACTATTTTTGTGAGCTCTCTTCTTAACTTGTGTGTGTGTTGTTGCTGCAACTCTAGCTCTTGTGTGTGTTTCTTTCCCTCCCTTACTCTTGTGGTTTTTATTGTGATCAATATTGTAAGGGTGAGAGACTCCAACTTGTGGAGATTCCTCATAAAAGGGAAACATCTTTACAGAAGAAAGTCGTGGTACTCAAGATTGATCATTGGATCACTTGAGAGGGATTGAGTGCAATCCTTGACCGAAGGAGGTCACCACAATGTGGAGTAGGCATTGGCCGAACCACGGGATAAAATCACTGTGTCCCTTGTGTCACTTTTCATTGTGATTGGTTTTTCTCTTAGACTTCTCATTTAATCACTTTTGCTATTGTTCCTATGTTCAATACTCATTCTAAAGGAACAATCAAGTGAAGGGTTCTCTCTATAGCACCTTGGTTTTAATTCCACTAAAATTTCATAAACCAAGTTTGTGCAATTTAGTGTTGATTTTTACAGGATCACCTATTCACCCCCCCCCCCCCTCTAGGTGCTCTCAGAAGCGTGAAAAGAAGAGAAGGTGTTTTTTCGCCTTCGGCTAAAAAACGGTACATATGACAATTTCACGCTGCACAAAGAAATATATTACATCATGAAACACATAGTTTGCAATTGCTTTTTACATAAAAAATAGGATACAAAATTCTGCAAATGTTTTAATACATAGTCTAATCATCCTCCCTCGGGACTCTCTGAGCAGCTTTGTTTAGAAGTCTATTTATAGCTTCATCAATTGCTGCATTCGCTATTCTGATTTCATCGAGAGTACCCTTCAGGGCTGGTCGGTGTTAGGGTTAGCTCTAGAGGAAGAGAAAGTTCAGGTACACCAAAATATAAGTTTTTTGTCAGATACGAAGGTAAAATACTCACAAAGCTAAAATACTTACGAAGCTAAAATATGACAAACGTACATATAAGTCTTTCGCGCTCAGCAGTCTCTTCAGCTTTTCTTGTTTCTTCTGAGGCAAGATGAGACTCTTCTTCATTTCGCCTGATGGCTTCGTCCGCTATCTCTCGGCCGCCATTCATCCACAATTCAGAATAAAATTTCCCACTACGGGTCGTACCTTCGGTTGAAGGCTCTTTGATGTCAGTCGCTGAAACTGAGAAGTCTGGCTGAATTATAGCCTTCGCATGTTCACAGCCAGCTTTTTCAAGCAAAGATCACAATCGGATGCTGCCGCCGAGCGTCGCCATCGCAAGCGCTGCCTCCGCATGGAGCTCCCTCTCTCCCGAAGCACCGCACCACAGCGAGCGTCGGGGTCTCTCCGCTTCCCTGTTCTCCTCCTCCTCCACCCTTCCCATACATAGCTAAACCCTAACCCTACCTATCGCAGCCGCCGTTGTCGACGCCTCTGCCTCCTCGCTTTCCCGATGCCCTAATCCGAGGCGTCCCCGCCGCCTACTCCGGCCGCCGCAGAGCCCACGGTACCAACAAAGACCTCCTCGTCCCCGATGGTGGGCAGCGCACGTCCCCTGTTCCTCTAATCTCTCTTGTGCTAAATCTAATTTATGTTTTTTGTTCCATGCCAGCCTCCTCCTGATCCCAAATTCCAGTGCAGGATCGAGGAGGTTGCGATGCTATTTGTTTCGACGTGGAGCTGATATAAAAAATAGGTATACTGCTTGGGCTTGACCCCAACCCCTGCCTCCTCCATGCCCTCACCACCATGTGCGAGCTACACCAAGCTAGGTCAATGTTGCGCTAGGTTAGTGCTGCTATGCCTCACTAGTCACTCATCCGCTCCTACCTCTCTCCATCCCTTTATTCGTCTTTCTCCTGAGAGTTTAATTAAATTTTGTTCTATTCATGTGAGCCCTTCTCCTCCGTGTGCTTCTTCTTGCCTCACTTGATTGTTGCTTCCAACTTCACAGCATTGACTAGATTGAGATAACCTTATACTAAACCAAAAGGCTGACTGGAAGGTATCTGTTGTCCTGCAGTTTTTGCTTCTGAGGCTCCATGCCAATAATCAATTTTGCTCCTAATGCTTCATGCAAATAATTAGTTCAACTTTACCACATGGATGCATAGCTTCGTACAGCTTTGCATGTGCAGCTACTCCAACGTTTAATATCATGAACACAAGAATTTGCAGAATTGCTTCTTTGATTACATCCTAACCATTTGTTTCCCTGTGCAGACAGCTTCAGTTACGTGTAGCTGACACATTGTTCAATAGCTCGAACACAAGGAGTGCATTTACAGTCGGGAAGCTGGCCAATTTGCTCTTGGTGCGTAGTCTACTCTAGAGTTCTGTATGCATCAATGTAATTTCATTATGCACATTTACAATATGATTAGGCACGGTTACTTTAAACCTATCAACAGGACAATGTCGAGTTTTGAGTTATTGTTTTGTGAGTTCTTGTTTGACACCTACTATATTGTTGTATGAGCTGCCGCTACTATGTTCTCTTAAGATGTCACTCTGCTAACTTATTTTTTCTTTAAAAACGTTCTGCAAGGAGCCCACAATCTTTATTAACCATGTGTTTACTTTTTTCTTTACCTTATTCAGTTGGTCATTTATGTTGTTACATGTTAATATATTTATTTGGCTTCAAAACATTCTGCAAGGAGCCCACAATCTTTTTAAATCATATGTTTACTTTGCCCTTTACCTTATTTAGTTGGTCATTTATACTGCGGTTTTTGCAGCGTTTGGTTTCTACGGTTTCTAGGAAATTAGATTTTGCACCAAATCCAATGCAAATGATATTTCACTATTTCTTCCTGCAAGAGTTCAAGTTGATCGAAAGCGTAGAGCTGGCTCCTCTCAGGAAGCTGATCGATCCCCTGACAGGTCAGTACTAAATACTAAACCAGAGATCTTAACCCGTTCCACGTTCATTATTTCGTCTAATGTGAAGTAGTGTCCATTATTTCGTCTGATCTAAACCAGAGATCTTAACCAGTTCCACGTTTTTGTTGTTTGTGCCTCTGATTATTATTTCATCTAATGTGAAGTAGTGTCCACGTTCAGCGTCATGTGAGCATATCTTAGTGTATACAGAATGCTCTATCTGTATAAAAAAACTAGATCGACAAATTCCAATGGCAGTGCCAATGCCCGTGCATAGGGATGATCCAAAGGCTACACCCCAGGGTACTCCATTTATGAAAGCCCTACTTACAATAGAAGTTAAGTGATCCAGCCAAAAATTCATGATCCTTTACATGCCAATTATAAAAGTACCACCGCATGGGAAGAAAAGTAGCAACTGCAATTCTGAAGTTTTTGTGGTAGATGCTGACTGCATTATTTGGTTTGTCCGAACTCTAAAATGCCACCATTCTCTTTGTCCTTCCGATGCCACCATTCTTATTTAGTTAATTACTCCATTCCTATTGATTTTTGCGTCTCCTTCCAATTAAAGAACATCCTCGATTTTATAAACTTACCAAGGACATCATTTACAAGCAATTGGTTGGTAATTCACAATAACTATTTCATCTCCTAGCAGGACATTTTAAGTATGTGAGCATATCGTTTCAACGTTCTTGCTTTTATTGATGGTGTCAGTTATATATGTTTATCAATTTCACTATTTCTTCCTACAGGGGTTCAAATTGATCGAAAGCGTAGATCTCGCTCCTCTCAAGGAGCTGATCGATCCCCTGACAGGTCAGTACTCAGTAGCCTAAGACTATGATTAGTGGTGCTGCTGGGAGTTCTTTGAGCATTGAACAAGCCATTCTTGGATTGACCGCGGCTTTGATGATAGTACTAAATGACAAGGAAAATCTTAGTGCACTTGGTAAGCACAAGAATGAGAATCATTCTGGTGGCAGTGAGTCAACTGAGCATATATTGCAGATGCTTCGCAAGTTGCCAACCAAAAATATATCTGATAAGATAAGCCATGATGAGATTACAGATGATTCTATCTCCAATGTTAATAATTCCTTTGCTGATAGAAAGGCACTGCATGTGAAGCGGACCAAAAAATGGCTTGAATAAACAACTAGTAATGTTGATAAATTGCTGTGTGCTACATTCCCACATGTGTGTTTTCCTTGTTTCTTACAGTTTAAAATAAATTAGTCACCTGTTAGGAACATGGGATTTTCCCCTATTCCTGCGTTTTTCCTATGAAATTGAACTGATCCATTTAAAATTCATGTATGATTCCTGTGTTCCAAACGGGGCCTTATTCTTTTAAGTTGACACTCATTTTTTTGTAGCTTGCTATTCATTCATCTGAGAAGGTAAGGAAGGCAGTGGTTAGTGGTGTAAAAGGGCTTTTGTCTAGTTGCAGTTCTACATTAAAAAGAACCAATATGCTACTTTTGGTATGTGAACTTTAGTATTTTGTTACCTTTTGAGAGCATGGAAGCTATAGTTATGTACACATATTTTACAACTTTGTCATCATAGCTGCATGCATTTTATCATTTGAAATTGATTTACCATGCATTCGATAGCCTTTCGTAGCAGCCTCTTAGTGCTTGACCCAATGCTATATTTATTTTTTGTTTTGTAATTTTATCGTTGCAGGAATGTTTATGTGTTCTGGCATGTGATGATGCTGCAGCTGTGTCTGAGGCTGCACAAGATGCTCTTGATCATCTTTTCAACCAAGGCCACAATCTCGTAACAGAAAATGAGATTTCTGATACCTTTACTAGGTTCGTGCCACTTCCAGTTCTAAAATAGCTAAAGTTGATGATGGCCTGTGACAACAAAGTTTTAACTGTTCTTTATATTATAAGCAGGCTAGTTGAAAGGCTACCACAAGTGGTACTTGGAAGCGAGGAGACAACCGCACTTTCACATGCTAGGATGTTGTTGGCTCTGACCTTTTATGCTGGTCCCTAGTTTCTGATAAATCATCTTCACCGTTCTCCTGTGAGCTCACTCTCTCTTGGATGTTCTCGACATTTCTTACATAGATATATGGTTCCCCTGTTGACTTTTAATTTGATTCCTTGTGTGGATCTGCCATTTTTCTGTTGAATTTGAAATTGATTACCCTGGCGGGTCATTGCTGCTCGTTTCTTTGATTGTTTGGGTTTATGCATAGGTCATAGCTCATAGTTTTCTGGTTCCATGGACAAGCTAATTGTATCAAAGCCACTATCTATTGGGTATATTTATTCAGTTGCTGAGTTGAAGAGTGGCGCCTATTCTAAAGATACAACTAACATATCCCTGCATGCCACGTCAACATCTGCAGCCTCCAAAATATCTGTTATCCATGATAATGCTTTGCCAAATGCATTACTTGGTACAGTTGAATATGAGTTGCCCCATGTGCCTCCATGGTTTATTCATGCTGGTAGCCAGAAGCTTTATGGGGTTCTTGTTGGAATAATTAGACTTGTTGGCCTATCAACAGTGTCAGGTACCTTGTGAATTATTTTGCTTGTCAAATCTACGATTCATGGACTATTCTATTTTTTCATGCTGAGTCAGTACTAAACCAAAGATCATAACCCGTTCCTAAGAGGAACCCAACAATATGTAACTAAAATTTATTATCAGTTCCATTTATCTTTATCTGTTCATGACTTTGCTTATTGTCTCCTACTCAAGATGGTCGTGCATGGAGCTTTGTTCGGCACCAATGGCACAATATGTTCTCTACATATTACAATATGCAGTTGATGGGTTCGATTCCTTAAAGCTAACAGTAGTGGTCACTAGCCCTTGAAAAATAAATTTTGGACAACCAAATTTCATAGCAGCTTTGACTACTGTTGAAGTTGATCTTTTTACTACTTTAGATTGTCGTTGATGTAAATGTTCTTAGTGGTGCTTTGAGATGACTAAGGATCTATATCTGTCTTAAGATTTGTCTTTTCCTTACAAGTGAAGAGATTGCGTGGTTCAATGAAGTAATAACCTATGATCTATGGGCCAGGTCTTTGATGAGTACCTTAACTTGTAGGATAGCATACTCATACAGTAATATTATTGCATGTCGCTCTTAACAAATTTCATTCAGGAACCGGGCCATGTTGATGTTTAAAAGAGTTGTCAGAAGTTCATGACATCTGGTATTTATTATATCTTCTTTTGTAGTGGGCTAGTGTGGTCTGCTTAGCAGCAGGTAATTTTGCTATTGAAAATTAATCTATTACCATAAGCTTGGTGACTGAGGTAGACATTTGATTTATACTTAATCTAACTATTTCTCTATGTGAATGTATACATATAATAACTCAGGTAGCACTACAACCAGCAATGTATGGATGAATTGAAGGTAGTAAAGAACGCATGCAATCTTATAGAAACTCTGCATCTTGAAACTGGCATGATTGACAAAGAAGCTGGATGCATCCTTTGGATTGGTGTCTTCTTATCATCATGCAGTAATGTGAAGCAAGTTCATTTGTTGACTAAGAACAGATGAGCACAAATCAGTGAAGAGTTCGTTGCACTAGAGATGGAGGATGGATAGGTGGTAGATTTCAATATGGCTTTGATACTATTGTTTCTCTTTACAATCTTTGTACAAAACAAGAAAAATGACATTGTATGTGGATACTATTGTAATTCAAGAATTTATTTCTGAATAATAAATATATTTGTTTATAATTTGTGTATGGGTTTGGTATAATATATAAGTTTTCAACTATATTGATTACATTTGTATTCAAATTAAATTATTGTAATAATAATATGTATTACCTGGTTCATTCCTTGCTACACATGGAAGCATTACTATAGTCCTCGGATATCCGTTGTAGCATGGCAACGCTTAACTCTTGGTTTTACCAACGCATGTATAAGTGTTCTTATATATCCTAGCAACGACAGTATAGGCAACACATAATTATGTGTTGGTATAGACCTTAGCAACACATATATGAACTTTTTGCAACGCATATATGCGTTGCTAAAGGGGTGGTTGTTTTGTAGTGGATATAGCTCCCCGAGCACTGACGCAGGCACAGAAACCCCCCTTGCCAGTGAGAACTTCGTCAAATTCTTCGATTTCGCTCTCAATCCATTTGATCACGCCCTCGGTGTCACCACGAATGAAATTCCGCTCAGCTGAGAACGTGCCAACATTAGCAAAAGCATTTTTTAGTTTGTCTAAGCACTGCATGGCAATGTTATAGCATTCTTCCTTCACCTGTCGAAGCTCTTCATCATTCTTTTGAACCCTCAATTGTTCGGTGTCAGATATCTCGCGTTTCAATTGGTCCATGTTCAAATTCTCAGTAACTTCATCAAGCTTCTTTTCCAATCCTATTACTTCAGATCTGTACAATCCAACTTGAATAGATAAAGCATATTTCAGATCAGCTATACGTTTTGCATCTGCTTCTTTTTCTTTCTCAAATTTTAGAATTTTTTGGTCCACTTTGAAGAATTTGGAAAAGTTAGCTTCGCTTGTATTTAACCTTTTGACCAAAGAAAGCGAGATTTTGTCTTTTTTCAAGCGCCTCATTTCGAACAGTTATAATCTCTGAGCGCAAATTCCCGAAGGCTATTTTTGTGCTCTCATCTTCACAATCTTTCTGTGCTTTTAAAGTCTTGCTTAAAATAAGACCCTAATAATAAAAGAAATGTTTATCAAAATAAGCAAATAATATACTTGAAATGATTATCAGAAGATTAAGGGAAATAGAAAGCACAAACTTTTAAACTATTATATGCTAAGCTGTCTACTAGATGGTCCTTCGGCACAAACCTTAAAATAAAACCCTAATCATTCTGTGCATTAACCCATCTTGTCCATCATTTCTCGGCAGACATCGATTTCCTTACTGTTAGGAAGGCAGTATAGAAAATCATTCTCTTCATCACCTTCGTACACTAAGGACCCTCGAGGATATTTCAGTTCCTTAGTGTAATGTTGGGCCTCGGCAATTTTCCTCTAGGTCAGTTGCTTTCCCGAAGTGTGACAGATAATAAAATCAAGATCTTCGGTCGATGCCGCTTCGGGTATCGGCAGTGTTAACTTCTTTGTGGTAGACTTTCCATTGCTCACTCTATTGGCCTAGTTTTCGAAGGCCCGACCTTAGCGCAATCAGAAGCAACGCTTGCAGCGACAGCTTCTTCCAATTCTTCAACTTTGTCTTTGGAAACCCTAGTAGGAGTAGCCATCTTCGAAGGTCTCAGAACAACATCTAGATTGCTGGCCAATCTCCTCCCTTTCCTAGGAGTCACCGCTGGAACGGTTGCTGATCGATTTTAAAACTCTCTGGTTCTGTTTTCTTCAGCTGAATGGTGGGAACTTCGACTACTGCTATGGGTATTACCTCCAAAGTTGGCAGGATATCTTCGGCAGATTTGACAGCCTTTGTCTCTGAGACCCCTGCAGTAGGCAATATAGCAGCCCTCTCCAAAAAGTATGACTTCGGCCGGTGAGTTACAACTTTCATTCTCTTTGGTTTCGGCACGGTAGAAGGGGTCGTTGATGCAATTCTCTTTTTCGTCCCTTGCTTCCGAGCCGAAAAGCAGTAATCGGGATAGATAAAACCAATGACATCAAAAACTCTATTCAGCCTTTTCTTTCCACGAGCGCCGAAGGCAATATTCATGGCTTCGTCTTCAGCTTTTTTATAAGCCCCCAACAATTCATCAGCGGTCGCCTCAATAGCCTCGAGCCATTCGTCATCTAGCTCCCCAAACTGACTTCTATAGCCATTCGTCATCTTGCTCCCCGAACTGACTTCTATAGCGGTATGTATATTTCTAATAAACCAGACCACCTTCGCTTGAACTGTCACTGGTCTCCTTTGGCATTTCCCATTCATTAACAAGGGACCATGCTTTGAAAGCTATGTGCTCTTGGACCAAGTCCCTAGTGCTAATGTAGCTGCACACAGTGTTGAAGGCTACCAGGCAAGCTTGAGCCCTATCACTATTCACGATCGAAGGCCTTCGGATGTCGAAGCATGACTGAATCAGACATTGAATTATATCTTTTATATCCTCCCTCTCAACCAACTCATTCTTAACATAAAACCATTGCCTCATCCAAGATCCTGGCCATTTCTTCTAAAATGTTGGGACAGGGCGTCTCGCATCAAAGCGGTATATGAAAGAATAAAAACCAAAATTGTTATGATATTGTTCCTTTCCCGTTGCCTTCGTCTGATAAGATAATTCATGTATATTAAAGAAGTAGTCAGCGTTTGGTTCCAACCCTTGGCTCCTCATTGCCTAGATGAAAACCCCGATTTTAATCAAAGCTTTGGGGGTGAGCTGATGAAGATATATCTCGAATCTTCTAAGTACTTCGACCACAATCTTATGCAAAGGAAACCAAAGCCTGGGCTTCATAAAGCCCTTAAAAACTACCACTTCGTCGGGTTTAGGAAGAGGAACAGTGTCCACTCCTCCAGCCCTCACTATAGTTGTATCACGAAAATATTTGCCTTTCATTGCCTCAATCTATCCTCTCTTAACAGTGGATTTTCCAAATACAACATGAATTGGCCTCCATGGCCGATCTTTGGAGTCATCATTGTCACTCTCCATATCAAAACTCTCGCTGTCACTTGAATCTCCAGACAGTCCAACTAAAATTTCATCAGTAATCTTTTCAACGTTGGTCCTCTCTATAGCTTCGTAAAATTCAACTAGTGCAGGATCCACACTTTTCTTCTCTTCGTCCATCTCAGCGTTGATCGAAAGAAAAATCCGAAGCTCCAAAGCAATCGCGATTACAGAATCAGAAAAGCTAAAACAACAAACCCAACACAACCTTGATAGCACGAAAAATATTTTCATCGAAACCCTCATATATATATATATATATATATATATATATATATATATGCAAAGCACCACTACACGATGGGCCCCACGATACAGAAGGTTTCGCTATTCTAGAGAAGGGAAGGTGTTTTATCGGACCTTCGGCTAAAGGCCTTCATTCATTTCGTAGTCTGAATTTGTTATAAAGAAACAGGCTAATACTGCGAGGGGCTACTGTTGGGGCCTTTGTCTTCCGAAGGTTCTCAAAAACACGGCTAACCATTTGTTTGTAGTATATTATTAAGTATTACAGGAGCTTCGTTACCAGAAAAGCTTCAACATATATCAAAAGAAGTACGACGAAGCAAGCTTCGTCACGATGAAGCAGGAAGGCGATGCTGGGAGAAGGTGTTGTTCAAGTTGTTGAGTACAAATGACAATGTTGTCCATATGATATTTGTAAACCCTATATGTATTTGTTGAGGGCATACGAAGTTGTACGATCGTCTATAAATAGATGAACAGTATCCTCATACTGTTCACGCTGGATTGTAATCTCATTCACGCCATTACCTTCAAGCAAGCCGAAGGTATCAATGTAATATAAACTCTGATTTTATCAGTACGTTCGTTATGGAATAAATGTGTGTCATAATATTGAATTTATAATTATGTTTTTATATCTGTGAATCATGAAGACTTGTTCTTCATGACCTTCGTCTAAGACTCGTTATACCCGAAGGAGAATAATGTTTCAAAAGACGAAGGTCTTTAACGCATAACAAGTGTGTTGCCTTGCTCTTGATTCACAGCAATTGAGAACATGTGACCAACAGATGGAGCCTATGGAAATTAACCTATAACATTTATAAATAGTAAGTAACCATGCGGAAAATAGTAATAGACAAATGAGAATTGTGATGTGTAAGTTCACGAGGGGTGCGAATAATTTAAAACAAACTATATGTCTATATATGTACGCGAAAAAAGCATGTTGATTATGGAGGAGCTTGTCATAGGAGGGGAGGAAGAAAGCAGAGAAATGTGGGAGCTGGCTGGTACCAAGAGTTTGGCCCTCCTTACTGCCCCAATCCAGGGATTGGCTCGTAGTGTTTTTAATTTGTTTAGATGGATCTTCTCGGGTTTCTGAGTTTTAGATCTCCGTAAGGGAGTCTTTGT
The DNA here is from genome assembly GCA_029449295.1 of Zea luxurians. Classification (NCBI taxonomy): domain Eukaryota; kingdom Viridiplantae; phylum Streptophyta; class Magnoliopsida; order Poales; family Poaceae; genus Zea; species Zea luxurians. Next base: position 5,475,698 of record JAOPSE010000033.1, read on the forward strand.
ACTTGGTCTGTTTTTCAGACCTTCTTTAATTTCCTTCTTCTTAATATAATTGGACATAGTTCTCTTGCGCTTTTCGAGAAAATTATGGAAGAGCTTGCTAATCATACCTGTTATAATCATTGAGGTGACCTAAGAAAGTTAGTGATTAAGTTTGTCTGAAATAGAAAGGTCTGCATTTAGTAAGTGGTTTGGGAAAACGTCCGGTCAGAAGAAAAAAGAGAGGAAGCAATCTCATTGTAAGGACAAAGCTGAGGTGCTTAGTGTTTAGTAACTTATGTTTGTCAGCATAGTAAACGTAATGTGGAAAACATGCACATCATATGTATATCGATTATTATGGACTGTAAACTTGAGTATAATTAAAAATCAAAGTGGTGTAGTGTTATAGGAAGAAATCAGACTTATGTATGCCTCGATGGAATATGAATAGGAAAATGATTGTATAAACTTGTAACACAGTATCTATGAAAATATAGCAAGGAAATAAGGTAGTACATACATGAATCAATGAGCTATAAAATAAAGTAGAGAAATAATGGATGTAATAATTAAACATGCCTGGTGTCCTTGGAATCGAAGTTGATGGAAATCGGACATGGTTTAGTCCAATGTGAGGGGCCGACTTGCACAATCTGTTAGGAAATAGGCTACTAAGCGGCAAGCAATTTTCGTAAATCAACCTGCATGGTAAATTTCAGGTCATGGCTGTAAAGAAAATAAACTTCTCTGCATTTCCATGCGATCCTTCAGATTTGTTCATTGAGTTAGTTACAAACATTTCAAGGCTAAATCATCCAAACCTTGCCGAGCTTACTGGTTACTACTCAGAGCAAGGACAATGCTTGCTGGTATACTTTCTACAGAAAAGGTTCTCTCCATGACTCCCTCCATCTAAAGGATGAACGACCCTGGCCATTATCTTAGAATAATCGTGCAGACTCGGCTCGTTTTTCCTTTCTCAACGCCCCATTATTTCTCATCTTTTATTAGAGAAATCACCATACGAAGAAATTTGCCTAATTGTTGTCGGGCAAACGTGCATTATAACTCCCTTCCGAACAAATAAAAAACTACGAGTTTTGTCAAAATTGAATCCTGGAAAGGGGAAGTGGCTTGAAGTTTCACTGTCAGGTGCTTTTAGCGAGCAAAAACTTGCATCTAAATTCTATAATCAAAGATGCAACATGTGGTTTTGTACATCGATTCCAAATAAAGCAAGATCTTAACACGGAGTACCCCTAAAAGAGAACGACCAAAACCTTACTACTTTTACTCCTGAGAAGGACCACAAGAGCAAGTGATCTTGGGCACCACCCGAGCCTCCCAATAACATAGATTCGTAAGCTGATCATCAAAGGAGAGGCGAACGATGACGATCGAAGGCGCAGTTGTCGAAATTTCGTCACTCTGACGAAGCAACGTTTTTAGGAGCCGGACGCGGGTGGCGATCAAGTGGAGGGCACCACGGCACCTCAGGTGAAACCATCTGCCCAGTCTCGGTTAGTTCTCGGTGCGGTGGAGATGGAGGTGAAGAGGAGTGAGGATAGGTGGGAGAAAATGATGGTGGCTGTAGAACGTCTGATAGGAAAGGTTGAGAGGATGGAAGAGGTGCAGCAAAGGTTACTTGGGCAGACGGAGCTGACTGCTTAAGTTGCTGGGCATGCTGCAGAAGAGAGAGTGATGTTAGCTTGTCAGATGGAGGAAGTAGGGAAGGAGATGGCTAGGATGAGGTTGGAAGCAATGGCAAGAGATATGGAGGGTTTATCAGGAGGATCGATAGAGGAGGATGGGGAAAACAGAAGGAGGGTGCCACAACCTGAAGAACGAAGAGGAATGCAGGGAGGTGTGAATGGAGGAATAAGGGAAAATCAAGGTTGGGAGATGGGGGAGAGGGATACAGATCAACAAGATGTTCTCAAACTAAATTTCCCTTGATTTGATGGAAGAGACCCAGCCATTTGGGTGATGAGATGTGAGGACTACTTTGGGCTGTATCATGTTCTAGATGCTATGAAAGTTGTTGCAACATCTATGAACATGGAGGGAACTGCATCGAGGTGGTTACAAGTGCATAGGCTGAAAGGGGGTTTGGGAAGTTGGAGGAGTTTGGCAAAGGTAGTGGTGGAGAAGTTTGGAGCAGAAGCTTATCCAAAGGCTATGAGAAGATCGATGAATATTAGGCAGACAGTGGGATTAGAGGAGTATATACAGGAATTTCAAGAAGTGAGATATGCTACTGCCATTCACAATCCACAGTTGGATGAAACCTTCCTTGTTAACCAGTTTCTGAAGTGATTGAGGAATGAACTACAAGGTCATGTAATGTCACAATTGCCTCAAATTGTGGATAGGGTAGAAGTGCTAGCCCAGGTTCAACAAGAGATTCTGGACAAATCCAAGAACAAGTTCAATAAAGGTGTTGTACCAAATAAATTGGGTGCAAACATTAGACCTGAGATGAAAGGTGACTGAGTGAGGTGTATGGAGTAAAGAGAGCTAGCTAAAGGAGTATAGAAGGGTGCATGGATTGTGTTATGCTTATGGGGAGAAGTATGAGCCAGGTCATGCCTTGAAGTGTCAGAAGGGGCTAGCTCTTTAGTTGCATATGTTAACTAAATAAGATCTAAAGCTTCCCTTCACACCAGAGTCTGGAGCAAGTGGAACAAAAGGAGAGTAAGGAGGCCTGCTGAAGCTTCCCTTGACATCAGTTGTCTATGCATGCAGTAAGTGGGGCAGAATCTACTTACCGGGTCAGGTTTAGAGCTCTCATAGATCAAATGATGCTGATGTTGGTGGATTCTGGAAGTACTGGTAGTTTCATCAGTGAAGCTATGGTGAAGAAGTTAGGTCTCCCAACTGAAGAGTGTAGTTTGGTAAATGTAAAAGTGGCTAATGGTGGTATATTGAAAAGTGACAGGAGGGTTCCAGAAGTGAGATGGTGGGCTAGACGACATAATTTTGTATTTCCCATGAGGGTGTTGGACATTGGGGTATATGATGCCATCTTGGGTTTGATTGGTTGGATGCTAACAGTCCTATGCAATGTGACTGGAACAAGAGATTGCTGACCTTTTGTTACCAAGGTGAACAAGTGCAATTGCAAGGAGATAGATTCATCCCAAAGAAAGTGCAGATGGTCAAAGCTATTCAAGTGCAAAAGTGGCTTAAGGGCAATGAAGTATGGGCTCTGGTGGTGTTAGAGCAGGTGGAGGAGAGTCCTGGAAGAGATGAGGTAGAAGATTGACTACTTTGGTGGACAAGTTTCAAGACTTGTTTGCACAACCTTCTACACTACCACCATCCAGGCCTTTTGACCACATAGTCTTTTGATTCCGGGTTCTATTCCTATGAATGTAAGACCATACAAATATTCTCCTCTTCACAAGAATGAGATTGAAAAACAAGTTTCTGAGTTGTTAAAGGCTAGGTTGATTGCTACTAGTGTGAGCCCTTTTGCTTCTTAGTACTTTTGGTTCAGAAGACGGATGGAACTTGGAGGTTTTGTGTGGATTATAGGAGACTCAATGACTTAACCATAAAAACCAGATTCCCAATGCCTTTGGTAGATGTAATATTGGATGAGTTGGTGGAACCCAGTACTTCTCTAGCTTGGACATGACTTCTTGGTATTATCAGGTCAGAATGGGCATAGATGATGAGTTTAAAACAGCCTTTAAAACCCATCATGGTCATTATTAGTTCAGAGTGATGCCATTTGGTCTAACTAATGCACCAGCATGTTTTCAGTGTGCTATGTATTCCATATTGGAGCCTTATTTGAGGAAATTTGGTATGGTCTTTATAGATGACATTTTGGTGTACAGTCCAGACCTTACTACTCATTTGGATCATCTGAAGAAGGTATTCACTACACTAAGGCATCACCAATTTTATTTGAAAAGGAAGAAGTGTGTTTTTGCTAAGACTGCTTGGGGCATATTATCTCTAAGGATGGAGTTGCTACAGATCCATCAAAGACTATTGCTATGCTTAATCAACCTAAAACTGTTGGGATCATAGAACTAAGAGGATTCTTAGGTTTAATAGGCGATTACAGAAAGTTTGTAAAGAATTATGGGGTCATAGGAAAGCCTTTGACTTACTTACTGCATGGTAGAAAGGTGTGGCATTGGACTGAAGAAGCACAGATGACTTTTGACAACTTGAAACAAGCTATGGTCACCACTCCAGTCTTGGCTTTGCCAAATTTTGACTTGCCTTTTGTTGTGGAGACTGATGCCTATGAGGAGGGAATTGGGGCAGTATCGATGCAGAATAGCAGACCCATTGCATTCCTTAGTAAGGCTTTAGGAGTCAAGAATAGACAGTTGTCTATTTATGAGGAGTTTCTAGCTCTTATTCTAGTAGTGGGTAGGTGGAGACCCTATCTACATAAATCTACATTTGAAATCAGAACAGATCATTAGTCTTTATCTTATCTAGGAGAGCAACAATTACAATCTGATCTACAGCGCACAACAATGACTAAATTGATTGGTCTGCAGTTCAAAACTGTGTATAAATGTGGGAAAGAGAATGTTGCTATCGATGCACTGTCTAGAATTGGGTTTGCTATGAATATGGCCTCTGTGACTGAGGCGCAGCCTGTATGGGTGCATGAGGTGCTTAACTCCTATGTTACTGACTCTTTGGCCCAGTTGATGATGCAAAGATTGGCTATACGCAGTCCCGATGAAGAAGGGTATTTCTTGCAACAAGGCTTGATCGGGAAAGGGCAACATATTTGGGTTGGGAAGAATTCAGCCCTATGCACTAAACTGATATCTGCCTTTCATGAGTCTGCCTTAGGTGGTCAATCAGGGATGAGTGCCACTTTTCAACATATTAAAAAGTTGTTTTGTTGGAGGGGCATGAAAGCTGAAGGGGAGATGTTTGTGAGGCAGTGTTTGGTCTGTCAATAGGATATAATAGAAAGGCAGTATCCCGCTAGTTTTTTACAGCCTTTACCTCTTCCAACAGGGGCATGCCAGGATACTACTATGGATTACATTGAAAAGTTGCCTAAATCTGAGGTTTTCATACAATTTTGGTGGTGCTAGACATTTATTCGAAGTATGCCCATTTCTTCACTCTAAAACATCCATTTACAGCACAAGGAGTGGATCAGTTGATTTTGGACAATGTGGTTAAGTTATATGGGCTTCCTAAGTCTATTATTTTAGATAGATACAAGATCTTCACAAGTATGTTTTTGACGCATTTGATTAAACTGTTGTCACACCCGGTTTTAAGGGCAAAACCGAATGCATAGCATATGTGTGCCAGGATCTATTTCCACACATATGTTGATGTCACAAGTGTAATATATCAAAGGAACAATGCATGAAAGCATAAATAAATATTATAATAACATATTACACTTCGAACAGACATAATGTCTTAACCTTTATTCATCAAAGTACAACGAAACATGGGCATCCTTCCACAGGAAGATGACCAGGGGTATCACTAGACTAGCATCCATCGAGTTCACTATCAAAATCTTCATCTACAAACTTCTGGTCCAAAATTAAGCAAGGGTGAGCTCACTTATGGTCGGGGCTCAGCAAGTGGGGTTAAAATGCAAGGTAACAAGGTAAGGCTAAAGTTTAATGTGGTTAGCATTGTAGTTGGTCAACATTTTATTATCAATACCTGATTACTAAGTATAAGTATATACCAAACCCATTTAAGCATAAGCGATAATCTTCAGCATATATATATCAGCATATATATATCATCAACATAAATAATCACCAGCATAAGCTCAGAACCACTTGAACCAAAAAGGACCACGATTTATTTTCATCTTCAAGTTCAATTATCATGTGAGGGTCCAGGCTGCTCGTAACCGTGAGCACAGCTGATATATCAGTTTTACACTCTGCAGAGGTGGCACATCTTTACCCATGAGTCACGATCCCCTTCTAGCTGGGGTTTGCAAGTCCCGTATTCACTTCTGAGGTGACTGGCTAGGGTCTCACTACGAGGCTTTTCCATAGAGTCCTCACTATGCAGGTGTTGGAAATGGTCAAACTACATAGAGCACATCTGACGTAACCCAACTTATAGTCCAATCTGCAGGGTAAAGCTTGGGAACTATGCCCATATCCAATCTGCCTAAGCCGGAAATATAAGCGCTTGGCAGATGCCCCCATTTCGGTCGACCAAGACCAGCATCCAACATAAGACTTCCCTAGTTATTTAGCCAAGGTCGTCCCATACCACCCTCATGGTAGCACTGTTTTCCTGGGTGGTCACTCCATGCTCCAATTAAATCATATGATCTTATTTAACAATCAAGGCATCCACAATAGCAACGATAACAATTAACATGATCTTTGGAACAATAATATCATAAACAGGAGTGACTGCATAAAGTTAAAGTTGTAGCAATAGCATAGCTACTAAAGTAGTACAATACCCAGGTTTGATCAAGGAATAAGGTTGGAAAGGTTAGGTGTATTTGAATAGGTAACCCATCAAATTATGCACATATCCAAAAGTAAACTTTATTAAATTAATGTATGGGATCAGACATAATATGCAGGGGGAGAAGTCCACTTGCCTTGCTTAAAGGAAACTTGAGGTTCTTCTTCAAAATTGAATCTTGATTCTCAAATATGGGATCAATCAATAAACACACATAAACAAACAAGAAGAAACAAACACCACTCAATAACATATAACATTCACCGTAGACCAAATTAAAAGAAAGCATAACAAAACGAGCATTTGCTTTTCAAAAAACATCACAAGCAATGGTTATAACAAAAGATGCTCTTTTGCAAAAGGTTTGGTTCATATTTTATAAAACAAGGCTTAAGCTTGAAAATATCTTAATTATAAATTTATAACCATTAGGTGAACCAATCTAATATTTTTTAGAAAAAGTTATATAGAATAACTAAGGCTATGGGCTAAAGGATTATAAAACACATTTACTAAACACTTAGTTATGAAGCATTATAAAACACATTATTAAACATTATTAAACCTTTTTAGAAAAGATATATGCTATATATCTAAGGTTGATGAGTTATGAAACACATTATTATTCATTACTTTTATAAAAATCTAATAAATAGCTTAAACAACTTTTTATGTGAAAAGATCATAATTGTATTATTAAACATCTATTTATACGGAGCTATGATATATGCCTTAAGTGAAGTTTCATGCAAAAGATAATGAACAAATGACTATCTTTTATTTTTATTAGAGAGTACATAGCATATATTCTTTATTAAGAAAGCTATATACAAAACAATATGTAAACCAACATTTTATTTATTATAAAATAACATGAACACTGATTTCATTATTTTTTTCTTTAGGAAAAACTAAGTGATATATATATATCATGGAATAAATTTTATAAAATGATTAATCATGCCATATGTTGGGAACTTGTTCTCAAATGCTTCGAATTAAGAACAAGGCAACATAAAATGTTAAATGTTAATGCCCTTCGTCCATTGAAGCATTATCTCCCCAAGGGTATAACGATCTTCGGACGAAGGTCATGAACAAAGGTCACGAAGGTCATACCTTCGTGATTAGAGTTATGAAATAATGAAAGATAAAATATATAAAATATGAAACATGAAAGAATAATATATCAAAACACTTAAACTTATTCATATATTTCATCATACAAACTTAAATATTAAAACACAACATTTAATCACATTTACACCTTCGTCTTGACAGAAGGCAATAATCCGAGTGTCGCGTGTAAGCGATTACAAGATTGCATGAACAGTACGGGGGTACTGTTCATCTATTTATTGGCACAGGACGCAGCCTGTGAGAAATTATATTCATGCCCTTTACAAATGCTTACAATCATAATACAAGCTATCACGGGTCGATTGGTCATTTCATCTTTAAGTCGGTTCACTCCTTCGTCTTGAGACATGTCACTATGCCGAAGCTTTATGGGTGATAGCTTCGGCACTGCTTTTGAGAGGATCTGCCGAAGGTGTTTCTTCTTACAGGATCTTCGGCGACGAAGCATACCCCCAACAGTAGCCCCTTCGCGGTGCTAGATCGTTTTTCGTAACGAGCTTGATCCGTGAAAAAGTCTCCTAGGCTTCGGAGAGCCGAAGATCCGAAAAACACCTTCCCTAAGCTCGTTGCCAAGAAACGATCACAAAATTTCGAGCGCGAGATGGTCCCACCATGCAGCGGGTAAACGCGTCCTGGCGATTCACCTTCTCGGGTTCTGTGGCCCACCACTCAGTGAGTGCGGGCGACTGTTCGTTCGGTGCGGAAGACTTGACGATTCACCTCCCCACCTGCGACACTATATAAATAGATGGGTAGGTGTGAAGTTACCACAACATTCATTGCTATTGCCCTGTTTTGCTGCCAAAAATTTGACCATAGTCGAAGCTTGTTCATCGCACTCAACCGAAGCACTGCTGTTGACTTTGCTTCGTCACAAGAGGAAGAGCTTCGGGAAAATTTAAAAATTCAACAATTTCATCAAAAATTGTGAGGAATTCATCATCAAATGGCAAGGGTACGTTCTACTGCTAGGGTTACACATGACGGAGAAGAAACTGAAACTATTGAGACCGCTCCGATTTCCGAAGTGATGAAACGGTTGGGGCTAGTAGTGTCGGAAGATGTTTCTAACGAAGGTGCACCTGCCGCTAAGGCTGAGCAGGTTGGTGCTGAGGAAGATGAATTTGAAGATGATTATAGTGTCGTGCCATCTAAACCCAGCCACCTGGAGTTTGGGAGGTCCACCGTTACCGAAGATGATATGCCTAAGTTGATGAAGTTAGGTTATTTCAGTGAGGACAAAAAGGAGCTAATTCGCTTTGGCGGAGAGGAAATTACTCTGAAGCCAGAAAAGGATGAGGTGGTAGTCTTTAAAAGCTTCTTCAAAGCAGGATTAAGGTTTCCTTTGAATGAGATGATTGCTGATGTTTTGAAGAAGTTTGGGATTTATCTTCATCAGCTAACTCCTAACGCTATCGTTAGGCTTAGCGTCTACATATGGGCCCTCCAAAGCCAGGGGGTAGAACTGTTTGCCGAAGGCTTCTGTCGAGTACATGAGCTTCATTATCAAACAAAAGCTAGAGAAGATGGGCTGCACGAAAACTTCGGCTACTACAATTTTGCTTATCGCAAAGATGCGAAGTCTCTAGTTATCAGCTATCATATTAAGTGGCCAGCTGGCTGGAAGACTGAATGGTTTTATGTCAAAGTTGATGAGAAGAAGGAGAAGATGGTTCAAAGCCCATTAGAATTAATCTTCGGAGAAACTAGGCCCCGATGCGACATGAAACCGGAGAGTCCAAGCCAAATTGCACTGGGCGAATTTCGAGTTATTGCAGAGCACATTGGTACTAGGGATCTGGTGCAAGAATTCTTGGCTTTTAGAGTGTTCCCAACTTTGAAAGAATGGGACATGCCGAAGCTCAAAGGGGAAAAGAAAAAGAAGGAACTTGTTCGGTTGCCCTATTATTATAAATTCAAGAAACACTTCAAAGTACCTAGCCAAGAATGGTTAGACACGATTGAAGTTATGTGCAACGAGATCCTTGGGAATTATTCTAAAAAAGAAGATCAACTAATGACTGCAGCCTTCGGCACTCGTCCGAAGCGAAGGTTAAACCGGGTGATGGATGCTCTGAACTTTGAGTATTCTGACTATGAGCGACTGGACAGAGGTGCCGAAGGACAGAAGAGAAAGAGAGTTGCTAGCGTCCTAGATAAAGAGGCTGCTAAATTGGTGAAAGAGGATGAAGAAACTTTGAAGAAAAGAAAATTAAGCCCTGAGCCGAAGATAACTGCTTCGAAGAAAAAGAAAGCTTCGGCTCTGAAACGAAAAACAACTGAAATTAAGGATGAAGCTCCTTCAACACCTCCTGCTACCGATGTAGAAGAAATTTTAAAGGTAATGACTAAATCTTTGCCTGTCAAGATAAGTCCACTAGGGCCACATCTGACAAAGCATTTTCAGAAGGAAAAGGAGCCTTCGACAGCGAAGAAGTCAGATGAGCCGAAAAAACGAAGAATTATTCGTGTAGTTGAAGTTATCGAGCAGACGCTGCCGCTAGCATCGGCATCAAAGACTCCAGCTATTGAGAGCTCTGCTGCTGCCGAAGATGCACCCGCCAAAGCTGAAAGTGCCGAAGCTGAAACCGCTGAAGATGTGAATCTAGATGCCACGCTCTCTAAAATTGATACAATGCTTCTAGATGCGGCCGCGGAAGAAGCTGCTGCAGCCGCTGAAGAGGTCCCGGGCACAGTGGCTGGAAAAGGAAAGGAGAAAGCTGAGGATATTTCGGAAGAAGAGGACTTCAACTTCCAAGATATACTTGGGCAAGAATTGTCGAAGGCTGAAAAAGAAGAACTGAAAGAGTATGCTATATCTTGCGGATACAGACCAGGTGCGCTACTCTTCGGGGGAGTTAACGAAGAAAGCTTAGGATGACTTCGGGACCACACTGGGGCAAAGGTTGTCGGCACTATATCAAAGAGTGTTGGCCTCCCGAAGGTTGAGGCAGACCTCAGCAAGTACCGGCGGCAACATATCGTCGATAGCCTATTTTATGCTAACTTTAAGGTAAAATTCTTAACTTTTCATTGTTTTGATATGAAGATTGTTTTCTAATGAAGCTTATGTTATCAGAGCTTACTACTAAGCGAAGTTCTGAGGATGCAACAAGACCTCGAGGACAAAAAGAACGAAGTTATAATTGAGGGCCTGGAGAAGAAGATTAAAGACCATGAGGCTACTCTAGAAAAGGAAGACTTCGTACTTCAAACCATGGAAGGTTCACTGGCGGAAGCCCAGGCCGAAATTGCTAGATTGAATAGTGAACTCTCCATGGAAAAGAAAAATTTTGAAGCCAAACTCGAAGCTGAAGCTGAGAAAAATTCAAATTTGCGAAAATCACTGAAAGAACTTCAAGAAAAATGCGTGGACTTCAGCAACCGGTGCCTGCAGCGGCTAAAACAGGTTTTCAACTCGGTCAGAGCCGTTGCTGAGAAATTCAGTCCTTCAGTTGAGAACCTGCCGGAAACCTTCGAACATATTGAGGGCGAAGTTGATGCACTCGACGAAGTTATAGGTGGACACACCAATTTCTGCGCTCTGCTAGCTTCTCGGGGCACAGCTATTGCCTTCATCAAATATGGCTGTGAACATGGAAAAATTATCAACAGACCAAATTTTAGCTTATCTCCGACAGATTTAATTGATATCCCTAGCCTAGCTCGGAGTATAGGAAACAGATTCATAACTCAAATTTGGGTAAAAGGCGGGCGAAAAATGGCTGGCGACGAAGCTCGAAGCCACCTTAAGCCGGTCAAAAAATTTATGCCTGTTACTTTAACTTCTCCTTGAAGTCTATACTTCTCTCATACCGTTTTAATATGTACAGGATGATGATGCTGAAGAAAAATGAGCCGAAGCTTGACAGGTGATCCTAAGCTCAGATGATCCAAAGCTGACTGATGTCGAAGCTGAAGACCTTGCTGGAAAAATTCTAGAAAAATCTTGTAATATCATTGTAAAAAATATTTGTAATTTACGAATCAGATACTAATTCTGTAAATTTGTGCATACTTTGTAATATATCTTTACCTTTTTGTCCATGTATTGAACTGCTTTGCTGTGGACGAAACTAGCATTTTTTTAGCCGAAGGCGAAAAATACCTTCCCTTCTTTTCATACACAACGAAGCATGAAACTGCTTCTTTTTCTCTTTGCCGAAACCTTATCTTTAGAGCCAAAGCATCCGCCTGTGTTATGATGATGATGATCCTATGTATGTCTAAATGAATGTTTATGAATGCAAATGTATGATGTAATGTGTTGTGCAAATGAATGTCCAAACACACGCATACGAAGCCACAACCATAGCCTTCATTCCCTTGGGAATGACCGAAGTCTCTTTGCCGTTTATTTTTTGGCTTCACCGCTTATTTTTCGGTGTATCAGCGCTGACTTTTCGCTGTAAGTTCTGCATCCCCTTAGGAACGTCTTTTGAACTTCTTCGCCTTCTATTTTGGCGGTATCGCGTTGACTTTTCACGCTTCGCCTTATATTTCGGCGGTATCAGTGTTGACTTTTCGCTGTAAGCTCTGCATTCCCTTGGGAACGACTTTTGAGCAGAAAACTTACACTGCGCTCCCTTAGGAACGGCATATTGTAGCTTCGTCGTGCTCTGCATCCCCTTAGGGATGACTTTCGAGCTTCTCCCTGTTTTTTCCTTTTTCCCTGCACTCGATGGTGCATGCTCAGTTTTTACATTTACATATTTGGGGGATTTTGCTCTCGTAGAGCTGAATAAGAAAAAGAGAAATTACATGCTATGGCCCCATTAAAAACCTTTCTCCCCCTTTGGAAAGGAAAAGGGTGCCATAGAAAAAACAAAAAGATTACATCAAGCTAGACATAATATCGCCGACGCTCATCCACATTCCAAGATCTAGGAATGTCGTTGCCGTCCGTATCCTTCAATCTGTAAGAACCGGGTCCTGATGAAGATACTACCAGAAAAGGTCCTCCCCACTTGAGCTGTAACTTGCCTACTGTATCTGGGTTGGCCACTCTCTGAAGTACCAAATGTCCTGGTTTAATGTTCTTTAGCTGAACTTTTCTGTCACGCCATTTTACTGTTTCGGTTTGGTATTTATTGATATTCTCCACGGCCCGAAGCCTGATCCCTTCTATAGCATCTTTTGCCATAGAATAATCAGCTTCGTCTTCTGCCGAAGCCACTGTTCTTATTGATCCTGCCTTAGCTTCTTCTGGGGTGATTGCTTCGTCACCAAACAATAGTTTGAATGGTGTAAAACATGTTGACCTTGATATTGTTGTGTTGTGGCTCCACACCACTTTGATCAATTCATCTGGCCACTTTCCTCTGGGCTGATTGAAGATTAACTTCATTATTCCCGTCATTATAATGCCATTGGCTCTTTCAACAAGTCCATTTGACTCCGGATGTCTGACTGATGCAAAATGAATCTTCGTGCCAATTTGTTCATAGAATTCCTTGAAAGCTTTAGCATCGAACTGTGTTCCATTGTCTTCGGTAATAGCCTTCGGTACTCCGAAGCGACAAACAATATTTTGCCAAAAGAATTTCTGGACGGTGACCGAAGTTATTGTGGCTAAAGGCTTCGCCTCAATCCACTTGGAAAATACTCTACCGCCACCACAACATATTTTAGATTTCCTTATGCTGGTGAAAGTGGGCCTAGCAAATCGAGGCCCCACCTTTGCAATGGCCAAGTGGGCTGTATTAACTGAGTGAGAGATGAAGGTTGCTTCTGGTCTCTTGCACATTTTTGACAGCCTTCACATTTTGGACTAATTCTGCTGCATCCGAAGCTGCCTTCGGCCAATAAAATCCTTGTCGAAAAACTTTTCCCAACAAGGGCCTAGATCCAATGTGAGATCCACACAGACCTGCATGTATCTCTTTCATTAATTCCATACCTTCAGTTCTTAATAAACACTTAAGGAGTGGTGAACAAACTCCATGTTTATACAATTCCCCTTTTATTAACACATATGGTCTTGTTCTTGCCTCCATTCTCTTGTTATAAGCTTCGTCACTTGAAAGACAATTGCCTTGGAGGAAAGATATTATTTCAGTTCTCTAGTCTTCACTGTGTGCTGGAGAAATAGTAAGCACTGCTCTCTCCATGAGCTCAACTGAAGGTGCTTTTATTGTTTCAAAAAATACTTCGGAGGGTAGGGGGAGCCCCTAAACCGCTGATTTGGCTAGCAAATCTGCATGCTCATTTTCACCTCTTGGAATATTCTTGACGGAAAAACCTTCGAAGGAAGCTTCCAACCTTAGAACTGCATCCAGATATTTTTCAAGCTTCGGATCTCATGCCTTGCTGCTTTTATCCACATGGCCAGCAATAACTTGAGAATCAGTCTTTAGGATGGCCCTTCTTATTCCCATTGCCCTTAGTTTCTGAAGCCCCAATAAAAGTGCTTCGTACTCAGCAATATTATTTGTGCAACTGAAATCCAGTTTGACTGCATAATATATTTTGACTTTTGAAGGTGCCACTAGGATCGCAGTTGCTCCTGCACAGAAGGCTCCCCAAGAACCATCGCAAAACACTATCCAAGCTTCGGCATTTTTGCTTGTCCCCTCTTCGTGAGCCCCTGGCGTCCAATCAGCGATGAAATCTACTAGCGCTTGAGATTGAATTGAAGATCTGTGCACGTAGTCAATAGTGAATTCATTAAGCTCTGCGGCCCATTTTCCAATCCTTCTAGTAGCTTCTCTATTCCTCATGATATCCTTAAGGGGTTGTGATGAAGGAACAATTATGTGATATGCTTAAAAATAATGCCGAAGCTTCCTGGACGCCATTAACACATCATACAATATCTTCTTCAATTCTGTATAGTTTTTCTTTGATAAACTCAAAACTTCGGAGACAAAGTATACTGAGACTTGCTTTTTAGCTTGTCCTTCGAGCTTCTCTTGTACAAGTGCCGCACTCACTGCAGAGTGCGAAGCTACCACATACAATAGCAATGGAGCCCCTAGCACGAGTGGAGTTAATGTTGTTAAATCGATCAGATATTGCTTCAGCTCTTTGAAAGCTTTCTGTTGAGTTGGGCCCCATTGAAAAACTTCAGCTGACTTTAGTACTTCAAAGAATGGTAAATTTTTTCTGCTGATCTAGATATAAATCGATTCAAAGATGCCAGTCTTCCTGTCAGCCGTTGGGCCCCTTTCTTTGTGCTTGGCGGCTCCATTCGAAGGATAGCTTCGATCTTGCTTGGGTTGGCTTCGATCCCCTTTGTTGAAACTAGACAGCCAAGGAACTTGCCCTTCTTCACTCCGAAGACACATTTTTCTTGATTTAATTTCAGGCCAGCTTGCCTAAAATTAGCAAATGTTTCCTGCAGATCAGTAATGTGGTTTTCTTGCTTCGTGCTCTTCACTATAATGTCATCAACATATGTTAGCACATTTCTGCCTATCTGAGAGTAAAGGACCTTGGCTGTCATCCTGCTGAAGCTTCCTCCAGCATTCTTGAGCCCCTTAGGCATCCAAAGATAACAATATGTACCACTGGGGGTTATGAAGCTAGTCTTTGGCTCATCTTCCTTCTTCATCCAGATTTGGTGGTAGCCTGAATAACAATCTAGCAGACTCATGAGCTCTGACGAAGCTGCTGCATCTACTAGAGAATCTATTCTTGGTAATGGGAACTCATCCTTTGGACAAGGCTTGTTCAGATCAGTAAAATCAATGCACATTCTCCATTTACCATTAGCCTTCTTCACCATAACAGTGTTGGCTAGCCATTCTGGGTATTTCACTTCTCTGATGACACCAGCACTGAGAAGTCTTTTTACTTCGTTTCGAGCACCTTCGGCTTTATCGTCAGACATTTTCTGAAGCTTTTGTTTCCTGGGTCGGAAGGATGGATCGATATTGAGTGAATGTTCAATGACGTCCCTATTGACACCACATAGATCATTGGCTGACCTTGTAAAAACATCTTTGTTGTTGAATAAAAATCTTATCAAGGTTCTCTCCTGCCCTTCAGATAATTGGGATCCCAGCAATACCTTCTGCTCTGCTATGTCTTCACATAGAAGCATGGGCTTCGGCTGATCAGCCGAAGCAGCCTTCTCTCTTCTGTACTTATACTGTTCACAAGCTTCGGCTCCATCTATATCGTGGATTGCTTTTGAGTCTGTCCAATTTTCTTCAGCCTTTCTGGTAGCTTCCTGACTTCCATGAATAGCAATGGGCCCTTGATCCAAAGGTATCTTCATGCATAGATATGCTGGATGAAGAATTGCTTCGAATACATTGAGTGTTCCACAACCAATAATTGCATTGTAGGGGTATTTCATGTCAACAATATCAAACACAACCTGTTCAGTTCTTGTATTGTGGACAAATCCGAAGGTCACTGGCATTGTGATCTTGCCAAGTGCTACAATCTGCCTTCCTCCGAAACCACAGAGAGGGTGTGTAGCATCATGGATCTTATCCTCCGACTCTTGCATCTGTCTGAAGGCCTTAGCAAATATAATATCCGCTGCACTGCCTGTATCAACTAGAACATTGTGGACTAGAAATCACTTGATGACACAAGATATGACCATAGCATCATTGTGAGGGTAATCCTTGAGCTGAAGGTCCTCTTGAGAGAAGGTAATTGGGATGTGAGACCATTTTGACTTGATGAAGGGTCCCTGCACCCTAACATGTTGTACCCTTCTCTAGGCCTCCTTCTTCTGCTTCTAGTTGGCCGGCTCTGAGCATGAACTGCCTGTTATCGGGAGCACCAGCTTCGTAGCCGAAGCAGCTTCAGCCTGGTTGTTGAACGAAGCCATCAGCTCAAAAAGTGAAAGTGAGTTCACTGGAGGTGGGCGCCAATGTTGAGAACTTGTTCTAAAATGCTTCAAATTAAGAACAAGGCAACATAAAATGTTAAATGTTAATGCCCTTCGTCCATTGAAGCATTATCTCCCCAAGGGTATAATGATCTTCGGACGAAGGTCATGAACAAAGGTCACGAAGGTCATACCTTCGTGATTAGAGTTATGAAATAATGAAAGATAAAATATATAAAATATGAAACATGAAAGAATAATATATCAAAACACTTAAACTTATTCATATATTTCATCATACAAACTTAAATATTAAAACATAACATTTAATCACATTTATACCTTCGTCTTGACAGAAGGCAATAATCCGAGTGTCGCGTGTGAGCGATTACAAGATTGCATGAACAGTACGTGGATACTGTTCATCTATTTATAGGCACAGGACGCAGCCTATGAGAAATTACATTCATGCCTTTACAAATGCTTACAATCATAATACAAGCTATCACGGGTCGATTGGTCATTTCATCTTTAAGTCGGTTCACTCCTTCGTCTTGAGACATGTCACTATGCCGAAGCTTTATGAGTGATAGCTTCGGCACTGCTTTTGAGAGGATCTGCTGAAGGGATGAAAACGGTACGAAATGGTATTTACTCGGTAATCAGTTTTTTCTTTGATTGCGAATAAATAGGATATAGAATATACAATACAAATTTGTATTCTTGTTTTTAACATCCATCTTGTTAAGATTCATAAAAGGTAAACTTCAAATTCATCCTACATTTTCTTAAATAATAGATATAAACTTCGGTATGGATTCGGAAACAAATTCGGTAATTTTTTCAACTTTTTGTGTTGTAGAGAGCAAATAATATATAAAACAACTTATATAATATTTTATTCATATTTGTACTAATGTGCTTGATAACATAAGAAAAGACCAACATCAAATTTTATACATATCTATTTTAAAATATTAAATTTGTTCTAACAGTTCGGATTACCACTTTCATCTTACAGGATCTCCGGCGACGAAGCATACCCCCAACACCATATATCTAGTTATTAACAAATTGACTATAGGTTTGATTAATAAATTATGAGAAAGGATAATTAGTCTATTAATTCTCTTTAGTTCTAAATTAGGAACAAATGATCTAATTCATTAAAAAGGGAACTATGTTGAACGATTTTAATCTATCATTTTATTTATGTGGGTGAATTAAGCTATATTAATATTATTAAAAATCTCTATCTGACATATTTAAACATGAAATACTTGAATATAAATCTAAATCATAAAAAGATAATTATATTTTTTATTTAGAACGTTTGATTATGAAAATGTGATCTACAATTCTTTTTAACTTCATAATTGGAAAACGGATAAATTTATTATAGCAGTTACAAATCAGATTTAAAATTACAAAAACATGTAAATTGTTGCAAACACTGATTTGAAGTTTTTAGCACAAATTTACGAAGCTAACAAAATAGTATTTAGTTTATTTGAGTGTCAAATAAATATTTTAAACTATGAATATTGTCGCAAGGTCTATACACGATTAAACATATACTTGGAGTGGTAGTTTGTGATTTTGTTTTCACCTTCTTCTACCTTGGTTCGACACAATAGCAAGGAAAAGGGTCGTCGTCGAGATCGCAGGAGATCTCGGTACTAGCGACTGAGCAGAGCAGACTACACCAAGGAGGCTTCGACGACGGTGTGCATGGGCGATGGATGGACAGGCAAGGAACCGATGACGTCTTGGTTGTGCAGAGCGCGGCTCCGGCAACAATGACACGAAGAACTTTTGCGCGGGGAGGCCTCACCAGTATGTACGACACTAGCGGCAAAGACATAGCACGCAGTGCGCGGCGTGCGAGCAGGGTGCAGTGCTGGTGATCAGCGAAAATGGCGCTCCACATCGGCGTGGAACACGGTGGTTAAGGGGCGCAGCGAGTAGCGGCGAAGGCAAGTAGCATGGTGACGATGTGTACAGACGCTCGGCAAATAACAGGACTGACGAGCGCGCACCAGCAGCACGTCACGCTAGTAGGCGCGGCGAGCGGCAGAGCAACGACGAACGAAGGGCGATAGCACCGGCGAGCTGCACAACAGAGCAACACCGAGTGGACGAAGAGCGATGGCCTGGCTGCACGGAGGCTGACATGAACAGAACAGACTGGTGACAAATGAAATGGGCGAGCAGTGAAAAAAAGGATAGCTCCCTGCTGATTTCATAGGCCGAGGACGGGGAGACGAGCAATCAGCGGCCGGCAACTGCCATTGATGGCGAGCAGTAACGGAGAAGAGGAGAGAGAAAGACGTACGACGCAATGGGGAAGAGAAGAAGCGCCGCGGCGTTACGAGTCTTCTCTATTATTGTTGCGTGGGCGTGGGGAGAGACGAACGGCCGGCATGAAGGCGAAGGCACTCGAAACGGGGACGTCCCATATCCTGGAGCATGAACGGACAGGAGAAGAAGAAAGGGTGGGGGTTGACGGGCGGGCCCCACCCGTCATACAGACAAACAGAAGAGAGAGAGTGAGTGACGTGGGAGGTATGGCCGCATGGGCCATATGGCTGGGAGTTAGGCCTAGACACGATCGTTTTAGATTCTTTTTTTTTAAAATTTTTTATTTTCCAATTTCTTTTACCCTAAATAAAAACTTAGAATATAAATGAATATATTCCAAATTTAGAATAAATCTAAAAAACATTAACATAAATAAATACCCAATTCAAAATACAAATTTTTTTTGGCAATTTTCATTATTTAAATAAAATATGCTTCACAAAAATCAATAAAAGTGGTATTCTTGCAAATAATTACATACAAAATGATGAATCATAGCGAAAGACATGTTTTTTCTAAATATATCTATTTTTAATAATTCAATTTTATTTTATAGAATGAGATCTTCTTCACAAGATTAATCCAAAAAAATGGATTTGAACACCAAATAAAACAAAATATACGCTTCGGCATGAATGCATCAACCACTTGATAAAATTTTATCTATTCAAGACATTGTTCAATTCATTTATATCAATATTTCCTTATTTGAAAACATAAATGTGTTCATTTCTTTTAAAAATTAATAATATAAATTGGTTACTTTTAGGTGATGGGTTTAGGGTGTTACAACTGCTGGATGTGAAGTTGGCTCGCAGTATGGGCAAAGTTAGAGGATGAATCAGAGCTTGGAGATGTATCTAAGGTGTGTTATGTCTGCTACTCCTCACAAGTGGAAAGCTTGGATGGTTTTGGCTGAATTTTGGTATAACACTTCCTATCATGTGTCTTTAGGTTGTTCACCTTGCAAGGCTTTTTATGGATATGAGGCTTCAGTCATATGGGCTCCAACGGTTCAATGGATGAAGATGAGACTGCTAGAGACTAGGTGCAGCAGAGGACACTACATAGGGCTATGCTTAAGGAACACTTGTCCAGGGCATAACAAAGGTTTGAGCAGTATGCAGACTTCAGGAGAACACTTCGAGAATTCAAGGTGACGTGTTCTTAAAATTGCAATCTTATGTGCAGCAATCCGTGGTTAGGCATCCTTGTCCCAAATTATCTTTCGATATTTCAGACCATACAAGATTGCAGAGAAGATTAGAGAAGTGGCCTATATGTTAGAATTTCCCACAGATTCTCAGATTCATCCAGTGTTTCATATTTATCAGTTGAAACTGTTTGTGCCTCGTTATACTCCAGTGTTCAAGACTCTTCCTACTATGGTGGATTTAGAGAATGATGAGCCGGAGGAGATTCTTAAGTGCATGTTGGTGAAGAAAGGCAGTAATGCCATTGTTCAGGTTTTGGTCAAATGGGCTGGTTTTCCTGTAGATCTGGCTACATGGGAGGATTATCAAGCGCTGAAGAATTGATTCCCTGGAGCACTTGCTTGAGGACAAGCAAGCCTTGAGGGGGAGGGGACAGATGTAAGACTTGAGGCATCTATGGCTAGGGAATAGAAGAGACAGTGGTTGTTCTAGTTCATATTAGCCAGCTGTAATCTGCTATAATTCCTATATGAAAATCAAATAGCTGTAAGGGAAGGGTTAAGCCTGCCTCCGACGGCTATATAAGGCTTTGTAACATCCATTTGAACGGATATGAAAATGAAACCCTAGAACCACCATACCTGTGTCTTCCCTTACTTGGAAGTTCATCGGAGTTATGACCTCACGTCTCGTTGATTCCCTCGACGGCCAAGGGGTATTACAACGAGGTGGAGGTCGGTAGTGGCTTCGTTGTCATGGGGTCGGGGTTAGGGTCGAGGCGTAGGGAGGCAAGGATGATGGCGGAGGGGCCTAGAGAGGGAGGCACAAAGGGGATGGATATCGTTCGCTGCAATGGTCGTCTGAGTCTACACGAAAGAGGCGACTAGGGCAGAAGTGGACTGGGGAGAAGCACACACACGTGCGTGGGGGAGGAGAGAGTACTCGAGAAACGTGGGCAACATAATAGATGGTCCAGAGTGATGGGAGACAGAACCACAGAATTAGAAGAGACAACCTACCCCTTTCATACTTACTAAGTAGTAAAGATTGAGTAAAATTTAGTTTGCGCACACCGTAAAATATGTGTAGTCTTGCTCAGGTTATTTTTATTAGATATGGATTAAATAGGATTGAAAGAAATTAGTACGAATTTTGACTATTCAAATCTCGTCTAGTTCATATAGATTCAGATTAAAACGAACTTTTCTGAGGATTGTGTCTTTTAATGGTATAGATCTAATTTTTAAAAAAGAAAAAAAAACAGGACAATTGCGTTATCCTACCAGTCACATTGTGGCAAGTTGTCCATTGCCCTGCCCTGCCCTGCCCACAGACACTGGTCAAGCGACGCAAGGGAAGGATGTGGTTACCTAGCAGCCTGAAATTCTCCGCCCATCAACTCAGTCAGCAGGAAGCAACCCGCCTAGCGCCCTCGATCCAAGGACCTCAGAGATTCGGCCGTCGCCACTCCGGGGCCAAGAAATGCTCCTCCTGCTCTTCTTCGCTGTCCTCGCCGCCGTTGCCGCCTTCCTCCTCTTCAAGTTCGCCACCGTCGTCGATGGTGTTACCCCAATTTCATTCTTCAATCCAACCATGCCTTCGTTCCTCTCTCTTTCCGTTCTTCTCTTCGCCCTTGTTGGGTTGGGAAGATTGGGACTGACCCCTTGTTCTTTGATGGCTGTAGGGGACTTGACGCTCGTATCCCGCGGTCCGCCGCTGCGGGAGAGGGTCGACGGCAAGGTGGGGTTCTTGGACCGTCTGGCCAAATTTGTGTCCTGCGGTCGCGATCCCAGATCCCATATTGATTCCGTTTTTTGCTGTTGGTTTCTTGGTTGTCCTACAGGTCGTGTGGATTACTGGAGCTAGCCGCGGGATTGGTCAGCGTGCCTCTTCAACTCTTCAATTTGTCAATTTTAGTACCGACTGTTCGGTTTAGTAATAACTTGCTAGGTTGTTGGTTTCATGCTATGTTGTAGGTCTTGCTTCTAAAGTCGAATAATGGAATTTGATTGAGCTGGTGTAATTGTGTTCATTACTAAAGTTAACTAGGCGTTCTGCTAATGCTTTGGCTAAATTATTGTAAAAAAGCTTGTCCTTTGATAGAAGGATAATTAATTAATCATACAGCTCTAGTTTGCAATTATATTGAAATGCCAACTGCACATTCAGGAGTTAAACAAATAATTTGAATAAAATAGGTTTCCTTTTGTATGTCTACACATTAATGCTCATCTTTTCAGCAGGTGAGGTGATAAATTTCCTGACTGCAGTGTTATTTTTTAGCGAGCCTTATGCTTTTGTTAGTTCATTGAGGAATGGTGTAGTGACAACTTTATAACGTGTTATAGATTTCATGCACCAGAATATTGTATTTTGGGTTTCTCTATACCTTCTCCAAGCTTGATGTACTGCAAAGGTTTTATAGGATCACTGTCAAGTGTCAATTTTGATGAGTTAACATGTCTGTTTTCTCAACAGATATATATTTTTACATCAATTTCATCACAATATTTCAACATAACATTCAAAAGGGATTTGAAGGAATGGAATATCCCAATGGAGTTGTGTTTGGATAGAAGTGCTTGGAAAAAAGTTATCCACGTGCCCGAACCGTGATTAGGCCTTTTACCTTTTAGTGCTCTCAAAAAGCTTTTTCCCCTCCTCTTTCTCTTTCTTTTTTTGGTGACATCTTGTTAGGTTTTAACTCTAGCCTACCCCAACTTGCTTGACACTAAAAGGCTATGTTGTTGTTGTTGTTGTTCATGTTGATTTCAACATACCAAGTTATTAATGCTTTCTTGTAATTTCAGGGGAGGTTCTTGCAATGCACTTCGCAAATTTAGGAGCAAAGCTGATACTATCTGCACGTAACAAGGACGCGCTTGCGAGAGTGAAAAAAAACATCCTCAGTAAGTTTGCAAGATATCTGTGGCGTTGCTAAATTTTTTTCCCTTAGTGGGGAAGTCGGAATCTGAAGACCTGAACCAAGTTTGATTTACTTTTCAAAGGCAAGAATCCAGATAGCAGAGTTGAAATTTTACCCATGGATTTATCAGCTGGTGAAGAATCTCTGAAAGAAGTCGTACATGTGGCAGAATCATTTTTTTCTAATGCAGGCGTTGACTATATGGTCCATAATGCAGCCTTCGAACGTCCTGTAAATATCACCCTTATTTTGAGTTAATGTTTTAACTCCCTTACCCTTCAAACATCATGTTGTTTTATTGTTAGTAGTTTTTGATGATAGATCTGCTAGACATCACTCCTTTTTAATCATATTGTGAATCAGATGATCCCTAAATGCATCAATTTTTAATCAAATTGCAGAAACGGAGGGCTCTAGAAGAAAGTGAGGAAGGTCTTAAGGTACATGAACAGTGTTTGTTTTCTTATGTATGTCTTATCTGCAACCTAACACTCCAATCTTTCTTGCTAGATAGGCTACATTGAATGTCAATGTCTTCGGAACTATTACTTTAACTCGCCTTCTAGCACCTTACATGCTGGATAGAGGGATGGGCCATTTTGTTGTGGTATGTATAAACTAACTTTCAACAGGAACTTTTGGTCATCACAGTTTCATTTTGTCTATTAGTGTGGCTAACTCATATACAGATGAGTAGTGCTGCTGGAAAGGTTCCTGCTCCTGGTCAGGCCATTTACTCTGCCTCCAAACATGCTCTTAATGGTTACTTTGCTTCTCTGCGATCTGAGGTACCCGAAATTCACATATTAGCACGCATTCTAATTGTAATTTGTATCAGCATGGTAAGCTACTCACTTATGTTATGAAAAGTATTCCTAGATGGATAGATAACATTTTCATTCATTGTTGCTGTGCCATGTTTTTTTGTAACAATAAAAATTAGAGGTTGAATGGTTCTCAGTAGTTATTTGGTTAATTTGTCATGTTTTCTCTTCATTTTTCACAGAAAGTATGCACAACCTGTTCATGTTTACATGTAGTGTGCCTTAATACATTCTATTTTGCAGTTGTGTACAAAAGGCATTAAGGTCACTGTTATCTGCCCTGGACCGATTGAAACACTACAATCTTCTTCTGCAGCTGCTTCATCGCAAACACATTCTGCTGAGGTTATCCCTGGCTTTAGTTATGTAGTCTTATAGATAACAAAGTTTGATCATTAAAGTAAGAGAGAAACTTCACCTTAGTCCGTAGTACTCATGTTGTTGAGTCTCCATGCAATTCAATGCACAGTTTTTTTTTTGTATCCAAATGAAAGCATTTAATGCCCAATACTTTTGTTGCTATCTCTGACAACACAGCGAGCTCCGGTTCTAACATCTGGTTGCTCAGCAGTTAAAACTTAAAGTTTGGTACCCCAGTCCCCTTTGCTCATCATTATCTTCCTCACAGCAGAAACGTGAGAAACGTGTTTCGGTGGAACGGTGTGTTGAACTGACACTTGTTGCTGCTACTCATGGACTGAAAGAAGCATGGATATCATATCAGGTATATTTCATTTTGAACACTGCATCATAGTTGTGATGCTTGAAGTCTAATTTTATTTTTGCTGTATCATGCAATAGTAAATTCCATGATTGTTTAGTAAAAATGTGTTTTTGTGGCAAGATTTGTTGCATCATTGTATTGCAGTGAGGATTTTGTTGAAAACAGCCCTGGGTTCACTGAAAAGTGCAATATCAACATGGATTCTTAGTTTAACCCTGGTTTTTGTTCGTGCCCCGAAAGGCCAAAACCTGTCTTCTAAACTAAGCTTATAACTCTTTGGCCGGACGGATATATATATATATATATATATATATATCCATTTTGATATTCTGGATTTGGATGCGTTACAGATTTTGAATGTGGTGAGGAAATATCCATACCATTTAGTCATTTAAACCACCTACTATGCTCTACCCCTGAGATTGCATATTATTGCTGCAGTGTATATTATTATATGTTCAACACAAACTTTGTGGTTCGTTTGCAGCCTGTGCTGACTGTTATGTACTTGGTGCAATACATGCCAACAATTGGTTATTGGCTAATGGACAAGGTATTTCTTCTATCTTGTGTTATTTAGCGTGGTTAGCTAAGTGAATGATGTCTGTAGTTTTTTCCCACTGATTTTACTGGTACAATGATTTCAATCTCAAATTCATAATATGCATCTGGCCACAACTATGGGAATCTTGTGGCCAAATTTAATATTTATTCATATATATAAATATCTTGCGTTTGTTTGTTACATCAAACAATATGAGCACATTAGCGCTAGAATATTTTCGTAGTATTAGAATTTCGTTGCTTAAATTAGTGAAAACTGACAGCAGTGTAAGATAAGTATATAACCATGCTCTCTAGCGCTCTTAAGGCATGTGTTTGGTTAGCGGGTTGATGCAGGTTTGAACGGGTTCAACCCACAACAACCCGCGTTTGGTTCAAAAAGGCTCGCGGGTTAGGTTGGTTCTGGGTCGAAATACATATTGAAAATGTGGGTTCTAGTGATTACTCAAAAACATGCGAACCATTTCGACCCACTTCATCTTCACCCTCACGTCACCCATGCCTTATCCACTCGAGACCAGCACAGGGGCGCGCCGCCACTGCTGACCTGTTAGGACGAGGGACCCCTGCCGGCCTACCCTCCGACATTAATCCCCCGCCTGCCTCTCGTCGTCAGTCCCCCACTGGCCTGCCCTCCAGCGTGCTGGCCTTCGTCAGCGCCGTTAGAAGCTGCACATTCCATCGTCAATCCTCCGCTGGCCTGCCCTCCGATGCCGACGTGTTCTCGAGTAGGCACAACCCACGAGCCTTGCTAGTGTTGTCGTCGAACAGGTAAAGGTCAGTGCTTGTCATCGCCTAGACAAGCTTGCTAGTCATGGCAAATGTTACATCACTGAAATGCATTTTGATGTTGTTGGGATGTTCTTTTAATTATGACTGAAATGTAATAGTGAGACCTCGTCACTAAAAATTTATGACTTGGTTAATAATGGATTAATTTATGTATATCGTGTGCTTATGGATTTCTCAAATATTAAAATAGTATCGGTTTTATTTATTTTGAATAGTGTTATCATATTGAATTGAAGATATCATCCTGAGTGTCCAGGGAGGTGACCATATTCAGTTCATCCCTCATCACGAAACAAACAAGAGATGATGTAGCTGCAACCCATTTTAACCCTATAATCAAACAAGAAACTAAGTTCAACCTGTCACTGAAACCAAATAAGAAACATGTCTGATTTAACCCAGAAAAATGAGTCAGTTCCGACCCAACCTACATCGTTCCGAAACCAAACACATGCTTGGAGTCCAAAGAAAAGTTTGCGCTTACCATTGTTGCTAGTACTTTATTGATTAACCTATCTTTCCAGGTTGGTGCAAAACGGCTGGATGCGGCCGCAAAGAAAGGGAACACGTATAGTTGGAATCTCATTTTCAGCAGCAAGAAGTCAGCATGACCAAGTTGCTCGTAGCTTCTATCACCAGGGATCTTTCTCGATTCATATGGTCACGTGACTTTTATATTGTTGTACGCAAAAAGGTCGGCCTGAAAAGGATCAGATCATGTATAGAAACAATATAGTTTAGTGAAAAATTGGACCCGTCACTATGACCAATAATTATGATTCAGTTGTGTTAGATTTATTGTGTGGCGTAATGATGTACTGTGTGTAATATATCTTTGTAATGAGCATATACCCACTTTACTCTATTATTAATACAGCTTTCTACCCTGTCTAGGGCTAAAGTTTTCATTCACCAATCTGGTATCTAGCTAGGTTAGTTTCTTTCTTCCCCACTGCAACCAAATAGTACCTCTGTCGACGTCTTCCCTCGAGTTTGCCAGGCTGCCCCAAGCCATGGCACTAGGCTGCGCCTCTCGCACGAGACCACGCTCGTGTGACGGTGTCTTCCCTTGAGTTTGCCAGGCCGCGCCACCTGCCGGTGCTGCTCCCTCTTCCCTCCCTCGCTGGAGCTCTCCTCCCTGGCATGGCTGGCTTCCTTCTCCCTTGGTGGAGCGCACGCCGCTCCTCTCCACCATAATGGCGCAGACCTTCCTCCTGGCGGCGCGCCTTGCCCTGCCTTCGCCCCCCGTCCCTTGACAGCGGCGACGCGGTGATGAGGACATCAACCCCAACAAAGGAATGGCTACTCCAACTGAACAAGCACAGGAGACACTAGGACCACTCACTCAAGCTCGTGCACGTGAATTAAACTTCATGATGATTCTGAAGAATGAAGGACTAGAAGTTTCCTAAAGTGCATACACCATCTATGCTTATGATGAATCTGCTCAAAATAAAGTCTAGGTTTTATGCCACCTATCTATCTTTTAGTTTGAAAAGATATAATCAAGAAGGTGTTGTACCACCTAAATAAGGAATGAGGATCAAAGAGATGGCTTAGCTAATTGGGTTCCTATTCCCTGCCTTGTGGGCAGGAGATTGTGTGGCTGATTGGACGCCTAATTTCCTGCCTTGTGGGAAGGTGGACGCCCACCTCCCTATTTAACTAGGGGCTGCGCCCCCTCCTAGAGTGGGTTTTCCTTGATAAGTTTAGCCATCGTGCAAACATCTGTACTGCAGTTGTGCTCAACGGCCACCTGTGGACAGCCATCGTGAACCCCAATTCGTGAGTGATTGATATTCAGTTTTGCCTACATCTTGTTCTTGCTTGTTTCTTTGATTGCTCGCAGGAATAGAACTTCATGTTCAGGTTGATCTTGTCACCAGCAAGGTCAATAACCATTTGGAGTTGGTTCTAAGATTGCTAAGGCACAACGACCTATTCGTTCGTAGTCGGATCGCGAGAATCACCTCCTCCACCAATCGAAATTATCCACCTCATCGAAAGATCGGGCACTCCAGCTCTATCACGTTGCCCCTGCCACCACCTCCAGTGGTGCGACATTCGTCTCCTTCCTCCCCGCGTTTCCCACCCATATCATTCGCGCCATGGCAGAGCCCCATTCACCTCCCTACAGCCATGGCACGACCGCCTTGACCCCTAATGCCGGCAGGTCTCTCTTTCCACCGCTGGCCCCATGAGGCCCTGAAGCGTCCCCACTAGTTGTGGGCAGCCCCTCTGCCCCTGCTCTAGCCAACGTCGACCCCACGTTGGTCGATCGTGTCTTCACTGCATCCATGTCAGTGACTAGCTCTCTACCCCTTGTGTGTAGCTCCTACTCCTATGCCTCTAGTGAGCCATAACTGATAATTGTTGCCAGCACTCCGCCCGCGACAACCACTATTTTATAGAGTTTGATCCCTAGGGGTTCACCATGGGATCTTACTACTCGTGTTGTGGTTGCTCGCTGCAACAGCTTCACCCCCTTATATTCCATTCGCTTCCCGCCCCACCTTTGCCCATGTTGTTACATCCTACATCCTCACCTCCACCGCCTCTACCTCCACCTAGCACTGTCGTTTCGGCCACCCCATCCACGACGTCCTCTCTAGGCTCTCCTATAGGATCTAGGACACTGGCTAGAGGGGGGGTGAATAGACGGTTTTGACTAAAATCAAAAACACTAGGGAAATTTAATCAATATAACAAGAGGTATAAATTCTCTAGTGATAACAAGTAAACAATCTATGAGAATTAACTAGGGAGATTGAATACTTGATGAACAATGTGCAAAATAGTAATCACTTGCACGGCAATAAGTAATGCAAGAAAGTAAAGACACCGAATTTTATCTCGTGGTATCGGTGATTTGCCGATCACCCCTAATCCACGTTGAGGTGGACTTCAAGCTCTCACTTGCTCTTCTATCAAGACAAGGCTTGATCTTTGAGCCAAGTGGACAAGAAATCACTCAATACCTCGATTCCACTAATGTCACCTTGGCCGCTCCGGCAAGGTAGGCGCGAACCCCTCACAATCAACACCGCGGCTTCTCCACAATCTTCTTGGAGAGCTCGACGGAGACAATCACCCGAGCCGTCTAGGAGGCGGCAACCTCCAAGAGTAACAAGCCGATGACGCTTGCTCGGTGTACCACCTAGTGCCTCAAGAATCACCGATGGATGCAAATGCACTAGGATCACTCAATCTCTCACTAGAATGCAATCTCAAGCAAAGAGTGTGAGAGAGTGAGTTGGAGGATCACAATTGAGCTCAATGTATGCAAGGAATGGCCAAGAGGGCCCTCACACACGAGCTACCCTTCTATTTATAGTCCCCCACTCAATTCCAACTGTTATGAGCAAAAATCACTTGTTCTGCGCACACGCGGACGGTCCGCCCCTAGGGCCGAATGGTCCGCCGTACACATAACGACGATATTCCACGTTTGAAATCTGTCAGAGCTGTCAGAAAAGCTAGGTCCGGACAGTCCGCCCACCTTGGCCGGACCGTCCGCGACCTTGCAACTTGAAGCACCCGGACCTCTGACCAAGAGCAGTTAACACAGGCGGACCGTCCGCCTACAAGGCCGGACGGTCCGAGACCTGGAGATAGTACTGTCCGGGCTTATCCTCCGGACAGTCCGTAGTACAAATCCCTAAAACCACAAAGTCCCTGCTCAAACCATATTTGGCACCTGCGGACTGTCCGCCCATCAAGGCCAGACGATCCGCACTATAATTCAGGGACTGTGCCGAAAGCAGCCTCCTCTAGTCAGGACCGCGGACGGTCCGGCCCCAAGGCCCGGACGGTCTGCAGTGCAAATGAACAGGTCCTGTCCGAAGTGGTCAGACTTCGGACCCCACTGGTGGATCGCGGACGGTCCACCCTCAAGACCCGGACGGTCCGCGCATCCAAGGCTTTGCACTTTTTCAAACAAGCTTTTGAAAGGATTTTTAACTCATGAAATTTGAAGCGCCGTTAGTCCTCATGCAAATGCAACCACTAGATGCTTTATGAGGCACTAAGTTTTACACAGATCAAAGTCATTGACCCTTCTTAATAGTATGGCTATCTAACCTATTAATCTGGTCAAGTATCTTCTTTAAACTTCTGAAGGTCGGCAAAAACAAAACTTATGTTATACCTTTGCCTTCACTTGATCCACAACCAATGCTTATGAATCTCCAAGATTTCCTGTTCTATGTGGTCCAACCCTGTATTCTTATTTCTCCAAGAACCGTTAGTCCACAAACAATTGTTATTAATTACCAAAACATCACTAAGGGCCTAGATGATTCACAATCTCCTCCTTTTTGGTAATTGATGACAACACTACATAATATATTCAAGAGAAGTTTTGTTTTTCCAAATCTCCCTCATACCTTAGGTATAAGAAGGATTTTGGAGATGAGTTTCATAGGACTTATCTTGATTTGAAGTTCTATCCGAGAGATAGATAAATCCCATTTAAAACTCAGAATGTGAGAAAAGCTCCCCCTATGTGTGTGTGCATGATAT
Source organism: Zea luxurians (assembly GCA_029449295.1). Classification (NCBI taxonomy): domain Eukaryota; kingdom Viridiplantae; phylum Streptophyta; class Magnoliopsida; order Poales; family Poaceae; genus Zea; species Zea luxurians. The sequence goes on from JAOPSE010000033.1 coordinate 5,505,924, forward strand.
TTCAAGATGAAGATTCAACACACATAATAGATCGGAGTTTTGATGGAGATCTTCCTACAGTCATGGTTATCGAGGTGTACAAGAGATAATATGTAAAGTAAACGCAGTGTTGGTACTTGCTCTCCTGGGCAAGATGATCCAACGGGGGAATAGAGAGAATGCAAACAAGGTTTAGCTCGAGATGGCAATTGCCCTGTTGATCTAGCCTCTCAAGGGCACTGTACGAGGGTATTTATAGGTTCCCGAGTGCCCAACGTCTTGATGTAAGGACGTTTATGCCCTCAGGCACCTGGATTATCCCCAGAATATTCCCATAAGGGAGGGTTACAGACTATCATTACAGAAAAGCTATTACAAATCGGGCCCGTAACACGCTTCTCCGTGCGGGGCCTGTTACAATGGGCCGAATCCCACGTGGGCCTCCAGGTTGGGTAAGGACGCGGGATGAGCAGACTTCGTCGTAGGCCTTCGTCGTAGGCCTTCGTCTTGCGGTGAGGAGGACGGAGGGTGGTCCATGCCATCATCTTGCCTCCAGTGGTGCAGCGAGGTGGCGAAGGCCTGGAGCGAAGGGTAGCGTCTTCGCCTTCGCCCCAACATTTGCCCTCTGAGGAACCAGTTCGACTAAGTCATCTGGTGCCGAAGACGTCTCTAGATGGTGGAGACGCTGCCCTCACTCGAAGTGGTTCCGCGGGGGTTTTTGATGTGACTGTTGACAGACGTGGTACTGTTGGACTGCGGGCTTCCCGAAGCGTCGCGTCCTATGTATAAAAGGGGGGGGGGGGCGCGACTCAGGCTCTCTTACCTTTCTGTGCGCAGCCAAACCCTAGCATTTTGAACTTGTTCGCCAGCTCGCCTGCCCTCCTTGCTCTTGTTCATCGGAGATCTGGCCCGCGTCAAGCAGACTGCGCGCCGCCACCGACGGTACGTTGCCATGCTGTCTTGTTCTTCATCCGCTGCGAACACGCCGCCGGGCAAATCGTCGTCTAAGGAAACCATGAGCGATCTAGCAGCGGTGGAGCTGCACCCGGGCCACACGGTGGAGTTCGGCCTTTCACGGATCTCCTCGGTTCGCGTGCAAGACATGCAGCAGCTGGGGTATTTTGGGAATGGAGTTGGCCGAGTTCCAGGGGCGGAGGAGATTCTGGAGCCGGAGGGTGAGATTGTTGTGTTCGAGGCATTTTTTACTACGGGCCTTCGGTTACGCGTGCATCGTTTTGTGGCGGAGGTGTTGCAGAGGTTTGAGGTGCAGATTCATCAATTGACACCTAATGCCGTGGTAGCCCTGGCGAAGTATGTCTGGGCAGTGACTTCGTATGGCGGTCAGCCCTCCGTAGAGGTTGTCGGCGTTTCGGACCCGGGGGGTCCCTAGACCGACGAGTGAGATTGTCGCTGCATGCCCCTGCCCAGATGGGTTGGCGCGGGATGGAACACAAGAGGTGGGACAAGCCTTGTATTATCCTGCACCAGGGGTGCCGCTCGTAGTAGGGGTTACAAGCATGTCGCGAGAGTGAGAGAGAGAGAGAGAGGGAGCCTGTTCGTTCGCTCCTTCCCCGCGCGAACCCCCCTTCAGGATGGCCCTGAACCTCCCTTTTATAGACGCAAGGAGAGGATCCAGACATACAATGCGGGGTGTAGCTATGCGCTAACGTGTTCGGCAGAGAAATGTCTAAGCCTTGTGTACATGCCAACGTGGCTGTCGGGGGAGAGCCTGAGCCCTGTACACGTGATAGCGTGGCCGTCGGAGAAGCGCCTGAGCCCTTTAGAAGCACAGTTGGCAGCGCGGCAAGGATCCTACTGACGTCTCCTTGCTGTCGTAAGGAGCCGAGAGCCACCGGCGTCATGGTTGCATGCGGGGCACCATCATTACTCGTTGCCGGGGTAAGCCAGATGGGACGCCGGTCTTGTTCCTTGTAGCCTGAGCTGGCTAGGGATAGGGTAATGATGTATCCCCTGTTGGCGTGGTCGGTCCGAGCCCATGGTCGGGCGAGGCAGAGACTTCTCTTGAGGCTGAGGCCGGGGTCGGGCGAGGACGCGATTCCTTTCGAGGCTGAGGTCGACACCGATTCCGGGGGTCGGGCGAGGCGGAGACCTCCTCCCGAGGTTGGAGCTTGAGGTCGGGCGAGGCGGAGCTTCCTGTTGCGCCCAAGGCCGAACTCGGTGGTTGATCGTGACTTGTTGTCAGTCTTCGCCTTGGTGGTTGGCACGACAGTCGTAGCGGGGCGGGCGGCGCTGTTTTCCCGTCATATCGAACAGTAAAAGAGAGGGGCGAAGTGACTGCGGTCACTTCGGCCTGGCCGACTGAGACGCGTGTGTCAGGATACGACGTCAGGCGTCCCCTGCATTAAATGCGCCTGCGAAGCGGTCGATTGGTGAGGCGGTCTGGCCAAGGTTGCTTCACAACGAAGCCTGCCCGAGCCAGGATTTGGGAGAGCCGAGGAGGTGCCCGCTGCCTAAGGAGGCCCTCGGGCGAGGTGTGAACTCGTCTGGGACTACTGCTCTAGCCCGAGGCTGGGTTCGGGCGAGGTCGCGTCCCTTGGGTAGACGAAGCCTTGACTTGAGCCGCGCCCGTCAGTTGGTCAGAGGGTGTTTACTAGCCGTGATTAGGAGCGTTGAGGGTACCCCTAATTATGGTACCCGACAGTAGCCCCCGAGCCTCGAAGGGAGTGTTGGTACTCGCTTGGAGGCTTTTGCCGCATTTTCGATGAGGGGAACGGCCTTTCTCGGTTTTTGCTTTGTTCTGGTGGGTGCGCGCGAGCGCACCTGCCGGGTGTAGCCCCCGAGGCCTCGGAGGAGTGGTTTGACTCCTTCGAGGTCTGAATGCTTTTCGTGGTGCCTCGACCGGTCTGATCGTTCCCTCATGCGGCCTGGCCGTAGCCCGGGTGCATGGTCAGGTTCCAAGTTATCAAGCTGGTTTGTTGATGCTGTCAACAGTTTGGCCGTAGCCGGGTGCGAGAGCAGCCCCCGAGCTTCTGCACGGAGCGAGAGGACGATCAAGGACTTTCCTGACTTTTATCATACGCCCCTGCGTTGCCTTTTCGCAAGGAGGAGGGGGGGAAAGCACCATGTTGCCCTCGGAGGGCGCCGAACATGGTGTTTCCAGTGAGCTACTAACGGGTAATCCGAGTGGACGCCCGTGCCCCGTTCATTAGGGGTCGGCTGGTGGCCCAGAGGCACGCTCCAAAAGTACCTGCGGGTGATTCGTCGGACCCGGACCCCTTCGACAGGGTCCGATGGCTCGATGCCTCCCTCCGGTGGGATTCCGTTACAAATCGTTCCCTCCGGTCTCGGAAATGTCCTAGGGTACCTCGGGAGTGTAGCCCGAGCCTCGGCCATGTATCGGACGTACCCAGAGTCATCCCTCACTCTGCATGCTCTAGGGCGACTGTCGAACCCTTCCGAGGGGCCAGCCTTCGAACCCCTGATTAGTAATGGGCGCGGAGCCCGAGCGCTCTGGGGCGGCTGTCGAACCCTTCCGAGGGGCCAGCCTTCGAACCCCTGATCAGTAATGGGCTTGAAGCCCGAGTGCTCTGGGGCGGCTGTCGAAACCCTTCCGAGGGGCCAGCCTTCGAACACCTGATCAGTAGGAGGGCTCGAGGCCTGCTTCCTTCGCCGAGAAGGATCCTTTCCGAAACATCCCCTTTCCCGGTCCCTGTAGCGAGAGAGAGAGAGAGAGGAGGAGGGGAAGGATATGTATTTAAATAAGGTGGCGCACCTTTTCTGACGCGGTCATTATGGCGGAGGCGAAGCGACGCCCGCCTCGCCTGCCAGAGGTGTCGCCTGCTCCGCTGGGGAGTTAATGCGACAGGACGGGTGATTCGCGTGGCGCCCGTTGCGCGTGCGAGCCGTTTGAGGAACGGGAAGATCGCTTTACCTTCGAGTTTTGAATTTCGCGGCGAGTTCGGGCGAAGTTTTGAACGGTTCTCGCCCGGGCCTTTATATACTCGGAAGGGGGGCCGGCCGTGGTTCGTCACTCTGCCATTTGCGTCTGCCTTCTGCTCTGGTTTTCGCAACCTAAGAGAATAGCCAGGGAGAAGGAAACCGCGCACCTTGTCCCCTCTGCCTCCACTGCCTCCGTTCGATGATGGCTGACAGGGTGACCGTTGTCCCGCCGCGCGACCCGTGGCCCTCCTCCACCGTCATCGTGAAGGATCTGGAGGCCCTCGTCACCGATGGTCTGCTCCGTCCCCTCTCTGGTGGGGCGCAGCCGGAGTGGATGGCCCCGAGCGAGGCCGTTCCTTCCCCGTCGCCGGGGTACGTAGTTAGCTTCATCCCTTTCCATGAGCGAGGGTTTAGAGTGCCAGCGAGCCGCTCTATGCGGGCGCTCCTGCACCACTACGGGATGGAGCTGCACAACCTCAACCCCAACTCCATTGCGCAAGCGGCCATCTTCACGGCGGTTTGTGAGGGTTTTCTGGGGATCGAGGTTCACTGGGATCTGTGGACCCACCTCTTCTCCGCGGAGCTCTTCGCCTTGACAACAGATGTGAAGAAGGTCCGTATGGTGGTGCGGGCCGGTGGCTGCAGCCTCCAGCTGAGGCAGGGGCGCGCGTAGCAGTACATCCCTGCCATCCTTGTGTTTTAGAACAAGGGGTGGCAGCGCCGATGGTTTTATCTCCGGAACGACGACGGGAGGCTCCCGTCATTTTCTCAACGAGTGGTGACCGTCGCCGGCAGCAACTGGCGCTGGGTGCCACGCGCGAGAGACAGGAGAAGCTCCAGCCTATTCTGTAGGCTTTGCAGAAGTTACGAGATGGGGGCCTTACCGCTGCGGGGGTTGTTGCCGCCATCCATCGTCGGAGGGTGCTCCCTTTGGCAGAGCGGCGGTTGCAACTCTCGGAGATGAGACCAGGGTCGATCTGGAGGGCTCACAGATGTCCTCGGCCTCCCTCCCCGACGACGACCTCCGTAAGCGGGTAGCGGGTACGGTAGGGAGGCTGGATGCCGGCGCCCTTACCTAGCTTGCGATGCGTCCCGACCATGGGTATGTTTCCCTAGTAAGTATCCGATCCTTCTCCCGTACTGCACCGAGTTGCCTTCGATTCCCACTGTTGGGATCTTTGCTCTTCCAGGGGTTAAGTTTTTATAAACCCGCCCTGCCGCGGGTCCCGAAAGACGCGGTGGACCGAGCCGCACGGAGGGTCGCCCTGGAGAAGAAGAAGAAGAAGGACGCGGAGAAGGCTTGGGCTCGCGAGCGGATGCGAGCTCAGGACGCCTTGGAGAAGCGTCGTCGGAGACAAGAGAGGGACGGGCTCCCGAGGGAGCCATCGCCGGAGACGCCCGACGACGATGATGACGATGATGATGACGAGGATGATGACATGGTGGCCCATCTTGACCTCAGCCCGGACCCGGGGTCAGGCCAGGGGTTGCCGTGCCAGCCTCCAAGTGGGCTGGTACCATAAGTGCCCGAGGCCGGGACATCGGGGTCCCAGTCCGAGGAGTGGAGGCAGGCCGAGGGGGCACCTGACCCCTTGGCTGAGGTAGCTGTGTTGACTCCGGGGAGTCAGGCCGACCCCTCTGTCCTCCAGGGGCAAGCGCCCGTGCCGGTTGTGCAGGAGGTCGATCCTCTGGCCGCTGTGGCGACGCCTGGGCAGGCCGCTCCTTCAGCGCCTCGGGCACCCAAGGTGGGAGCGGCGCCGAAGTCGGTAGCGGGGCAACCCTTGGCAGCGCCTGCGGGGACCGAGGCCCGAGGGCCCCCCCGTAGGCACGATTGGCCTTGGTCCGGAGCGGGTAAGTGTCTGAGAATGCCTCTGTTTTGGCTTCTTTTGTCGCGTGTCTTGAACTTGCTTTCTCTCTTCCTTTCAGCAAGCGGAGGCAGGGCCTGACCGGCCTGACCCCCACGAAGGCCCTAAAGACGGTGTCGGCTTCTGTGGTGCCGCGGCGCGCCATGCCGGTTGGCTGGCCTCCGCACAGGATGCTCTCGAGCGGGGGGCCCAGGCGGCACGAGCTACCATGGAGCAAGCCTCCCAGGCCGACCCCTCCGTCGGGGCGGTCGTCATGCCGGTGGAGGCCGCTGACGCGACCACGGCCCCGAGCCCGCCTGACGCGTCGTCGGTGTCGGCGTCGACTCCTGCCACGGTCGTCGCCGATTTGCCCGCGGAGCCGTCCATTGCTCCCGACGTCGGGATGGTTGGGGCATCACTGCTCGTGGTCATCCCCGACCCCCCCGTTCCTGGCCCTGAGGAGGGGGCGGATGCTGTTGCCGAGGTTGGCGACCAGAAACCCGCCACCTTAGCCGAGGGGGAGCCCAGCGCGTCGATGGCGATGGTGCCCGACGTGTTGACTGCAGGGGAACCTGACACCTTGACGGAGGAGCGCATAACACTGCGGCCCGTCTCGGGGGGCGGCGTCCTCATCCCCGTGCAGCGCAACCCTAATGACTGGTGTGGGCAGGCGTTCCGGTTCTAGAGCCACAGCGCCTCGAAACCCCCTCCTCGTCCTCAACGATGAGGAGGAGGAGTAGTCTCGGGATGAGCTCCACGAGTATGCCGAGGCGGTGATGGGGTCGCTTCGGTCGACCATGGAGATCCTTTCCAAGGACGTTCCCAGGGTCCTCCAGGTAAGGATTTCAGGCACATACCTTGCGTGGCCAAGGCATTCTTTGTAATACCTTGTCTTCCTTGCCCAGGAACTGGTGGATGTAAGCACCGCCAAGTTGCTGTTCATCTGCCGCAAGAGCAGCATCTAGGGTTCGCTGCGGTCCCAGAGGGTCACGCTTGCCTAGGCTAATGAGCGCCTTGCCCGACAGAGCATCGAGCTAGCGGACCTTCGGCTGCTCTGTGATGATCTGAAGGTGGAGGCAGCGGCGGCGCGGGCAGAGGCGGCGTCGGCACGGACGGAGGCACAGCAGCAGCAGCTGGAGCTTGGCCAGGCCATCGACGAGCAGGACCAATCTCGGAGCCAGGCTGCCCAGGCCATGGGCCGGGCTGAGGCCCTTGAGGGTCAGCTGGCCGAGGTGTCTACTCGGGCCAGGGCCCTTGCGGTGGACCTGGCTGTGGCCGTCAGATCTGCCCAGTCTGCCCAAGTCGTGGCCTCGCAAGAGCGTGCCCGGGCTGAAGGTATGTTTCGCCTGCTTTGCAACTTCAATTCATCTTCATTCTTCAACTCATGTCTGAAGAATTTTGATCGGCTCTCTGTAGAGCTCGAGATGACTCTTAATGAGTCCGTCAAGTTGCACGCCCGGGCGGCTGAGCAGAATGAGGCCGACCGTGTGGCTATGTCCGAGGCTATCTCGGGCTTTTGCCGAGCCTTTGACCTTGATGACGTCCCCTCGGGTAGCTCCCCCCAGAGTCATCTGCGGGCCTTGGGTGGCCATGTGCGTAGCAGACTCCGCGGGGCGCTGCACCACGGCGTTAGGCGGGCCTTCGCCATGCTCGCTTCCCACTACGACGTGGACTTGGAGCGGGTCAGCGAGGGGTACTGTCTACCCGACGAAGACGAGGCTGCCTTAGCCGAGGTCCAGAGGCTTGACGCGGCCGCCGAGGGCCCGAGCGCGGTGCTGGCCTCCTCCTTCGTGGTGGAGATTCTTCCGCCCGCGTCGTCATCTGAGGCTGGGCCAGACCTCGCCGAAGGCGGAAACGGCGTCGAGGGCGCAGCTGCCTCCCCTGTCGATGCCTGATCCTGCTGGAGCAGTTTATTTGTAGCATGCGTGTGTTCTTTGCGGCCACCAAGGCCTAAACACTTTCATCATCGTATCAGAAAGCCGCGTTTTCTTTCCTCTTGTTTCGTGCGCCATGACTTGTTCGTTGGTAGCAGAACCACTTGTCCGAGCGAGAGTTACTTTTCGCGGAAGGTGACGAGTGGGGTATCTGTATCCCGGAGGTGTAGGAGTCCCTCGGCTCGGTCGGCCTTGCCACTTACGTGTACTCTCGTCGTTTTTAGGATCTCGCTATCGATACAGAAGTCGAAAGCACGAAAGGTCGTTTTAGTAGAAAATTTTTTCCGAGGAAAATTTTGACGCAGAGGGGTTTCCCCCTTCTAGCCCCGGAGGGAGGGTCGGGATTTGCTGAGGCAAGGCCGGCCCTTCCTTGACGGTTAGACTTCATGTATGTAAAGAAAACGAGGTACATGAACGACTTAAAACATCTTAAGGGTAGAAGCGACGTAGCTGTTGGATGTTCCAAGCGTTGCTGTAGACCTCGCCTTGGTCGTTGGCCAGCTTGTATGTTCCGGGCTTCAAAATCTTAGCGATGATGAAGGGCCCTTCCCAGGGAGGAGTGAGCTTGTGGCGCCCTCGGGTGTCCTGTCGCAGACGAAGCACCAAGTCTCCCACTTGGAAGCCTCGGGGCCGAACGCTTCGGGCGTGGTAGCGTTGCAGCGACTGCTGGTACCGTGCCGAATGTAGTAAGGCAACGTCTCGAGCCTCTTCGAGCTGGTCCAGCGAGTCCTCTCGGCTGGTCTGGTTGCTTCGGTCGTCGTACGCCCTGGTCCTCGAGGAGCCGTATTCTAAGTCCATGGGGAGGACGGCCTCGGCCCCATAGACTAGAAAAAACGGCGAGAAACCCGTGGCACGGCTCGGCGTCGTCCTAAGACTCCAGACCACCGAGGGTAGCTCTTTCATCCACCGCTTGCCGAACTTGTTGAGGTCGTTGTAGATCCTCGATTTGAGTCCCTGCAAGATCATACCGTTGGCATGCTCCACCTGCCCATTCGTCATGGGGTGAGCTACGGCGGCCCAGTCCACACGGATGTGGTGGTCATCACAGAAGTCCAGAAACTTTTTTCCGGTGAACTGCGTGTCATTTCGGTGATGATGGAGTTTGGGACCCTGAATCGATGGATGATGTCGGTGAAGAACGCCACCGCCTGCTCGGACCTGATGCTAGTCAAGGGTCGGACCTCGATCCACTTGGAGAATTTGTCGATGGCGACCAGCAGGTGCGAGAAGCCCCCGGGTGCCTTCTGCAAGGGACCGACGAGGTCTAGACCCCACATAGCAAATGGCCAGGTGATGGGTATCGTATGCAGGGCCTGAGCGGGCAGGCGTGTTTGCCTCGCGTAGAATTGACACCCCCGGCGGGAGCGTACAATCCTAGTGGCATCGGCCACAGCGGTTGGCCAGTAGAAACCTTGTCGGAAGGCATTCCCCACGAGGGCTCGAGGTGCTGCATGGTGGCCGCAAGCCCCGAGTGTATTTCTTGCAACAGCTCTTGTCCCTGGGCGATGGATATGCATCGCTGGAGGATGCCTGAGGGGCTGCAGTGGTAGAGCTCCTTTTCATCACCCAGCAAGACGAACGACTTGGCGCACCGAGCCAGTCGCCGAGCTTTGGCCTTGTCGAGGGGAAGCTCTCCTCGGAGGAGATATTCCAGGTACGGGGTCTGCCAGTTCGGATCTGGCGCGACCCTATTCTGTTCCCCCTCGATGGGCAAGGCCTCCTCCTCGATGGCCGAGGGTACCTCGGGCTCGGCCGAGGCCTCCTCGGGCTCGGGCGAGGGTACCTTGGGCTGGGCCGAGGCTTCCTCGGGCTCAGGCGTGTCATCGATCTTGACGGATGGTTGATGTAGGTCTCTGGAGAAGACGTCCGGGGTAACCGTTGTCCGCCCCGAGGCTATCTTCGCCAGCTCATCCGCAGTCTCGTTGTACCGTCGGGCGATGTGGTTGAGCTCCAGCCCATAGAACTTGTCTTCCAGGCGCCGGACTTCGTCGTAGTAGGCTTCCATCCTCCGGTCGCGGTAGTGGGAGTTCTTCATGACTTGGTCGATGACAAGCTGCGAGTCGCCACGAGCGTCGAGGCGCCGGACCCCTAGCTCGGCGGCGATGCGCAGCCCGTTAACCAGAGCCTCGTACTTGGCCATGTTGTTTGATGCTGGAAAATAGAGGCGTATGACGTAGCGAAGATGCTTTCCGAGGGGTGAAACGAAGAGCAAGCCAGCGCCTGCTCCTGTTTTCATGAGTGACCCATCGAAGTACATGGTCCAGAGCTCGGGTTGGATTGGAGTTGTTGGTAACTGGGTGTCAGTCCACTCAGCTAGGAAGTCTGCCAAGATCTGGAATTTTATGGCCTTCCGAGGGGAGAATGATAGCGTTTCGCCCATGAGTTCCACTGCCCACTTTGCTATCCTACCCGAGGCCTGACGACACTGGATGATCTCCCCCAGGGGGAAGGGTGACACCACAGTCACCGGATGAGACTCGAAGTAGTGTCACAACTTTCGTTGTGTCAGAACCACTGCGTAGAGCAACTTCTGGATCTGCGGGTAGCGAACTTTGGTCTCGGAAAGCACTTCGCTGATGAAGTAGACTGGCCTCTGGACGAGCAGTGCATGCCCTTCTTCTCATCTTTCGACTACGATCGCGGCGCTGACCACCTGAGTGGTTACGACTACGTAGATCAAGAGGGCTTCTCCTGCAGCGGGGGGCACCAGGATGGGTGTGTTTGTAAGGAGCGCCTTAAGGTTTCCGAGGGCTTCCTCGGCCTCGGGGGTCCAAGTGAAGCACTCGGCCTTCCTTAAGAGGCGGTACAGAGGCAAGCCTTTCTCGCCAAGGCGTGAGATGAAGCGGCTCAGAGCCGCAAGGCATCCCATGACCCTCTGCACTCCTTTCAAATCTTTGATCGGTCCTATGTTGGTGATGGCCGTGATTTTCTCTGGATTGGCCTTGATGCCCCGCTCGGAGATGATGAATCCAAGGAGCATGCCTCGGGGGACTCCGAAGACACACTTCTCAGGATTGAGTTTCACGCCTTTCGCTCTCAGACACTTGAATGTCGTTTCAAGGTCAGAGAGGAGGTCGGAGGCTTTCTTCTTCTTGACAACGATGTCATCGACGTAAGCCTCGACCGTTCCGCCGATGTGTTCTCCGAACACGTGGTTCATGCACCTCTGGTAGGTGGCGCTTGCATTCCTCAAACCAAATGGCATTGTAGTGTAACAGTACATGCCAAAAGGTGTGATGAAAGAAGTCGCGAGCTGGTCGGACTCTTTCATCTTGATTTGGTGATAGCCTGAGTAGGCATCGAGGAATGATAGGGTTTTGCACCTAGCAGTGGAGTCCACAATTTGATCGATGCGAGGTAGAGGGTAGGGAACTTTCGGACATGCTTTGTTTAGACTAGTGTAGTCTACACACATCCTCCATTTCCCATCCTTCTTCCTTACAAGAACAGGGTTAGCTAACCATTCGGGATGGAATACCTCTTTGATGAACCCTGCCGCGAGTAGCTTGTGGATCTCCTCGCCTATGGCCCTGCGCTTTTCTTCGTCAAAATGGCGCAGGGTTTGCTTCACGGGTCGGGCTCTAGCTCTGATGTCCAGTGAGTGCTCGGCGACATCCCTCGGTATGCCTGGCATGTCTGAGGGACTCCACGCAAATACTTCGGCGTTTGCGCGGAGAAAGTCGACGAGCACTGCTTCCTATTTGGGGTCGAGCTCGGAGCCGATCCTGAATTTCCTGCTCGCGTCGTTGCTAGGGTCGAGAGAGACGGACTTGACCGCCTCGACTGGTTCGAAGTTGCCGGCGTGCCGCTTCGCGTCGGGCGCCTCCTTGGAGAGGCGTTCCAGGTCGGCAATGAGGGCCTCAGACTCGACGAGGGCCTCAGCGTACTCCACGCACTCCACGTCGCATTTGTATGCGTGGCGGTACGTGGATCCGACGGTGATGATCCCGTTCGGGCCCCACATCTTGAGCTTGAGGTAGGTGTAGTTGGGGACGACCATGAACTTGGTGTAGCACGGCCTTCCTAACACCGCATGGTAGGTTCCTCGGAACCCGACGACCTCGAAGGTGAGAGCTTCCTTTCGGAAGTTGGAAGGAGTCCCGAAGCAGATGGGCAAGTCGATCCGTCCGAGGGGGAGGATACGCTTTCCAGGCGCGATCCCGTGGAAGAGTGCCGCACCGGCTCGGACCTCAGACCGATCAACCCCCAAGAGTTCCAGGGTCTCGGCGTAGATGATGTTAAGGCTGCTGCCTCCGTCCATGAGGACTTTGGAGAGCCTAACGTTGCCGATGACCGGATCGACGACGAGCGGGTACCTTCCTGGGCTTGGCACGAAGTCGGGGTGGTCGCCTCGGTCAAAGGTGATAGGCTTGTCGGACCAGTTTAGGTAGACTGGCGCTGCCACCTTCACCAAGCAGACCTCCCGACGCTCCTGCTTGCGGTGTCGAGCCGAGGCGTTCGCCGCCTGCCCATCGTAGATCATGAAGCAGTTGTGGACCTCCGGGAACTCCTCTTCCTTGCCGCCCTCCTTCTTGTTGTTGTCATGGCCCTTGCCATCTTCCGCCGGGGGCCCGGTCTTATGGAAGTAGTGCCGGAGCATGACACATTCTTCGAGGGTGTGCTTGACGGGCCCCTGGTGATAGGGGCACGACTCCTTGAGCATCTTGTCGAACGTGCCGGCCCCTCCAGGAGGTTTCCGAGGGTTCCTGTGCTCGGCCGCAGCGACGAGATTCGCATCGGCGGCGTCGCGTTTCGCTTGCGACTTGTTCTTGGCCTTCTTCTTCGTGCCCCGCTGGGCGGACGACTTGGGGGCGTCTTTCTTCGGCTCTCCCTGAGGCTGCTTGTCTTTTCTGAAGATGGCTTCAACCGCCTCTTGACCCGAGGCAAACTTGGTGGCGACGTCCATCAGTTCGCTCACACGGGTGGGAGTCTTGCGCCCAAGTTTGCTCACCAGGTCTCGGCAAGTGGTGCCGGCAAGGAAAGCCCCGATGACATCTGAGTCGGTAACGTTGGGCAGCTCGGTGCGCTGCTTCGAAAACCGCTGGATGTACTCTCGGAGGGACTCCCCTGGCTACTGGTGGCAGCTTCGGAGATCCCACGAGTTCCTAGGGCGCACGTACGTGCCTTGGAAGTTTCCCGCGAAAGCCTTGACCAGATCATCCCAGTCGGAGATCTGCGCAGGAGGCAGATGCTCTAGCCAGGCTCGGGTGGCGTCAGAGAGGAAAAGGGGTAGATTACGGATGATGAGGTTGTCATCATCCGCCCCTCCCAACTGGCATGCCAGTCGGTAGTCCACGATCCATAGCTCCGGCCTCGTCTCCCCCGAGTACTTGGTGATGGTAGTCGGGGCTCGGAAACGGGCAGGGAACAGCGCTCGTCGTATGGCTCGGCTGAAGACTCGCGGACCGGGTGGTTCGGGCGAGGGGCTGCGATCCTCCTCGCTGTCGCAGCGTCCCCCACACCTAGGATGGTAGCCTCGGCGCACCTTCTCATCGAGGCGGGTTTGACGGTCGAGATGGTGGTGCTCGTTGCCGAGGCGATCCCGGGCGGTAGGTGCCACGTCCCGCGTGCGCTCGGGATGGACCGAGGCTTCCCGCATGTGCTGGGAGGACACCGTGTGATGCTCCGAGGGGTCAGCTCGCCTCCGAGAGGCGGAGCTCTCGGCTCGTCGAACTGCGGTGCCTTCCAGGAGATCCTTGAGTTCGCCCTGGATACGCCGTCCCTCGGTGGTGGATGGCTCCGGCATGGCTCGAAGTAGCATCGCCGCTGCAGCTAGGTCCTGGCTGGACCCGCTGACGACCGGGGGCAGCGCTGCCCTGACATTGTCGACGATGCGGCGCTCGACGTCTTGGGCCTGATGACAGGCTCCTCCGGCGAGTGTCCGGTCTGCCCACTCCTGCTCGATGTTCTGTCGGAGCTGCACAAGCCGGCCTGCTTCCCCGTCGACCCAGGCCTGCATTTCATGGATTTTCTCGAGTTGTATATCCTGACCCTCCGCAGGGACTGGGACCACAGCTAGCTCCCGCGGGATGTCAACGCGCGATGCGGGCCCAGGGGGATCGTCAACCTCTGGCATACCGAGGTGGTTTCCTTCGTTGTGATCTCCCTGATCAACGTGGAAACATTCGCGACTTGGGCCGTAACCCTCGTCGTCAAGGCCGTGGCCATCGTCGGAACAATCGAAGAGACAGTGGTCACATGCGGACATGAAGTCCCGCATGGCACCGGGGTCATTGAGGCCAGAGAATTCCCAACCGAAGTCGGGGTCGTCCTCTTCCTCGGAACCCGCCGGCCCGAAGGTTGAGACGGCTGTCAGTCGATCCTAGGTCGACCACATATGGTACCCCAGAAGGTTTGGATACGCCTTTACGAAGGCGCTCACCGTAGCGGGGTCGTTAGGTGGATCGAAGCTGAATTGAAAGGGTACGGGATGGAAAACGAACGATACCTCTTGGTCGATGGACGGTGGTGAAGTCGTGTCGGGGGTGGAGCACACCGTCATCTTAGTTATGAGGGTAACACCCAGCAGATCCTTTGCGAGGGTGCTGGCTTCATTAGTCCGCTTGGGGTTGACACGTTGCGGGGAAATGACACCCGCCGTCTTCTCAGGCGCGAGGACAATGCCCGACATGTCCCTCGGGGGAGTGCCAGCGTCGTCGACTCGCTCTGGTGTGACAGCTGACAAGGTGCCACCTCCTGCGTGGCCATGGTTGCCCCGTCTTCGCCTCCTCCAGCGAGGAGGGTCGCGGGGACGACCGGAGTGCTCCTCTTCCACCGCGGGGAGATGTTGTCGCCGAGTTCGCCGCCGCCGTGCGAGTCGAAGACCGTTGTTGTTGTCGCGCCGCGAGGGGAGGAGTACCATGTCATAGCTGCCGTCAAGGGACATGAACTCGAGACTCCCGAATCCGAGCACCGTCCCGGGCTGAAGAGGTTGATGAAGACGCCCCATCTGGAACTCAACAGGAAGGTGTTCGTTAACACGCAGCAGGCCCCTACCTGGCGCGCCAACTGTCGGTGTTTTGGACCTGGGGGGTCCCTGGACCGACGAGTGAGATTGTCGCTACGTGCCCCTGCCTAGATGGGTTGGCGCGGGATGGAACACAAGAGGTGGGACAAGCCTTGTATTATCCTGCACCAGGGGTGCCGCTCGTAGTAGGGGTTACAAGCACGTCGTGAGAGGGAGAGAGATAGAGAGAGAGGGAGTCTGTTCGTTCGCTCCTTCCCACGCGCAAACCCCCCTCTAGGATGGCCCTGGACCTCCCTTTTATAGACGCAAGGAGAGGATCCAGACGTACAATGGGGGGTGTAGCTATGTGCTAACGTGTCCAGCAGAGAAATGCCTAAGCCTTGTGTACATGCCAACGTGGCTGTCGGGGGAGATCTTGAGCCCTGTACACGTGATAGCGTGGCCGTCGGAGAAGCGCATGAGCCCTGTAGAAGCACAGCTGGCAGCGCGGCAAGGATCCCGCTGACGTCTCCTTGCTGCCGTAAGGAGCTGAGAGCCACTGGCGTCATGGTTGCACGCGGGGCACCATCATTACCCATCGCCGGGGTAAGCCAGATGGGACGCCGGTCTTGTTCCTTGTAGCCTGAGCTGGCTAGGGATAGGGTAATGATGTATCCCCTGTTGGCGCGGTCGGTCCGAGCCCAAGGTCGGGCGAGGCGGAGACTTCTCTTGAGGCCGAGGCCGGGGTCGGGCGAGGACGCGATTCCTCCCGAGGCCGAGGTCAAGGCCGAGTCCGGGGGTCAGGCGAGGCGGAGACCTCCTCCCGAGGCCAGAGCTTGAGGTCGGGCGAGGCAGAGCTTCCTGTTGCGCCCGAGGCCAAACTCGGTGGTTGATCGTGACTTGTTGTCAGTCTTCGCCTGGGTGGTTGGCACGGCAGTCGGAGCGGGGCGGGCGGTGCTGTTTTTCCGTCATATCGGACAGTAAAAGAGAGGGGCGAAGTGACTGCGGTCACTTCGGCCTGGTCGACTGAGACGCGTGTGTCAGGATACGGCGTTAGGCGTCCCCTGCATTGAATGCGCCTGCGAAGCGGTCGGTTGGTGAGGCGGTCCGGCCAAGGTTGCTTCACAACGAAGCCTGCCCAAGCCGAGCTTCGGGAGAGCCGAGGAGGTGCCCGCTGCCTAAGGAGGCCCTCGGGCGAGGCGTGAACTCATCTGGGACTACTGCTCCAGCCCGAGGCTGGGTTCAGGCGAGGTGGCGTCCCTTGGGTAGACGAAGCCTTGACTTGAACCGCGCCCGTCAATTGGTCAGAGGGTGTTTACCAGCCGTGATTAGGAGCGTTGGGGGTACCCCTAATTATGGTACCCGACAGAGGTCTTCGCCATAAATTATTGTTTGCACTGGCAGAAGAGGAAAGTTGGAGACGAGATTGCACAGTTTGGGTCATGCACCTTTACGCCGAGGACTGGCAACACTTCGGCGGAGGATGTGGAGCTGGTTCCTTGCGCCCGCAACAAGTGGGGCAATTGGTATGATTATTGGTTTTATGTGGCGGGATGCGAAGTCGAAGACCTCCCGGGACTCCCCGCGGCCGGGATGTGCTCACACTGCTATGTGGCGTTCCCGCCGTTTGACGTGGCGGAGGATGATAGTGACGAAGGGGCCCTTCGTTGCGCTGCCCGCGTAAGTAGCGGGCACAATTTAGTTGAGGAATTCATCGGCTACGGAGTGTGGCCCTTGGCGCATGGCTGGGCGTTTGACAAAGTATGCCCTCGCCAGATGCCCTCCTTGGGCGAGTAGCTAATGCGAAGTCCTACCTTCACATTGGATCTGCGTGGCTAGGATCCCGCTGCATTCGTGCGTGAGGTGGAAGACAGGGCTGTGCGGATTGTGGGGCGTTATGTGCCGAGAACGGAGGCTCTGCAGAGTTGGTGTATCCATGGATCCAACGTTCGCCTGAATAGGGTTGTTGGGGGTATGCTTCGTAGCCGAAGATCTTGAAGAAAGAAACACCTTCAGCAGATCCTCTCAAAAGCAGTGATGAAGCTATCACCTATAAAGCTTCGGCATAGTAACATGTCTCAAGACGAAGGAGTGAACCGACTTAAAGAGGAACTGACCAATAAACCCAGGATAGTTTGTGTCATGACTGTAATCGATTGTAAAGGACATAAATGTAATTTCACACAGGCTGTGCCCTGTGCCTATAAATAGGTGAACAGTACCCCCGTACTATTCATGCTATCTTGGAATCGCCCGCGTGCAACACTTGGATTTTTGCCTTCTATCAAGCCGAAGGTATAAATGTAATTAAATATCGTATTTAAATATCCAAGTTTGTATAATGATAAGATACGAATGATATTATTATATGCTTATTTGTATTTGTCTTTCATGTTTTATATGTTTCATCTTTTATTTTCCTATAACCGTGATGATGAAGGTATGTCCTTCATGACCTTCGTCCGAAGATCATTATATTCTAAGGGAAATAATGCTTCGAAGGACGAAGGACATTAACATTTAATATTTTGTGTTGCTTTGTTCTTGACTCTTAGCATTTGAGAACAAGTCCCCAACATTGGCGCCCACCTCAGGTGAACTCACTTCCACTTTCTGAGCTGATGGCTTCGTTCAACAACCAAGCTGAAGCTGCTTTGGCTACAAAGATGGTGCTCCCAATAACAGGCGGTTCATGCTCAGAGCCAGCCAACAAGAAGCAGAAGAAGGAGGCTCAGAGAAGGGTACATCATGTTGGGGTGCAGGGACCCTTCATCAAGTCAAAATGGTCCCACATCCCAATCACCTTCTCCCAGGAGGACCTTCAGCTCAAGGATTACCCTCACAATGATGCTATGATCATTTCTTGTGTCATCAAGGGATTTTTGGTCCACAATGTTCTGGTTGATACAGGCAGTGCAATGGATATTATATTTGCCAAGGCCTTTAGACAGATGCAAGAGCCAGAGGATACGATTCATGATGCTACACACCCTCTTTGTGGCTTCGGAGGAAGGCAGATCGTAGCACTTGGCAAGATCACGATGCCAGTGACCTTCGGATTTGTCAACAATACAAGGTCTGAGCAAGTTGTGTTTGATATTGTCGACATGGAGTATCCTTACAATGCAATCATTGGTCGTGGGACACTCAATGCTTTTGAAGCAATTCTTCATCCAGCATATCTATGCATGAAGATACCTTCGGATCAAGGGCCTATTGCTATTCACGGAAGTCAGGAAGCTGCCAGAAAGGCTGAAGGAAACTGGACAGATTCAAAAGCAATCCATAATATAGATGGAGCCGAAGCTTGTGAACAGTATAAGTACAGAAGGGAGAAGGCTGCTTCGGCTGATCAGCCAAAGCCCATGCTTCTATGTGAAGACATAGCAGAGCAGAAGGTATTGCTGGGATCTCAACTATCTGAAGAGCAGGAGAAAACCTTGTTAAGGTTTTTATTCAACAACAAAGATGTTTTTGCATGGTTAGCCAACGATCTCTGTGGTGTCAACAGGGACGTCATTGAACATTCGCTCAATGTCGATCCATCCTTTAGACCCAGATAATAGAGGCTTCGATAAATGTCTGATGACAAAGCCGAAGGTGCTCGGAATGAAGTGAAAAGACTTCTTAGTGCTGGAGTCATCAGAGAAGTAAAATACCCGGAATGGCTAGCTAACACTGTTATGGTGAAGAAGGCCAATGGTAAATGGAGAATGTGCATTGATTTTACTGATCTCAATAAGGCTTGTCCAAAGGATGAGTTCCCATTACCAAGAATAGATTCTCTAGTGGTTGCAGCAGCTTCGTCAGAGCTCATGAGTCTACTAGATTGTTAATCAGGCTATCATCAAATCTGGATGAAGAAGGAAGATGAGCCAAAAACCAGCTTCATAACCCCCAGTGGTACATATTGTTACCTTCGGATGCCTGAGGGGCTCAAGAATGCTGGAGGAAGCTTCAGTAGAATGACAACCAAAGTCCTTCATTCTCAGATAGGCAGAAATGTACTAACATATGTTGATGATATCATAGTAAAGACCACGAAGCAAGAAAATCACATTGCTGATCTACAGGAAACATTTGCTAATTTTAGGCAAGCTGGCCTTAAATTAAATCCAGAAAAATGTGTCTTCGGAGTAAAGAAAGGAAAATTCCTTGGTTGTCTAGTTTCAACGAAGGGGATCGAAGCTAATCCGAACAAAATCGAAGCTATTCTTCGGATGGAGCCGCCAAGCACAAAGAAGGGGGCTCAACGGCTGACAGGAAGATTGGCATCTTTGAATCGATTCATATCTAGATCAACAGAGAGAAATTTACCATTCTTTGAAGTGCTGAAGTCGGCCAAAGTCTTTCAATGGGGATCAGCTCAGCAGAAAGCCTTCGAAGAGCTGAAGCAATACCTGATAGATCTAACAACGCTAACTCCACCCATGCCAGGGGCTCCTCTGCTGTTGTATGTGACAGCTTCGCACTCTGCAGTAAGTGCGGCGCTTGTACAGGAGAAGCTTGAAGGACAAACAAAAAAGCAAGTCTCAGTATATTTTGTCTCTGAAGAATTAAGCTTATCAAAGAAAAATTACACAGAATTGGAGAAAGTGTTGTATGCTGTGTTAATGGCATCCAGGAAGCTTCGGCATTATTTTCAAGCTTACCATATAATTATTCCCTCGTCACAACCCCTGAAGGATATTATGAGGAACAGAGAAGCTACTAGAAGGGTTGGAAAGTGGGCCGCGGAGCTCAATGAATTCACCATTGATTATGTGCACAGATCTTCAATTCAATCTCAGGCGCTAGCAGACTTCATAGCTGACTGGACGCCAGGGGCTTACGAAGAAGGGACAAACAAAGATACCGAAGCTTGGACGGTGTTCTGTGATGGTTCTTGGGGAACCTTCGGTGCAGGAGCAGCTACGGTTCTAGTGGCACCTTCAAAAGTCAAAACATGTTTTGCAGTCAAACAGGATTTCAGTTGCACAAATAATATTGCTGAGTACGAAGCACTTCTTTTGGGGCTTTGGAAACTAAGGGCAATGGGAATAAGAAGGGCCATCCTAAAGACTGATTCCCAAGTCATTGCTGGCCATGTGGATAAGAGCAGGAAGGCATGAGATCCGAAGCTTGAAAAATATCTGGATGCAGTCCGAAGGTTGGAAGCTTCCTTCGAAGGTTTTTCCGTCAAAAATATTCCAAGAGGTGAAAATGAGCATGCAGATTTGCTAGCCAAATCAGCGGCTCAGGGGCTCCCTCTACCCTCCGAAGTATTTTTTGAAGCAATAAAAGCACCTTCGGTTGAGCTCATGGAGAGAGCAGTGCTTACTATTTCTCCAGTACACAGTGAAGACTAAAGAATTGAAATAATATCTTTCCTTCAAGGAAATTGTCTTTCATGTGACGAAGCTTATAACAAAAGAATGGAGGCAAGAACAAGACCATATGTGACAATAGAAGGGGAATTGTATAAACATGGAGTTTGTTCACCACTCCTCAAATGTTTTTCAAGAACCGAAGGTATAGAATTAATGAAAGAGATACATGCAGGTCTATGTGGATCTCACATCGGATCTAGGCGCTTATTGGGAAAAGTTTTTCGACAAGGATTCTATTGGCCGAAGGCAGCTTCGGATGCGGCAGAATTAGTCCAACAGTGCGAAGGTTGTCAAAAATGTGCAAGAGATCAGAAGCAACCTTTATCTCTCACTCAATTAATACAACCCACTTGGCCGTTGCAAAGGTGCGGCCTCGATTTACTAGGCCCACTTCCACCAGCACAAGAAAATCTAAAATATGTTGTGGTGGTGGTAGAGTATTTTTCCAAGTGGATTGAGGCAAAGCCTTTAGCCACAATAACTTCGGTCACTGTCCAAAAATTTTTCTGGCAAAATATTGTTTGTCGCTTCGGAGTGCCGAAGGCTATTACTGTGGACAACGGAACACAATTCGATGCTGAAGCTTTCAAAGAATTATGTGAACAAATTGGTACGAAGATTCATTTTGCATCGGTCAGACATCCTGAGTCAAATGGACTTGTTGAAAGAGCTCATGGCATTATAATGACGGGAATAATGAAGTTAATCTTCAATCAGCCCAGAGAAAAGTGGCCAGATGAACTGATCAAAGTGGTGTGGAGCCACAACACAACAATATCAAGGTCAACAGGCTTTACACCATTCAAATTACTGTTTGGTGACGAAGCAATAACCCTAGAAGAAGCTAAGGCAGGATCAATAAGAACAATGGCTTCGGCAGATGACGAAGCTGATTGCTCTGTGGCAAAAGATGCTATAGAATGGATCAGACTTCAGGGAGTGGAGAACATCAATAAATATCAAGCCAAAATAATAAAGTGGCGTGATAGAAAAGTTAGGCTAAAGAACATTAAGCCAGGGCACTTGGTACTTCGGAGAGTGGCCAACCCAGACACAGTAGGCAAGCTACAGCTGAAGTGGGAAGGACCTTTTTTGGTAGTATCTTCGTCAAGACCCGGCTCTTACAGATTGAATGATATGAACGACAACGACATTCCTAGATCTTGGAATGCGGATGAGCTTCGGCGATATTATGTTTAGCTGATGTAATCTTTTTATTTTTCCTATGGCACCCTTTTCCTTTCCGAAGGGGGAGAAAGGTTTTTAATGGGGCCATAGCATGTAATTTCCCTTTTTCTTATTCAGCTCTATGAGAGCAAAATCCCCCAAAAATGTAAATGTAAATCTCAGCATGCACCATCGAGTGCAGGCAAAAAGGAAAAAATAGGGAGAAGCTCGAAAGTCGTCCCTAAGGGGATGTAGAGCACGACGAAGCTACAAAAAGCCGTTCCTAAGGGAGCGCAGCGTAAGTTTTCTGCTCAAAAATCGTTCCAAAGGGAATGCAGAGCTTACAGCGAAAAGTCGACGCTGATTCCGCCAAAATATAAGGCGAAGCGTGAAAAGTCAACGCGATACCGTCGAAATAGAAGGCGAAGAAGTTCAAAAGACGTTCCTAAGGGGATGCAGAACTTACAGCGAAAAGTCAGCGCTGATACACCGAAAAATAAGCGGTGAAGCCGAAAAATAAGCAGCAAAGAGACTTCGGTCATTCCCAAGGGAATAAAGACTATGGTTGTGGCTTCGTATGTGTGTTTGGACATTCATTTGCACGACACATTACATCATACATTTGCATTCATAAACATTCATTTAGACATACATAGGATCATCATCATCATAACATACAGACAAAGGCGGATGCTTCAGCTCTAAAAATAAGGCTTCGGCAAAAGGAGAAAAAGAAGCGGTTTTATGCTTCATTGTGTACGAAAAGAAGGGAAGGTGTTTTTCGCCTTCGGCTCAAAAAAATGCTAGTTTCGTCCACAACAAAGCAAAGCAATGCAAGTACAAGTGTTGTTCACATCGAAGTACTTCATACATTGATGGAATGGTAAAAATATATTACATGGTATGGACAAAGTTTACAGAGTAAAATCTAATTCTCAAGTTACAATATTCTTCACAAAAGTTATTACAAGAATTCTTAGTCTTTTCCACTGCTATCTATTTAAGCTTCATCATTGTCTATTAAGCTTCGGCTTCGTGCTCTTCAGCTTCGTCAACTTGCTCCTCAGCTTCGTCATCATGTACACATTTAAGTATTGTAAGAATTATTCAAGTTTAAAGGGAAAGGTAAGCACAAGGTATGATTTTGTTACCGGCTTAAGATGACTTCGAGCTTCGTCACCAGCTATGCTTCGTCCACCCTTCATCCATATTAGTTTTATAAACCTGTTTCCTATGCTTCGGGCAAGATTGGGAATATCAACCAAATCTGCTGCTGGTAAACTAAAGTTGGGCCTATTAACAATATTTCCATGTGTACAACCAGATTTCAGGAAGGCGACAGCTGTGCCCCGAGAAGCTACCAGGGCACAGAAATCACCATGTCCGGCTATAATTTCATCAAGGTCATCAATTTCACCCTCGATATGTTCAAAGGCCCCTAGCAAGTCTTCAACCGAAGGACTAAATTTTTCGCAGCTAGCTCCAACCGAATTGAAGATCTGCTTCAGCCGTTGTACACATCGGCTACTGAACTCCAGACATTTGTTCTGAAGCTCTGTCAATGATTTTGGCAGATTCGAACTTTTCTCGACCTCAGTCTTAAATTTGGCATTTAACTTCTGCTTTTCCTGTTCTAAGCTTTCTGACTTCGAGAGAAGCTCCGTATTTAACTTTGCAATTTTAGCTTCGGCTTCTGCCAATAAACCTTCTGTTGTCTGAATCTCGAAATCCTTCTTTTCAAGGGTAGCTGCTTGATCTTT